>CP092871.1:66396461-66414547 GCA_030710605.1 Cordylochernes scorpioides | reverse complement strand
AAATAATTAAAATATGTACAACACACGCTCCCCTGTGTGTAAGCCCTAATCAGCAAGTCCAAGGCTATCTGCATATTTCCGTAGTTTGTCCTTAGGTAGACTCTTCGTTAGTATATCCGCCTCCATGTCTTCACTTTTAGTGTATTCCAGCTTGATTCCATTTTGAATTTCCTCTTTCACAAAATAATACTTTCGGTTTATGTGCTTTGTTCGTGAAGTAATCTTGTCAGATTGTATCCAGTTTATTGCAGCCTGGCTGTCACTTTTCAAGGTAATTGGGAAAGTTAAATTTTCACAAAGTTCTTCTAGTAATCCCTTTAACCATAATACTTCTGGAATGCCTTCACATATTGAAATAAGTTCTGCTTCACATGTAGACAAGGCTACTAAATTTTGCTTTCTACTTCTCCAGTTTATTAAGTTGTTGCCAAGTTTGACTGTATAGCCTGAATAGGATTTTGCGTCTCGGGTTGTGCACCAGCTCGCATCAGTACTTATTGTGATATTGTTGTCTTTTGACTTATATGCCAACATGTTATCTCTTGTTCCCTTCAGATATCTATAAATCCTTTTAACTCCAGTTAAGTGTATTTCTCTTGGATCATTACTATACTGTGATAAATTGCTGACGTTGAAGGATATGTCCGGTCGAGTACCCGTAGAAAGGTACATTAGTGATCCAATCATTTCCTGGTATACAGTTTTATCTACTGGCTTAGAGTCCAAATATTCATCCAAATTTTGATTTTGATCTCCAGGTGTCTGCACACTGTTGCATTCTTCCAGTCCAAATCTGTGAAGAATAGTATCAATATAATGAGTCTGAGATAGATAAAATCCATCTTCTTCCCTTTTTATTTCAATTCCAATAAATGGTTCGCTATCTTTCTTTTCTGTTAGAGTAACATATTTTTCTATTTCTGAGGCTAGGTTGTCATTAATTTCCTTACTAGTTCCAGCAATGATGAGATCATCTACATATAGACCCAGTATTGCATACTCTTCTCCTCTCTGGAGTTTATAGACACATGGATCACATTTGGTTCTAATCATTCCCAACTGGTATAAAATTTCATTGATCTTTTTGTTCCAACATTTTCCTGATTGTGGTAGACCATACAGGCTTTTTTCCAATTTACACACTTTGTTTTCTTCTCCTTTTTGTATAAAACCATCTGGTTGTCTCATGTATACTGTCTCTTTTAACTCACCATAGAGATAAGCTGTCTTCACATCATAAGTCTTTATGGTTAAATTCTGTTGTGTTGCAAGAGCTACTATTGTTCGCAAGCTTTCCTTTTTGAGTACAGGTGAAAAAGATTCCTTATAGTCCACACCATATCTTTGATTGCATCCAACAGCAACCATTCTGGCCTTTCGTTTATATATGCCGTCACTTGGTGTTTTCTTCGTACTGTAGACCCATTTACTATTGATGACTTTCATACCATTTTCCCTTGGTACTAGTGTCCATACTTTATGTTTCTCTATCTCACTGAGCTCATCTTCCATTGCTTTGTGCCATTCATTTCTTTCTCCACTATCCATTGCTTCTTTAAAGTTCTCCGGAATATAATGATCAATTTCCATAATTAAGTTTGCATTATTCCTATCCTTTATTCTTTGTGAGCGTCGAACTCCTTCTTCAATCAATTTCCTATCTTGTTCTTCAAGTCTTGCTTTGTGCCGTTCTTCTAAGATGCTCTTTGTTTCTCCTTTCTTTCTTCCTCCTTTTACACATCTTTCCTGTATCGGTTCAGTTTGTGATGAGTCATTTTCACAGTCACCACCTAGTTTTACTGAAGTATCCTCCTGAGACTTCATTTTACTCTCTGTGACAGGATTGTCTTCTTTCAAGATAAGAAAGTCTTTAACTATTTCTTCACAATTTCCTTTATAGGTCAAATTATCACAATTAGTATCTTCCTGAATATCATTTGCATAATCAATTCCTCTCTTATCTTCACTAAATTTTACTGATCTGACTTCATGAATTCTCTTTGTCATTATATCATATATTCTGTAAGCTTTTCTTTTAATGGAATAACCAATAAATATTCCCTTTCTACCCTTTGGTGAAAACTTGTTTCTTCTTGGTTTGCTCTCAAGCCAATGTGTCAAACATCCAAATATTCGAATGTGTTTGACCGATGGTTTCCTGCCATTCCATCTCTGCATAGGGGTATTTTGCTTGATAGACCTGTGGGGTGTACAATTCTTAATGTATGTAGCTGTAGCAATTGCCTCTGCCCAAAACATCATGGGTAATTTTGAGTCAATTAGTAAGGTTCTCGCTGTATCTATAAGAGTCCTATTCATTCTCTCTGCGACTCCATTACTTTGTGGTGAGTATGTTGTGGTGAGTTGGTGATGGATCCCACTTCTCTTGAAAAGTCCTTCAAATCTAGAGTTACAAAATTCAGTTCCATTGTCCGTTCTTACATCTTTTATTCTAAGACTTAATTCGTTTTCGGCTCTTGCTTTAAATTCTTCAAATCTTTCAAAGGTCTCATCTTTTGATCTCAGGAAATATACAAAGATTCTTCTACTGTACTCATCTACTATAACAAGGAAATACTTAGATCCTCCTAAAGATTGACATGGCATTGGTCCACATAAATCCATATGAATCAACTGCAGGGGCTTAACTCTATAATTTTCTGTAATATTATATGGCTTCTGCACCAGTTTTCCCATTATGCATGCTTCGCACTCTGGTAACCTTTCGAATTTTAGATCCAATCCTCTTACAATATGTCCTTGAATCATTTTTTTCATGTATTCTTCATTTATATGGTTTAATCTCTTATGCCATAAACTTATATTGCTATTTTTATTTGATAAATGTGTATTTATAACCATGACATTTTCATTTTTTGCTATTGGTACATTTCTTTGTTTTGTTTCCATCATAAACATTCTATCTTTAATATATGCTTCAGCAACTAAATCATTCCCTTCATTATAAATTTTTGCTCCATCCTTATTGAAAATAACTGAATTTCCCTTGTTGACTAATTCGTATACTGACAAGAAATTATTCCTTAAACTTGGTACATGTAAGATATCTTTGATGCGAATATTTTCTTGGCCTTCACTTGTGCATGTAGTAAGTCTCATATCTCCTTTGGCTATGGCTTGGGTAGTTTTGCCCTTTTCAGCTAGGTTGATTTCACTTTCATAATCTACCACATTTTCCATCAAAGTTAGGTTTGGGGTTAAATGTGCGGTGCATCCTGAATCTATACACCATATTTGTCTATCATTTCTCTCATCTGGTGAATCTTCAAATTCTCTTACATATGTTTCAAATGCTTGCTCATTAATTCCACTTTTCATAGTATCCACTAGGTTATTTGAATGTTCCCTACTGTATTTGTGATTTCTATCACCAGGAGTCCATTTCTTTTGGTATCCTTGTTTCTGTTTATCTCGAAACCAGCAATCATTAGCTAGATGTCCCTTTTTATTACAAACAAAACATCTTTTTGGCTGAAATTGTTGGACTTTTCTATTTTTAATTCTGTATGCTTGTTCATGCCCATTCTCAACCGATTGATTTAATCTCATATTTCTTCTTGACTCCTCTTCTCTTAGAGTTTGTTGAATCTCTTAAATTGTTGCTTCTCTCTTTGATCGTAAGACAATAGCAATATTTTCATACCTTGGATGTATGCCTCTGACAATATGAAATGAAAGTTCTCTTGAGGAAAATTGATGCCCTAATGATGAACTTCTAGCAGCAATATTTTTTGCCCTTGTTATATATTCATCTACAGTTACATTATCTTTCATTCTAATGTTCTTTAATTCTAAGCCTATATCAATAATTTTATCTTCCAAATTGCCTGTGTATGTTTTTCTCAGTGAGTCCCATACTTTCTTAGCATTTGTTTCTCCTATGAACATTCCAGCTTGTTCATTTGTCAACGTAGTGATGATTATCCCAAAAGCTTCATCATTTTTATCACTCCAAATCTCCCAAGAACTTTTGTCTTCCATATCAGGTTCTGGATCTGAAATTACACATTTAAATAATTTTCTTCCTCTCAGAACTGCGCCGATTTTCAACGCCCATATTTGATAATTATTTCCTGTTAATGGTTCAATTTTTGTTTGGGATAAAACATTATATTCAGCCATTTTCGTCTTTTGAGCTTTAATCTTCTTATAAGTGCTTCAGTTTACCGATCAGAATAAACTTCTTGCTTAATCTTCAGATTGAATATTTTCGTTTTTTGAGCTTTATATCAATAAACCACGCTCTGCTACCAATTGTTGACTTTGCTTAGAATTATTAATGATACTGATTCCAATAATTATTAATTAAACATTATATTTATTGATTAACAAGAGAGATAACAAAATATAAAAAGGAAACTTATATTGAAACAAAGGAACTCTTCTTGTTTTTTAGCGCCTATTTACCCGTGAGCTTACACACACTCTGTGGTAACAAATAATTAAAATATGTACAACAGTCATTACTATGCATTTTTATTTAATAAAATAAAGCTCTTGTTAAACAAGAAAGTACATTAAGAAGGGTGTACCAAACGTTAAACATTTCTTTGAAATTATGCAGAAATTGAACAAAAGTCATAAAATTGGCACGCTCATAAAATATGCAACGGCGTTCTAAAAATAAAAATAAATTACTCGAAAAAAATTGTTCTTCATTACTATGCATTTTTATATATTAAAATAAAGCTCTTGTGTTAAACAAGAAAGTACATTAAGAAGGGTGTACCAAACGTTAAACATTTCTTTGAAATTATGTAGAAATTGAACAAAGTCATAAAATTGGGATTGTTCATCATTATTATGCATTTTTACTTTAGGATTAAATGCGAATCGTGGTAGAGCATGAGGTTTCTTTCATTTCGGGTCGTAGAGTTTACTTCGCGCAAAGTTGCTTTGTACTTTTCAACAGTAACTCGCCTCGCGTGGGCGCCAATTGTAAGATTTTATTCTTACGTCTCATTAGAACATCTATGTTCTGATCCTGACTAGTTCAGGGGTTAAACCCAGGTACATATATATTTTTTAATTGATTATACATGGTAATACCAATACGCCTTTTTGAATATTAACCGCTGTAGATTAAATTTCAAACACATGCACTCAAAATCTATAACACACACCAAGGATTTACATGTGATATGTGGTTAAATATGAATACCAACACACATTGTTAAATATCCACACTCGTTTTATTCGGCATAAAAAAAATTACACAAAAAAACATTCTTTATATGTGAATAGTATGAGTGGGCATAAAGGATATTGGGACTTTAGATTATCTCATCTTGCAAAATTTAAATTCCTATAAAGAAATGACTGAGAATCTACGACTTGGTAATTCAACCTAACTACTTCATCTGGATAAGATAATCAATCAAAAAAATGACTAATATAAAGAAAAGGAAAACATAAAGGTCCACATCTCTATTCGCTGTATATATCTTAAGTAATCAAATTTACCAAAATTTTTTTATATCTGCCATGGCTTCGCCATGTTTTTTTTTATTGACCACTTTACGACAAAATCTAAATTGACTTACCTAGTAGCTCGACTACATACCTCTCCTGATAAGAATTCGATCTGTTCCCTCCGAAAGCTTGCCCCCCGACCGGTTGGAAGCTCGATAAAGACTAACTCTCGACTGTCGTCCCTTTCCTACAGCGCCCTCAATCTCAATAATTTCTTAGAGTAATAAAACTTGAATATACAAAAATTTTCGGAATATTAAAAATAATATTATTATTATATTTTAAAAAAAGAATTTAAGGAATAAAAATAATAATTTTATTATTTTTTTATTTTAAAGGAAAAATTATGAAATAATAAATATACTTGCTCAACTTATTAGAAATCAATTTAGAATAAAATAAATATTAACGAAAATTTAAAATTTATCTTTCTTATTGAGAGATAATTTAGATTAACAATGAAATCAAATAAAATTTAAGATGCCTGCCCCTCTGAGAAATTTATATACTAATTTCTTCTTTAAGAAATCCAAAAAAAAATTACTAAATATGCCCCATCTATCAAAAAATGTGATGTCATAAGTTATATACAAAATTAAAAGAAGGAAGAAAGGAAAGGAAAAAGGAGGTGAAGAGATGGTTTGGTTTAACAAAGACGAATGCTCGAAGTCCCTTTCTTTCTGGTGTAGATCCTGCGCTGGACCTCTCTGCAATGTGTTCCAGGATCCTTGGGCAGGGCTCGTGTCATCTCCACCTTCTGGTGTAGATCCTGCGCTGGACCTCTCTGCAATGTGTTCCAGGATCCTTGGGCAGGGCTCGTGTCATCTCCACCTTCTGGTGTAGATCCTGCGCTGGACCTCTCTGCAATGTGTTCCAGGATCCTTGGGCAGGGCTCGTATCATCTCCACCTTCTGGACACCAAACACTTCCGGCGAGCCACTGTATATATATGATGTAAATGTTTACATCTTTGTTGGGTCTTGTTTGGTGGAAAATCTGGCCCAACAAAATCACGATATGGGTTACTGGGATATACAAAATAAAAGAATAATCTTAAAGATGATATGCGGATTATATGTATAATATTCAATAACTTTACGAAGTTTAAAATGTTATTTATGAATACATTCTATTGTTTATAACTAAAAGAATAGACTAAATATGGGGCTGGTCCCTATGTATATCATATCCGTACAATATAAAAAATGAAATATGCTAGTCTAAATGTGAAGGAGATTAAGTTAAAATAATGCGTATTCATTAAACGCCAGTAAAATATAAATAAATAGATACTGCTGTTTCACTTAATGATTAGATTTGGGCATGACTGTGGGAATTTTGCTAAACCAATATATAAAAGAAATAAGCGGATTACAAATTCAAATAAACTAAGCTAGGAGGTCCATGGATAAGTAAGACTAAATAGATACAATTATGAATCGAAGCGGACACTTATGTCTGAACATTATATTCATATAACGACAAAAATTACGAAAAATACTTTGAGGTAAATAGTGTTTCGGAAAAAAATTATATGGGCTATATATTTTATAAGAGATAGCAGAAAAGCTCCGACATTATGCTTATCTTAGTAAAAACTAAATATCCTCGTGATAACTGTTGGAAACTGAATGCTATGACTACAGCTAGCGCCACACTGGACTAATCATCATCACAACAGTTTGTTTACCTTCTTCTCTATATTACAATAACTGTTCGCTACCATAACTTTGTTTTTCTTACTAAATGGATAATAAAGATTATTATTATATAATCATCAACGTCCTCATGCCTTCATACAAGCTGTAAGTACCTAAATCTTATACAACAATTAGATTATGAGACTGAATATTGCATGAAATTCAACTAACGAGTTAAGACAAAGAAAAAAGGCTTAGCAAAAATGGCGTCACTCCCGAGCCACGATGTAACCCTAAATAAGCTCGACGGCTATAACTACTCACTATGGTCTTTCAAAATTGAAATGCTCTTGCAAAAGGAAGATCTTTGGGAAGTTGTCACCGAAAATATTCCAGATGAACCTAAAGTCGAATGGAAAAAGAAAGACTCAAAAGATAGAGCTATAATTAATCTAAGCATCGCCGACTCACAAATAGTGCATGTCAAAAACCTACTAACAGCCAAAGCTACCTGGGACACTCTTAAAAATATCTATGAAAGAAAAACACTCTCAGGAAAAATTTATTTGCTAAAGAAGCTATACAGCTTAAAACTCGAAGAAGACAAAGACATGCAACAGCACATCACTACCATGATGGAAATAGTTGACAATCTGCGGACCATTGGCGAAACACTAAAGGACTCTCACATCACGGCTATACTGCTTTGCTCGCTTCCAAAGAGCTACTCCAATCTCATCACGATGTTGGAATCAAGGCCTGATGACGAGCTAACGCTTGAATTTACCAAGAACAAACTCCTTGATGAACACACACGCAGAGTAGAAAGCTCGAAAGACGAAAGCACCGCAACAAAAGCCTTAAAAAGCCTCCACGGAGCTTCAAGCCAAAGAAGAGAAAAAGAGAAGAAATTCTGTTCTTTCTGCCACAAACCAAACCACTCCAAGGAAGAATGTTGGCACTATCAAAAACGAAACAACAGCAACAAAAAGTACAAATATGAAAACTTCAGAAGAGGAAACGTACCAAAGTACACAAATCAGTCGAGTGTCACCCAAGAACAACCAACAAATCAGAGAACAACAAAAGGACCTAACTCAAAAGCTCTCAATTGCACTCAACGAGAAGCAAGTGTACACAACTGGTTCGTCGACTCTGGAGCCACATCTCATATGGCGTACGATGAAAGCTTCTTCACTGAACTTAACAGAGAACAAACACAAAATGTTGTGGTTGCTAATGGCAATAAGCTGCAGGTCAAAGGGATAGGACAAGGAGAAATCAAAGTCATCACACCCCAAGGAAAGACTGACACCTTACTTCTCACAAAAGTTCTCTACATCCCGGAACTAACAGACAACCTTCTGTCAGTGAGTGCGGCCACCTCCAATGGATGTAAAGTAACGTTCAAAAGAGAATGGTGTACCATCGAAAGAGACAACACAGCCCTCGCGAACGGTATACTTGACAATGGAATGTACCGACTCCACCTGGATGACAACCTCCAAACTCGCACATTCAAAGCAAATGTAGCAAAACAAAACCACTGCAAGAACAAAAATTGCCTCATGCTCTAGCACGACAGACTAGGACACAGAAATATAGAATCAATTAAGAAGATTCAAAATGAGAACCTAGCAAGAGAACTAAGTCTAAATAACTGTTCGCACAGCACAGACTGCGTTCAGTGCATTCAAGGTAAACTCACCGAAACCCCATTTCCAAAGAAGACAGAGTACAGAGCAACTGAAACGCTTCAACTTGTCCACAGTGATGTCTGCGGTCCATTACCAACTAACTCTCTCAGCGGTAAGAGATACTTCATCACCTTCACTGAGGACTACAGCAGATACACGAAGATCTACCTCCTGAAAGGAAAAGACGAAGTCTATGAAAAAATAAAAGACTACGTCATCTCAGCACACACGGAATTTGGAAAAATATCCAAACCATACGGACAGACAACAGTCGTGAGTACGTAAACCGACAAGTCGAAGATTTCGTGAACCAAAGCGGAATCAAACATCAGCTAACAGTCCCCTACTCACCAGCCCAGAACGGAGTAGCAGAAAGGAAAAATCGATCACTAATGGAGATGACAAGATGCATGCTGTTTGACTCAGGACTCCCACAGTCTCTATGGGCGGAAGCGGTTACCACAGCTAATTACCTACACAACCGAATACCCTCGAAAGCTACAGACAAGACTCCATTTGAACTATGGACCAACAGGAAGCCCAGTCTGAAGCATCTAAAAAGATTCGGATGTAAAGCCTTCGCCTATATTCCCAAGATAAAAAGAAACAAGTTGGATAGCAAAGTTATCGAAGGGATCTTTCTTGGATACGATGATCGAAGCAAAGGATACAGAATCCTGCACGACACAGGACGGCAGATCCGTAAAATTTCTAGAAAAAGAAAATGGGTTTCACCACGCTTCCACAAAAACAACTTCACCACAAGTACTAAGTACAGATCTAACTTCCTCTAATTATATTGGAAATGAAGAGGAAAGTCAGGAACCAGGAACACAATCCGAAAACCTTGAGGACTCAGAAACCGAGGATTACATTCAACCCAGTACAGGCACAGGAACACAAGTGGTCACACAAAGAAGATCCACGAGACCAACAAAGGGAATACCTCCCATAAGAAATGACTACATGCTGTACAAAGCTGAAGCCTCACAAGAACTGTTATGGCTTCTCGACTTGCTAAAGGATCTCGAACTGGAACAGAAAGCTCCAATCTACTTCCACCAAGACAATCAATCATGTCTCAAGATATGTTCATCCGAAAAAGTGTCTTCTAGGACCAAGCACATCGCAACCAAGATCCATCACCTGAAGGATCTTCAGAAGAAGACAGTGATAAAAATGATCTACTGCCCAACAGGCGACATGAAGGCGGACGTTCTGACCAAGCTGCTACCAAGGGCGACATTTGAGAAGTTACGCTACAACCTCGTGATGTCTCCACATTCATGCCGGGGATTTGTTGGAAACTGAATGCTACGACTACAGCTAGCGCCACACTGGACAAATCATCATCACAACAGTTTGTTTACCTTCTTCTCTATATTACAATAACTGTTCGCTACCATAACTTTGTTTTTCTTACTAAATGGATAATAAAGATTATTATTATATAATCATCAACGTCCTCATGCCTTCATACAAGCTGTAAGTACCTAAAGAACATACGCTTAAATATGGCTAGCGAAATCCTTCAGACGAATAAATTTTAAAAATAATATATATAAAATCATTATACTACGGTATAATCTAAATTTAAAAAAAAATATGGGCTATACATTTTACAAGAGATAGCAGAAAAGCTCCGAAATTATGCTTATCTTAGTAAAAACTAAACATCCTCGTGATAACATAAAATAAAAAAATAAACAATTGGATTATCAGGAAAGGAGAACATACGCTTAAACATGGCTAGCGAAATCCTTCAGACGAATAAATTTTAAAAATAATATATATAAAATCATTATACTTCGGTATAATCTAAATAAAAAAAATTATATGGGCTATACATTTTACAAGAGATAGCAGAAAAGCTCCGAAATTATGCTTATCTTAGTAAAAACTAAACATCCTCGTGATAACATAAAATAAAAAAAAATAAACAATTGGATTATCAGGAAAAGAGAACATACGCTTAAACGTGGCTAGCGAAATCCTTCAGACGAATAAATTTTAAAAATAATATATATAAAATCATTATACTTGGGTATAATCTAAATAAAAAAAATTATATGGGCTATACATTTTAAAAGAGATAGCAGAAAAGTTTAAAAGAGGATGAAATATTTTAAGAATGAAATCCTCTCGCGGACGCGAGAGGTAGAGCGAACACCCACCTTTCAGTTCGGAAGTCAGATACCACTCTCCCTATTGACCATCGCCAGTTCCCGCCTAGAGCCTTCACATGTGTTGTTTCCCCAAATACCTCTATTTCCACCCCCCTACAGATGTGGCCCCCCTTTTCTAATGCGTCCCTAGGGGCTCTGAATTTGGATTTTGTGGGAAGCCCTGAAGTATGGGAAAAACATTGTTCTAGGCCTAACTTCGTGTCCCAATATTTCAAGATCCATATAAAAGGAAGAAATTATTTCTCCAACATTTGAAATTAGAATTTAAAATGAGGTGCACACCAAAGCATAAATATTTCTCTAGACACATGAAATTGAAAGGTTAAGATAACGCATACACCAAGCATAAAATTATTTATTTTAATACGTGAAATTGAAGAGTTAAGATAGCGCATACACCAAGCATAAAATATAAAGTTAAAAAAATAAGTATACACTAAGTATAAATATATCTTTTAACACGTGAAATTTAAGAGTTAAATATAATGTATACACTGAGCATAAAATTATTTCTTTTAATACGTGAAATTGAAAAGTTAAGAATAACGCATACACCAAGCATAAAATATAATGTTAAAATAACGTATACACTAAGTATAAATATATCTTTTAATACGTGAAATTGAAAAGTTAAGATAGCGCATACACCAAGCATAAAATATATAGTTAAAAATAACATATACACTAAGTAGAAATATATCTTTTAATACATGAAATTGAAAAGTTAAGATAGCGCATACACCAAGCATAAAATATAAAGTTAAAAATAACGTATACACTAAGTATAAATATATTTTTTAACACGTGAAATTTAAGAGTTAAATATAACGCGTATACACTAAGCATAAAATTATTTCTTTTAATACGTGAAATTGAAAAAGTTAAAAATAACGTGTACGCTAAGCATAAAATATTTCTTTTAATACATTAAATTGAAAAGGTTAAAAAATAACGTATACACTAAGCAGCATACCAACCATAAATTATTTCTTTTAACTCGAGAAATTGAAAAGTTAAAAATAACGTGTACGCTAAGCATAAAATATTTATTTTAATACGTGAAATTGAAAAAGTTAAAAATAACATATACGCTAAGCATAAAATAACGCATACCAACCATAAATTATTTCTTTTAACTCGTGAAATTGAAAAAGTTAAAAATAACGTGTACGCTAAGCATAAAATATTTCTTTTTAATACGTGAAATTGAAAAAGTTAAAAAAATAACGTATACACTAAGCATAAGATAACGCATACCAACCATAAATTATTTCTTTTAACTCGTGAAATTGAAAAGTTAAAAATAATGTATACGCTAAGCATAAAATAACGCATACCAACCATAAATTATTTCTTTTAACTCGTGAATATAGAATTAAAATAAGGTACACACTAAAGCAATAAATATATTTTAGGTAGAGACATAATTTCTAATCTCGGGGGCGGGCCTACTTTTCACATAAGAAAAAAAAATTATTTGTGATTTTTCGGTAATTTCGAGCCCCATGTTGGGCGCCAATGTTACGTCGTATTTGTACATGTCGAAATACGTTGTATTTCGAACTAATTGGTAAGCTAAACTCTCAAAAAAATTTTAAACTCGCCACGGCAAACACACAAACAAAATACAATATACGATTAATATAGAAAATGTTAACATACTTTTTAAGTTTAGAAATTTATTCTTAGTATATCAAATCCTTCTATGTAAAGTTCAACCTCCATATTATAACATGGTATCAAGTGTAGACCTCAAAGTGGATTAACAAAGAAAACTTCTTAATGCAACAATATTGGTATGATCATCACCTTTACGATTTTGAATAACTCCACACTCCATTTTAGTACACTTTATAGGAATTTATGTCTAGTCTGGTATAAAACACAAAAAGAAATACAAATTGAAAAATGAATAATACCAAATTTTATTATAACTAAAACACTCTATATTTGGTGCAAAAAGGAAAAAGGGGTTACATGCAAGATAAAAGGTACTTTGTTTTAATTTGTAATACTCTACGCATAGCGGGAATCTGTTACGAGTGACGAAATGGAAGCGGACCTATTAACAAAGAGTCTTCCCAAGGAGAAACTTGAAAACTGTATAAACTCGCTTGGACTTGTTTGGTAAAAGCTTCCACACAGGGGAGGGATTGTCGTATTTTATTTTTCAATACTCTGTGTGAAAGCTAGATTTGGAATAGGAACTAACCTATAAGTTTTGTTTTGGCATTCCGTGTTTGTTTTTGTTTTCTTCTTGTCTTGCTAAATGCAATAAATAATTCTTTTGTTGCTTTAAAGAGAGTGGTTCGATTTAAAACTTGAGAAAAAGCGAAAATATTTTATCAGAAGTTTGATACGTTAAACAAAGATCTCTTCTGCATCAAGGTATGTAAATTTTTGAAATATGTTTCAATAGAATTTGAATTATATTGATAAAAGAAAGTTTTAAATAGAAAGATTGAAAAAAACATTTTTGAAAATATGAACTACCTTTAAGCTATATTGTTTAATTTTTAAAGTTGAAAAACAAGGCTAAAATGGATTGCAATTTTTCGCCAACGACAAAAATTGAACCTTTAACAGGAACAAATTATCCGATTTGGGCTTTAAAAGTCGGAGCACTTTTACGTGGAAAGAAATTATTTAAATGCGTAATTTCGGATCCCGAGCCTGATATAAAAGATGAAGTCGCTTGGCAAATATGGAGTGAAAAGAATGACGAAGCCTTTGGAATTATAGTTACAACTCTATCAGATGAACAAGCAGGAATGTTTCTAGATGAAACTAAAGCAAAGAAAGTATGGGATGAATTAAAGAAAATCTACACGGGCAACCTAGAAGATAAGATGATTGATATTGGACTTGAACTTAAGAATATAAAGATGAAAAATAATGAATCCATAAACGAATATATGGCTAGAGCCAAAAATATTGCCTCTCAAAGTTCTTCACTCGGACACCAAATATCACAAAGAGAACTAGCGTTTCATATTGTGCGAGGTATCCATCCAAGATTGGAAAAGATCGCTGTTGTACTGAGAACTAGAAGAGACTTAACTCTTGATGAAATTCGGCAGTCACTTAGAGAGGAAGAGGATCGAATGAATTCTAAGATGAATGGGAGTCATTCTGATGAAAATGAACAGGCTTACAGAAGTAAAGACAGAAGAAATCACTATCAACAGAATCGACAAAAGGAGTGTTTTGTTTGCCATAAAAAAGGACATTTAGCTAAAGATTGCTGGTTCAAAAATAAGCGAACTCAAGAACAACATGGGAAAAGAAATGCAAATTCAAATACGAACTATAACAAACAAAATTTCAGAAATAATGCGAATACCGTCTCAAGCAAGCCTGCGGAACAAACTTTCAATACCAGCACAGATCGAGTTTTTGAAAACTCCACAAATAATTATAGTCAGATACAAACCTGGTGTCTTGACTCAGGGTGTACTACGCACTTATCTCCACACTTGGACTGGATGGAAAATGTAATGCCTTATGAAAGTGAGATAAATTTGGCAGAAGAAGGTAAAGTTACACATGCTACAGCTAAAGGTGATATCAAGGTTTCTACTTGTACCGAAAACGGAATTGAGAATGTTCAAATTAAAGGAGTTCTGCATGTACCTAACTTAAGGTCTAATCTCTTATTAATATACGAATTAACTAACAAAGGAAATACTGTAATTTTCAATAGATATGGAGCAAAGATTTACAATGAACAGGATGATTTAATTGCAGAGGCTCAAATCCAGGATAGGATGTATGTAATGGAAACAAGGTCCAGAGATGAATACTCGGAAAAGACAGAGAATGTCATGACCACAAAAGATGATTTCTCAAATGACAATATCAGCTTGTGGCATAGAAGACTGAATCATTTGAACGAAGCGTACATGAAAGTGATAATTCAACGGAATATGGTATTGGGGTTTAATGTTAATTTTAAGAACTTGCCAGAATGTGAAGCTTGTATAATGGGGAAATTGACTCGACAACCTTACCATCCCGTTACCACCAACTGTACAACCAAACCCCTTGAATTGGTGCATATGGATTTATGTGGTCCAATGCCATACCAATCTCTAGGTGGATCAAAATACTTTTTTTGTTCTGGTTGATGACTTCAGCCGAAGAACCTTTGTCTACTTTCTGAAAAACAAAGATGAAACTTTGGGGAAGTTTGAAGAATTTAAGGCAAGAGTGGAAAATGAGCTAAACCTGAATATAAAGGATGTGCGAACTGATAATGGCACAGAGTTCACTAATCACAGATTCAAGAATTTCTTAATTAAAAATGGAATACACTACCAACTCTCCACCACCTACTCGCCACAAAGTAACGGAGTTGCGGAGAGAGTAAACCGAACCCTAATTGAAACAGCAAGGACATTATTGTTTGATTCAGGATTACCCATGGCTTTCTGGGTGGAGGCAGTCGCTACTGCATCATATGTCAAAAACTGTACTCCACATAGGTAATCAAGCTTGATACACCAATGGAGAAATGGAAAGGAAGAAAACCCTCCATTCGACATTTCAGAATATTCGGTTGTTTGGCGTTTTGGCCCATTACACAACAACATAGAAGTAAATTTATGCCTAAAAGCCGAAAAGGTATTTTTGTAGGCTATTCTCTGAAAAGAAAGGCTTTTCGAGTGTATGACATAATCACTAAGAAAATAGAAGAAGTAAGATCAGTAAAATTTGTCGAAAATGAGAAAGGAATTGATTATGCAAAAAATCTTCAAGAAGACACGAATTACGACCATTTTTCATATAAAAAGGAAGAGGAAGATGATATTGAAATCTACCATCGGACGCGTCCAGAAACCTCAGAACTAAATGAAGAAACGATTCCCATGCTAGACGAACCTAACGAGGAAAGAATTGTAAGGTCAGGTCGCAAAAAAAGAGATACACAAAAGGTTTTAGAGCAAAAACACAGAGCAAAACTGAGAGAAGAAGAAATGAAATTGCTTGAACAAGGTGTTCGACGTTCGCAAAGAATAAAAGAAAGAAATAACGTGAATTTTATATTAGAACCAGAAGAACGTATTCCCAAAAATTATGAGGAGGCGATTAACTGCGAGAATAAATATGAATGGCTCGAAGCAATGAAAGAATAACTTTACTCTATTGACAAGCATAAGGTATGGACTCTCGTTCAAAGAGTAAAGAATATGAAGATCATAAACTGCAAATGGATCTTTAGCATAAAGAGTACGCCTAGTGAAGGTGTTTATAGAAGAAAAGCTAGATTAGTTGCTATTGGTTGTAATCAAAAATATGGCGTAGAATATGAGGAATCTTTTTCACCAGTGATCAGAAAAGAAAGTCCTCGTGCAATTGTAGCCCTAGCAGCGCAGTTGAATTTGGTTATAACATCATATGATGTGAAGACCGCCTACCTTTACGGAGAATTGAAAGAAACTATTTTTATGAAACAGCCGGAAGGATTTGTTGAAAAAGGTGAAGAAGACAAAGTTTGCAAATTGTTAAAAAGTATATATGGACTTCCACAATCGGGACATTGTTGGAATAAAAAGATCAACGAGATACTGATACAACTGGGAATGGAAAGATCGCAATATGATCCATGTGTGTACACTTTTAGAAAAGGAAAGGAATAAGGAATATTGGGTTTATACGTGGATGATCTAATAATAGCCGGAACGGATAAAACCTTTAATGAAAAACTAGCATCAGAGATAGGAAGATTTGTTGCTTTAAAAAAAAGGGGAGAATGAACCTTTCATTGGTATAGAAATAAAGAAAACAGAATACGGTTTTGATCTATCACAAGCCCATTATATCGATAAAATCTTGAAGAAATTTGCACTCGAAGAATGTAACATTGTACAAACTCCGGGAGATAGAGACCAAAGTTTTGATGAATGTCAAGACTCCAAACCAGTAGACAGGACATTGTATCAAGAGATGATCGGATCCTTGATGTATTTGGCAACCGGAACTCGTCCAGATATTTCTTTTAATGTGAGCAATTTATCCCGATTTTGCAATGATGCAAGAGAAGTACATTTAACAGGAGTTAAGAGAATATATAGATACCTGAAGGGCACCAGAGATAAAATGTTAAGATACAAGCCATCAGAAAATAGCATTCTTGTCAGCACAGATGCAAGCTGGTGTTCAACAAGTGACGCAAAGTCTTATTCCGGATACACAGTTAAACTGGGAAACAACCTGATCAGTTGGAGAAGCAAGAAACAAAGTTTGGTGGCTCTGTCTACATGCGAAGCCGAACTGATTTCGATATGCGAAGGGATCTGCGAAGTAAAATGGATTAAAGGACTTTTAGAAGAACTATGTAAGGATGCGAACTTTCCTACAACGCTTAAAAAAGATAGTCAATCTGCTATCAAGTGGATTAAATCTGAAAAAAATAACTTCCCGGACGAAACATATAAACCGAAAATTGTATTTTATAAAAGATGCTGTGGAAGAAGGAACAATCGACCTTGAATTTGTTAGGAGTGGCGAAATGGAAGCGGACCTATTAACAAAGAGTCTTCCCAAGGAGAAACTTAAAAACTGTATAAACTCGCTCGGACTTGTTTGGTAGAAGCTTCCACACAGGGGAGGGATTGTCTTATTTTATTTTTCAATACTCTGTGTGAAAGCTAGATTTGGAATAGGAATTAACCTATAAGTTTTGTTTTGGCATTCCGTGTTTGTTTTTGTTTTCTTCTTGTCTTGCTAAATCCAATAAATAATTCTTTTGTTGCTTTAAAGAAAGTTGTAATTATTTAAAATACTACAGAATCGTAGTTTTATAAGAATAGCTCAGTACGCCATGCAAAAATAAAAAAAAAATATATAACAAAACTCGTTAAATAAGATAAGAGGCTTTTCCTTAATTTGTAATCGGGTCTTTTTGACCCACGCAAATAGATTCTACAAGATATTAACTTACCATTATGCTTTCTTTACATACCGTCCTAGGCCCATCTCGACTCGATCTTCGACCTCCATTCCCCTCGGCTCTTCAGTACTAACTCGACTTGATTCTTTCCGACCTTTTTCTCCCGTTATTAGATCTC
>CP092871.1:66270148-66396361 GCA_030710605.1 Cordylochernes scorpioides | reverse complement strand
AACTCCTAAAATTAAAAAAAATCACGTGCCTCAAAAATTTATCATCTTCTTTTTACAGAGTAAAAAGAAAAATAATTCAAGTTCGCAGAATATATTCGAAAATAAAAATAAAGAAAAGTATTCTTTGGAATAAAATAAATTTAGATTAAGAATAAAAAAATAATGAAATGCAACAGGTCGATTCCTTGAGATTTTAATTTAGTAATTTCTTCTAAAAAATTTTATATTGTTATCTTTAAAAAATATATATATCTAATCTATCTAGAATATGTGTATAATTGAATTTTATTCTTTGGAATAAAAATAATTTTAAAATTTCGAAGTGGTAATAAAAATTTAGATAATTCTAAATTAACAATAAAAATAATAAAATGTATCAGGTCAATTCCTTGAGATTTTAATTTAGTATTTATTCTTAAAATATTTAATTAGTTTATTCTTTGGAATAAAATAAATTCAAATTTCGATGTGGTAATAAAAATTTAGACCTTCCATCTTGCACATAAAGGAGGGATTGGTTATAAACATATGTTACATATGTACATTCTGTACATTCTCCATCTGGGCCTTTCTGCAGCGGGCTTCGGGATACAAGCCCAGAGCTAATCCAAGTTCTCCATTTCTTAATCCTCCTCCTCGCTGTCCTTCTGTGGAGGGTTGGTCGGTTTGGAGAGGGTCAGTGCCATCTCCAACTGGGCGTCTTCTCCGGCTTTGGTCTTTGGAGCATCTTCCGCCATCTTCTCGGCCTTTCCTCGATGGGGAATTCTCCATCTGGACAACAAGCACTTCAACGAGACCCTGTACATATATGATGTAAAATGTTTACATCATTGTTGGGTCTGTTTTGTGAAAATATGGTCCAACAGAATCATTGTCACTGGACACCACTTCAGGTCACAGGATAAATCAGCGCATGATGTGCCATGTGGTCTGCAGGATCTGATCAAAGTGTATCCTGCACATCCAACCTCCTGCCGAAAACCTTGTTTCCTCAAATTCACACTTATAATGTTTTCATTGTTGGGTCTGAGTCCAAAATGGACCCAACATATATTTTTGCCATAGATTTGGCCCAGCCACTTTAACAGCTAAACACCTCTTTGGCAGATTGTGCTGATTCCATTGGACCTGTGTAGATTTCACAAGTTCCCTTATGCTCCTCTAGGCTGACGACTGCCATTATCCCGAAACCATGGTCTCTAGGTGGAGGCCTTTCAGTTTGCCAAAGCTGGTGTTGTAGCTTTGTCACTGACCCGAGGTCGCTAGTTTGCGGCAATGGTCAATAGATGGCGTCTAGTTTCGACGTTTAATTTGATGGGAGAGTAGTCCTGTGCTTTTTAGATCCCTTGAGAATGTCGATCATATAAAAGGGTGGCACTTCTTAGAATGAACGTGCGATTTTATAAATGTTGTATTCCAATTGATTACACACAGCGCTCAACGTTAATTATACTTTAATTGACTATAAGGTGGCGTGGCAACGCCGCTGGCTAGGGTTACATCAACAGGAAGTGAGTCAGCTCTAGTGTTACCGAAGCCAACCGTCCGCCGCCAGGGATCCAGCAATCTCCTGCCTCGAAGTGACCTCCTATTCATGGATCACTTCGCCGCTTAAGAGTCTCGAACGATGAAGTTCGTGTAGGTTTCTCCCCAGTGGCTTGGTCAAAATGTCCGCTAGGTTTCTTCCACTTGAAACATAGTCCAGTTTAATCACACCGTCATCCACCTTCTCTCTGACAAAGTGATATCTGATGGCGATGTGTCTGGTCTTGGATCGGCTGATGTAGCTCTTGGCGTGTGCTATAGCCGCTTGGTTATCGCACCACACCGGAGTTGGCTCAACCATATTATGTGATATATCCAAATGGTTCAGGAACTCCCTGATCCATGTCACTTCCCTGACTGACGATGATAGGGAAATGTATTCCGCCTCCATTGTGCTGAGGGCGGTGACAGTTTGCTTTGAACTTCGCCATAGGATTGGAGCGCCTGCAAACATCACTACGTAACCCGATGTACTCTTTCTGTCTTCCAGGTTGGTTCCCCAATCTGCATCCGAATAGACACACAGTTGTTCCCCAGTCCGTCTATAGGTGATGCCTAGATGCTCTGAAGATTTTAAGTATCTTAAAATTCGTTTCGCAGCAACCCAGTGTTTTCTAGTGTACTTTGAACAATAGCGAGCCAATTGACTTACTGCATAGGCAATGTCTGGCCTTTTCCGCTGTGAAATGTAGAGCAGTCCACCAATTAGTTCACGGTAGGGAAGGTCTTGGCAGTTTTCTTCATCTTCTTCCTCATGAAGTTCTGGTCTGGTTTCCATCGGCGTTGAGACTTCTCTTCCTTCCTGAAGATTGAACCGTTCCAGTAGACTTTTTATATAGGCTCTTTGTGTTAGAGTTACGCATCCACCCTTTGATCGAGTGAAGTTGACACCAAGCAGGTAGGATACTGGTCCGATGTACTTTGTTTCGAAGTGACCTCTCAGCAGTTCAATGCACTTTTCTCTCACTTCTTGATTCTCCGTCAGAGTAAGAATATCATCCACGTATAATGATAAGATTATCATTCCTTCGTTCAGCTTGAGCTTGTAGACACAAGGGTCAACTGGATTCCTCACAAATCCCTTTTTCTTCAACCACTCATCAAGGCACTTGTTCCAACATCTGCCGCTTTGCTTCAGTCCGTACAGAGACCTTTTGAGTTGGCAGTAAAGATGTTCCTCACCAGGTTTAACAAAGCCTTCTGGTTGTTCCATGTAGATCACTCTGTCAAGCTTGCTGATCTGTGATATATTATTACTCTACTCTGTGTTATTGATCATCATCTTGTAAACAACAATTTACATATAATCGTTTTGTAAAAAGATTAATAAATTATTAATTAGAGTTGCTTAAGAATAGTGTATCTTTTCATTTATCTGCATATATATATTTAAAGTGCAATTTCTTATAAAAATAATTTTCACCATTAATAGTTAACAATCAATAGAAACGTATCAAATGGCGACGAAGAATTAACGTAAGTATGGCCACCACTAATTCAAATTTTCCAAGGTTTCGTGAAGGCGAAGATCTAAATTGTTATTTGGAACAATTAGAAGAATGTTTTAAATTGAACAAAACATTAGAAGCAGACAAAGTATCTGTGTTATTAACGTCTATTGATGTTAATGTTTATAAGACTTTGCGCGATTTGTTGGTACCCAGAAGGCCAAGTGACCTTAAATATAAACTTTTGGTAGAGGTTTTAACCAACCATTTATATCCAATGAAAAATAAGCACTTTGAAAGATATTTATTTCATAAGATTGTACAAAAAGAAAATGAGCCTGTGGGAAAATTTGTTTTGAGGCTTAAATCTCAGGCAGACAAGTGTAAATTTACTGACATAAATGAAAATTTGTGTGATCAATTTGTAAGTGGTTGCTTCGATGAAGCTACGCTTAAAAGGCTGCTAAGTGAACCATTTTTAACGTTTGATAGTGCAATAATTATTGCAAATTCTGTAGAGGCAGCGAAGTCACAAGTAAATTTGATGAAAAATCCTGGTCATGATATTGATAAATTGAAAGCCAGATCTAAAAATTTTAAATTCCCATGTAAATACAATAATCCTTGCAAAATTTGTGGAAAGTCTAACCACGATACGAAGTTATGCAAATTTAAAAATGCTCAATGTTATATTTGTAATAAGAAAGGGCACATTGCTCCAGTGTGTTGGAATAAAAAATCGGCCCAAAATTCTGGAATGAATAAACCCAATCAGAATAAATTGAATACTATTCAGTGCAACACATTAGAAAATGCACCAAAAATAATGGTAAACGTTAAAATTGAAGATGCAGACACTATAATGGAGGTTGACACTGGTGCAGACGTGTCTGTAGTTTCAAAGAAATTTTTTCTTACAAATCTCAAAAATGTCACTCTAGAGAAATACAGTGGACATTTGAAAAGTTTTTCAGGAAATATGATACCAGTTTTTGGAAAATGCTTGGTAAATGTTAGTTACAAAAACTATCAGGAAAAACTACCCCTAATTGTGACAGGCCAGTTTAATAACCAAACGCCGTTACTGGGCAGAAATTGGATAAGAATTTTAAAAGCTGATTGGCCCAATTGCGTTTTTGATATCTGTAATAATATAAATGTAATTTCAAACTTAGAACTGTTTTTAGAAGTATATAAGAGAGTATTTGAAGATAAAGATTTACCAATTCAAGGCATTAAAGGTTCAATATCATTGAGGCCAAATGCTAAGCCCAAATTTTTTAAATTTAGACCAGTACCCTTTTCCATTAAAGAGAAGATAGACAAAGAACTAGACAGACTTGAAAAAAGTCAAATAATTGAAAAAGTTAATGCTAGTGATTGGTCTACGCCTTTAGTAACGGTAATAAAGTCAAATGGAGAACTACGTTTGTGTGGTGATTTTAAAAATACTTTGAATAATTGCATTGAAGATGAGAAATATCCATTACCTACTATAGAAACTATGTTGGGAAATCTAGGAGGAAACAAGATTTTTACCAAATTGGATCTCTCCTCCGCATATCATCAAATTGAAATGGATGAAGCATCAAAAAATCTGCTAGTGGTATCTAGCCATAGAGGACTTTACCGATACAATAGATTGCCTTTTGGCATCAGTCCAGCTTCAGCCATTTTCCAGAGGTGTATGGACAGCCTTTTTCATGATGTTCCCAACACGGTGATATACTTAGATGATATTTTCATTGGTTCTAAAGATGAACAAGAACATTACAGAATTTTAAAAATAATCTTCGATAAATTGAAAGAGCTAAATTTCACCCTTAATAAAGAAAAATGCTTATTTTTAAAAAAAGACATTTGTTTTCTAGGTCATATTATAAATGAAGATGGTGTTAGACCAGATTCAAAGAAATTGGAAGCATTAGAAAGGTGTAAAAAGCCTTTCGACAAAACATCATTGAAGAGTTTTCTAGGGATGTTGAGCTTCTATTCAAAATACATACCTAATATGTCAACCTTGGCTGGTCCTCTTTATCAACTCCTAAAGAAGGACAATCGTTGGAAATGGTCTAGCCAATGCGAAAAGGCATTTCTGAATTTGAAGTTAACTCTATTAAATTCCCAGGCGCTTATTCACTATTCAATGAAGCTTCCATTAACTTTAACCTGCGATGCATCTGCCTATGGCATAAGTGGGGTCTTGTGTCATATTGTGGAAGGGGAAGAGAAGCCAATTACCTTTGTTTCCAGAACATTGTCAAGTGCAGAAGTCAAATACTCTCAGACTGAGAAAGAAGCACTTGCTATTGTGTTTGCAACTTCCAAACTGAGACAATACTTGTTTGGGAGAAAATTTGTGTTAAAGAGTGATCATAAAGCTTTAACGACTGTTTTTGGAAACAAAAGACTTCTTCCGCCTTTAATTGCAAATCGTTTGCATAGGTGGGCTTTAGAGTTGTCTAATTTCGATTTCGATATTAGATATACAAATAAAGATACCATGCTCTGTGCGGATGCATTTTCAAGACTTCCACTTGAGGAAATAAATTCATGGGAAGACAACATTGATTTGGTGACACATGATATATCATTTTTAAATGTAACTCCATTGGACCACCTCATTATTGAAGAAGAAACCAATAAAGATCCGGTTTTAAATAAGCTCAAGGAATATCTATTAGAAGACCCTCAGTTAGCAAAAAAGGATGAAACAATGAAACCATTCCTTTCAAAATTGGAAAATTTTTCTGTACTGCAGGGATGCATTTTTGTTGATTCTAGGGCAGTGATTCCAAGTACCTGTCAAGATCAAATGTTGAAGTTACTTCATCAAAGTCATATAGGAATCAATCGCATGAAATCTCTAGCCAGATCATCGGTTTGGTGGCCAAAAATGGATAGTCAAATTGAAGAGTTTGTGAAGGAATGTTCTCCCTGTATGCATCATCAGACAGCTCCTCCTGCTGAGAACACACCTTGGCCCAGGACTAACCAACCGTGGCAGCGAGTTCATGTTGACCATTTCTATTTCAGAGGTGATTGTTATTTATTAGTAGTAGATGCAAATTCAAATTGGATTGAAGTATTCCCAGTTAGAGGTACTACTTCGCAAGAAAATATTAAGCTACTACGGGAGTGTTTCGCCAGGTATGGATTACCGCAATGCTTAGTATCTGACAATGGCCCCCCCCTTCAATTCGATTGAATTTAAGGAGTTCTTACGGAAAAATAATGTATACCACTTAACCTCGCCAGCATATAATCCCTCGTCTAACGGAATTGCTGAAGTTTCGGTAAGAATAATAAAAAAATCTCTGGAAAAGTCGTTAGAAGAATCTCCAAACTCAAATATGGACTGTATTTTACAAAATGTTCTGTTTAATTATAGAAATACGCCTACCTCTTTAGATAAGCCTCCTGTAGAACGTCTCCTAAGTTATGTGCCTAGAACATTTGTAAATTGCTTGAACTCTGAATTTATCCAGAAGACTTTTGGGAGAAATGAGTGTGGAAGGCGACATTTTCAAGTTGGAGATAAAGTGATGTTTACAAGAGTAATACAAAATAGGCGCAAATGGTTCAAGGCCCAGGTGATACGACGACTAGGTTACAATGTTTATCTAGTAAAGAACCTAAAAGGCACATTTAAAGTGCATGTCAATCAGATGAGGACAGGTTCAGATACCAAATATGCTGAAGATTCTGATTGGACCTTGGACAACGCAGGAGCAGGACCTCACCGACTGGAACAAGACCCTCAAATTTCCACGACACCTCCACCTAGGAGATCTACCCGACCTCGACGCCCTCCTTGCCGGTTTTCTCCATCTATGAACAATATAAGGAAGGAGGAATGATCTGTGATATATTATTACTCTACTCTGTGTTATTGATCATCATCTTGTAAACAACAATTTACATATAATCGTTTTGTAAAAAGATTAATAAATTATTAATTAGAGTTGCTTAAGAATAGTGTATCTTTTCATTTATCTGCATATATATATTTAAAGTGCAATTTCTTATAAAAATAATTTTCACCATTAATAGTTAACAATCAATAGAAACGTATCACTTGCCGTAGAGATAAGCACTTTTCACGTCATACTGGTCTATGAACCAGTTATTTTCAACACCTATTGCTGTGAGCAGTCTTGTCGTTTCAAAACTAAAAACAGGTGAGTAAATCTCATCATAATCGATTCCCTTTTGTTGAGTGAAACCCTTTGCCACAAGTCGGGCCTTGTATCTTACTACTTGACCCTCGGCGTTGGTCTTCTTGTGTAGTACCCACTTACAAGCAATTGGGGCAGAGTCTTTTGGTAGTTCTGTTAGTTCCCAAACATTGTGCTTTCTCAAGGATTCCAATTATTCTTCGATTGCTTCAAGCCAATGCTCAGCTTCAGGACCTTGGATAGCTTCTTTATACGAAGTAGGATCTCCCTTATTTACTTCAGTACTGAGAAGTTCAATTGAGTTCTGAGCATCTCTCTGGTTCCTTAGGATCATTGGATGAGATCGAGTAGGAGAAGGCTTTACAGTATCTTGATTATGGCTGTCCTCTTCTGTAGGTATCACGTCTTCTTGATCTAATAAAGACACTGGATACTCTTCAATCTCCCGTTGAGTCCCATAGCTGTAGTGTTCAACTGATGGAAGCATCTCCCGGTTGCTGTCGTTCCTCGATACATCACTCTCTTTGAAGACACAGTCCCGAGATTCCACCACTTTCTTCATCTCAGGAATCCACACTCTGTAGCCACGTCCTCTGAGTGCATATCCAACAAGGTTACCTTTGACAGCTCTCCTTTCGAGTTTGGATTTACGGACTTGTCTTGGAATATGGACAAATACTTGACAGCCAATAGCTCTTAGGTGTTTAAGACTAGGCTTATTCCCTGTCCACAGTTCATATGGCGTGCTTTCACCATTGTGATTGTTGAGAACTCTGTTTCTGACATAGGCTGCGGTGTAAGTCAGCTCCGCCCAGGAAGCCTTTGGCAGACCACTTCCAGATATAGTGCTCCTGACAAGATCTAGGAGTGTCCTATTCATTCTTTCTGCCACACCATTCTGTTGAGGTGTATACGTCATAGTGTGTTCGTGAACTATTCCAACGCTCTTGCAGAAAGTGTCCCATTCTTTGGAACAAAATTCCAAGCCATTATCCGTACGTATTCGTTTTAGTTTCCGGCTGGTTTGTTTCTCAGATTCTTGAATCCACTCTTTGACTTTTCCCAGGGTTCCGCCTTTGTTTTTCAGGAAAAATACACTTGTATATCTCGTAGATTCATCAATGATGGTTAAGACGTACTTGGCTCCTCCCCAGCTCAATACGTCGAGTGGACCCATCAAGTCCGCATGCACCAAGTCCAATGGCATGATTTCTTTTTCCTCCTTGTGTGAGTGTTGAAGGAATGGCAGACGGTAAGACTTGCCGATCAAGCAGTCTTCGCACTTTTCTGGCTTTGCCGGGCTGCAGTCTTCGCACTTTTCTGGCTTTGCCGGGCTGCAATCAAGTCCTCTTACGCTTTGGTTCTTGGCCATCTTTTCTATCGTATATGCATTTACATGCATCAGCCTTTTGTGCCAAAGTTCCAGTGTAAGCTCTTCCTTGCATTCAGATGCAAGAGAAACACGATCATTCTGATCTATCGGAGAGGATGGAGTAGTCTGGACGTAGTAAAAAAAAAAGTCTACCCAATTTCTTTCCCTCTATCAAGAGTTTACCTTTCATGTCCATAATGTGGCAACCACTCCTGTTGAAGACAACTTTTCTACCGTTTTCTATCATTTGGAGTACAGACAGAACACTGTGACGCATATCTGGAACATACAAGGTGTTCTGGGCAACCATTTTGCTGGCATCTCCCTTGTGTCCAACAATATTGGCACTGACAGTACCGATACCACATACTTCTATAGAAGAGCCATTCGCAATAGTGATGGAACTCATATTGCTTGTACACTCTTTCAGACATGTGAAGTAATCTCTCTTGGGAGTCATATGGTGCGTCGCTCCAGAATCTATGATCCAGGTCTCGGCGGTAGCTCCAAACAAAGTGTTGCACATTGCCGACATATTTACGCCTTTGTTTTGGTCAAACCTCTTTGGTCTTTGTTCATTCTTTCCTTTCTTCCTGCATTCCCTTGCATAATGGCCTTTACCTCCACATTTGAAACAAACAACCTTTGCTTTAAATTGTTTTTCTGTTTCAATGGGCTTCGAAGAGGCATTAACGACCATGGCACCCACATCTTTTGGTAGATTAGACGAACGCCTTTCTGCTTCTGCCAACAGCCGTCTTTTAACTGTGGCGGTCGTGAAGTCTGAATCAGGCAAGTTACATATTGTTGAGACAACGGTTCCCCAATCCTCTGGTAATCCACCCAAAAGAACCATAGCCAAATCGCCATCATCAATTTTGTCGCCAATTTGGGCCAGTTCGTTTACAATGTAGTTTATCTTCCCCATATACCCTTCCATATTGCTGTGCTGAGTCAACCTTTCGCCATATAACTGCCTTCTTAGTTGTACGGCTCGATATCTACTATCCTTTGGTGCGTATAATTTTTCCAGTTCCTCCCAGACCTCTTTCGGAGTATTCAAATGTTGAACATGCAATTGTTGTTCATCATTAATCCCGAGGCAAATTTTTGCAAACGCCTTACCCTCCCGTGACAAAAAAAGTTTTGTTGCAACAAGGTCACTAGGGTCAGGCTTAGCCTCTCCTGGATTGATCAAACTCCACAAATCGTTTTCGATTAGAACGAGTTTCATCTGGAAGCTCCAGCTGGAGTAATTAGCACCATTTAATTTTGTAATTGTTGTGTTTGCCATTTTACAAAATATTTGGTAAGTAGAAAAAAAAGGATGCTCCAAGTAATCAAAGGAAATTTTGTTACTCACGTTTTAGGCTTCGCGCTTCTTCAGTCTGACGTTTTAATCCTTGCGCTTCTTCAGTCTGACGTTTTAATCCTTGCGCTTCTTCAGTCTCATAATCTTTGTTGTATTCCAATTGATTACACACAGCGCTCAACGTTAATTATACTTTAATTGACTATAAGGTAAAGGGAATATATATAGATTAAATAGTAAACATGGAGAGAAAGAAAAATGGCGTGGCAACGCCGCTGGCTAGGGTTACATCAACAGGAAGTGAGTCAGCTCTAGTGTTACCGAAGCCAACCGTCCGCCGCCAGGGATCCAGCAATAATTAATATTGCCACAACCTCAAAAAAAAACCTAAAAGTTGGTCCTTGAGACTCCCTGAAAAATCAAGGAATGGGTATTTGACCATAAGTGTATAGGAATGCCAAACTATATTTTAAAAATAGTACAAAAGTGAAATTGTACTGGAATCATTTTGATTAACCAAGAAAAAAAGCATCTCTTGAACATGTGCAAGTGATAGTTGTGATGGCTTGCGCCATCTATCAGAATTAATATAAACTAATCTTTGATTTTTGAATATTTTAGAACATTTGGCCAATTATATGAAATAATTACAAGTCAATAGTTAGTTGATAGTTTTTGCAGCAGAGAGCGCAAGCTACCAGAAACTTTTAGTTGCACAATCAGGAGATGCTTTTTTTTTCATAATTTATCAACCTGATCCCGTGAAATTTTACTTTTGAGCTATTTTACTTTTTTATAATTGTAAATATTTTAAATACCTTACAATAGTCAATAATAAAATTCTTAATGGGTATCTTGGCTCATCAGTGGTAAACCATCCCATTGAAGCAATATTTATTTTCAGAAAAGTGTTTAATGCGTACTAGATCCAGTGTCGTGGCTGTCGAAAATCGAGGGTTTATACCACTCGTCCACCAATCCCCTATGTGCTACTTGATTTTCATGTATCAGCTCTCAGAACTATTTGATTAAAAACCCTAGCTGTTGAGGCAACTGCTTTGTGACCTCATCCTCTGATTTAGTTCTGAGTGCTATCTCATCATAATGCATAGATTGAGACAGCTATTGTGTGAGATTTGAAGTACCATTGAGGATTGTTTTATCAACAAATCTTGGAATCAATATAAATTTAATCTCGCGCGCGTGACAATAGCATCTCACTTTATCTACATGGACTTATTGAAGCTTTCCTAGATAAACCTACTTTATTGTAAGTCAATTGTCCATTACTAGTCAATTGAATTCACTTAATATGATAAATTTATAATTTTTATTATTTTATGAAATCTCTTGTTATTTATATTTTTTTATGTTACAGTTTTTGCTTCTTTCTCCAAAATACATTTGTACTTGAAGTCTATTTTTATTATCCTTATTTTATATATATTTATAATCATTTAGTTCAACTCAATTATAGCATTTTAACATATTTATTTTATATTTCAAATAGTAATGCAATATACATATTTTAGACCGTAAAAGAACAAAAAAAAAAAAAATTAATCTGTCGATTTATATTTGGCACCTTCGATTTTCCACTCTTTTATTTATTTTTGTATTGTTTATTTTCAAAGTTGTTTTGATGAAAAATTGCTATTATTTGGTATCTTGTTGCCTTAATTATTTTAGAAATAAAAATAGCAGCACAATAATATACCTCATTTTGAATATACATTAAAAGCATCAGATGAATTAATGATAGCTTATTAGATCTATTTATACAATTCAAAGTGTTTAACCTTTATAAGTTTTTAAAAATGTATGTGTGACATTATTGCTTCTTAAAAATAATTTTTCAATATAATTAATAACCAATTGAGTGTATTTGTAAACAATTTTTTGAAATTAAATCAATATTTTTTGAAAAGCTGACAATATATTAGCACACTTTGCAATGAGGTATGTATAGAACATGACTATGGGACTTTATAATTTTTTTTTTAATCATAGAAATTGACCCATCTCACCAAATTCTTGATAGCTGGTTGTTAAAACAATAGTTATTAATCAAAACATACATAAGGTTATAATCCATGTGAAAGAAGGACTTGTACAAAACATTGCAAGGTTAACAATTATAGCTGCCTTGATCCTATTCTATTTGAAAAATATAATTGACATAAAAAAAAAAAACTGGGTGAGATGCTCACTTATGTGGACTGTGTAAACACAATGCTTGTATTATTCCAGGCCAGGCCTATTTACAGTAAGTGAAAATAGTTCTATTTTTAAAATAACCTTTCTAAACGTTGCCATCAGTGGTCTGCATAAATGAGTATCTCACCAAAAACTGCTTTTTAAAATACTTTTACTAAAACACTTTGACATCAACATTTTCGCCCATCAAGATTCACAAGAACATATTGTGCTTGCTAGAAGATTGCCTACAGAACATACATGTGAAACTTGAGGAGGTATCGGACAAGCCCCCTAATTTATTAACCTGAACCTAACCTAAATTGAACCTGACTTGGACCTAACCTAAACTAACCATACCTAACCATGATAGATACTAATTCCAAGACCTCCTTGAAATTTTAGTAATTTTTCAAGTTAGATTCATATAATATATTTATTCAAATATACACCTTAATATGTATGTGATGAAGGGGACACTTAGGTTCCTGAAGTGTTACAGCTCAAAGGTCAAAGACGGGGAGACTCCATAGTAAGACAGGTGTCGAAGGAAGAAAAGCACAAGAGTGTCAGATCCCATTGTATGCGCTCAGACTTTAGACCTATAAAAACTGTCTGACCACCCAAGATGGCTGGTTTTATAGGGGCATCCTGGTTAATGACCTTCCCTGACCAATTAGATTGCAAGCAGATGATGCCTGTTTTACTTTTCTTTGTCTTCATTTGATTTAATTGATTTGCATGTGGTACTGCTGCAAAATTTACTCTTTCTAATAAATGTGAGTTTTATTAGGTTGTATATATTGTTGGTCTTGAACATGGTAGAAGTAAGAAATCTAAACATTTTGACACGTATATTTCTTTAAAAAAGAAAGTTATATTCTACTGTTTATACGATGCATTAGCTCGCCATCTGTTATAAGAAATTTGAACTATTTTTGACGCGTATGATTCTTTTTCTTTTTTTTAAAATAAATCAATTTTCTACTGCCCTTACTGCAATGATAAAAATAATGGGAGGGCCTGGCTCATCAGTGGTGAACCCTCCTAGCGGTTTCGCCAGTTAATCTAGCATACCGCTGTAATATTGCATTTTTCGACTTTCCTTTTATACTGATACTGATGCTAGACTCTTGGAATGGGTATTTTAAATACTCTACTATCCTTACTGCAATTATAAAATAATGAGAGGGTGGATTAAACTGACGAAACCGCTGGGAGGGTTTACCACTGATGAGCTAGGCCCTCACATTTTTTTATTATTGCAGTAAGGGCAGTAGAAAGTTGTTTTATTTTAAAAAATAAACCTAAGTGTCAAAAATAGTTTAAATTTCTTATAACGGCGTGGTAATACATCATAGTAGAAGTAAATATTGTCGGAGAAAAGTTATAAATTAAAAAAAATTTAAAAACATATACAATATTCAGGTTAACCTTGTTGATTTACTACTTGCGATAATTCGACCATGCCCCGACCTGCAGCCTATCAAATAACCAACATTAATTCAACCATTGATGATTCATACTATCAATAATTCGACCAATTTTTAAAATTAAATTTCGCCATTGTTTAAAATTAAATTTCGACATTGTTTAAATTCATATTCTTTAAATACAAATTTATTGCTGAAAATACAATACTCTAACGCACAGTGGCCATAGTTAATGTTAGCACATCATGCTTAAAAGTCTTAAAATGCATTGCAAATTTCTGCAGCAACGATGGGTTATTTAGGCCTAAGATTTAAACAATGAGGTGTCTTTGAGCCTTTATTTTCTAAATATTATTCCCATTTTATTCATTGCATTTATTCATCTAGATTAAAATAATGTTTGTAATTTTTCATTTGTTCACACAAATGTATTTATGCAATTTTACCCATCACTTAAAGGTAATCATGAAACATTCTGAAAAAAAAAATGAATGAAAAGTCCCAATATGGTATCAAATTCACATTATTAACCCTTAACTGGACGGGTGGATTTTTCTTACGTAACTGGACGGGTTGGGTAGATTCAACCCACCTATGTAACTTTATGTAATAAGGGCTAAATAATGATTGAAATCAATATTTAAAAAAAATATTTAATTAATATATAGTTAATATACAGATTTTGACTTTTAAAAATTCTGAATATAATCTATTTACAGTTTTAAAAAATTATAAAGAAATGTTATTGCAAACGCTTAGTTGACATACAGAGCAAAGGGTTTTTATTTTTTACTGCGTTTTTTGATGGACATTTGTAGCACCATTTTGGAATATCAGATTGTTGTGGCATCGTAGATTCCCTTGATGTACTTGAACCATCATTTTTCTTGAATTTTCGTCTGTAATTCCCACGGGAGAGAATTGAGATTACGTGTGGCCAGGTGTTCATCAGTCAATGCTCTCCCAAGATCAACAATAAAATGACTCCTTTCATTTTTACCTTTTTTATCAATCTGATTACCTATTTTCTTTTTTCTTTTTTTTTTTGGAACATAGGAGACTAAAGTGGTTGTTCCAGAGAAACTAAAAATAGAGGTTCCTGATTCTCTATTAGGGTGCGGTTGAAATTGTGGTGAATCTAAGGTTTGTTCTTTCTCATCGTTCCTAAATATGTAAGACCATGTTCTTTCAACTTATCAACTAATTCTACTGAATTGAATCAATTGTCTGCTGGAATATTTCTTCCAAAGTGTGGTCGACTAATCTATAAAACATATATATTTTGGGATGGCAGGGATAGTTCTCTCTGTTGACTTGATTGATTATTCTACTTATCCAAAGAAAGAAGTGTTATTTTATAAAAAGGAAGCTAAAAATAGCGGAAGATAGAGACTCAAGTATGAGCCACGAGCTAACACTGACACGAAAAATTCTCACGCTTCTGGACGGGCTGGGCGGAATCCGCCCACACATGCAAATTTAACCCCCCCTCCCAAAACTGAAATTTATAAACGATGGATGAAAAATGTTTGTATCACTGTAAAATTAGAATACATGAAAGCTGGTAGCTCTAGGTAACCGAAAAATATATATTTTTCCTATATTAAATTTATGCATGGGCAGAATCTACCCAACCCGTCCAGTTAAGGGTTAAAGCCAGAAATGGTTTGAATAACAGGTTAGAAACAAAATTTAATCTATACTTCAGAAGAATATGTGGAAACTGGAATTAAAGAAGAAAAAAAAAAGCCTTGTGTCTCATGGGCCACAAACAAAATTACTTATAAATTCTCAAAAACTACCACAACACTTTTATTTTTAGAACGGAAGCCTTGTTAGGTATATGACACATTCAGGATTCGCGGATATTCCTCCTGGCCGGATGTTTTACTACCAATTTTGTGTTTGCAAATTGGCGTGTTTTATTCACAATTTTACCGATCGCGCTATCGTATCAACATGTTTCGTGTCCGATTTTTCTGAATTGGATACTTTTAATTCATCTTCAATTGATTCAGAATACATGGAGCTTTATTCCTTTGATGGAAATAATGATAGTTTAAGACAATTCTGATTTCAAATTTTACTTTTCACTTTCAAACAAGGTATTAGAAGCATTTAAAAAAAATAAATTTAGTATTTATTATCTGAGAAAGATGTTCTTTTTTTTTTTTTGCTTATCCCTAGTACACCTGGTACAGGCCATGATAATCATGATTCTTAGTTAGCGACGGCTTTTACTGTAAGCGCACCACATGTCTACACATGTGAAAAGCAGTTCGACTTTGCACTTTCAAATGTGCCAGAGCCCCGTTTGGTTACTTGCACTCGCTGGTGGGGTTGGACTTTTGCAAGAATTAGGGGTAATTGGAGCATTTTTTTTTTAAACAGAAAAAAGTGTCCATAGCGGGAATCGAACCCGGGTCGTAGTGGTCAAAAACCAAACGGTTTAACCAGCCTTCCACCGACCCCCCTGAAAGATGTTCTAAAATACTATTATACCTTTTAAATATAATATTAATAATGTTTTGCCTAGGGGATTTGGCTTAATTTTTAAATAATACATAGGTTTATATATAAACATGTATGCTAATGATAAGAAGAACCTATTAACAAATGACTTCTTTTGATATTCAGCATTACTGTAAAGAAATAGGTCAATTTAGGGAATTAAAACAAAGTGACCATTATTAAGTGGCTACCTTTTCCTGTTTGTATGGCTGTTTTTTAATTATACGGTCTAAAAATTTAGAAAAGTTAAAAAAAAATAGCCAAACCGTGGCTATAGTGAATCAAAAGCTCTGTCCCATTGGGGTTCACTATAGAGGGGTTTACTGTAGTTTTATTTTTCTACATCAAAACATTTTTAGGTTTAATTATTTTTGAAATATTAAATCATATTGCCTGTGTGGCATGTTTGGTACAAATATGTAGGATATGAATGATTATATTAGAATAAGGATAAGGCACAATTTGAATTATAGATATAAACACAAGGTAATAAGACCAAATCCAAATAACAATCACTGTTCCCGAAACGTCACATACTATTTATTTGGATTTGGTCTTATTACCTTGTGTTTATATTAGAATAAGTTTAAGAATAATTTTGACATTGATAATTGTCAAGAATGAATGATGTAAAAAATAAATGATAATGAAAATTTCAGTACAAATAATTTGAGTGGGAAGCCATTTGTTGGGTAAGTTTTGGGGGATGCCAGGTTTATGTAGCTACAATGTAAGGCTCTGGTAATTTTTGGCTGCACTTCAGCCACTCCAGTATAATTAAGATTGTACATTTCCTAATCACTATAGTTTTTAAAAAGCTAAATTGTTTCAAATTTAGGATGATTCTTCTAATGGTCTTGGATATGTTGCCCAGATGAAGGAGCCCTCCGTCTTTTCAAGGAACTACTACTTGGTGGTACAGAACTATCTGAGAATTTTGGAATTTTGGGCCCAGAACATCGAGTTGGAGGTGGATGAAGGTAACATCTCTCATGCTGTAAAATAACCTATCAACCCACTCTATTTCAACACTTACTTTAAGTCAACCCATTTTTCAAATCCAAGCCATTTCTCTTTCAAATTACGATTTTTATTTCAACAGGTCTACCATATTTTAGCAACACCTTAATTGCTAACAACAAAATGTTCACCAGCTTTGTGAATGTTGAGATGAATCAATAATCAGCAAAGTGTATACTATTTTATACTAGGCCTTGATCTTTACATATATAGTCTAACTTTTTTTAATTCAACACCCCAAGGGATCAGAGCTTTGGATTGAAATAAAGTTGGGGTTGAATTATAAGATGATTATATATTCATCATTGTTATATATATATACAGTAAAACCCCTCTATAGTGAACCCCGATGGGACAGAGCTTTTGGTTCACTATAGCCACGGTTTGGCTATTTTTTTTTAACTTTTCTAAATTTTTAGACCGTATAATTAAAAAACAGCCATACAAACAGGAAAAGGTAGCCACTTAATAATGGTCACTTTGTTTTAATTCCCTAAATTGACCTATTTCTTTACAGTAATGCTGAATATCAAAAGAAGTCATTTGTTAATAGGTTCTTCTTATCATTAGCATACATGTTTATATATAAACCTATGTATTATTTAAAAATTAAGCCAAATCCCCTAGGCAAAACATTATTAATATTATATTTAAAAGGTATAATAGTATTTTAGAACATCTTTCTCAAATAATATAATACTATATTTATTAGAAAAAATGCCTCTAATACCTTGTTTGAGAAAGTGAAAAGTGAAATTTGAAAATCATAATTGTCTTAAAATATCGTTATTTCCATCAAAGCAAAAGAGCTCTGTGAATTCTGAATCAATTGAGGATGAATCAAAAGTATCCAATTCAGAAAAATCGGACGCAAAACATGTTGATACGATAGCGCAATCGGTAAAATTGCGAATAAAATACGTCAATTTGCAAATACAAAATCGGTGGTAAAACGGCTGGCCAGGGGGAATATCCGCGAACCCTGAATGAGTCATATACCTAACAAGAATTCCATTCTAAAAATAGAACTGTAGTGGTAGTTTTTGAAATTTATAAGTCGATTTGTTTGTGGCTAATGAGACACATGGAACTTGGGGGAACTATTTTTTTTTTTTGCTTCTTCTTCCAATTCCAGTTTCCACATATTCTTTTGAAGTGTATATTAAATTTTGTTTTTAACCTGTTATTCAAACCATTTCTGGCTTTAAAATTATTTGGAATTATGTTTTAGCCTAGGTTAAACTTGATATAGAACGCTTCTAAAAGGGCATGCTGTCACTGTTTTTTTTTTTTTTTTAGAACGCCACTCTTTGTTTCTTTTCTTTATTTTGGAAGCCATTTGTATTTTCTTCTATTTCAAAATTGCCGAATGCAAAGATATTCTATTAAATAAAAGTATAATGTGTAAAAATTTATACAACATACAGCAAAAATAGAATGGAAATGAAAACAAACAATGCCGCTAATTTTTTGTTTTGAAATCGCGATCCGTGAGCTGAACGCAATGCAATTTGCAAATAACTTGACGAATATTCGGAATAGAGACCTGGAATTTTCACTATAAGTTTTTTCAGATTTGTTACATATTGTGGACGTGTATAGCCGACATAGGAACAAACACACTTACATACATACATACATACATACATACACTGACTTTTATATATATAGGGATTATAATATATTAAATATTGACCATTGACTTCAAATATTAAATTATCATAATCTTGTTTACAATCATTAATTCATTCAATCCTGCATATCTAAAATATTAAAATGTAAATTGTTCTTGTTTAAATAATATTTTATAAAACCAAAATTAATTTTAATAACCCAAATACCTTACAATCATAATACTGCTTGTGTAAATTTTTCTAGGACATCCAAATATTAACTCATTAAAATAATATTTTTAGAAAAAAAAAAAAAAACTCTTGTAATATATTTTAATTAATAATATGAATTTTTGATATCATTGGGTCTTTTTATTTCATTTATTTAGAATGTTTCATGAGATTACCTTATATGATGGATAAAATTGCATTTTAATACATTTTTGAACAAAGGAAAAAATTGAAAATACAGTAAAGCACACCTCTCTGTAAAGCACACCTAATTGCAGAGCCAAAGTGTCCATTAGGGAGAGGTGGACACCTTACCGGAGAGTTGCTAAATTGTAAAAATGGTAATTTTGCAAATGAAAACTGTCCTTTGTGGAGAGGTGTCCGCTAGCAGGTTGTCCACTAAAGGGAGGTTCTGCTATACTATTTTTATATAAGTGAATGATTGCACTGGGTAAAAGTGAATTAGGGAAATAAAAAAAAAGCTAAACATTTTTTTTACAAAAATTATGATTTTTTTTAAAATAGTTTGTATAAAAAGTACAAAAGTGATATTGTACTGGAATCTGGTTGTTAAATTAGGCTAAAGGTATCTCCTGATTGTTTGGAAAAAAGTAGTTAGTAATCAGAGGAGATGCCTTTCTCTTAAATCCTTTATGGTTGTTTGCTTTTAGGCTAGAACCATATTCAGGGTGTATTCTTAGCTGATCAATCTTCAAAAGCATGTCTTTCCTCTTCTGCAAGCTATTTCAAGAAGCAGAATGTTATTCCCCAAGGCACCTTATTGTTTACAATAAGTGGCAAGCTGCTGCTTAGGTTATCGAACCAACAGCGGAAAAATCATCCACACACACGAGGAAGCAAAAATTGTGCACTTTTAAAAATGACGCGTATGCACTAAATATATAGCCTCAGTGCCCAAAGTATTGCATTTTTAGTATTAAAATTATATTTTGAACAAGAATTATCTAATGTCAAAATTTAATTTTTAAAAGTTGAATTATCAATGGTGTCAAATTTTCGTTGGTTGCATTAACATTGGTTATTTGATAGAGGCTGGAGGTAGGGACATGGAATCATTGTTGAATTAACAAAGTTTGACTATATAAATATTCTGGCCTCAGATAAACCCACCAACTGTCCACTTTAGCATCACTGAAGAGACATCCGCCCATCCAAATCGTTAAAATTGCAAAATTGCTTGAAAAAGAGATATTTGCCCTCTATAAAAATATTGAGTTTATATTTTGTTCTGAATAAACTTTTTCTATTAAATTCAAAATATTCATTATTATTGATCATATATACATATGTCGGTATGCACGTATATATAGAATATTATATATACATATGTAGCTACATATCCAAGTTATTTTCTCTGCTGATTGGCTACCCATTCCTAGCACCCAGACGATACATGCACAGTTCATTTTTCCTCAGCTACATTTTGGGAGGTGGACCAACTCACTGGCCAAGTATTGCATGAACTTGCTAAGTATTTATAATTAGAAGTGGGGCTATATGTTTAAAAGTTAAAGTAAAATTAATATCAAATCCAACATGAAGGCAAGTACCATCAATAAAGTACAAGTTATTGCTATTAAGTTGATTATATAGACACATTTCTAAATAGTTTTGGCATAGATATTCTCAATACAGACAGCTGAAGAAGAGCCATGTAGCTTCCATTGATCTCAATGATGTATACTGAAATAAAGATTCTCCCTTTTTTAATTGTACTCCTCATAGTTTGACAATATGCTAATGTAAGACTGCTAACTCAGTGTCACACATGCCTTTAAAATGGCATTTGATGGAGACTTTCTTGGTGTCCAGGGAAACTACAGACCTAAACTTGCATCGATAGAGTAGAGCCCCCCCTTTTTATTGAAATTTGCAATTTTTATTAAACAGCCCTTATTAGTGAAGGCATAATGTCTCAGCAAAGCTGACTGCTACAGGGCCCGTCCCCAGGTGGCGGATAGGGGAATGACCTTCAATTATGAAAACCAGCTGTGAAACAAGCAGAATAACTCTGACAAATAAGCAGTCATGGACCACAACAGCAGCATTGTTATAAGAGGAGAAAGACCTCTTAAAAATCTTGCGTTCAACTGACCCAGTTGATAGACCTCAGCAAGGTTCCTCTCCAGGGATACAGAGGAGCTGTGTCTATACTCATTACAGGCAAAGTCAGACTTTCACCAAAGTGTGCCTGGATCATGGTGCCATGATCAACAAAAGCTGCACCCTTACAGCCCATTCTTTGAGATCAGACGTTGATTTGCATGCTGCAAAGCTCTTCACACAGAATACTTTGGGAGAGGCCGTTACTTATCACAAACAGCTCATGGAGCGTGAACTCATGGAATTCGTGTAATCTTTGCACAAAGGGATAAGAAACAAAAATTTTTTTCCTATTCCACTGCCAATCTATTTATTTTAATTTATCCAACTACAGAAGAACTTCCCTCTAGCGGACACCTCTCTACAAAGGGCAGTTTTCATTTGCAAAATTACCATTTTTACAATTTAGCAACTCTCCGGTAAGAGGACACCTCTCTCTAAAGGACACTTTGACTCTGCATTTAGGTGTCCTTTACAGGGAGGTTCTACTGTATAACTATGTAATCCAACACTCATCTCAATAAAATTATTCCATGTGATGTTTATGAATGAAGATTTTTTTGTTATCATTTTTAAAAATCATATAAGACAATTTATCCATTTGCTAAATATTAAAACAAAAAAATACTGGGTAGGCTGATAATAATATTTTATTTTTAGTCAATTTAAGACTTTTGTCTCCTACATGATTGAAAAAATAAACTATGAATGAAACAAATCGTAGCATTTTCTAAACTCTCCTATAGTGAAAAATTGTTTTTGTGTCTTGAGTTTTTGCTACATTTTAAAGATCACTCTATGTTGCCTTGTACTCATTCAATTTATTGCTGTGCTCCCTCCCACACAGAGGAATTTGAGGAGCGGCAGGTGTCACCAATGGCTCGCATGAAGGTCACCCCAACACGGTACCACGCTCCAGAAACCCCCCCACCAATATTCAGTCCCAAGAAGGAGGAGGAAGTGGTTGCTGCCACAGCTAGCACCCACAACCCCCATCGGTGCCGGTTCTGTGACTACAGCTCCCGGTGGAAGCAGAATGTCATCAACCACCAGTACACCCACACAGGAGAGAAGCCCTACCAGTGCCAGCACTGCAACTACAAGACCACCCAGCAGTCACGACTCAAGCAGCACACCTACGTCCACACCAAGGAGAAGCCCTACAGATGCCAGCACTGCAGCTTCACCACAGCCTACGGATCCTATCTCAAGATCCACATACAGAAGAACCACAGCCCATCAGAACAGAGCCCCACAGCTCTCTACCATCCTTTCGACATCACCAGCTTGCTCTCACGGGTCTAATCACAGAGATGGGAGTTACGTTACACTCCCCCTTTTATTTATTTATTTAGTTTTAACTTGCTTTTTAAATTTTTCTCTTATATACTTTGTAAAAAAAATATATTTTTGATGCTAGATATATCTTCATTTTAATTTTTTTATTTAATTAAAATCTAGCAGTATCAGTATTTTTATTTTACAAATGTGAGGCAGGTTTTTTTTTTTTTTTCAGTGTATACATTTATTATTAGATATTTTTTTGTTTACTTTTAGTCAATTTTGTTTATATCATCATCAGGGTGGTAGCAGGCCTTGCAACCATCCAACAACCAATTAGGAGTCTAGTCCTGCACCATTTACACATATTTACATACTTACCTTTTTTTTTTTTCTGAATATCATTTTTTAGAACTAATTTATATTTGAAAATTTATTTCTATTATTTATTTTTAAAGTTTATAACAGCCTATATTTTAGATTAAAAAATAATTTTTTTTTTTAAAGAATATTTTCCTTCCATATATGATTTTTGGATGCAATTTTTTTTTTCGGAAATTACTTTCAAAAAAGAATTAAAAGATATATGTGGCAAAGTCTAACTTAAACTATTTACACTAGTATATTTTGATAGATAACAATTGTTTATCATTATGATGTCTCTCTTCTCCAAAACAGAAGTCAGCCATTGTGGTCGCCCTGAAAGTCAACTGACAGGGCTGCTACTGTAGAAGCTACAGGTTTAGGATCAAAGTTGTCACCCGGAGATGAGTTGCAGATCAAGGCTATAACCTTGGTTTGAAGTCAATTTTTTTCTCTTCTCCCAGATGAATTGTCAGTTCTTGACTAAGGAGCCTTCATCTGCTCCAAGTCACCAAAACTAGCTTTAGTATAGTCTTTGGGTTTATATATCCGGAATTTCATGGGGTGTGCTTTTAGTACACAATGATGTTTTTCTGAATTTGTTAATTTATTTTTAATATAAATTATTATTCTTATATAAGACAAAAATGAACTAAGATGCTGATGTTAGGATTGATACTTGGAGGCAGTATTAGCACCAACCAGGGATTGAATTAAAGTGGGATTCACCTTGTTCAATCCCAGAAGAAGGCTTCTTTCTGTTCGAGATGACATTTTTATTTACTATACATTCTGATCATCTTAGGGCTAGATGATCCTTTTCTATCTCCTCCCTAGTTAGTTCAACACAAATTGTTAATACCTTGTTATAACAGCCTCCTTTATAGCAGCAACCTTTGATAAGGTACAATTTGGATTATAAACTATAAGGTAATAAGACCAAATCCAAATAAATTAATAGTGTGTGATATTTCCATAACAACGCTGTTACCGAAATGTCACATACTATTAATTTATTTGGATTTGGTCTTATTACCTTAAAGCAGCAACCTTTGTTATAACACCATACATATATAAGGTTTTAACTGATGTGATACAAGATTTTAACAAGTGATGTTGTTATAACGAGGTGTTTGTATAATGAAGCATATCAGCCTCTCAGTCAGGTGTTATTGATAAACAAGGCAGCCTATATACATTGAATCTTTATAAATATCTAAATAGATAATCCAGCCATTAATCCTTTTAAAAATATATATATAATTTATAGATTCATTTTATGTTTTCTGAATGACTTTGTTGTTAAATGTGCCCATCTCTACTGGATATAACCCCATTAATTGTCAACACATTTTAGATTTTAAAGTATAAAATGTTCTGCAGTAAACCTTGTCTTAAGGTGGTCACTAAAGGGACACACAGATTCAAAAAGATTTGTTCAGATATATGTGGCTTAAGCCATCATATACAACATATTTTTGCGTAAGACAGGATTTACTGTAGATCTTTTAAAACTGTCCTATTTTCTCATTTATCATTTTTATTTATTTTATATATAACAACTTTTTTTTTTATTCTGTCAATGTTTTTTGTTGTTGTTTTTAATTTGGCAATATGTATATACTTTTTTTTTTTAATATTCTAAAAAGGATTCATAAAATATATTGATAATAATGCAAAATATATCAACTAAGATTGTGTGTGTGATAGAAATATTTATTATTATTTTTATAATTTCTCATTCTCTCTTGTGCTTAAATGAATATTTTGTAAGCTTGTTTAAAAAGTGTTTGTGCTGATCACACAGGCGCCTTTCCTATATAACTTTATTGAATATTGAAGCAGATAAAAAAGAAAAGTTTGAAAAGGATGTTAAATAAAATAAAGGTCGCCCTCTCTTGTCAAAACAAACGCCAAAAATAAGGCCATTTATTGAACATCTTTGTAAACTAGCAGACTCGCAGTGGAAAGGCAACTTTTATTTTTAAAGATCAATATCCTCCCGGCAAAATTTCAATAAGGATGTTAAAGTCAACTGTTGGCATCATAACTTGCACCTTCTACTATTGACCAAGTGCAAGAATTGTCAACACATCCCCCCAACCTAGACTAGCTGTTGCCAACTCTGTACAGAGGTTCCAAAGTCTTTGCCTATTATCATTAGAGCGTAGGCTAACTTGACCTACTTTTCTCAGAAGGAGAGTCAAACTAATCTAATTTTTAAAAAAAGGCATTTAAAAAATTGCCTAATTGCAAGAAATAATAAGATAAAAACATGTTATGATATATAACATATAGTGGAATTTCATTCTAACAGCAACTTGGTTATATTGTCATAATTCTAAGGCCCCAAGTTTTAAATATTAACCATGGTTATAATAGTTCTTGGTCCAGAATGATGTTGCGAGGTTCAACTGTAAAACTAGTCAAGTGTGTATTGCAATTATGAGACATCATCAAATCTTCCATCCAAATAACAACTATGCACAGCATTTTTATTGCTTCCAGTAACTAGGCGGAATGTTGCTATGCAAATATGTGTTGAAAAGGAATCATTTTTTTGTATCAACTTTTCTAAGCATTTCTATTTCTAGTAACAATTTTTTCTCTAATTAGAAGTCAGCGTGAGAAATTGGCCCTTATTATCACTAGTCTAAATTTATCTAGATGTTTACAGAACAGTACCATTTCTAAATATGGTATAAAATGAACCTATCTAAACTTCCTATATATAAATCACTTATTTGGACTGGTTACACCTTGTGATTTGCAGAATTTGTTATATGTTTGGAGTAACACACGTACTTCATTGATGACATTTTAGAATGAATTTTGATCCATAAAAAGAAAGCCTTCTTTCAAAATAGCTGCCAAAACTAGACGCCATCTATCTTCATCTCTGTAAACTAGCAGACTCTGGTCATTGACACAACTCCAGCTAGTTCAAAATGTCCACCTGTAGACCATCAGTCCAAGATTCATGTTATCCATAAGATATTCATGAAATCCATAGATGATACATTTTTTTTTTTGCGACTATTTTGATGGGAGAGTTGTGCTTTCTTTTTTATGGATCTATATATTTAATGATTATTGTTAAATGAGACTTTGATTTCTCCATAAGATCCACTTAAAGAGAATTGCTGATGTGAATGCGGAAGATAAACCATAATGAAAGGGAGGGCCTCAATATTTTCCATTCATTGATGGCAGAAATTTCATTAATAGCATTTAAATGTTTAAGAATGTCTCTTAGTTTCTAACCAATCCCACACAGTAGAACCTCTCTCCTACATGCCTGACTCAAGGTTTATTAATTTCCTCCTTTATTATCTTGATTCTAATTTATGTATCCATTGAAAAATGTTGTGCAATGTTATAATAGCTTCTTCCATTATAGCAACTTAGTTATAATTAAACATAACATCAACATTCTAAAGTCCCATTTTTTTAAACTATGGTTATAACAAAAACATAAATCCCTTCCTTGGGCCCAAGTGGTGTTGTTTTAGCGAGTTTCCCTGTAAGGTCACAAACTTCAGTTCCTTTAAAGAAATTAATAGAAGGGTTTTTTTTTTTTTTACTTTCTTTCTATTATAATTACTATTGTGTTTTGTTAGTTCTTTTTTTTTTTTGTCAATTACATAAATTGTGCCATCTTAGTCTTGACTTATGTATTATTGTTTTTATCTTGTTAAGATGACCTCTGAACACAATTTTATTTCAAACTATCTCTCTGTAGTGTGTGTTGCTGTGGTGGCCATAATACCAATGTGGATGGCTTGGCCACATTTGCCTCTATTGTGGATATTTAAATCTATAATATGTAAATATATTTATATATGTGTTTATATAACATAAATATATATATATAACATTTTGGAATGCAAGCATATATATACAGTTGATTCTCTATTTAAGACCCTATAGTGTGTACTTGTGACCAGGTTCCAAATGTGTGATTTTAGTAGGGTAATTATACTCAGGAAATAGGACCAAGGTTTTCCTGTCCCAAATACAATTTTAGTTCAAATTGTATTCAACACCAAAACTTTCTTCTTCTTTCTTATCTCCACACAATCATATTAGGGTATCAAGCTTGTAAAGCTTGAGACTTTTGATGGTGTCTGCTGGGGATGAGTAGAGCTCATCAATAGATGACTCAATACAGTAAATAATGTGTTTTGGGGTTGCAGGTTGAGAATTGCACTTAGTACATGGTGGGAAGTCATTGTCCGTAGATGACCAGACTCAAGTCTGGAAATCAAAGACTGTTGTTTCAAAACTTTCTATAGTCCTGAATATAATTCTAGTGCAAGAACTAATTATAAATATATAAGACCAAATTACAATAATATTTTCAGCTCCTGAATGTTAGTGCAAGAACTAATTATAAATAAGACCAAATTATAATAAGATTTTCAGGGCCTAAATGTAATTCTAGTATAATAGCTAATAAGACCAAAAATCCAATTTATGATCTGGAAATTTCTGGTCCTGAATACATTTCTAATTTGCTAACACAGAAACATAAAAAAACAAACAAATCACATTAAGACCTGGAAATATCTTGTCCAATAGCTTGGTCTTAAATTGAGAATCAATGCTACCTAGAGAATATATATACATTGTCACACTGTCTTTATAGAAGGCAGTAAAATTAGTCGTTGTGATGTATTTTTGAACCCTTCCCAGCTATTTTGTGAAAGAAACAAAGTTAGAATGTCATAAGTCTATATATTTTTATTTATTTATTAAGAGGAGATCTGTGATGTATCTTCCATGTTGTCTATCTATCTATGTAGAGTAGAGAGGAAAATGCTGCCACACCTATATATATATATTTTTGTGAACAAGAGAATATATCAACCTGACACCTCAAGTTCAAATCTCTGGGAAGAGAATCCCAACTCTGCCTTGATTGTTCTAATCCATGTTCTCTCTCTCTCTCCCCCCCCCCTTTTATTTTGTTACATTTCTAATATAACCTTTGTTGGATGTCCCTTAGGAACACTGGAATTTTAGATTTTCAAACAAACAATAATAGCAAAAAAAAAATTGTCAATATATATTCTGTATAATTAAATTGATTTTTTTTTAAGTCCTTAAAACAAGTCTAGTTTTATTCCACAGTTTTGACAAATATCCTAACCTAAAAAAAGTCTGAAATTATTAAGAGTGGAAAAAGGTCTCTATACTGTAACTGTAAAAGTAAAAGGTAATAAGGCTAAAGCTAAATAAATAAATAGTGGGTGACGTTTCGGTAACAGCATTGTTACAATCATCATTCAATACTTATTACCTTGTGTTTCTAATCTATAATCTAAATTGTCTTTATCATGTAACTGTAAATCTTTGCTTTCATATATGGAGCATGACAGAATAGAATGTGATATACAAAATTTATTATTATTTTTTAATGAGACAGAGTCTTAGTATGCATTTTTTATTAAATGGATTATTTAACCTGTTAAATATGTGAGAAATATTTCCAAAGTCAGTTAAATTCAAGTAACAAAATAAATGTAGCTAAATTGGGTAGTGCCAATCTGGATTTAAACTGAAACTCCACTCCCTACTGATGAGTTTAGAAATGAAATATCCAATACTACGGAAAACCTCACAACATGTAGCAAACCCCAATGGGATTGAAAATTATGTTTGTAAAATAGGTAGTTTGATATAACCATAGTATTTTTCAATGAAATGTGAGGATTATTTTAGGTTTGTTATAAGGATAGGTTTCCCAGTTTTAGCGAGATTTTACTGTATGTATGACTCGGGTAGCAGAATTGCCCCTCTCACTCCATTATTAGATTATAAATGCAGAAAGGTATTTTGATTCTCCATCCATAATCTAGAATTGAAAGAATCTCACCAAGCAACCTTTCTTCTTCAATTAAAACACTACAACTCTCCCTCCCAATATTTCCTTTCGCCACAGTAATAAGGTCAGCAGGACATTTTTTGTAACCAAAGAATGGAGTTGACATAATTCTAATTATTGATGGATGAGGCTGCTACCACTGTTGACTTCAGACTTCTTTGATTCACCATCTACACAACCAAATCCAAAAAGGTGATGTACCAGTGTGTGTGATGTACCAGTACTTCTTCCATCATTCTACATGTGCAGTATTCTCTTAACTCTTTGATTCTGCATCACCACACAATCCATGTCATTTAAGACATTCTCAACAATTATTTCTCCAGTGTTGACCCTTGTACAGTCAATTCTCTATTTAAGATCAACACATTTCTGGTCCAGAATATACATCTTGATAACTAAAATATACGATCAAATTGGATTTATGATCAAGAATATCTGTTCCCTTATCTTGGTCTTGAATTGAGAATGGACTATATTTAGTATTTTTAGTGAGAGGGAGAGAGAAATGATTGCTATATATTTTCTTCCTCCTTTCTTAAAAACTGAAACTTGTAAATAAAAGATACTTTATTTCTCTACCAATGTGTGACCGCTATATAAAAGTATTACTATGCATTGCAAAGTATGTGATGCCATGTTGCCGAACATTTAGAAATGGGAACAAATCTTATCCCCATCCCCCCAATAAACTATTTATGAATACATTTATTCTCCTTCTTTCTTAATTTCTACACTCAAAACTGGTTTGTTTTCTTACTACAATGCAACTTTCTTAAAATAGGCAAGAACCAGTTGTTAAATAGCACCCACCATCTGTAGATTGCTTGTCTGACTAAGTTTGCATTAAAGACCTAACTTTGTTAGCAGAGGAACTGTAGAACAATGAAGAATGGTACAACACCGAATGAATTCTCACTTCTAACAACAAACACAACTCTCTTAAAAATAACTTATATTTCACTAATTGTTTGACAGCAGAACTACCTCTCTGTAAAGGACAACTGTAAAGTAGCAGAGCCAATGTCCTTTAGAGAGAGTTGTCCTTTTACCAGAAATTTGTTAAATTAGGAAAAATGGCAATATTGGTAATAAAAAATGTTCTTTGTAAAGAGGTATCCTCTAGCGAGTGTCCTCTCATGGAGGTTCTACTGGACTTGGTAATTTAGTGAGAGCGAAACATGAGAATCTGTTTAATAAATTAAAATATCGGCATAAAATGTAAACTCTCTAGCCATTTGTCTTGGTCTCCAAATACGTTGATGTACTGCGACCGGTAACACTCCCCTACCTTGAAGGGAGTACCCTTTATGCCCTTTATCAGCAGGATAATGCCCGACCGCACACTGCTCGCATTAGACAACAAGCTCTGCAAGATGTACATATGCTTCCCTGACCACCGTACTCTCCTGACCTCTCACTAATCGAGCACATCTGGTACATTATTGGACGCCGTTTGCATGTAGCGTTCAGAAGATGAACTGTGGCAAATGGTTGAAAGGGAATGAAGAGCCATCCCTCAGGATGCCATCCGTAGTCTGATTGACTCTACCTAGACGTGTTGCGTGCATCGCCGTTGCTGTGGTCCTACTTGCTACTGAGCCAACGCCATTTTCTATCTGTATTATAACTATAATTTTGAAAAAAAAGAAAGATAACTTTATCGTTCATTCCCGCCTCTCTCTGTTTTCCAAGTTTCATCACTTTCTGACCCCTCTTTCTTGGTGTTCCAATTACAGCAGTGTATATAAACCAAAGAGGAGACCTTGATCAAACATCATTGTATTCATCCAGTTATATATTTGTTGACCATCGGATTGAGACAAGGATAAATCACCCAAGAGTTATTTTCTCTGTTTCGCCAAGAAAAAGCAACCAAATATTGTATGCATGATTTCATCTTATATTCTGCTTTTATATAGATCACAAGTTAAAGACAATCATTCTTCCAGCGCTTTGAACGATTTTCTGGAAAGAACATCCATAGGAGTCTCAGTTGCGTAAAAATATCTTAATTACTAGAGAAGTATTGCTGGTATTGAATTTTTTTAAGTTTTTGAAATAGATTTAGATACTATTCCTTTAACTTCCAATTACCGAGGGAACCAATTAATATTGATTTTATTCAACTTATCAAGTATTTTAGTGATAAAGAGTTTGTAATTATAGCGCAGCCTTTCAATGAAGGAAACATTAAAGATGTACACCACGCTATTGCTGATAGGATCAGAGTGTTAAGAGAGGAAAATAAGAGGGTCCGAGTCAATAAAATTATAAACACAAGAACATCAATTTCGGATGAGAAAGAATCTAATTTCCTAAAAGATGAATTATGCAAATCAACCCAACTTACAAATATATGCAAAACATTCATTCCGACCAAAAGAGATCCTACTATAATGGTTAAAAACGTTAGTAAAATCACCGAGGTAAATTCCTTCGAAGAAACAATCTGTCAGATGAACGATGAACTAAAGGATATGAAAAGCGAAATTAAAGTGCTATTTTGCACTAAATCTAACACCTCTACCCACAACATAGTTTTACGAGTTTCTCCTAGAGTATATCAAACCATTAAGAAATTAAACAATAAAATCTACACTGACTGTGAACGATGCGTTGTTGTAGATCGGTTTCTGGTGAAACAATGCCAGAAATGTCTGAAATTTAACCCCACCCACAAAACGGCAGAATGCCCTAACACCCCAATATGCAGGACATGTGGAGTTCAGGGAGTTCATGATTGCTCAGGAATTCCTAAATGTTTCAATTGTTCACAACATCCTGTTGGCTCTCTGGTCGGGATGGCGCCTACATTCGGCCATTCCTGGATTTCAATCGTCCTCGATTGAACCTTGCGTTGCAGGAACGTCGTGGGTTGCATCGGGGGGTATCTTCTACTTCTGGCTCCTCGTCCGGACTTTCTTCTGTAGCTGAATCATCTTCTTCACTGTGCCAAGACTTCAGTTGACTGATATGGGCCGTTGTCATGTAGAACCGTCCACTGGTTCTTTCGCTTAACTGAGTCACTCTATACGTGTCGCTTGGCAGAACCTCGGTAATTATCAAAGGTCCTCGATATTTGGGTTGTGCCTTGGTTGGTTCACCCGTCATTTTGGGTACATGCCTCATCACTACAATTTCTCCTACTTCGAATTGGATTGTACGGCACTTCTTCTTATCGTAGTATGTCTTCATAATTTCTTGTTTATTCTCAATTTGGGTTCTCACACTCTCTTGAATTCTATCCGGCTCGGTCCATGGGTCCACGTCTTCGTCGGCTAATCTTCTAAGTATCCCATCGTGGAATCGAGGGGAATAGCCGTGGAGTGTTTCGAACGGTGTTTTATTCGTCGTCTTGTTCACCGCATTGTTCAGGTCTCGCTCTACCTCCTTGATCTTCAGGTCCCAATCCTTCCGTCGCGGATCCTCGATACTGGTTGCTATAGTGGACAATACTGTTCGGTTCACTCTTTCGACCATCCCGTTCCCTTGCGGATGTTTCGTAGAGTTCAGAGTATGATGTATTCCATTTCCTCGACATAATTCTTCAAATTGCCTTGAGGTAAAACATGACCCTCTGTCGCTGATGATCTTGTCGGGTAGTCCGAAATCATTCACAAAACTTTTCATTACCTTCAGGACGTTCTGCGTCGATGTATTCCTTACGGGGCTTAATCGGACAAATCTTGTCAGATTATCGACAATCACTAAAAGTTCCTGGTTACCTTTTGTACTTCTCACGAAGGGGCCTACGTGGTCCATGTGTACGATGGAAAACGGTCTCTTGCCTGACTTAATGGGATGTAGGAAGCCTTGTTGTTTTCCACCGGGAACTTTGTTAAATAGACACTCGAGACACATAGCCACATGGCGTTGAACGTACCTCTTCATTGAAGGAAACCAGTACAATTCCTTAATTTTGTTGACAGTCCTATCAGTCGCAAAGTGTCCCATTAGATCATGGAATTTGACAACTAAGCTTTTCCTCATACTTTTGGGTATAACATACAGGGCTCGTTCCTCTTCTCCATTTTTCACCATGCGGAAAAGTCTGCCTCCTTTGTAGCTGTAGTCGTTAATTCTATTTTGTTCTCCTACTGTCCTATCACACGGGTCCTTTCGAAAGATCTGGATCAGGTCTCTCAATTCAGGGTCGGAATGCTGAATCATCAAGATTTGTTCTTCCAGTGTGATTGTGAGGCACACTTCAAGGTTTTTCTCCACGATTTCCTCCATCGTGTCTCTAGGGTCGTCGACTGGAGCTCTACTCATTCCGTCTACGTGGGCCATCTTCTCCCCTGGTTTATGTCGAATTTCGAAATCGTATTCCTGAATCAGATTGTACCATCGCGCTATCTGAGGATTTGTAGTCTTCTTCGCGTTCATGTAGACCAGTGCTTGGCAATCTGTAACCACTGTAAACTTGATTCCTACGAGGAACTGACGTAGTCGATCCAAGGTCCACACTATCGCCATCAGCTCCAATTTGCTTGAGTGGTACATCTTCTCGGCCTCTGTTGTCTTCTTGCTCACACAGTAGACCAAGCGCTATTTGCCGTCTTCGTCCATCTGTAGCACCATTCCTGCTAATCCCTCAGCACTCGCATCGCAATGTACTTCTGTCTTGAGTTCAGGGTTGTAATGAGCTAGTACTGGATATTCGACCAGATCCTTTCGTAGTCCTCCAAATGACCTTCGCTGTTCTTCCTTCCATTCAAATTGTGAACCTTTCTTCGTAAGTCTGCTAGCGGTTCTGCTTTCCTCGCGAAGTCCTTTACAAATCGTCTGAAGAAGTTCGTCAGTCCCAGAAAGCGTCGTATGTCGTGGACATTCTTGGGTTCTGGAAATTCTTCTATCGCCTTGATCTTTCTTGGGCCTGGCTTAAGTCCGCCTGTACTGATGACATACCCTAAGAACTCAACTTCCCTCCTTCCGAACTCACATTTAGAGGGTTTCAGTGTCAACTTCGCTGATCTTATTCTTTCGAGGACTTCCCTCAACCTTTCGATCATCTCCCGCCAATCCTTTGCCGGGATAATCACGTCGTCGAGATAGCAGAATGCCTTCTTGTTCAGCAGCGGACCTAGGACAGTGTGCATCAGTCTTTGGAATTCAGCTGGTGCGTTGGCGAGTCCAAAAATCATCCTTTCGAATTGACCTGTATCATCTGGGGTGATGAATGCTGTCTTTAATTTTGCCTTATCGGTCAGTGGTATCTGCAGATATCCATGCGCCAGATCCAGAGTGGTGAAGAATTTCGCATTCCTTAGGCCTTCCAGAAGGTCGTCTATCCTTGGTAATGGGAACTTGTCCTTAACTGTTTGAATGTTGAGTCTCCTATAATCTACCACCAGACGATGATCTCCAGTTTTCTTCCTCACAAGTAGGACGAGACTAGCGTAGGGTGATCTAGTTTCCGTGACTATTCCATTGTCCTTCCACTCTCTGACAATCTCCCTGATTGCTTCGCGTTCACTTGCAGTCGTCTTATACGGTCTCAGACAGACTGGCTTGCTTCCATCGACCTCCTTAATGTCCATCTTGGTGACATCGGTGCACCCTAATTCCTCCATGCCAAGAGCGAAACAGTCTCTATACTCGTTTACTACATCTAGGATTTCTTGTCTCTCTTTCGAAGTCAGAGAATGATTGACGTTGATGTCCTCAGGCAGTATGGGGCGCTTACGTTTCATTTGGTCTTGTCCTTCCCTCTTCTCTTCATTTTTAGTCTGAAACGAATCCTCTGCGACGTCCAGGTTAACAACAATATCATCAAGGTTCAGTAGTTCAACTCGCCCTACACATTGGTTCTTCCTTACTCTCAACTTGCCCTTGCCAGCTGAGATGATGGGTACGGTCGTCTTTCCATCGACCACTTCCAATAGGGAATCGACACAGGCGTCATCTACTCCTGTGAACAATACATATCCGTCCTTTACCTCGTCTGTGATTGCACTTGTAAAGTTAATGGAGTCGCTCTCCAACTGAACAGTTTCGGTTGCTCTCAGTTCGATGCGACGCGACTTGATTTCTTCTTGCAGATTAGCAAACGGAAATTCGGATGAATAGCCAATATGCAAGTTTTTACCAATTCTGGCGAAGGATACGTAGGGCAGATCTGTCCATGTTCTTCCAATTAATAGATCATAGGGTTGGGCATCATCGTTGACAATGAATACAGTGATTTCCCTTCCGACGATGCCATCAATCTCCAGGTCGACTGTCGTCTTCCCAACGGTCCTGGCAGCTGGTGCAGTCTGGTTACCGATGCCGTACAGACTAGTCGAGTCTGGTTCGATGTCGACGCTGATCCTCCTTGCGACCGATTCTCTCATTAGACAACTGCTGCTCCCGGTGTCTATCATTGCCTTCACGGTTTCCTTGTTGTCGATCTTGACATCCTTCAAATATACATCTGGCGGGACAGTCTCCAGTCCTTCGACTTCCAGGTTGGCTACTTTTAGTCCTTCTTTGGGTCTTGTGCAATTCCTTTCCTTGTGTCCCGTTTGACCGCATCCTCGGCATGTCAACGTAGTCCTGGGTGCTGGGCAGTCTCTGGCAATGTGTCCCCAACTGATTGCAGTTGAAGCACTTCGGTTCTCCCTTGTCGTTTCTGATCGTACGGTTGACCATTCTCCTCAAGGTGTTAGGGTACGTTTCACTGATTTCGTTCCTTGCAGCGTCTTGACCCGAAACATTCGTTCCTTGTTTAGTCTCTTTAACTTCGCTTTGGTTGGGGAATCTCGCAGATTTCTGCTGAAACGACGGTGGTATGAGGTGTTTCGCATTCCAATGCGGAGGTCCCATCTCGGTGCGAACATTTTCGTACTCGTCCAGTTTATCCGCCAACTCATCTGGGTTGTTTAACTTGGTCCAATCGTCAATGAGATGATTACGCAGCACATTTGGAACTTTTTTCTTTAGCTGGTTAGTGACGGACAAATCCTTTAGGGCGTCGAAATTTTCCACGTTCATTCCTTCGATCCATTCGTTGAAATATCCTCGCAATTCGAAAGCGAAGTCTCTCCAGGAACCCTTTTGAGATCTCTCGTGCTTCTCGAATTTTTGTCTGAATTGTTCGGGGCTCAACTTGTACCGTTTTAGGAGCAACCTTTTCACGAACCTATAATCGCCGCTTTGTTCTTCTGTCTCCCGAGCGATTAATTGAGTCATTTCGTAAGGTAGCAATCCTAGGAGGCTGAACGCCCATTGGTCTTCATCCAATCCTAGTCGCTTTGCCTGTCTTTCGAAAAGAATTAGGTAAAAACTCAAATCATTGTCCTTCGACTCGTACTTGGGCATCAGTTTACGTATCTCGTAATGTGCGTCATTGCTGGTACTTCGAGACGTATCGTTGTTTCCGCGTGTAGTCTGGATGCGCAGCTTCTCAAGCTCGAATTCCATTACCATTTGTTCTTTTCGTTCCCGTTCGATTCGTTCCCGATCCTCGATTCGTTTCCGATCCTCGATTCGTTCCCGCTCCTCGATTCGTTCCCGATCCTTGATCAGAGTCTCCAACAGTTGCTTTGCGAACTCTTCTTCGTAAGATTGGCTATTCAAAATAAGGTGTTTTAAGTCGACGATCCTGCTCTCTGGCGGTACTACCTCGCCGAGTTCATACGCCAACTTGCTCAAATCGCATTTCCTTACTTTCGCTAAATAAGTCATGTTTTTCAAAAGGAAAAATAAACAAAGCAAAAAATTTTAAAATAAACAAATAAAACTGACTAAACCAGATACGTACTGTTTCAATTATTTCTTTAAACGAAATCAACTTTTCTTTAGTAATTTTGAGACAATACTTTTTTTTTTTTTTTTTTTTTTACCGCGAAACTTTGCGATAATACTTTTTATCGAGATGATTTTGCTATAATACTTTTACCGCGATACTTTGCGATAATACTTTTATCGAGATGACTTGCAATAATACTTTTACCGCGATACTTTGCGATAATACTTTTGTCGAGGTGACTTGTAATAATACTTTTACCGCGATACTTTGCGATAATACTTTTAGGAATAGGTAATTAAATTTCGTACATACCATGCAACTCCTCTTACGTTGATCGGTCACCGCGCCACGTCCTTCTCGTTTCCAAATTATTCCAGTGAATCTTCAATTTTCTTCAGGACCATCCCACTTCTGAATTTCTGTTGGCTCTCTGGTCGGGATGGCGCCTACAATCCTAAGTATAAAAACAGGCCCTCATCACACAGAGCAAACTCAGAGGAATGTCCTATGTATAAAACACAAATAGACAGAATAATCGAGAGAACAAGTTATTTCCCAACTGAACAACCAAGTAACTAACTAGTACAAGTCGAACAGGATCAAATGCAAGTTCCAAATAGCTCAACAAGTCATAGGCCAAACTCTAACGTGTGCCCGCTTTATAATATACAAACAGATCGAATAATCCAAAGAAGACAATATTCTCCCATAAATGAAGAATAAAAAAACACCCAGTTTAAATTATGTCATTGGGTAAAGGAATTAAATGTTTACAACAAAATTTAAGAAAAAGTTTAATGGCATTGAGTGAGCTTCAAGCTGCAATAAAAGACAACCCACCAGATATCATCCTAATACAGGAACCCTATATAATTAATAGAGATGTAATTTTCGATTTAGAATCTCAAATAGTGCATTCAACGACAGATGAACAAATATACACTGCAACGATCTTTATGAATAAGTGTTTAAAATATAATAAAATCAATAAATTCACAAACTCCTTTTGTACAACCACCTCTATAAATTCAGCAAAATCAAATACTGTTATTGCAAACTTTTATATACATCCTCATAGATTTAATGACACTCATCGAAAATTTATCAAGGAGCTTCTGGATACCTACAATCAACAACCTATTATACTATGTGGTGACTTCAATTCTAGACACCCAGTCTGGTTTGATCCGACGACAAACTCCAATGGTTTCAAATTCCACTCCATCATAGACGAACACAGCCTATTTATTCATAATCTTAAGATACCCACCTGCCGAAATTCAAGCATTATAGATCTTACGATTTCAAACAAAAAATCAATAAGTTTTGTACATAACTGGAAGACGACTATATTGATGCACATTTCAGATCACGTTGCAATAACCTTTGACATTTATCATAATTTTAACAGGCAAAGGACAGTTAAAAACTCAACATGGAAATTTATAGAAAAAGATGCTGATTGGAAAACATTTACCGAAAAAATTTCAATACAAGATGTAGATAATATTATCACCAAGATAAACCACGCGTCAAACATCTATATAGATAATACCGTAACAGAGTTTTCCATTGTAAAGTCCTGAGCTATCTCCTCCGAAGATTCTGAACTACACATAACGATCTATATACCAAAATTTTCGTTATTTTTTTCTTCGTATGATAGGCCTGTTTTTATTTTCCTAATGTTAACAGTTATTTTTATTTTTTAATTTAATCTATTTTACAATCGTAGATTTTTTGCATTTATCATCATCAACTCCTTTGTTTTAAAATGCGTTCTTTTGTCTTATTACTACAACCAATCGTGATGAAACTTTGGGAAGATGTTTAGTATACTACCGGGATGGTTTCTGGCTAATTACTCTTTAGAAATAACCTTTCGTTGCATTTTTATTTACGATAAAACGTAGATTCACTCGCAATCAGCGCCCCCTCGCGGCAGAAGTATGGCCTTAAATAGCCTCGCATGAGCTTATTTGTAACGTCAAGTTTAGCCTATAGGTTAGGTACACAGCTTCGTACCCCCGCAACCTAGGTTCGAGGCTCAGCGTGGGTGTTTTTTTTTTTCATTTCTTTTATATTATTGTAGCAAATTATTAAAAATATTATTTTATTTAAAATGTAGGCTTTTTAAAGTAAAAATTAACATACACAATTTTTTAATAATATTTGTAACAAACCTAGGTTCGAGGCTCAGCGTGGGTGTCTTTTTTTATTTTCGTTTCTTTTATATTATTGTAGAAAGGTCTGTTTTTACAGCATTATTATATTTTGATTGGTTTATTTTAAATATGTTTGTTATGAAGGCTCTATGTAATACTATTTGGAGCACATTTTACATTTTAAACACCTAAGCCCCCCTCTTTTTAATATTGTAGCAAAGTATTAAAAGTATTATTTTATTTTAGATGTTTGCCATGAAACTTTGGGAAGTTGTTTTGTATACTATCAGGACGATTTCTGGCAAATTATTTTAGAATAATATTTATAACAATAATTATAGCGAAATTACGACATAGTGATTATATTCTGTGTTTGTGCATATATTAATATTTAACAGAAAATGTTAGAACGTTCTATTAGAATATCTCGAAAACAAAAAACAATACATATAAACGAGTTCACTGACATTTATTAATGCAGTGATTATAATCAATGATTACAATGAAGGGCTATATTATCGATATACAGGGTGATCCAAAAGTCCCGCACAACTTTAAAAATTAATAACTCCCCGAATATTTGCGCTAGAGCAATGCGGTAAACACCATTGTATTCAGGATGCAATGGGATTTTTTATGGCAAATAATGAAAAATTCGAAATTGATTTTAGTTACAATTTTATTCGCCAGATGGCGCTCTACCAGAATCAGAGATTCAGCGGCCAAATTGTTTGATAAATTGAAAAATATAACTGATCGACACGTATTTTCCCTTTTTGAATACCAGGAAAGAACCCTATAATAATTACAAATAACAAATTAATAAAACACCATTTCGCCAAAAGTATGAAGAATTGGTTAACGATTTTCAAATACAATCAGAGATATGTAAAATAGGTAAATGCAAATTAAAACATGTAGCAAAAATATTTATATTTTATATGGGGTTTTGTGAAATAGATTGAATGTTTGAAAAACACTGCTGATATCAATTCACGAATTTTTAAAATGTTAATATAGTACCAAAAATTATGATGGCACTATTAATAGGATTTCTTGCTATAAGAAATGTGTAGTTTCTTGACTGATTGGCGACCCTTGACTATTTAACTGGATATTTGTCATGATCCAACAAATGAAATATAGAGGGGAGTGACAAAATATATTTGTCGTACTTTATTCCAAATATCCTATGGGCTTGTCAAATGTTATCATTGTTTATTATACTGTACACAATTTCAAAAAATATGTCCCCTCAAATAAAAATAATTTTTAAATCGACCTTTTGCGCTGAAAAACGTGGTAGTAAAATCATTTTGTATTATTTTTTTTCCACAAAATTTCTAAAATTATTGGTGTACAGAAAATATTCCTTATGCTATTTCTTCTAATGAGCGAAAAGCGAAAACTAAACATAAGGGGGAAAAATTGTGTGTACCAGTGTTATTCGAGAAGTTATAACACTCTGGTTTGCACGACATAATATGTGAGCAAATGACAAACAAAATATTACTGTTCACAAAAAAAGAGTCAAGATGTGAGGCAAGCATTTATTATCCCCATATCCCAACACAAAGAGCTGCAAAATATTGGTAGATAATATAATACATGAGGTGACTGCCTTCTCTACTGTATTAGGTCACAATCCTTGCTCAATGTGGCACCCTTTATTCTCAATCACCGCCTGCAGACGATAAATGACAGAATGGACAGCATTAAATAACATATCTGTTGAAATTGATAAAACGTGCCATCTGATAGAAGCCTTCAACATGGCCAATGTGGTAGGCCAGCATCGATAAACACACGATTTAATGTACCCCCATAGACAAAAATCGCAAGGCGTCAAGTCTGGTGATCTTGGAGGCCACTGGTATATAAAGTGGCGACTTATCACAGGATTTTCACCGAACGTATCCTTCAGCAATTGTTTGGCACCTCGGGAGATATGAGGAGGTCCTCCATCTTTCATGAATGTTATTTCGCTTAGTGCTTTTGCCCTGCAATATGTGAATACCCTTTTCTCTCAAAAGTTGAACATAACGTTCACCAGTTACAAAAAAGGTTTTAAAAGTTCTTCCATTGATTTTTCAAAGAAAAATGGCCCAATAATAAAAGAGGTGAACCCACACAAAACTGTAACTCTAGGCTGGTAAAGTGGCATTTCTGTAAAAATCCTAGGGTTTTCTGTTGCCCAAATGCGGCTGTTTTGAATGTTAAATTCTCCATTTAGAGAAAAGGGAGCATCATCTGTCCACAGATCATTCGACGGCCAGTTTTCATCAATATCAATTTGCTGGAAAATCCATACAGCGAATTCTTGACGCATCTCAAAATCGCCAACTTTCAGCTCGTGAAATCTTTGAATTTTGTATGAGTACACACAATAGAGACATTAAGTGAAGCGTCTTCGGATATCACAATCATACTCGGCGAATTTAACGCCAAAAGTTCAATTTGGGGATCACCTGTCCTGGATAACAAAAGTCAGCAGGTTGAGGACATGCTAACCGACCTCGACCTTACACCGTTAAATAACGGAGAGAACACCTACCTATCTAAGTCCACAGGCACAGAATCCGCAATAGACATCACAGCGATAAATTACAACATCGCACCCACAACACAATGAAAAATCCTGAGAGGTGCAATAAGTGACCACAGACCAATTTTAACAACCCTAAACTTCAAAATTGAGAATGTCCATTTGAATAAAAGAACATGGAACTTTAGGAAATCCGACTTGAAAAAAATTCACAGAAAAGCTTGAAGAACTGTGCAACGAAAAATTGAATTACAGAACGCTTGACAAAAACTTGGAAAAATTCTCTTCGAACATTTCAAAAGCTGCAAAAGCATCGATACCTAGAGGTAGACGTAAAGACCTGTGGATACCTTACTGGAAGGACCACAACATCGAGGCAATGATTTCAGAGAGAGAGACAATATCAATAAACTTCTTTAAAAAATAAAAAAGAAGAAAACAGAAAGGAACTCATTGAAATTAGTCACAAAATAGAACAAGAAATTTGGATATGTAAACAAGAGAAAAATGGCAGAATTCTGCGAAAAAATGGATCCAAGAAAGGACAGCCAACACTTGGAATATGATTAGAGTGTTAGAAAACAATCAAAACCAACACCAATCCTACAATACTCTAACTGATATGAATAAAACAGCGAGAACGAGAACAAACAGATGGCTGACATAATTGCTGAATATCTTTCAAGCACTTCCATACTCAACTATACGAAAGAAGACAGGACTCTAAAAATAATATAAACCAGTTAGTTAAACAAGCAAGAAACTTCCATCAACAATATATTTTCTCGAGAGACTTCACACAGAATGAGCTAAACTTATCAATAAAAAATTCCAAGAGGTCACCAAGAGATAATCTAATCTTTGGTCAAATGATTAAACACTTTGAAGACAAAGCTAATAATCAACTCCTACGAATACTGAACATTTCATGGCAAACTGGTAAACTACCAAAGAATTGGAATATATCAATTATAGTGCCCATACTGAAGCCAAACAAAGATGCCAAGGAATACAAGAACTATCGGCCAATTGCTCTCACCAGCATACTTTGTAAAATACCAGAACGAATTATCCACTCTAGGCTCATAGTCTGGCTCACTAACAATAATAAAATAAACCTCTACCAAACTGCCTATAGATCCCAGCACTGTACGACTGATCAACTGTTCTACTTCTGTCAATCAATAATAGATTATTTCCAGGAAAAACCGCCAAAGAAGACCACGGCTATATTCCTTGATATGACCTCAGCTTTTGATCGAGTGTGGAGGGAGAAATTACGTGAAAAGCTGCACAACATCGGAGTAAGAGGAACAAGCTTTATCTGGATTGCAGACATCTTAAGGGGAAGAAAGTTAAAGGTTCGGGTCAATGGAGAATTTTTCAAGGAAGGAAGAACATGGGCTGGTGTAACTCAGGGATCTGTGCTCAGTCCTCTACTCTATCTGCTATATATTAACGACATCCATCCTTACCTCACTGAGGACACAAAGGTTGCCTGTTATGCAGATGATATAGCCATATAGCACACAAGTAGCAGCATATAAAAATCGTAAAAAATACTGAACACATCAATGAGAGGACTGGAGAAGTGGCCAATGGAACTCCAAATAACCATAAACCCAATAAAACCAAACCTATGCGTCTTCTCCACTCACAGGGAAAAAGGCATAAATATAACCACAAAATAAGCATAAACAAACAAATAATTGATAAAATTAGAAATCCATAATACCTAGGTGTGATACTGCAGTCCTGGATCTTTCAAGTTTGTCTCGAGGACCACGCCATCACCATCTCCTAAGCGGTGAAGTACGCGATCTACGTATTCATCGTAGATAGCAAAATGCGTGGTGTCGCTGGAGACCCACTGGCGATTCTCCACCAAATTCTGCAGCGCTGGCAGAGGCGTCATATTCATTGTACATAGTTTATATAATGCATATTATCTTTTTTTAATAGTGCAGACTGTGCATGGATTGACAAGATGTCAACAAAATTATTTTAATTATTATTGATGAGGAATTGGAATTTTCAGAACACATAATTAGCACCTCAAATAGAGCTATCAGAAAACTAAACATTCTGAGAAGGCTATGTGGAAAAAATTGGGGAGCAAAACCCAAAATTCTCAGAACAAGATATACCACCTTAATAAGGCCGATAATGGAATATACAACACCGGTCTGGGCTCTCTCAAGCTCATAACTAAAAGTAAGACTAGACAGTGTTCAAGCAAAAGCGGCCAAATAATCACTGGTGCTGTTTCATCCACCAACAATGAGAAAATTCAGAGAGAATGTGTTCTAGACCTACTTGCTCGAAAGCAGAAGACAAAATAAAAACAACTTGGATCGGCACTTCGGAATCGAGGAACCAGAGGACGAGATATCTCTGACCACTTGTGGTTTGGTAGATCCGCTCTTTTCTGAGAATGAGGTGAAACTGACGGCTTTCAAGTTCTAGAAAAGGAAATCTCCTGGTCCCGAAGGGATCGATAACACGGTCGTGAAAGCCCTGGTAAGGATGCACCCATCGCTTCTTTCCAGGTTATTCAATAGGTGCCTGGACACTGGTACATTTCCTGAGGCATGGAAGGTTGCCCGAATAGTGCTTCTCGAAAAGTCTGGTATAAAGGGTAATTCTCCTAATGATTATAGTCCGCTTTCTTTACTAGTGTGTCTAGGTATGGTCCTGGATAGCCTACTAGCTCAGCGACTGAAGCATTGGCTAGAGAGTAATGAGCTCCTTTCCTCTTTCCAACATGGTTTTAGGGAAGGAAAGTCCACAACCACAGCTCTGAACGAGGTGTTAGAGGGGGTTGAGATGGGCTTAAATAAGGGTGCTTGGGTTCTTTTCGTGGCCCTGGACATTGATGGCGCGTTCAACTCCATGAGCTGGAACAAGCTGATGAGAAATTTGATGGACATGGGTTGTCCTGATAATTTGTGAAGCTTGGTTCGTGACTTCCTGAGGGAAAGACGGATTAGCCTCAGTTTTGGTGAGCGGAAGTTGGAAAGAAACTGTGCTAGGGGTTGCCCCCAGGGCTCTTGCTGCGGACCTATTCTGTGGAATATCCTTGTAAACACCGTTTTCCAGGAGGAGCTCCCTGAGGGAGCCAGGCTGGTTCTCTATGCTGACGAGCAGTTCCTCACCATTGAGGCTGCTTCGAGAGCGAAGGCTGAGAAGTGTGTTGGAACTTCTCTCCAAATTCTCTCGATCTGGGCCTTAAGTTCAATGTCTCCAAAACTAAAGCCCTCAGCTTTAAGCCTAGGGACATAAGAACTAAAAGGAAAGGGATCAAATGGGAACACAAGCCGGCTATCCGGATGGAAGGAAGGAGGGTAGCGTGGTCAATAGGATGACCATTCTGGGGGTGGTCATTGATGACAAGATGGGTTGGCAATACCAGGCGGAGGAGATGGTGGCGAGAGGCAGGGAGGCTTGTGCAGGCCTGTCCTGGTTGGCTCTCAACGGGGGGGGGGGGGAGGAGGGTGCTATTTTTAGGAACCTCTGCCTCTCCTGTGTCGAGCCAATCTTGCTATATGCTTCCGGGGCTTGGTGGCGCCGAAACAGGGATCGAAGGTGGCAACAACTCTAGAGAGAGTGCAGAGGACAGCGGCACTCAGAATCACAGGGGGATATCGCACTACCAGCAGTGAGGCCTTTTTGGTCCTCGCTGGGTTTATTCCCCTAGGATTGAAACTAGAGGAGGAGACCATCAGACAGAAGATCTGGGAGAACAGGGAAGATGCCCTGGGACTTGAAGCGGGAGCCCTGGAATCGAAGAGGGATCCAACGAAGCCTCCGCAGTGGTTGCTAAAGTGGAATTGGAGTCCTGGAGGGCCGACAGGGATTGGCACGGAGGTTTTCACTGATTGTAGTAAGTCTGGAACCAATACTGGAGCTGGGGTAGTGATATTCACTAATGGAGAGCTGATCTTCCAAGAAAGCTTAACACTCAGAGTGGACGAATTGGTCTTTTCAGCCGAGCTGATTGCGATCAGGGTAGCCCTCAGAGTGTGTGCCGAGAAGAACTTCAGCCCGGACCGCCTCTATTCAGATTGTATGTCGGCCCTCGTCGCCATCAATCTGGAGAAAGGGCAACTCGCGCGGCAAATAATCCAGGAGCTGGAGATGATGACGCGGGCTCCGGAGCTTCCTTGGTTTAGGAGACACAGCCTCATCGAAGGTGATGAGTTCGCAGACAGGATCGCTAAGGCAGGATGCTTTAGAGGTAGATCACTGAGGACCCCAGTGACCAAGAAAGAAGTTTATAGGAGGATCAGGGGGCACGTCCAGGACTTATGGTTGGACAGATGGAGGAACAGTGTGAAGGGGAGAGAGGTATTCAATGGGGTAACAATACCCAAGTACCTCTGTAAGGTAATGTCCCACAAACTCATTAGGGTAGTTCGGGATATGGGCTCTTCCGCAAGTCTCCACAGATTTAAAATTAAGAGAAACCCTGATTGCGTCTATGGAGAAAGGGATATGAACGCACGCCACTACGTCTTGGATTGTCCAAGGGTAGTGGGTGTGCAGGAAGAGAGAAGGAGGGCGAGGGGGGCGATCAAGAGTAAGCTGCTGAGAAATCACAGCAAGCTTCTTGAGAAAGCCCACGACGTGGCAGCTGAGCTTTTCCTCAGCTGTGAGTGAACAGAGTCGACCGGGGGCTGCCTCCCCGCGGTCCCTGCTGGACACAGTAGATAGTTTCCTATTTTGCTATGATTAAAGGCCACCGGTATAGAAATCCTTCCAGACACGTTGTCTGGGAGGTGGTGTTTCCAGGTACAATGTCCAAGCACTAGATTGGATACCGTTACTTGGCTTATGAGTTGAACAGAATAGCAGTGAAGGGCATGCTTCGCATGCCGGCTTGTGGACCTAAAGATCTGGGTAGCCATCTGCTACTAGGGTATACCAAGGTGGGATCCTCCAGTTCTTGTTTATTTTGGCTACTGTTTCTATTTCTTTAAAAGTAAGTTTATTTTTCTGTAGCAAGGGTTCTTTTGTGGCTTTTTTCGCTAGCGCATCAGCAGCTTCATTGCCTTCAATGCTAACATGTAAGGGTATCCATTGAAGGTGAATTTTTTAGGTATTGAGAGTTTTTGGAGATAACCAATTATGTTCCTGCTTAATTTGTCTCTAAGATCCCCTGTGTGACTCAAGTGTTGTATGGCACTTCTACTATCAGTAATAATCCATATAACGTGATGTTTAATGTTTCTGATGGATTTTGAGACTTCATAGATGGCTATAAGTTCTGATCTGAAGACTGAGCAAAATTCTGGGTTCCTTCTGTTTATTTTCTCATTGCCATTTGTGGTTTTAATGAGAGAGCCACTGCCAGTGTGTCCCAACTCGTCTCTGCTACCATCGGTATAGATAGTTATTGCATTTTTAGGAATTTTATTAATTATTTCTAATGATAATTGTTTTAAGTATTCTGGATTTTGAAATTGTCTGTTGGTGGGTTCATTTGAAGTGGCATTAAAAATAACATTTTGTTAGTGGTTCGCATGGAGATATTTTTTCAGCTAAATAATATTTTTCCACTTTATATTTTAAAAATCTATTTCTTTTGGCCAGGTGGAGAGGGCCTTCTTTTTTGAGTCTTATATTGGGTTCCCAATTAAGTATGTAATTGAAAGTTCTGTGTTTGTTTTCATAACTCTTGATTTTGTTTATATATTTTGGCAGATTGTAGCTTATTCTATCCTTCAAGGGCATAATGTCTGCTTCGTAAAGTACAATATCATTAGGGCAGGTATTTCGAAGACCTGCAATAATTCTAGCTGCATTTAGTTGTATCCTTTCCAGTGTTTTTAGATTTGTTTCAGATGCTGTACCATAGATTTAATATCCATATTCCAAGATAAGTCTCATTAGAGATGTGTAAGTTAATTTTAGTGTTGTTTCTTCAGCTCCCCACTTTTCCTGAAATATATTTCAAGATTTTTAGTCGGTCTCTTCCTTTTCTAACAACTCCTTCAATATGCTTACTGGAGTTAATTTCTGGATCCAGGGTGTAGCCGAGATATTTAGGATGTTTATTATATTGCAATTGTTGTTCTTCCAGAATAATATTTGGTCTTATTTTGTATAGTTTCTTATCGGTAGTAAAAAGACAGGTTTCAGATTTTTGGGGGTTAAATTCTAATTTATGTTTATTAGCAAATTTTTCTAGGTGGAGAAGAGTCTTGTTCAAATCTCTTTCAGCTTTTTTCCAGTTAGTGTTGCTACTCCATAGAATAATGTCATCAGCGAAAAGTCCAATATTGGTTATATGTGAAAATTTTTCTTCTATGCCTGCTATAAATAGGGTGAAGAGAGTTGGGCTAAGGATTGATCCTTGTGGTAATCCTTGGTACAATTTGAATGTTTTAGAGAGAGTGCCATTATATTTGACCCTGATTTATATATTTTTAAGGGAATAATTTATCCAAGTGATAGCTTTTCCATCAATTTTGAAATGTTTGTATAATTTTGTAATTAACTTGTTTTTCCATACCCCTTATCAAAAGCTTGTGTAAGGTCTAAAAAGCAACTATGGTGTGGTTAGTTGGTTTGTTTGTTTTGTGCATATTTTACCTTTTGTGTGAAAAATAAGAGTTGGTATATTGTCCCATGTCCTTTCCTAAATCCATATTGTTTTTCTGGTAAGAGATTTCTTGTGTCGGGGTGGTAGGTGAGTCGTCTGAGTATAATTTTATCATTAATTTGCAGCAAATAATTGTTAGGGAGATAGGTCGGTAGTTTTTTGGGTCATCAGCAAATTTGTCAAGTTTTTTAATGGGAATTATTGTTGCATTTTTACAGTCTTGAGGCAATTTTCCAGTTTTCCAGGAGTTATTGAAAATATTAAGTAGTCTTTCTTTGCCAATTTTGCCCAAGTTTGATATCATTCGGCCATGGATTCCATCTGGCCCAGGAGTCTTGTTTAGGTCAGTGTTTTCTTATGCATAAGCTAGCTTTTTCATATTGATTTTTTTCATGGAAAGTATTATGAGTGCTGGTGATATTTTACAGTCATGAATAATCTTTATTTTTTCAACCTTGATTTTACTACTTATTTGATATGAATTACCTAAAAGATTGACAGCAATTTTGTAATTAGTTGCTGGTGTACTATCTGTATTTTTAATCATATTTGTATTAAAATAAAAACATAAATCCTCCAGGGAAAAGAATCTTTTCCCTGGAGGATTTATGTTTTTATTTTAATATTGATTCAAGGGATTATTTTTATCGAATCATATTTGTGTTTTCAGTTTGTGGCTGGGCTCTGTCAATTTGTTTTGCCAAATTCCAAAGTTTTGTATTTTGGTTTCTTGGGTTCAGGTTTTCACAAGTTTGTTTCCATTTCTCCCTTTTTACATTTACGTATAATATTTTTATTTTTGCAATCACAATGTTCAGTTCAGTTATACAATTTGTTTGGTTTTGGGTGCACTTTTTTGTAGTTCATTTCTTTTAGTTATAAGTGTTTGAATATTTTTTGCCTGGTGTGTATAATTTGGAATCCATTTCTTAATATTACCTCTTGGTATTGAAACTTTGGCTGCTTTAATAATGGTGTTTTCGAAAGATATCATATTAGCCTTTTTGAAGTTCCAGAATTTTTCTTAATTGAGCTAGTTTTGGTCTTGGTGCTAATTTCTATCAAATTAGGCAAATGATAACTTACAAGACTCTTTAATATTTGCTATTTGCATTTGTGGAAAATGTCAGGATAGTAAAAACTTATATCAAGGGCTTGTGCAGTATTATAGCTTGTAGGAATGATGGGTAGGATTCCCATCATTTAAGCACATGAAGGCATTGTCGTCAAATATGTTTGATAGTATTTTGCCTCTTGGGTTTTTGGCGTAGAACATCCCCATAGTTGATGTTTGGCATTAAGGTCACCTACAATAATAGTGTTGTCTGTAAGAAATTGAGCCATTGTTCCATCGCCAATAAATGTATTGTTTGGAGGGTGATACATATTGTATATGTTGATGGCTTTGTCTTGATTGAGGTAGACTTTGATACCTTGGGCTTCGAGGTCTAATGTGTTTGTAATATTAACGGCTATGTCCTCATAGTACAAATTATTGATTAAAAATGCTAGGCCACGCCCTTTAACAGCATATACAGATGGATCTTCAGACCTTACCCTGAGTAATGGAGGGGCCGGAATTAACATAATACTGCAAGATGGAACAAACATCAAAATCAAAGAAGGAGCAGGACAGATTTCGTCAAACTTCACTTGTGAACTGACAGCTATCTGGAAAGCTCTTGATTTATGCCTTAACCAACCATCCCTGCATCAAGCAGAAGGAATTTTAATATACAGCGACTCCATATCCGCTCTAGAAGCAATTCAGAAGGGCAATACTAGAATCACACAGAAAATAAACTCGTTACTTACCCAACTGGAATCATTGGAGAATAACTGCATTCTACAATGGATTCCTGCCCGTGTTGAGATCGGGGGTAATGAAATGGCAGTTGATTTGGCAAAGGAAGCCAGAAAGCTGAGCCAAAATAAAGAACAAATGTCAGTATTTGACGCTGATGCTTTGGCAAAATACAAGATAATTAAACAAAAAATAAGAAAAGATCAAATATGTGAAATAAACTCTGAGAGAAAACTGACAAAAACTATAACAAGACTTAGAACAAAAAATAAAAAGGAATGAAAATACATCCAGATGGTACAAGAACCTATAGAACATGCAACAACTGTCCTGGTGTGGAACTAACACCTACCCACATATTCTCATGCCCGCAGCCTTGCAGAAAATTGACATAGACCCAGAGCAGCAGCTTTATACATCCAAGATAGTGGACATTGCTGCTGCTGCTGTGATAGAAATGCATGGAGACATCTGAGGCTATTTATTGGACACGACAAAAACAACAAAGGCATTCCAGAGTAAAATAAATTATCAGAGATAGATACATATTTTTCAAATGAATTAAAATAAATATAATCGATACTGAGTGAGAGTTGAATTAAAAATATTAGAAATTTATTATCTTCGGAAACAAACCATATCTAAAATATCAATTTTCTTTTTGCTACATGTTTTAATTTGCATTTACCTATTTTACATATCTCTGATTGTATTTGAAAATCGTTAACCAATTCTTCATACTTTTGGCGAAGTGGTGTTTTATTAATTTGTTATTTGATAGTATTATAGGGTTCTTTTCTGGTATTTAAAAAGGAAAAATACACACGATCAGTTATATTTTTCAATTTATCAAACAATTTGGCCGCTGAATCTCTGATTCTGGTAGAGCGCCATCTGGCGAATAAAATTGTAACTAAAATCAATTTCGAATTTTTCATTATTTGCCATAAAAAATCCCATTGCATCCTGAACACAATGGTGTTTACCGCATTGCTCTAGCGCAAATATTCGGGGAGTTATTAATTTTTAAAGTTGTGCGGCACTTTTGGATCACCCTGTATATAAAAAATCACTTTCAAATTTTAACGTAACGTTCCATTCTCAATCCCGTAGGGCTTTAGATCGGCTAAAACATTTTTATCTTTATAAGTGAATATTAACTTTACTGTGCTGAATAGTTTAGTATAATGTTAATTTAACATATTACAATTTAGCCACAGCAACGCGTGGCCGGGTTCGCTATTTATAATATATATTTCTGATTCATTTGATTATGATTATAATTTGTAAGTACTTTGTTATAGTTTTTCATTTAAATAGAGCTCAATTTTTGTGTATGTTTTCTATTTGCAGTATCTTTCCTAATGTCTTTGGCAACGTTTTTTTTTTCTCATAAATAGGCTGAGGTTATATTATTTTTCGAATTGTAGATTGAATTATTACTTTTATTCTATAATAATTATCTTTTATAAGTGTTTGTTATAGTTTTTCATTTGAATTTAGCACAATTTTTGTATCTGGTTATCTTTTTTGGCATCTTTTCATCTCTCTTTGGCATCTTTTTTTTTTTCTCATTAATAAGACCTAATCCAAATAATTTAATAGTGTGTGACGTTTCAGCAATTAGACAATTATTTGCATACAATTATTTACATACAAATATATGCATACAATTATATACAGGGTGATCCAAAAGTCCCGCACAACTTTAAAAATTAATAACTCCGCGAATATTTGCGCTAGAGCAATGCGGTAAACACCATTGTGTTCAGAATGCAATGGGATTTTTTATGGCAAATATTGAAAATTTCGAAATTGATTTTAGTTACAATTTCATTCCCTAGATGGCGCTGTACCAAAATCAGAAATTCAGCGGCCAAATTGTTTGATTAATTGAAAAATATAACTGATCGACACGTATTTTTCCTTTTTGTATACCAGGAAAGAATCCTAATAATATCAAATCGTTAATTAATAAAGCACCATTTCGCCAAAAGTTAGAAGAAATGGTTAACGATTTTTAAATACAATCTGAGATATGTAAAATAGGTATATGCAAATTAAAACATGCAGCAAAAAATATTTATATTTTTGACAGAGTTTTGTCAAATATATTGAATGTTTGAAAAACATAGCTGAATTCAATACACTATTTTTTGAAATGTTAATATAGTACCAAAAATTATTATGGTACTACTAATAGGATTTTTTGCTATAAGGAATGTGTAATTTCTTGAATAATTGGCGACACTCGACTATTTAACTGGAAATTTGTCATGATCCAACAAATGAAATATAGATGGGAGTGACAAAATACATTTGTCGTACTTTATTCCAAATATCCTATGGGCTTGTAAAATGTTATCATTGTTTATTATACTGTACACGATTTTTAAAAATGTATCCCCTCAAATAAATATAATTTTTAAATCAACCTTTTGCGTTGAAAAACGTGGTAGTAAAATCATTTTGTATTATTTTTTTTTGCCCAAAATTTCTAAAGGTGGGGGGTTACAGAGAATATTCCTTATGCTATTTCTTTTAATGAGCGAAAAAGCGATAAATTAAACATAAGGGGTAAAATTGTGTGTACAGTGTTATTCGAGAAGTTATAACACTTTGGTCTGCACGACATAATATAAGATGTGAGCAAATGACAAACAAATAAAAATTACTTTTCACAAATAAAAAAAGAGACAAGATATGAGGACAGAATTTATTTACCCATAACCCAACACAAAGAGCTGCAAAACATTGGTAGATAATATAATACATGGAAGCTTTTATAACACATGAGGTAACTGCCTTCTCTCTTGTATTAGGTCAGAATCCTTGTTCAATGTGGCGACCTTCATTCTCAAACACCGCCTGCAGACGATAGATGACAGAATGGACAGCATTAAATAAAATATCTGATGAAATTGATGAAACGTGCCGTCTGATAGAAGCCTTCAACATGGCCAATGTGGTAGGCCGGCATCGATAAACACGCGACTTAATGTACCCCCATATCCAAAAATCGCAAGGCGTCAAGTCTGGTGATCTTGAAGGCCACTGGTGTATAAAGTGGCGACTTATCACACGATCTTCACCGTACGTATCCTTCAGCAATTGTTTGGCACCGCGGGAGATATGAGGAGGTCCTCCATCTTGCATGAATGTTATTTCGCTCAGTGCTTATCTGTCCTGCAATATGGGGATAACCTTTTCTTTCAAAAGTTGAACATAACGTTTACCAGTTACAGAAACGGTTTTAAATGTTCTTCCATTTATTTCTTCAAAGAAAAATGGCCCAATAATAAAAGAATAAGTGAACCCACACCAAACTTTAACTCTGGGCTGATGAAGTGGCATTTCTGTAAAAATCCTAGGGTTTTCTGATGCCCAAATGCGGCTGTTTTGAGTGTTAACTTCTCCGTTCAGAGAAAATTGAGCTTCATCTGTCCACAGAACATTCAACAGCCAGTTTTCATCAATATCAATTTGCCGGAAAACCCATGAAGCGAATTCTTGACGCTTCTCAAAATCGCCGACTTTTAGCTCGTGAAGTCTTTGAATTTTTCTACGGGTATTTTTTAAGACAAATTCTTAGTGCTCTCCAAACTGTTCCATACCAAATCCCCGTTTGTCGAGCACTTACTTCTCCATACGTGGATAACGTTTCAATAGCTTCAACATTCTGCGAAACCGTAGCAACCCCTGACTTGCATGTCGTTGGTCTTCCACTCCGAGATTTTGCTTCCAGAGATCCAGTCTTCTCCAAAGTTTTTATCATTCGCCTTAGAGAGTAGCAACTCATGGGTCCTTTACCGCTTCGAATACCTTTAAAGGTGCGAAACGCTTGTAAAGCTTCAGTGGCAGATTCTGAATTGCAATTAAAAAATTTCACCAATAGTGATTTATGCTGTAGTGATGGTAAAATAAATTGTTGTGCATGTAAATAGATGAAGATTATTTGCATTTTTCAAAACCTCATTATGTGAAAATATATGTGTATATAAATTGGATATTTGTTGTTGGCCGAACCAATAACCATACACACCTCATCTCGTTAACGGAATAATGTTCTTTGTCTGGTCTGCCTTTTTTTACTCTCTTTGGAGTAGATTTGCTTTTTGATAGTTTTTATTTAAGGAGCTGAACCAGTATGCCCGAGTGCCCGGTTATCCTACCAAGATACTGCCTCTTCAGAGTGGACGGGGAGGTGCGGGACGATGAGATATGCGAGAGCTTCCGCTCCAACCACTCCGTGCAGTCACTCCTGGAAAAGCGTGAAATCAGGGTAGTCCATCGATCGAATAATGCGGCACACAGCACTAGTACAGTGTTCATCGAAGTGGACAACCAAGTCGCCGAAATCCTCGGTCAACATGGACGTATTCCTGTGGCGGGTCAAGTGCACAGGTATGAGCGCAGTCATACTTTAAAGCAATGCTTCCGTTGCTGTGGCTTCGGCCACCGCGCTTCTGCCTGTCCAGCTGCCCATCCAATCTGCTATCGCTGCGGCTCTGCAGAGCATGAGGGCATCCGATGCTCGGTCGAGCCAAGCCAAAGCCGCTGTTGCCGCTGCAAAAAAAAAAAATCTGGAGCTCCCACAACCACTTTGCCACATTATCTACCTGTCCCTTTGTAAAAGAGAGAATAGCCCGAACAAGAAACAATGTCTAGGCCATTGCGTGTCCTGCAGGTGAACGCTAAAAAATCACCAACTGTCATTCTTGAAATTGCAAATTTGGCAAATTCGACACAGGCCGACATCGTGCTCCTGCAAGAACTCTCAACTAACTTCTTCTAGCCCACACGTGGGTTTCAGGCTTTTTTTTTTGTCCCAGGCGCCTACATCCCCTCGGGAATTGTGGCATGTAGCAACCTTCATCCCATCCCTCTAACCTCCCCAGACACCGCCATAACCTCCATAGCCATATGTCTAGAGCAGAGCATCATCGTGGTGCACTCGGCCTACTGGCACGGCCTTAGAGCTGCCGATGATTTCATCCCTCTTCTGGAAGATACGATAAGACGGGCGTCTCTTCCAGTGATCCTGGGTATGGATACTAAAGCCCACTCTCCTACCTGGGGCATCGGTGCGAGGTTGGACTTCCGGGGTGCTAATCTTGAAGAGTTCGCTAGCTTCAATGATCTTCATTTCTTGGGACCTCCTGTGGACTCGACCTGGTCAAATGGGCCTTTATCTTCTTCTATAGATGTAACTCTGGCATCCAGCTCACTGGCTATCCATGTCACTAGAGGTTTATTATATGAGATGGCCTTCACTGACCATATACCTATCTGGACTACATTCCTAGACATGGTCAATAACGAGACAAAATCCTCCTGGGTTGAATCCTCATGTAAAGAACAGACCTTTAAATCCTTCATCAACTCTTCTCTCCACCAGGTAACTACCCTATTACAACAACAACAAAAAAACCTTCATTAAGACACTATTGTCTTACAAGGGGATTCCCCTAAGAGGTTATATATGTACATGAGTGAGGAGGAAAAGCAATTTAGAGGGGAGGTGGAGCAATCAGCCGTTGTCTGGGGAGTTGAGCACTTCTTCCCTCATTTTGTCAATCGCCTTGAAAAATTTTAAATATTTATAAACAAATGTTTTATCCAGCTGGAGAGTAGTAAAAATTGTATATACATGTTGTTCATTATAGTGAGTTAGCCCCGAAATTTCGCGAATTTCCAGTCTCTTTTCCTGTAGGAATGGGCAATGGAATAGATAATGACCCAAATCTTTTGGATGCCAGCATTGCAGAAGTAGAAATTTAAAGGGTCGCTGTTCCAAAATCCCGTGATATCCTCGGGGGAAAATAGCCATAGCATCCTTTGACGGGCTATTTTCAAAGAGAGGTTTGATAGTAAGTAGTCCTCCGTCATAAAGGAGCTACTTAGAGATTGATAGTGAATACAATGAGTTGAGTTTTGTATCTTAGCTCGGTCAAATTGGAGTAGCTGGTCCACTGTGGTTTGAACTATTCTAGGCATTTCTCCTCGCAAAACCATATAATCTTCACAGTTCTTAAGAAAAGAAAAACCCCAAGAGTCAATGATGTTATTCAGGTTATAAATAAAGTTGTTTCCCGCTTTTCCCAAAATTGAAACTTCCTCTAGAGCTGAAACAAGCAAACATAAGGTAATCTTGTCCTGTCCATTTTTAAAATCCGTATCTAGAACTTTATAATCAATTTCGTAATGTTTAATTCAAGGGACATCCTTTCGGTTTCTGTTCGTAAGATATAGCCCGGAGTGTAAATTTGCGAAGGTCAAGAAATCGCCGAAAGAAAAATATCCTGGATCTGGTTTACAACTCCTATCTGATTCGTCGCCCACAGTGGGGCCGAGTATAATAACGTGGATAAAACTATGGAGTCAAGTAATTTCATCACTGCTCCGAACGATATGGTTCTTGACTTAGATAGTATTCTCCATACTGCGTTTGTAGCAATCAATGCTTTGCTTTTAAAGTGCTGCGCCACGTAAGCAGTTGGATTCTTGATTGTTAAGGGGTAGCCAAGATACGTATATTTTGAGGTAACTGTCAAAGGTTGTTGGCCCCAAAACCAAACGTCAGATCTAGCCAAGCGGCCTCCATTTCGAAACGCTACGATTTTAGACTGGAATTGGTTCAGAGTTAAACTATTTTCCTCAAAATATTTTTTATTAAATTAATCTTTATTTGGATATTTATATTGGATTCACCACGGAAGACTATATCACCCGCGAACAGGAGCAGGTGTATAGTTCCATGGCCCGGTAAGTATATACCTGGCAGGTCAGAATCATCCAGCGTAGCAACCAGATCGTTATTGAAAATAATAAATAAATACGGTGAAAGAGGTTCACCCTGAAGAACACCTGATTGTATTTTGATAAATTCTGTAAAAGAGCCGCTCCATCTGACCGCTGCCATCATTTGAGCATAGTAGTTCTGTATAAGTTTGTTAAAACGCCCACTTAAACCAACAAGCGCAAGCTTTCTCCATAATAGTAGATGTGGAACTGTATCAAACGCTTTTTAAGATCAACAAAGAATGTGTAAAGATTCCTCTTTTTGCGGTTTAATGTCATTTGAATTAGTGACGTAAGCGTTAAGATATGGTCTTTGCACGAGTAGCCCTTTCTGAATCATGCCTGGTTTTCCGCTATGAGTTTTCTATTTTCAATCCAATTACTTAGTCTATTTTTTAATATGGATGTAAAATGTTTTGACAAGTTGCTTATAAGGGTAATGCCCCTATAATTTGATGGTGTAACTACCTTATTAAACGAGGCCTCTAGCCCAGAAGATATTGACAGGGTGGTCCTCCTTCTGACTTCCATCCTGCAATCAGCTTGTGACTCTTCCATGGGGAGACGCTCCAATACTACAAGACCGTCAAAGCCGTGGTGGACCCCCGAACTGAGTCGGATCAGAAGGTTGGTTATCTCCCTCCGCCGTTACAGTCAGAAAGTCCGGTGTCCTATTGGGAACTTCTTCCGCGGTTTATACCGAGCGTGCCATAATCGACTGAAGGCGGCTATACGGAAAGCTAAAAGTAAATCCTGGTTTAATCTCTGCGAGGAGGTGTCATCCGCATACTGGAGTGACATACATCGATTTATCGCCCGGGGCCGCGGCTCTCCCCGAGGTCCGCCACTTCTCAAACATGATAACGGCTCTCTTTACAATCCTCATGAGACTTGCCAGACCCTGTTAAAATCACTTTTTCCTACATGACACCAGACCTCACCCGCAAAGGAATGCAATTTCTGCTCACTCAGACGAACCTGAATTCAAACCCTGGGAAGTTTTGCGAGCCATTCATCGCTGTGGAAAAAGGAAAGCCCCGGGCCCCGACGGTCTTGGTTCAAAATGCCTAGACCTGGGCGGCCCTTCCTTGCAATTCCTGCTGGCCGAATTGTTCACCAAATGCCTTCGTATGGGCCACTTCCCCCGTCAATGGAAAGAAGGCCGCCTCATACTTCTGCCTAAATCCTCCAATTCAGCCACCAGTCAGCTGGAGAAATACAGACCTATTACTTTATTGAACACTATGGCCAAAGTATTTGAGAGATGTATCCTGGCCCGACTTCAGAGGCTCGCGGATCGTCATGGATGGTTCTTTGAAGATCAATACAAAACCGTATTGGGTACCGTAAATGGTCGTTCAGCGGAAGATGCACTGGCGAGTATCACTCAATTAATTGAAGAAAGACAAGCTCACTGGAGGAAAACTCTTGTCATCAGCTCGGACATCAGTAAGGCCTTCGACACTGTTTGGAGGCAGGCAATCATACAAAATCTTGAACGTCTAAATTGTTCAGAGTCTATTACCTGTTTAGTAAAAAGCTTTTTGGAAGACCGGACGGTTTCTTACTCAGCTTGGACAGCAACAGAATGTACGTCCTCCCAACTCGGCACTCCCCAGGGTTCAGCGCTAAGTCCTTTCCTGTGGAACATAGTTGCTCGGACCATCTTCACCCTTCCCTCCATCATAGATAGCCGATTAATAGCTTACGCGGACGACTTCACCCTTATGACTCAGGTTCGTAGTCGCCTGCCGGTCTCTGCCACTAACACCTTCTTGGAGAGGTTGACATCTTGGTGCACGATAAATGGTCTTAATATAAACCCCATTAAGACTCAAGCTTACCTGTTCCAATGGAGTAATGTCCACCCCAACTCCGAGACAGGGCTTAGAGTCCTTGGTCAACCTTTAAACATCAAGAAGACCGTCACAATCTTAGGAGTGGAGTTTTACCAGACCCGCGGATTTGTCGCCCACCTACGCAAGATCACACGTAGATGCAGATCAATAATCCCACGACTCACCCACACCATACAGGGTAAATTTGGAATCTTCTTTTCAGCTGGACGGAGCATCAGCATGGGGAGGTCGTGCTCTCTCCAGCGAAGGCATTAGGCAACTTAGGAGCCTTCACTGGATTTTTGCGAAACGTGTACTGAGAGGAGGTCCTTACACACCTACAGTCTCAGCCATCTCCATCACCGGCAGCCCTCCTTTCGATATTATTGTTAGGTCTCGTACGGCGTTCCTGAAGGAAATCAATGAAGGAAATTTTGAATCTAGACCAGGCCCTGCTTCTTTGCCATACCCTCCAGATAGACGTCAATTGTCTTTCAGTCTAAACATCGAGGAGATAACAACACCTATAATATTCACAGACGGATCAAAAAATGAGGCTGGGGTGGGCGCTGCAATTGTTCCCTCATCAGAAGATCAGCAGCCCGTTCTCTTACGGCTCCATCCCGACTGCACAGCCTTCCAGGTTGAACTTCTGGCAATCCGCTGGGCGGTCCGTCTGGTGAAGGAAGGTTATTCAAGAAATGCGATCACTATCGCGTCGGACTGCAGATCAGCTCTGTCAGCCATATGTACGTCAGGTCCAGTTCGATCGACATTATTAGCTAAGATTATTCTCGCACTGAACACCAACCAAAACGTAAATCTGTGTTGTGTGCCGGGACACTGCGACATCGACGGAAAGGAAAGAGCAGACAGAGCAGCTAAGAACGCGGCCGTTTTGATCTTAGAGCCATCATTTTCCATTCTGCCTAGAAGCCTGGCCCGTAACCACTCACGCGCGGCAGCCCTAGACGCATGGACGGAGGTTTATTGCCAGGACCACTACAACAGACACCTGAGGAGAATAGCCCATACTCCAGACCGGCTGCTCCAATTCCTCCCTAAGGTCTGTCCTGGAGAAGTCACCACCACCTTACTTACAGGTCATGGCCATGTTCGGGCAGACTTGGTTCTCTGGCGTCCTGGGGAAGACCCATCTTGCCCACATTGTATGGAGGAACAACAGACTGTGGACCACCTTCTATTCAAATGCCCTGCTTTCATGCAACACAGAATGAAGACAGATCTGCTGCTTGGGAAGACCTCCTTCGACCCAGTCTCGTTGGCTGGACTCCCGGGTTCTCTGCAGGCATGGAACTTCCTGACCAGCTGGTTCGGCTCTGCAATTGGCTCTATATAAATATAATCTAGAGTAACTGGTTTCTACTAGTTAGCTTGACAGCCCGGGCAGTTGGCGTTTCTTGCGCTCCAGGGGCCTGGGTTATCCTTATTTCTCTCTCTATACTCTTGGAAGACGGGGCAATTTAGCAGCAGATGAATAGAAATTTGTTCCTCACATCCACAGAAGCATCTTGAATCCTGCACTGCTTTGATGAATTTTAAAAAGCTTCTAAAATTTCCGTGATTTGTAATAAATTGAGAGTTGTGGAAATTTGCCCGAAAATAATTCGGAATATTAGCGGGAAAGAAACTTTGAAATGTTTGGTTAGTATTTTTCTTCAATAGTGTAATTTTATATTTAATCAAATTTTCAATTATATCTGGAATATCCAAGTCGTATCGCTGTTGATCCTCGATCGATAAATATTTTATTCAAGCACGTTGTCGTTGATTTTTATTTGACAAATCCATGTTGTCTGGAGCTCAAAAGATTATTACTTTCATAAAATTCATGAATTCGATTTTTCAAAATTTTTTCGAAAATTTTTGAAAGATTTGAAATCAATGAGATAGGTCGATAACTTTTTGTTGATTCTAAATTAGATTTATGTGGTTTAGGAATTATCTTTAGAGCTGCTATTTTCCATTTCTCCGGATAATACCCCTTTTTGAATACATTTATTAAATAGTTTGCATAACATATGCTTAATTTTTGGGTAAGCACATTTGATCATATTGTGGCGAAGAAATATTTTATTATTTAATTTAATATAATTCAATGAAAATACTCAACAGATTATAAAAAAAAATATCACTCTGTATTTGTGAAATCATCTTTAAAATATTTCTTTGCTTGCTTGCTTAAGATTCCCTAGCTGTAGATAGTTTTGCTGACTTGTTAATAATTGTCGGCTCGTCGTTGTGACGTCATCAATAAATTATTTTATATCTTAGGATATTTCAAGGCTTGATTTCTACGCTACAATATTGTTACTTATGTTGTCTAAACCTGGAGCTTTTTAAACATCAGAATTAGAAATGATATTCATTATTTCTTCTACTTCGATAATAATTATGCTTGGATTATTCATTCGTGGCTTAAAATTTCTAATTATTTGTTGTTGAAAATTGTCCAAATTAGGATCGTCTTCAGGAATTAAATCGTCCATTAATATGGTCATTGTTTGCTCTTTTAGATATTCTGGTGAATTGTCAATTATGGGAATTCCATTCTTTACATTTGAGGATCTTAATTTATTGAAGAACTTATAAGCATTACCAAATGGATTATCTGTGTAATTTTCTTCAATAACGTTTCGCCAGTTAGTTCTTTTAGCTTTTCTTATTGCATTAGTGTATTTGTTTCTTGCCAACTTAAACGTATTGTAACTGATTGTTTTATGACGATAATACTAGTTTCTAATATAATGAAAATGATTTTTTATTATTTCCTCTTCATTAGTCCACCAGTCAATTCTGGAAACATGTTTATTAATGGGGGATTTAACCTTCGAAGATTTATATGCTGCTTCTCTCAATAAATTCATGAGTGCGTTCACTATCCCATCAATGTCTTCCTCATCTTTCACTCTGCTTATATCAATTCCCAGTTTTTTTGTATCTTGTAATGATATGTTATTAGAAAAATTTGCCCAATTCGCATTTTTTTCAAAGTGGAAATTTGATTATTCATTAAATGACCATTCTTTAACCTGATATCAAATTTAACAGCAACATGGTCGGAAATATTAGTCAAATCAGAGGTATGCCAGTTGTTTATTAAACTTAGTGAGTGTTTATTCGAGATTGTGAGATCAATTATACTTACTCTCCGCGGCAGGTGGGTGTTTTTTCAGGTTATGTATAAAGAGGTTACATTCGTCTATAGTAGGTTGTAATCTATATCCATTAGAGTTTATAACAAACCATATAGTATGTCTTGAATTAAAATCACCGCAAAGGATTACAGGTTGATTTATATACGTTTTGAGCAGATCTCTAATGAATGTTTGATGAACAGGGTTAAATGTATTCGGATGAATGTAGAAATTAGAAATAATTAATTTTGCTTTAACTGTAGAAATAGATATTGTTGTACAAAAGAATTTGTGAATTTTTCCTCTTTGCTGAACTTTATATTTTTATTTAAAATTATAGTTGCCGTATATTTTTCCCCAGTTTTATTCGAACATATAATTTGAGAGTCCATATCATAAATAACATTTTCATGTGAAACATATGGTTCTTGAATCAAAATAATGTAAGGTGAAGGATATTCACATATCAAACAAAATGTTAACGCGGGATTCGATCCCGGTTCATGACTGTCTGGAAACGAGGGTGTTACCCACTCGTCCTTGTCAGGTGGGTCATCTCTAGTGTTGGCCTGTAGTTTACTTATCGCAGTAAAACTTTTTCTTACATTTTGTTGAATACATCTCACATTTTCAATCATATAGGATATTAATTTATTTAAGATTAAGCTTTAAATTGTATTTGCTACATCATTTCCCTCGTATATTTGAGAATATTGTGTCCTTTGGATAATTTTGTCTATTTGTGATTTGTAAATCGGGCATTCACTTGAATTTGATTTATGGTTTGTAGAAAGGTTTTTAAATTTAGGGTGCTTAGAGAAATTGTGACAATTTGGCGCTTCAGTACAGTTGTGGCTACCCTGTACACCGCATATTTTACATATTTTAATGTTTTGGCAGTCTTTTGTTTTATGGTTCGGATTAAATTCAAAACAATTTTGGCATTGTCTTACAAATATTCTTCTTGTGTAGAACATCGCTCAAAATCGGTGTATATCTCATTATCCATTTTTCTTAAAATTTGGTAAACTTTAGGAGTTACTTTTAATACTATATTGTGATATGCAGAGTTAAATCCCATTCGCGGTACGAGACAAGCGATGCCAAACACGTCCGCACAGTTGGCTTCAGAAGCCATATATCGATTATGTTTATTTTAATTCATTTGAAAAATTCAACTATCCCTGATCATTTATTTCACTCTGGGATGCCGTCACTACAGGATAAAGTACTCTTGGTGAAATTTTATTATTGCAATTCAGAATCTTCCACTGAAGCTTTACGAGCGTTTCGTAACTTTAAAGGTATTTGAAGAGGTAAAGGACCCATGAGTTGCTACTCTCTAAGGAGAATGATAAAAAATTTTGAGAAGACTGGATCTCTGGAAGCAAAACCTCGGAGTGGAAGACCATCGACACGCAAGTCAGTGGCTGTTACGGTTTCGCAGAATGTTGAAGCTATTGAAACGTTATCCACGTATGGAGAAGTAAGTGCTCGACAAGTTTCTCGACAAACGGGGATTTCGTATGGAACAGTTTGGAGAGCTCTAAGAATTTTTCTTAAAAAATACCCGTACAAAATTCAAAGATTTCACGAACTAAAAGTCGGCGATTTTGAGAAGCGTCAAGAATTTGCTGCATGGGTTTTCCGGCAAATTGATATTGATGAAAACTGGCTGTCGAATGTTCTGTGGACAGATGAAGCTCACTTTTCTCTAAATGGAGAAGTCAACACTCAAAACAGCCGCATTTGGGCAACAGAAAACCCTAGGATTTTTACAGAAATGCCACTTCATCAGCCCAGAGTTACAGTTTGGTGTGGGTTCACTTCTTCTTTTATTATTGGGCCATTTTTCTTTGAAGAAATAAATGGAAGAACTTTTAAAACCGTTTCTGTAACTGGTGAACGTTATGTTCAACTTTTGAGAGAAAAGGTTATCCCCATATTGCAGGACAGACAAGCACTGAGCGAAATAACATTCATGCAAGATGGAGGACCTCCTCATATCTCCCGCGGTGCCAAACAATTGCTGAAGGATACGTTCGGTGAAGATCGTGTGATAAGTCGCCACTTTATACACCAGTGGCCTTCAAGATCACCAGACTTGACGCCTTGCGATTTTTGGCTATGAGGATACATTAAATCGTGTGTTTATCGATGCTGGCCTACCACATTGGCCATGTTGAAGGCTTCTATCAGATGGCACGCTTTATCAATTTAACAGATATGTTATTTAATGCTGTCCATTCTGTCATTTATTGTCTGCAGGCGGTGATTGAGAATGAAGGGTGCCACATTGAGCAAGGATTGTGACCTAATACAAGAGAGAAGGCAGTTACCTCATGTGTTATATAAGCTGCCATGTATTATATTATCTACCAATATTTTGAAACTCTTTGTGTTGGGTTATGGGTAAATAAATTCTGTCCTCATATCTTGTCTCTTTTTTATTTGTGAACAGTAATTTTTGTTTGTTTGTCATTTGCTCACATCTTATATTATGTCGTGCAGACCAAAGTGTTATAACTTCTCGAATAACACTGTACACACAATTTTACCCCTTATGTTTAATTTATCGCTTTTCGCTCATTAAAAGAAATAGCATAAGGAATATTCTCTGTAACCCCCCACCTTTAGAAATTTTGGGCAAAAAAAAATAATACTAAATGATTTTACTACCACGTTTTTCAACGCAAAAGGTTGATTTAAAAAATATATTTATTTGAGGGGATACATTTTTAAAAATCGTGTACAGTATTATAAACAATGATAACATTTGAATTCAGCTATGTTTTTCAAACATTCAATATATTTGACAAAACTCTATCAAAAATATAAATATTTTTTGCTACATGTTTTAATTTGCATATACCTATTTTACATATCTCAGATTGTATTTAAAAATCGTTAACCATTTCTTCTAACTTTTGGCGAAATGGTGCTTTATTAATTAACGATTTTATATTATTAGGATTCTTTCCTGGTATACAAAAAGGAAAAATACGTGTCGATCAGTTATATTTTTCAATTAATCAAACAATTTGGCCGCTGAATTTCTGATTTTGGTACAGCGCCATCTAGGGAATGAAATTGTAACTAAAATCAATTTCGAAATTTTCAATATTTGCCATAAAAAATCCCATTGCATTCTGAACACAATGGTGTTTACCGCATTGCTCTAGCGCAAATATTCGCGGAGTTATTAATTTTTAAAGTTGTGCGGGACTTTTGGATCACCCTGTACATACACTTTTCTACATTTTTGCACTCTGCAGTCTAATATGTTGTTAATAATAGGGGTTTTAGACAAATATCAACTGTTGAAATTTGATTTTCCAAAATAGTTGAATTATCGAAAGTGTCGAATTAGTTTGTCATATGATAGGCCGTAGGTCGAGACATCCAAAAAATGGTCGAATTATCGTGTGTTGAATTAATTAGATTATATTGTATATATAAAAATATAGAATTGTTGTTTTTAATGAGGTCTTTTAAATGAATTTATTCCTTTAATATTTTGTCATATCTGCAATTTTTTTCCATTTCCAAAATATTTATTTACACTTTCACCAATGCCTATAGGATCTTTGCGATGGAACAGGTATGGTGTTCTAGCGCATGTGCTCTCATGTCCTTGAAGCACATATACTGACAGTACCCAAAGTTGAACACACTGTATAATGTCTGAAATATATGACTATAAAGAGGGCTCAAGGCCAAACCTTTGCTACAAGAGCCTGTGTTTACGCACAGACGCCTTTATGTTTTTAATGAGGTCTTTTAAATGAATTTATTCCTTTAATATGTTGTCATATCTGCAATTTTTTTTCATTTCCAAAATATTTATTTACACTTTCACCAATGCCTATAGGATCTTTGCGATGGAACAGGTATGGTGTTCTAGCGCATGTGCTCTCATGTCCTTGAAGCACATATACTGACAGTACCCAAAGTTGAACACACTGTATAATGTCTGAAATATATGACTATAAAGAGGGCTCAAGGCCAAACCTTTGCTACAAGAGCCCGTGTTTACGCACAGACGACTTTATGTGACTTTTTCAAGTGTGCGAACTTTGGATAGCATACAGGTAAAGTTGAACCCAAGTATATATAAAATGTAGTTTTTAATGAGGTCATTTAAATGAATTCCTATTATAAATCGTCTCCTCTGAAATATAGTTTGTAAATTTATATTCTGATTTATTTTATCCTTTTTTTTCATTTCCAGAATATATATTTACACTTTTCACCAATGCCTAAAGTTTCTCACCTGAAAGAAAAAAAACTCCGCCTTTGCCGGTCCCAAGCCAGGATGAAAAAGGAGGAGGGGGAGCAGTAACAAGCTCACTAAAAAAACCTGGGCTCAGCTGGCCCGGCTGAGAGTACCTTGTAAGGGCTCCTAATCCAGGGATACATTCTTTTGGAGCTAAGTCAGTGGCCTGCCACTGAGTAGTGCTCCCAGTCTTGATGACAAAGGCAGACGCATTCTACTTCACCCAATCGTGATGGTTGTTAATTTCAAGCTTTACAAGCTTGACACTCTAATATGATTGAGTGAAGATAAGAAAGGAGAAAAAAATATTTTTTGTATTTTTTTTTGGCAATAATCTATTTATTATCAATTAATTTGATTTTGGTCTTTATTTATTATTCCCCTGCTCTATACATACATTTTGTACATTTACAATGTCAGCCATTTTCTCTGTAATACCTTTTTAGCAGTGAAGTTATATTTGAGCAACAAACAATTGTTGAAATTTAAAATGGTCGAATTATCGATAGTGTTGAATTACACTTTGTTATATGATAGGCTGTAGGTCAAGACAACAAAACATGGTCGAATTATCGAGGTTATATTGTATATATAAAACTAGAAATGTAGTTTTAATGAGGTCCTTGAAATATTTTCATTCCTTTTATATGTTGTCTTATCTGCGATATAGTAGCATTTTTTGCAATTTTATTTGCTGATTTGTGTCATTTTTTCACTCTAAATATATTTATTTAAACTCTTCAACTAATGCCTATAGTTTCTTTCCTGAAATTGCTTAGCAAACATGAGTTGGTTGTATTGTTATGCTTCGGAGATATTTTAATCCTAAGCAGGGTCTTTACGAATGGTACACGTATGGTTACACAGTGCATGTGCTCTCATGTTCTTGAAGTAGTGTAGATGTGTTGTTTGCACTTTTATTTTCTGATTTGTTAGTATTTTTCTTCTTTTTTCATTTTAAATAATATTTTAGGCATAGGAACCAATGCCTATAGTTTCTCACCTGCGGGCCCTTCGAGTAAACCCGGGGCGTTGCCCGGGTCACTCGGCTAGTCAAAGATATTGACAACATTGTAAAGACTCTCACACAAATAATAAAAGAGGCAGCTTATCTGTCACTAAATGTCAAGACAAGTAGCGGAAATCATAAAGCAAATACATACTGGTGGGATGGGAAGCTGGAGAATATGAAAAACGATTTCCACTATATTAGAAATTTGTATTATCGGCATCGAGTGGTCTCTCTATGAAAAGACCTATAAATCAATGAGAAATAAATATTTAAATAAAATTAAAAAGGCAAAAAGAGCGAGTTGGAGAAATTTTATAGAAGAAAGTCATTCAACTAACGCATTTGGTAATGCTTATAGGATTTACAAGTCATTGAGATCGAAAAATAGGAATTTAGGATTACCTCTAATAGATAATTTACCGGATCATTTAAAGATCGACAAAATAAAAAGTTTAATGAACGATCTATTTCAGGATGATATTGGAGGTTTAGATGAAGATGATCATATTTTGATTAGAAATTATACGCCTAAATATAAAAATTAAAATAGTGTTTATATTGAATCTAAGGAAATAGAGGAAACAATTTTAAAAACTAATATTAAAAAAGCACCGGGCCCTGATTACATTAGTAACAATATGATCAGACAAGCTAAAATAAAAATAATCCCAATTCTGCATCAATCTACTTATATATTTGCCTTATTCTGTCTGTTTGTCTGAAGCTTTGTCTGAAGCTTTGTCTGAAGCTCACGGATAGAATGCGCTCCCATTGGCCGCCAGCGAACACGTGGCCTCCCTGCCCCCCTCTAGACAACCCTGTTATTCAAAAACCATACATCCAATCGCCATGATATTCTGGGATATTATTAGGTATATCCCCGGAAAGGTGTCCGAAAAATAATTTCTTGAATATCTTGAATTTCCTTAGAGTTATTTGCAGATATATAGACTTAACTCGCATGCAGCGCCGCTAGACGGGGATGAAAGCAATGGGGAGGTAACGCCATCTATGTTTGATTTTTTAAACTGTTTATATATTAAATAATATTAAAATAATTATTATATAATATATATAAATATATATAATTATTATTATTATAATAAAAATTAATATTAAATAATAATAATATTAAAAAATATATTATATAACATTTTTCTCTTTTTTACCCCCAAAAACACCAACAGGGATGGTATAGTTGCATAAATGATACAAGTTTTATAACAGGTTTAAATATGGTCAAATATAATTGGAAATTTTAGTATAATATGTAAATTAATAGATCACACGCTCTCTATTTATAACACTATCATCCCTGTTTGTTGAGAGGGGTGAGAAAACTTTGACACTGTGTATCAAATACAGTTAAACCTGTCTATAGCGCTCCCTCTTGGGACTCACCAAAATAGGGTGTTATAGAGAGGGGCTACTATAGACAGGTTACTTTTAATGTAAATAGCATCGTAATACGTATTTAAAATCGGGCGCTATGACCACCCAAGTCAACGTTTTTAAAATATATTCGCACTCGGGTAAACCCCGGGCGTTGCCCGGGCCATTCGTCTAGTTATTCAATAAATGTATAGAAATGGGATACTATCCGGATGAATGGAAAAAAATCATTCTTAAAAATAATTCCAAAACCAGGCAAAACGAATTATGAAGTAAATAAAAGTTATAGACCTATATCATTGACATTTAATCTCTCTAAAACATTTGAGAATATAATAAAAAATAAATTAAGTAACTATTATTTAGAAAATAATCTAATGAGCTCAAGGCAGCACGGCTTTATGAAATCTAGATAAACTATTACAGGAATGGAAAAAATTATAGAAACGATATTGAAACATAAACAAAAAGAATTGACTTCCTTGATAGCTATAGATATAGCTGGTGCATTCGACAATGCATGGTGGCCTGCGATTATAAAACGAATGGATAATGATAATGTTCCCTCAGATTTAATACGGATCATAAAATCTTATTTGAATAATGAAAGGGAGGTGAAATTTACATACGAATCAGAAACTTTTTATAAGAAACTAACTAAAGGTTGTCCACAGGGTGGACCTTTATCACCACTTCTATGGAATATTTTGCTAAATGATTTGTTGATAAATTTTGAATCAATGAATGCAGATATTATATGTTATGCAGACGACGTTACAATAATTTGCTGGAATAAGACTATCGAAGGACTAAAAACCGCAAGCGAATACATCTTAAATTATGTGATCCAATGGTGTAATAGAAATAAATTAACGATCAGTACAGAGAAAACTAATTTGCTATACCTGCATAACAGAGAAAAAAATACCTATTAAGGTTATTAACAATATAATTAGGCCGGTCAAGCAAGTAAAAATTCTGGGAATGAAATTTTCAAATCACAAATGGAAAAATAAAGTTAACTTTACTCCGCATGTAAATGATATTCTGTGTAAGGCAAGGGCGTATGAAAGATTTATTATGTTCACTAAGCGGCAATATGTGGGGTTTAGATACTCAAAAAAGGTTAACTTTATATAAAACAATAATAAGGCCTGTACTTACATACGGATCAGAAATTTGGTTTAAATATTTAAACAATCGTTCTAAACAAAAACTGAATTCCATGCAGTACCAGATCATTTTATGGGCAGTCAGAGCATATAAAACTACTTCATCAAACTGTGTGCATAGTCTGGCAAAAATTCCACTCCTAACAGACTATATAGAATCTAGAATAATCAAATATGATCTAGCTCATCTGTCCACTGAAGATCTAATTGCTTACGAACCCCATGCTCCAAGTATAGTCAAATCATTCTTACACGCAAAAATGAAGGAAAATTTTGATAATACTAATGAAATTTTCAGAAGCTTTTTCGTGTCTTGAATCCCAAGATTTTTTCGTCCATATTTTTATAATATCCAATTCATTACAGATCATGGTAATTTTGGGAAATTTTTGTCAACTATCGGCGCGGTGAAGGAACCGGGATGCTTCTGCGGAGGTGAAATTCAGGACTCGAAACATTTACTAATGAATTGCCCAATTTTCCGGGTTTATAAGGAAAACAAGTTTGGTCGTATTGGACAGCATGATGAATTTGTAGACGATAAAGAGAGGTGTAAAAGTTTTGATCAATTTTGCAAATTTATTTACGACTTTCTTTTGAAATGGAAAAGGGAGAGGGAAACTTAGAAGGAAAAGATTGCGATTACAATTATTACAATTATTTTATTTCAAAAGCGCTATATCCCGCAAGGGATACTTGCGCCAAACAAGGAGAAAAGTCTATTTACATGAGTTATTTACATTATTCAACGAATAAAAACATTAGAGATCCAGATTTTGTAGAAATTTTAGAATGTATTTACAAAATGAATTGAACTTTAGATATGAATTTTTATTGGAAATCAAATCGTTTAATTCATAAACAACTAGTTCATTCTTCATTCTATAATCTTGAAATGCTGGGCAGTCGATCAGTAGATGTCTTGAGGTTTGTTCCTCCATACCACAAAAGCAACTTGAATCCTCCACTGCCTTTATTCTATTTAAAAAACTTTTGAAATTTCCGTGGTTTGTAACAAATTGAGTATTATAAAAATTTGGACGAAAGTATTTAGGGATTTCTTGGGGAAAAAAGCTTAAGAAAGTATTATTTGCTTCGTTTTTCAGAACATTCATTCTTGATTTGAGAAAGGTATCTATAATTCCTGGAATAAATGGGTCATAAATTTGTTGATCATCTGTGGATAAGTTTCTCAGATCAGATATCATGATTCTGGATTCGATAAAGTCTGAGATCAGAGGAATGTTGGCCAAACTATGAACACAGCTATATGATGTGGATTTATAGGCTTGTATACACCATGTCAGTATTTGATATTGGGTTGAATTTAATTTTTGTAAACATTTTTTATTTAAATATTTGAACCAAATTTCGGCTCCATATGTAAGTATTGGTCTAAAAATGGATTTATATAAAGTTAGCCTTTTCTGGGTGCTTAGACCCCAAGATTTCCCGCAAATTGAGAAAAGATAATTTTTAAAACGTTTTGTACGATTTACTATTTCTTCTATGTGGTATGTAAAATTTATTTTGTTTTTTCTTCTGTGATTTGCAATTATTATTCCTAAAATTTTGGTCTTCAGAGTTGGTATGATTATTTCATTATTAAATTTGATTGGGATTTTTTCTTTGTTATGTAAATAAAGTATATTAGTTTTTTCTAGACTTATTTCAAGTTTGTTACTCTTACACCATACATCAATCGTATTTAATGCCTGTTCTATAACTAATTTCAGGTCTTTGCAATTGTTGTGCCAGCATATAATTGAAACATCATCCGCATAACATACCACTTCACTATTAGGAACTTGATATTTGATCAAAAGATCGTTTAGTAATATTATCCATAGTAGTGGAGATAGCGGGCCACCCTGCGGACATCCCTTTGTAATTTGTTTATTTATTGTTAAGTTCTCATATGTAAATTTCGTTTTCCTCGATTTGAAATATGATTGAATAGTCCTTATTAAACTTTCCGGCAAATTATCTTCATCTATTATTTTTAAAATCGCAGGCCACCATGCGTTATCAAAGGCTCCCGCAATATCTATTGTGACCAGAGCTGTCAGTTCTTTGGTTTTGTGTTCCATTATTATATCGATTATATTATTCAAGGCTGTAATAGTAGATTTTGACTTGTTGAATCCATGCTGTTTGGGACTTAATAAATTGTTTTGCATATAATATTCATAAATTTTCTTTTTAATAACTTTTTCGTAGATCTTAGACAGATTAGATGTTAACGAAATAGGTCGATAGCTTTTTATTGATTCGACGTTAGATTTGTTTGGTTTCATTAGAATTTTTAAAACTGTCGTTTTCCATTCCCTTGGAAAATATCCCATCTGAATACATTTATTTAATAACGAATGTAGCACAGGAAGTATCAGAGTCTTTGAGTATTTTATCATGTTATTACTGATATTATCTTGACCTGGTGACTTTTTAACATTGGTATTGTCAATTAGATATTCTATTTCTTCGATATCAATATGGATAGCGCTTGAATTCCTTAGAAAAGGTTCGTAACTTCTAACCAATTCTTGTTGTTGGTTGTCTTGATCAATTCTGTCATCTGCAATTAATACATTTATTATGTCTGTAATGCGTTTTTCTTTTTCTGATTCTTGATTGTTGTCTATTATGGGAAGTCCTTTTTGCTTGTTTGAGGATTTGAGCTTTTTGAAAATTTTATATGCGTTACCAAAAGGATCATTTGATTCATTTTCTTCGATGAAAATTTTCAAACTATTTCTCTTTGCTTTCTTTATCATATTGTTAAATTTGTTTCTGACTTGTTTAAATCTTGTTGCATCGATAGTCTTTCTGTGATAAAATAAGTTTCTTACATAATGAAAATGTGTTTTCATTAGTTCAAGTTCTTTATTCCACCATTTTATACCTGCATCATATGCGTAGTTGTTTGATTTTACTTTTAATGATTTGTAAGCTGCTTCTATTATGTTATCCGTGAGTTTGTTTACAACTTTATCAATATCCGTGCAATTTTCCACCATATCTGCCTCATTCTTTAATTTGATAAATTCTTGATACTTGAGATTTTTGGAGAAATTTGTCCAGTTGGCGTGTTTTTCATTGAATTTCCATGTAGAATTCTGTTTATCTTTTATATAATTAAATTTTGAGTGAATTTCAAATTGAATTGCCAAATGATCAGAAATATTCGTCAGTGATGAGGTGGTCCAATGTCTGATCATATTTATTGAAAGTCTATTCGAGATTGTTAGATCTACTATACTTGCACCTCTACATGTTGGAGTTTTATCGTTGTGAATGTACAAGTGATTTTCATTTATTATTGTTTGCAATTTGTAACCATTTGAATTTGTTATTTTATCGAACCAGATTGGATGACGGGAATTGAAATCTCCGCATAGGACTATAGGGTTATTTGAATAAGTATTAATCAAGTTTCTTATAAAATCTAAGTGAGTATCATTACAGGAATTGGGATGCAAGTAAAAATTTGCGATTACTACAAACGAATTTGAGGTTATGACAGATATTGCAGTACAGAATTGATTCGTAAAATTATCTAATTTTTTGAATTTTATATTTTTATTTACAATATTGTTGCTGTGTAAATAATTTCTGAAGTCTTTGAATAAATTATTGGTGAGTCTAAATCAAATATAACCTGTTTATTTAAAACATATGGTTCTTGAAGTAATATAATATCGGGTGGATTATTATTCGTTGAAATTGTAAGTTCGTTTAAAGCTGTCATACTTTTTCTAATATTCTGTTGTAAACATTTTATGTTTCCTCTATATGGTAGAGCAGTGATCACCATGACTACAAATAACTAAATTCGTTATTCATTCCTCTTCTGAACCGATGAGATATTGAGTTCTTCTCACTGTTCTATCAACCTGCAATTTATATTGAGGACAGTCATTTGTATTTGGTTTATGGTTAATCGGACTATTCCTAAGTCTTGGATTCTTTGAACAGTTATGACATTTTAGCTCTTTAGTACAGACGTGATTGCCCTGGGTTCCACATATGCAACATATTTGTACATTTGGACATTCTTTTGTTTTATGGTCTGGATTAAACTGAAAACAATTTTGGCATTGTTTTACTAGGATTTTATATGCTTGCTTTGTTGTTTTGCTTTGTTGTTTGTTTTTTTTTCTCTTCGGACAATTTTCTTTGGTTAATTATGTAAAATAATGAATTGAACAGGATTGTATATAGTCGATTTGTTGTGATGTAGAGAGAGGTATCGACGCAAATGTCCCTGAGTTTGGGACATCGCGTTTCATGATGTTAATAAATAAATAATAAAAAAAGTATTTTTCAAAGGACCGGGAAAAAATGTTCACTAGATAAAACGATGATTTTGTAATGTAGAAAATTAGGAAAGACAAAATTCAGGATGACACGGCACACAGGGACCGGGAAAAAATGTTCACTTTATCGAGAGATTCAAATTTACGAGTTTCAAATTATCAAAATATATCTTTTTTTTTTATAAGTTTATAGAGAATTGTTTTAACAAATGTTCGTTAGACAAACCTTTACTCGGGTAAAACCCCGGGCGAAGCCGGGTACATCCGCTAGTAACCTATAAAGGTATATTTTTTACTTCTGTCTTCCAAGTGTTTTAGGGTTTTGACATAAGCTTCACAACCAAAAATTTGCAAGTTTGACAAATTTGGTCTTTTGTTGAACCAAGTTCTGCAGGGGTTTTCTCTAATTCTTGAGTAGGGCTTCGGTTCAGCAAATAGGCTGAAACCCTTACGGCTTCTCCCCACATGTATTTTTCTACACCAGAATCAATCAAAAGAGCTCTATAGAGCTTCTATTTAATCTTTCGGCTTTGTCTTTTAGCTGAGGTGAGTGAGGTATGGTGAAATCCATAATGATTCCTTTAGCTTTGCACCAGGATTTCATATCTTCATTTACATATTCTCCGCCATTGTCACATCTTATTTTTGGAACTTTTAGATTCATTTGGTTTTCTGCTTCTGTAATAAATTCTTTTAGATATCCTTTTACTTCTCATATTTATTTTGTAACAAATACACATGACAAAAATGTGTGTAGTCATCAAGAAATGTTAGAAAATAGTTTTTGTTGTCATGGGTAGTGGGATCTAAAGGTCCACATACATCTGTATGGATTATTTCTAAAGGCCTTTTTGATTTTGTTCTAATGGAATTGAATGGCTTTCTTACCTGTTTAGCTTTTATGCATGTTTCACAAATTCCATCTTGACTTATTTTTTCTATGTTTATTCCATTAACCATAGATTTTAATTGTTTTAAGCTTGAAAAACTTATGTGACCCATTTTTCTGTGCCATTTGAGCATTTCTTCATTTTGGGTAGCTGTGAGGTGAGATTCTTTAATTTCGGGATTTTCTGTTTCTATATTTATTGTATAGAGTCCATTTTCCCGTTTTCTCCTTCTAAAACTTTTATTCCATTTTTTTTACGACAAATACCTTTTCATCTTCAAAGACGACTTTGCCATTATTTCTGGTAATGGCACTTACCGATAGTAAATTATTTGTCAAGTTTGGTACAAACATCACCTCCTTGAGATCACATTTCTTCCCTTGAATTTTTCCGACTGATTTTGCTATTAGAGTTTCTTCCTTTTTTGCTATTGATATTTTTGAGTTGCAATCTACTTCATCTATTTAATTTTTTTTACTATTTATCATATGGCTTGTTGAGCCTGTAGTATTTTAAATAATTACAACTCTCTTTAAAGCAACAAAAGAATTATTTATTGCATTTAGCAAGACAAGAAGCAAACAAAAACAAACACGCGGAAAGCCAAAAAACAAAACTTATAGGTTAGCTCCTATTCCAAATCTAGCTTTCACACAGATTACACTGGTCAACAAGATTTTTGCACAAGAGAACCTGATTATGTTTCTAGTGTAACTTTTCATGTTGAACTCAAAAATCTAATCAGAAATTTCCCATCACCTATGGGTTTTGCGTGACGGTCATTTTTTAGTATTGGGATAAATACAGTAAAAAATGCAAACAATGCTACGTAAGCAGTTTTGCATAACCCTTATTACATTACACTGGTTTATCAAAAAATATTTTTCTTTGTCCACAAAGAAATAACATCTTATCTGCATGTCCTGAACCCAAATATACCATTAGTTTTTTTTCTATTACGCAATATTTCTGAGATACACCTACTTGAAATTTGGAAATATTGTTAATATATAGGCATATATGAACGAAACATTTATTTATTGAAAAGCAGTGACAGTGGATTTTCTTCTATACTTTGCTTGTGGTAGATCCCTCTTGAGTGTCCAGCAGTAGTCGGCAAGCATAGCGGGACTCCATTTACCTTGGTACCGCTTCTCCATGCTTGATATATCTTGATGAAACCTCTCACCATGCTCATCGCTAACTGCTCCAAGATTGTCTGGAAAAAAATCTAGATGTGAATGCAGGAAATATATCTTGAGGGACATGTTACATCCCAGCTCCTTGTAGGAAAGCAACACATCATTAACTATGTCTCGGTAATTTTCAACCTTGACACTTCCTAAGAAGATTTTGCAAACGTTTCTAAAGGAATTCCATGCTGCTGCTTCAACTTCATTCAAACTATTTTGAAAATTTCCATCCTGCTGCAATTCTCGAATTTGAGGTCCAACGAAAATGCCTTCTTTAATCTTCGCTTCACTTATACTAGAAATTTTTGTTTTGGGGAGGCAAATCCACTGGCATTTCGATCCATTGCCTTGACAAAGTTCTTCATTAATCCCAGTTTTATATGTAATGGTGGTAAGTAAATATTTTCTGAATCGATCAGGGGTAGATTTGCAATATTTTTATATCCTGGAGTAAAGATTTTACGGTTTGGCCAGATTTTTTTTAATGTAATGCCTTTCTCTATCTCTGCTATCCCACTCACACAGAAAACAACAAAATTTTGTATATCCAAGCTGTAATCCACGCAAGAGAGCAACGACTTTCAAATCGCTGCATATTTTCCAACCGTATTTTTCATATTCTATCTTTTTCAAAAGCAGTTTCATGTTTTCGTAAGTCTCTTTCATGTTGGATGCATGTGATATTGGCACTAATGGGAACTTATTTCCATTGTGAAGGAGAAAAGCTTTCATACTAATTTTTCAAGAATCAATGAATAAACGCCACTCTTCTGTATCATGGTCATGACCAAGCGCTTCCATTAGACTAACATCATTGCAATATACTAAATCATTCTCTTGTGAAAAGAAGTCTTGAAATTCATCTTGACGCTTGCGAAAAAAACATACTTTTGTGCCTTCATGCAGCAGATTCCAGCCTTTTAACCTAGAGCCTAAAAGTTCACTCTGTTTTTTGGATAAATCTAAATCACGTACGAGGTCGTTCAAATCTCCTTGGGTTAATAAATGAGGTTCAGATAAAGCACCTGCTTCAAAATTTGTGTCATCCCACTGTTGCTCTCGTCTATCTGAATCATCGTCACTAAATATTACATTTTCAGGAGGCTGTGGAACAGGTAAAATATCACTATGAGGAACCGGTCTCATAGCAGAAGGCAAATCTGGATATTCAACTGTATGTCTTGATTTGGATGTAATACCTGTAGTCTTTGTCAAACAAAAATAACAGTCTGAAGAATGGTCTTTAGGTTCCCTCCATATCATTGGAACCGCAAAAGGCATATGACGTTCACCTTTAATCCACCCTGTAAGATGTCGAACACAAATTACACAACAAAGGTGAGGAGCCCAAGTCTTATCTTGGTCACCGACTTTAAAGCCAAAATAGAGTTCATAGCACTTTTTGATGAGCGGTGTAAAGTTTCGCCTTTGAACTTTGAAAGTTAATTCCCCACAAATATAACAGAAAATATCAGGAATATTAATGCAACGCCTCGGCATATTGACACAGTCTAGTGCACACGATTTATAAAAGCAAATCGATAGAGAAGAATAAACTAATCACTTCAAATTTACCTGTCACTTCTGCTGCAAATCTAGTAAACAAATCGTTAGGTTCAATTTAAATATATATATTAAAACTGTTAATGAGCAAATAGCATTACAGAGCTTGTCGTTATTTTTGAGTTGAAAGCAAAACAGGTTATAATATTATATAATAATAAATTATATATTCAATTAAAATTTCAATAATTTGTTATTTAAATTAATATTTATGATTCTTAAAGATCAAAATTTAATTAATAACAAATAAAATAAAGCTTTTGGCTCCACATACCAACTCTTCTTGTCAAAAATAAAGCGCTAGCTTAGTTAATGATGTAACTTAAAAAATGCTTACGTAACATTGGTTGCATTTATTACTGTATTTATCCCAATACTAAAAAAAGACCATCAGGCAAAAACCATGGGTGATGGGTATTTTTTGTGATTAGAATTTTGAGTTCAGCATGAAAAGTTACACTAGAAACACCATCAGGTTCTCTTGTGCAAAAAAAAAAGTTTTTTTTTTTGTAGACCTGTGTTATTCAAAAATAAATACAACAATCCCTCCCCTGTGTGGAAGCTTCTATCAAACAAGTCCGAGAGAGTTTATACAGTTTTTAAGTTTCTCCTTGGGAAGACTCTTTGTTAATAGGTCCGCTTCCATTTGGTCACTCCTAACAAATTCAAGGTCGATTGTACCTTCTTCCACAGCATCTTTTACAAAATACAATTTTCGGTTTATATGTTTCGTCCGGGAAGTTATTCTTTCAGATTTAATCCACTTGATAGCAGATTGACTATCTGTTTTAAGCGTTGTAGGAAAGTTCGCATCCTTACATAGTTCTTCTAAAAGTCCTTTAATCCATTTTACTTCGCACATCCCTTCGCATATCGAAATCAGTTCGGCTTCGCATGTAGACAGAGCCACCAAACTTTGTTTCTTGCTTCTCCAACTGATCAGGTGGTTTCCCAGTTTAACTGTGTATCCGGAATAGGACTTTGCATCACTTGTTGAACACCAGCTTGCATCTGTGCTGACAAGAATGCTATTTTCTGATGGCTTGTATCTTAACATTTTATCTCTGGTGCCCTTCAGGTATCTATATATTCTCTTAACTCCTGTTAAATGTACTTCTCTTGCATCATTGCAAAATCGGGATAAATTGCTCACATTAAAAGAAATATCTGGACGAGTTCCGGTTGCCAAAAACATCAGGGATCCGATCATCTCTTGATACAATGTCCTGTCTACTGGTTTGGAGTCTTGACATTCATCAAAACTTTGGTCTCGATCTCCCGGAGTTTTTACAATGTTACATTCTTCGAGAGCAAATTTCTTCAAGATTTTATCGATATAATGGGCTTGTGATAGATCAAAACCGTATTCTGTTTTCCTTATCTCTATACCAATGAAAGGTTCATTCTCCCCTTTTTCTTTTAAAGTAACAAATCTTCCTATCTCTGATGCTAGTTTTTCATTAAAGGTTTTATCCGTTCCAGCTATTATTAGATCATCCACGTATAAACCCAATATTCCATATTCCTTTCCTTTTCTAAAAGTGTACACACATGGATCATATTGCGATCTTTCCATTCCCAGTTGTATCAGTATCTCGTTGATCTTTTTATTCCAACAATTACCCGATTGTGGAAGTCCATATATACTTTTTAACAATTTGCAAACTTTGTCTTCTTCACCTTTTTCAACAAATCCTTCCGGCTGTTTCATAAAAATAGTTTCTTTCAATTCTCCGTAAAGGTAGGCGGTCTTCACATCATATGATGTTATAACCAAATTCAACTGAGCTGCTAGGGCTACAATTGCACGAAGACTTTCTTTTCTGATCACTGGTGTTTGCGCCTAGCTATGTAAATCACTAGCTAGGCTGCATTGATTCATAGTCATGCAAATTCTTCTTTCTTTCTTTTAACTATGTAAATATGTGTGTATATAAAATGAGTGGATGATTGAATAAAGTTAGAGTGTGTTAGCAAATTCGTGTGAGGCGTACTTCCTCTAGTCATACAGCGTGCTACATCGCAGTCTTGCGAAGGAACAACTTTCTCGGCAGGCAATCCGCCGGTCTGGTCTCGTAACTTACAGTCCAAAATTAAGCTCTGCCACATATCGTCAACACCTGAGACCAGAAAGAAGGCAGTAGGAGCTACAGGAAGTCCGGGCTACTAGTGTCAGGAAACAAGCTCCCAACATATGGTCCATATCGAACCGGATCTCAAGAGAAAGAGCGTGATTCTGCTGAGAAAAAACCTTCAAAACTGAAAATATGCCTAAGGCAATCAAAGGCCTAAAAGTCAAGATCCGTTTCCAGATAAGACGAATGGATAAATACCTGGCATCCATAGATGAAGAAATAGCGGCAGGAGATCTCCATAATTTAAAGCTGATACATGAAGATATATCCGAAATAAAAACGGAAACAAAGATCTTATTTGACGAGTTATTAGAACAGGAGGAAGTAGATGAGGAGAAGGAATTCGAAGGTTATGAAACAATTCAAGATAAAATGAAGAAACTGGAAATAAAGCTCAGGCGTGCATTAGAAGGAAACCAAGGTACAGTTGATACAAAGCCAGCAAAGGGCCTCGAAACAGTGATATTGCCCAAGTTCGAGTTGCCTCACTTCTATGGAGATGCGAACTCTTGGTTCAACTTCAAGGAGGTATTCGGAATGACCATGGATCAAAATCCAGGGCTGAGTGATCTACAAAAGCTGCAGTATTTGGGCTCCGCGGTGAAGGGAGAAGCGGCCAGACTGATACGTGGGTTCCCAATATCATCGGCAAGCTACAGGCAAGCATGGGATACTCTAGTATCAAGGTACGACAACCAAAGAGAGTTGGCTTATGCGCAACTGAACGGAATATTCAAGATCAAGAAAATGAAGTATCCTTCAGCAAAGGCCCTAAGGGAACTTCTGGATACATGTAACGAGTCTGTACGCAATCTAGGATCCCTCGGATTGCAAAGAAATGAGTTGGTGGACATAATATTGGTGCAGTTCTTGAGGAACAGAATCGATGAGGATATGAAACGGCAGTGGGAGTTGACCCAGGATGAGAGATCATTTCCTTGCTATGAAGACATCATTCTGTTTCTTGAGAGACAAGCTAGAAGTCTGCCACAGGGATCAAAGGAATATCAAAGAAAGGAAAATGAAATCCAAAAGGACTATGCAAATGTACACATTGCGATTGATACCAATGCTCAAATATGCATAGCATGCAAAGCAGGTCACAGAATCTACAACTGTACTACGTTTAGTACAATGCCTATCGAGCAAAAATGGGAATTTGTTAAACAACACAAAATGTGCTACAATTGTCTAAAGAGAGGTCATACGGGAAAAAATTGTTACCAAGGACCTTGCAAGAAGTGCAACAAAAGGCACCATACCTTGCTCCATAGGCTTGACACAGAGGTGACTAATAATCAGAAGGGTGCGAAGCCACAGATCTTTAAACCTGTAAGTGAAGTCAACAACACGAGTATTGAACAAGGAAGTGAGACCATCAATCAAGTGCTCCTTGCGACTGCTCAGATAATTGTGGAAGGTGCAAACGGTACACAGCAGATCTGCCGAGCACTTTTAGATAGTGGGTCACAAGTTAGTTTGATCACAAAAGAAATTTGTGAGAAACTTGGACTTAAAGGAGAAACATCACGACGCTCACTTAGGGGTATTGGAAATAATCCAGTCCAGGTGTCAACTACATCGGTTGACTTGAGATTCAGGTCTATTTATAGATCCGAAATTTGTGAAACGAATGCTCTAGTGATGGAGGTCTTAACCACCGAAATTCCAAACTTTAAATTGGCAGAACCGACCTGGATCATGCAGAGAGGGCTTGAGTTGGCAGACCCTCTGTTTCATATTTCGGCACCAATCGACATCATTCTAGGTGCAGAAATGTATGCATATCTGATGCATGGAGAGAAAAAAATGCTGGGAAGGAACCAGCCTATAGCAGTGAATTCAAGGCTCGGTTGGATTCTGATGGGCAAAGTGGACAGCTCTCTCTCGTCGAACTATAAAGGCGGACCTTGTAGCCTTGCGGTTCAAACAACATCAGATGGTCAGGTGGGAGATTTCAGAGAATCGGAGTCAGTGCCGTCATTGCAGGACCAGAATCCAAGGGAAGAAGTTTATGAAACTTATTACCAGAAAACCTATTCCAGAGGCGGCCAAGGAAGATACAGTGTGAGACTGCTAATAAGGAAAGCTCATCAAAACAGCTCCATTCCTACCTCTAGATCTCCAATAATTCCACGGGGAGGAAAGTCCGGTGAAAGTGTCTTGCACAAAACTAACTTGGACAGCCGGAGGAGCTTTCAGGAGACCAATCACCAAGCTGGCCCCTCTTCCCTTTGCGCCTCAAGATCTGAACTGAAGTTCAGCGGTGGGGGGGAGTATGTTTGCGCCTAGCTATGTAAATCACTAGCTAGGCTGCATTGATTCATAGTCATGCAAATTCTTCTTTCTTTCTTTTAACTATGTAAATATGTGTGTATATAAAATGAGTGGATGATTGAATAAAGTTAGAGTGTGTTAGCAAATTCGTGTGAGGCGTACTTCCTCTAGTCATACAGCGTACTACATCGCAGTCTTGCGAAGGAACAACTTTCTCGGCAGGCAATCCGCCGGTCTGGTCTCGTAACTTACAGTCCAAAATTAAGCTCTGCCACATATCGTCAACACCTGAGACCAGAAAGAAGGCAGTAGGAGCTACAGGAAGTCCGGGCTACTAGTGTCAGGAAACAAGCTCCCAACAACTGGTGAAAAAGATTCCTCATATTCTACGCCATATTTTTGATTACAACCAATAGCAACTAATCTAGCTTTTCTTCTATAAACACCTTCACCAGGCGTACTCTTTATGCTAAAGATCCATTTGCAGTTTATGATCTTCATATTCTTTTCTCCTTGAACGAGAGTCCATACTTTATGCTTGTCAATAGAGTAAAGTTCTTCTTTCATTGCTTCGAGCCATTCATATTTATTCTCGCAGTTAATCGCCTCCTCATAATTTTCGGGAATACGTTCTTCTGGTTCTAATATAAAATTCACGTTATTTCTTTCTTTTATTCTTTGCGAACGTCGAACGCCTTGTTCAAGCAATTTCATTTCTTCTTCTCTCAGTTTTGCTCTGTGTTTTTCCTCTAAAACTTTTTGAGTATCTCCCTTTTTGCGACCTGACCGTACAATTCTTTCCTCGTTAGGTTCGTCTAGCGTGGGAATCGTTTCTTCATTTAGTTCTGAGGTTTCTGGACGCGTCCGATGGTCGATTTCAATATCATCTTCCTCTTCCTTTTTATATGAAAAATGGTCGTAATTTGTGTCTTCTTGAAGATTTTTTGCATAATCAATTCCTTTCTCATTTTCGACAAATTTTACTGATCTTACTTCTTCTATTTTCTTAGTGATTATGTCATGCACTCGATAGGCCTTTCTTTTCAGAGAATAGCCTACAAAAATACCTTTTCGACTTTTAGGCATAAATTTACTTCTATGCTGTTGTGTAATGGGCCAAAACGCCAAACAACCGAATATTCTGAAATGTCGAATGGAGGGTTTTTTTCCTTTCCAATTTCTCCATTGGTGTATCAAGCTTGATTGACCTATGTGGAGTACAGTTTTTGACATATGATGCAGTAGCGACTGCCTCCGCCCAGAAAGCCATGGGTAATCCTGAATCAAACAATAATGTCCTTGCTGTTTCAATTAGGGTTCGATTTACTCTTTCCGCAACTCCGTTACTTTGTGGCGAGTAGGTGGTGGAGAGTTGGTGGTGTATTCCATTTTTAATTAAGAGATTCTTGAATCTGTGATTAGTGAACTCTGTGCCATTATCAGTTCGCACATCCTTTATTTTCAGGTTTAGCTCATTTTCCACTCTTGCCTTAAATTCTTCAAACTTCCCCAAAGTTTCATCTTTGTTTTTCAGAAAGTAGATAAAGGTTCTTCGGCTGAAGTCATCAACCAGAACAAAAAAGTATTTTGATCCACCTAGAGATTGGTATGGCATTGGACCACACAAATCCATATGCACCAATTCAAGGGGTTTGGTTGTACAGTTGGTGGTAACGGGATGGTAAGGTTGTCGAGTCAATTTCCCCATTATACAAGCTTCACATTCTGGCAAGTTCTTAAATTTAACATTAACCCCCAATACCACATTCCGTTGAATTATCTCTTTCATGTACGCTTCGTTCAAATGATTCGGTCTTCTATGCCACAAGCTGATATTGTCATTTGAGAAATCATCTTTTGTGGTCATGACATTCTCCGTCTTTTCCGAGTATTCATCTCTGGACCTTGTTTCCATTACATACATCCTATCCTGGATTTGAGCCTCTGCAATTAAAAATCATCCTGTTCATTGTAAATCTTTGCTCCATCTCTATTGAAAATTACAGTATTTCCTTTGTTAATTAATTCGTATATTGATAAAAGATTAGACCTTAAGTTAGGTACATGCAGAACTCCTTTAATTTGAACATTCTCAATTCCGTTTTCGGTACAAGTAGAAACCTTGATATCACCTTTAGCTGTAGCATGTGTAACTTTATCTTCTTCTGCCAAATTTATCTCACTTTCATAAGGCATTACATTTTCCATCCAGTCCAAGTGTGGAGATAAGTGCGTAGTACACCCTGAGTCAAGACACCAGGTTTGTATCTGACTATAATTATTTGAGGAGTTTTCAAAAACTCGATCTGTGCTGGTATTGAAAGTTTGTTCCGCAGGCTTGCTTGAGACGGTATTCGCATTATTTCTGAAATTTTGTTTGTTATAGTTCGTATTTGAATTTGCATTTCTTTTCCCATGTTGTTCTTGAGTTCGCTTATTTTTGAACCAGCAATCTTTAGCTAAATGTCCTTTTTTATGGCAAACAAAACACTCCTTTTGTCGATTCTGTTGATAGTGATTTCTTCTGTCTTTACTTCTGTAAGCCTGTTCATTTTCATCAGAATGACTCCCATTCATCTTAGAATTCATTCGATTCTCTTCCTCTCTAAGTGACTGCCGAATTTCATCAAGAGTTAAGTCTCTTCTAGTTCTCAGTACAACAGCGATCTTTTCCAATCTTGGATGGATACCTCGCACAATATGAAACGCTAGTTCTCTTTGGGATATTTGGTGTCCGAGTGAAGAACTTTGAGAGGCAATATTTTTGGCTCTAGCCATATATTCGTTTATGGATTCATTATTTTTCATCTTTATATTCTTAAGTTCAAGTCCAATATCAATGATCTTATCTTCTAGGTTGCCTGTGTAGATTTTCTTTAATTCATCCCATACTTTCTTTGATTTAGTTTCATCTAGAAATATTCCTGCTTGTTCATCTGATAGAGTTGTAACTATAATTCCAAAGGCTTCGTCATTCTTTTCACTCCATATTTGCCAAGCGACTTCATATTTTATATCAGGCTCGGGATCCGAAATTACGCATTTAAATAATTTCTTTCCACGTAAAAGTGCTCCGACTTTTAAAGCCCAAATCGGATAATTTGTTCCTGTTAAAGGTTCAATTTTTGTCGTTGGCGAAAAATTGCAATCCATTTTAGCCTTGTTTTTCAACTTTTTAAAATTAAACAATATAGTTTAAAGGTAGTTTATAATTAAAAAATGTTTTTTTTTTTCAATCCTTATATTTAAAACTTTCTTTTATCATTATAATTCAAATTCTATTGAAAAATATTTCAAAATTTACATACCTTGATGCAGAAGAGATCTTTGTTTACCGATTAGAATAAACGTATCAAACTTCTGATAAAATATTTTCACTTTTTCTCAAGTTTTAAATTGAACCGCGGTCTGCTACCATAAATTGTAGTATTTTAAATAATTACAACTCTTTTTAAAGCAACAAAAGAATTATTTATTGCATTTAGCAAGACAAGAAGCAAACAAAAACAAACACGCGGAAAGCCAAAAACAAAACTTATAGGTTAGTTCCTATTCCAAATCTAGCTTTCACACAGAGTATTCAAAAATAAAATACAACAGAGCCACTGTCTACAATGAATTCTAACAATTCCTCATTTTTACATTTTAAAGTCTCTCCTGCAAAAAAGGACAATTTTCTTCATTTTTGTTTCTGAAAAAGCAATCCTTTTCTTTATGATTTGTCTTTTTACAAATTCGGCAAGGAATATTTTCCTGGAATTTATTTTGAGATTTCTTAAAGAAGCATTGATCTTGAGTATGATTTGTATTTTTACAGATGGTACACCATATTTTATTTAGTCTACAATATTTTGCTAAGTACCCGTTCTTTTTGCAGTTAAAGCACTGTTTACTTTAGTAGCACTCATGGCTATTCCCTCTTCTGGCTTTACTTTTTGTTTAGTTTTACAAGTGATAGTCTTGATATTAAATTTGTTAAAGTTTTCTCACTTTTTGGTGTCGAGTCCCATGCTGTGCTGAAGTAATTAAAGTAGTCTGGCAAAATGCTCAATATTTTAGAAATTACAAAGCTTTCCTCAATTTCTTGTTTTACATTATTTAGTTTGAATGCTACATTTTGCATTCTGCTTCTATTTGTTGCCATATCTGTATTTTTATCAAATTTTAATCCATGAAATTCTTGTAGTAATTTGCATTTTAATTGCTCATCTTCTCTTTGATAAATGGCTACTAGTTTTTAATACATTTCTTTTGAAGTTTTGCAATTTAGAATATGTGTTAAAACATTCTTTTCAATGGTTAACATTATGTATTTTTGTGCTTTGGCGTCTTTTAGTCTCCATTTATCTTTTCCAGTTTAATCTTTCAAGTATTCAATCAACGATTTTCCATTTACAATATCTAGAAGGCCATTTTCTTTTAAAATAATTGTTATCTGAAAATTCCATGAATCAAAATTTTCAGGACTTTTAAGTCTCTCAATATTTGCAATATCTTCGCTGACAGCCATTTTTGTTTTATTTATTTATTTATTTCGTCTCAATTTACAGGTGCTACATTCGAGCACAGCTCGCGAGTCACCTTGTCCTGGCTATTTACACATGGCGAGTTGGTGGAGTAGAGGTGCCCCCCCCCCCGGACCTTGCAGGAGGGCAGCTGTTGGGCGATGAGCTCTTAACTAAGTGTCAGGGCCGGGTCGTCGGAATCGGGGATTGATATCTCCTGTATTTTGTAGAATATCTTGTATGGTTGGGTTATTTGAATTTTGCATTTGAAGGTATAATTTCTTAACGGAAGTTTGGTACATATCTTCTAGATCGGGTTGGTTCAAGTCCTCCTTCAGTATCTTGTTTGATAGGTTGAATGGAGCTCCTATACTTGTCCGAAGGCAGATTCTCATAAATGCGTTTATCCTATTTTTGCCTGTGTTTGTAATATATTTGCACCAAACTGGGAGTGCGTATGTTACTATCGGGAGGATACAACTTCTGTATAGAGTAAACCTTTGTTTTGTAGTCAATTTGCTTCTATAGTTGAACAGGCTTGATAATGTTATTTTTGCGATTTTTGCTTTCTTTATGATATTTTTGACATGCATGTTGAATTTCAACTAGGAGTCTAAGGTAACTCCCAAGATATTTAACGCTATCAGTCCAGTTAATAGGGCTCTGGTTTACCTTTAGGATGGATTGTGGCTTGAATTTTTTATTGTCTAGTGGAGGAAAAATTATTGCCTGAGACTTTTTTGGGTTGATGCCTAATTTCCAATCGTTGCACCATTTGGTTATACTGTTTATGTGATTTTGGAGTTGTGTAGTTATTATTCCTATTGATTTGGAGTTTGCTAAAATTGCTGCATCATCTGCGAAAAGTTTTGTTTGACATTTTGGATGTGGAGGGAAATCGTTGATTAGATGTTGAATAGGTAGGGTCCAAGGATAGAGCCTTGAGGGACTCCAATCTGGGTTGGTTTTGCCGTGGTTATATAATAATTCCCTTGCTTAATTGAAAAGGTCCTGTCCTGGAGATAGTTTTTCAAGAATTTGATAAAATCCCTTGGAAATTGATTTTTTGTTATTTTTGTTATCAAGCCATATCATGCTATACTCTATCAAAGGCTTTGGTAAAGTCTAGAAAAACAGCACCTACTGCCTCCTTGTGGGACTTTCTTATTTGGATGTAGTCTATTACTGTGATTAGCTGGTGGGTTGTGGAGTGTCCTTTTCTGAATCCAAATTGTTGAGGAATGATAAAGTTAATAGAATCCATGTATGTCTGCAATCTGCGAAGAACAATCCTCTCGTATACCTTACTGATGGTAAAGAGAAGGCTGATTGGTCTGAGATCTTCAGGTGATTTGACAGGTGATTTTTTTGGAATGGTTATGATAATGGCATGTTTCCATGTCTTCAGGAAGTAGCACAGGTGTAATTCAGCATTGAAGGTCCCAGCGAGGAAAACTATCCATTTGATGGGGAGGTTTTTAGTCATTTGCGGCGTAATATTGTCGTGGCCTGGAGCTTTGTGATTACCTAGGTTTTTAATCACTTCCTTGACTTCATTTGGCGTTGTCATTGATAGTATATTCTCTTGGGGATGATGGCAAGTGTTATCTGTTAGGTAAGACGGAACCTCATCCTCCGCCTTGGAAAAGTGTTTGGAAAAATGCTCTGAAAGATCATTTCCAATTTCTTTATTGGTCAGCAAGGTTTTTCCATTTGCATTTAAACTAGTGATTTTGTCAGGTTTTTTTCCTAATGTTTTTTTTTTCAGAAGTCTGTTGGGCTCGATTCGTTTGCTTAAAAATATTCCAATTTTTAGATTTCTCTGCTTCAAAGGCTTGGTTTACCTTTCCTTGAAGATTGAGGTAAGTAGCTCTCTCTCTCTCGGCCGTGCGGCCACGCGGCGCGCGAGCTCCGCGTTTATCGGATTTGAGATGGAGTTGATGGAGATTAATAATCCATATGAGGTATTGGCTGATAGCCGGGAGAATGGGCTGCAAGCCCATATGGATCTCAATCACGACCCTCAAGTTCCCGCCGAAAATTCGGCAAAAGAATTGACTGCAAGTCATTCTAAAGACGATGGCAAACATGCTAATTTTGAGCCGGCGGCGGATGGCAAGAATGCAAATTCTCGCCGTAATTGGGCTGATTGCCCGGAACTGAACGACCAGCTTCCCGATGGCGAAGATGGAATCTTCACCACAGTGGGAGGCTCTAAGAAAAGGCCACATGACCCTGACCATGTCAACTCGGGGGCCAAAAAGGGATGCGTCCAGGCACCGAGGATCGCTCCCAACAGCAGCAGGCCACGAGTCACGCCAAGGGCCAGCAGGGTGCGCGAATGCCAGACCACCAGGCAGAAGCAGGCGACCTTCCGAGCCAGGTCGGCAGCGATGCAGGCGGACCAGTGTGTCTACCTGGAGTTCTGCCCAGACTTCACCGAGGACCAGTACTTCCTGGCGCTGGAAGCCAAGCTGGGCAAGGGCACCGTCTACCAGCTGACGAAGATGGAGGGGCAATTCCTGGTCGGCCTCTCCGGTGTCCAGCAAGCCGACAAGCTCGTGGAGGATGGGCTGGAGATCGAGGACGCCCTCCTGCGAGCTACACCACTGAAGAAGCGGGCTGAACGGATCATGTTCGGGAACGTTCCGTTCTTCGTTGAAAACCTGGACCTCGTGGCAGCCCTGCAGCCCTTCGGACAGATAACATCCATCGTCCAGAAAATGAAGGAGCTGGGCGAGTCATACTGGGCTGACGCACGGCGTGAGGCCTTCATCACTCTCCGAGACGGTGTGAAGCTCTCACACATCCCAGCCCGTCTCGATATCAAAACCAAAGGAGTGACTAGCCACGTGTACGTCACCTATGGTATCAAGTGCTCCTTATGCTATAAGCACGGGCACAAGCGTGCCAACTGCCCCCGGAAGTGGTGTCCAAGAAGCTAACCTGCTTCTACACCTGGATCCCCCTGCTGGTCCAAATAACGCCGGAGGAAGGCAGCCCTCCTCCTCGAACGTCATGCCTGCTCCAGTACCAACGCCAGCCGCAGGTCCATCATCGACAGCTGCTCCGATCCCAGATGTAACACCAGAACCACCCGCAGCACCACCAACCCCAGCTACATCACCAGCTCCACCTGCAGCTCCTGCACCTGCTCCAGAGACCCTACCTACGGCTTCTGTGGACCCAGTCCCTCCTACATCAAAGCAGTGCCGTGGTGGCGCTCGGAAGTCGCATAAAAAGTCCAACGTGACCCGGACGCAGCTCAACGAACTCCTTGAGCGCATTCACAGCAACATCTTGGACAAGTCTGGGCTCGAAGGGCTTGAAAGAGAAGAAGTCTTGGACGCACTAGCCTCAGTCCCCGGTCTGAAGAGCCTGATAAACAAGATCGGGAGCGAGCAGTTAACCGCCCTCAACAATACTGCCCAGGAGCTGATCGACGCCCTGCCCGACTCCAACTGCGCTCTCTACAAGCGCCTATCGGACGTTCGTGCCCAGACGAGGAGCGCCCAATGAGCTTCCGTCTGGCTTCCATCAACGCCCGCGGGATCGCCGCTCGCGAGAGGAGCATTGAGCTCTGTCACTTCCTGCGCCAACATCGCGTAGACGTCGCCTTTGTTCAGGAGACCAACACCTCGTCGCTGGATCCCATTCAACATCTGTGCCTGGGCTACAGCGCCGCCACCGTGCCCCCCGCAGCCCTCAGGGGTTCGGGCCTCGCCTGCTTCTTCGCGCCGGGGGTCGCTGTCCTGCGGCAGCGCGTCCTGTGGCCGGGAAACATCTCCATCGTCTCCATCGACGTCCGAGGCCAGGAAGTGCGTGTCATCAACTGTCACTTGTCACACATTCCTCGCGAGCGGCTTGAGCAGCTGGAGTCCATAACAGCAGCCGCGATCCAGGAGGACGCCTGGGTGGTGGGTGATCTCAACATCGACGAGCAGAGCCCGAGCGACATAACATCCGGCTCGGTGGAGGCCCTCACGGAGCTTATGGACCAGACAGCCCTCGTTGATGTTGCCACCCTCTTCGACGCCGAACACCTTCCAACCAGAGTGGCCAGCTGCAGGAGTCGGGTTGACGCAGCTCGCCTGGACAGAATTCTCTTGCCATCGAGACTCCTGGAGAGAGTGACACTGTACAAGACCATCTACTACAGGCCCTCCGACCATCGAGCTGTCCTCACCCAGATGGGCTCGCCTCATTCCCCTCGCCAGCCCTGCGTGGCCGCCATGCTTCGTTCGGCTCTGGTGGATGAACATCTGCTAGCAATAATAGAAAGAACATCTGGATCTATTGCAGACATGTCCAGCGAAGCTCTTTGGATAAGATGGTCCAAGATCAAGGCCGAACTCCTGGCGGAGGTGAGATCCCTCCATGTCCCACGCGTCGCCGATGACGACCACATCTCGCGCGCCAGGCGGTATCTGCAGGCCAGACTGGAGGCAGCATCTTCAGCCGCCGACTACCCATCGCTGCCCGACCTTGTGCGCTCGCTTCGCGTCCGAAGGCCCGCTGGCACGACCATCCGGGATGAAGATGGGAGCGTCATCGACGGCGGGGAGCTGCGACGACGGGCATACTCCGTCTACCAGCGCCGCTTTGCCTGTGAATCCGGCGACCCCATCGCCGCCGCTGAGTTCATCCGGGGGACGACTACCACCCTCACCCTGGAAGAGGATGATCCACTGACCCGCCCTGACATCACCGGCGCAGATATCGCGGCGGCCATCCGCCGACTACCGCTCGGAAAGGCTCCCGGGTGGGACGAATTGCCCTGCGAGTTTCTCATCACCTACGAAGATTTCTTCGTGGAGGCTCTCAGGCGCGTCTTCGAGGCCTCCAAACTCCGCGGGGCCCTGCCTTCATCGATCAGGCGCAGCACCATCTGCCTCGTCCCCAAGTCCAACGGCGGCCCTGGGCTCAGCGGCTACAGGCCGATTTCGCTCCCCACAGCTGACTACCGCGTCCTGGGCAACATCCTCCTCCAGCGTCTGCGGCCCCATCTTCCCGCCCTGGTGCCTCGGTGCCAGACATACGCTGTTCCGGGAAGGTCTCCCAGTTGGAACGTGGCGCGAGTAGCCGACGAGATCGACATGGCTACGAGGAACGGGTCGGAGCTGGCTGTCATCTCAACGGACCTAGAGTCGGCCTTCGACACCCTGGACCGCTGCTTTCTGGTGTCCCTGATGGTCTCTCTGCGGCTGCCTCCTGCCTTCGTTGAGTGGTTCCTCCTCCTGTATGCCGGGGCGGATGCGGCAGTGCGGGCCGGAGGCCTCCACACAAAGCCCTTCCATCTGCTGAACGGGGTAAGGCAGGGCTGTGCCATCAGCGCCGCTTTGTTTAGCCTCGCCACTGGCCCTCTCCTGGTGCGCCTCGAGCGTGCGCTCGGCCCCGGAAACGTCCTCGCCTACGCCGACGACATCGTGCTGCTCATCAGGCGCGACGAGCTCTTCGACGTGGTGAGAATCATCTTCGAGGACTTCCGGCGCGCTTCGGGAATAGGCGTCAACTTTGCGAAGTGTAAAGGCCTATGGTGCGGCGCCTGGCGGGCCCGCACCGACACGCAGCTTGGCATCTCCTGGACATCGGAGCAGATCCGGGTACTGGGCTGCAACTTAACACCTGCAGTGTCATCCTCCGCCCAGGAACAACATTTCCTTGCACTGCTCGAGAGTGCTGTGGCGAGGTGGGTCCCCTTCACCCGCGGCCTCTCCTTAGTCGGTCGAGCCAGAGCCGCCAACTCGCTGGTGTTGTCCGCCGTGGTGCACCATCTTCACGGCTACCTGCCCACAGACTCCACCATCGCCAAGCTGCAAGTCCGACTAGTGCGCTTTGTCTGGGGACCTCGGCGTACTGCCTGGTTGCCGGGCGGCGTTCTTGCTAGGCCAGTCTCCGTGGGCGGCTTCGGACTTCTCGACATTAGAACGCAGCTTCGCCTGGCGTGCTTGAGGGGCGTACAGACAGCGCTGCGCGGAGGCCTCAACGCCTACTCTTGGCTCGCTGTGAGTGGGACGTGGCTGACCCCTCCAACATCTGGGACATGGCATCCACCTCGGCGCCGCAGGCTCCTCAAGCTCTGGGAGGCCGTCTCGGAGATATTGGAGCTGAACCACCGGGTGCTGCCGCCACATCAGCTTCAGGAGCTCCACATCATCGGGGACTCCAGGTTCCTCCGGCCTCCAGATCTTTTGGTCGCATCGCGGTGGGCGGGAATGCGCGTTGGCGATCTCACCAGCTCTTCATCTCTCCCTCTGAGCACCACCCGCGCCGCCCTCGCTGACATCGCGGCACTCACCACCTTCTGCAGCCGGATTGTGGAAGAAAACCGGAACCACACCCACCGGGTTGACAACATCAAGGACGGCATCGTGCTGCGCGGGACGGCCACTGCGTTCCAGCGCCTAACCACCCGCACTGCCCGCCGCATGCTAGAACGTCCACGCCTGGCTGCACTGCCCATCACCCAGCTGCTAGCCCGGTGGCTTCCCCACGTCAGCATCCCCATCTCCATCAGCTGGCCTTCTCTCCGGCGAGGTGCCTTCTCGGGGCACAATGCCGACGTTGCCGTGCGGCTGGCCCTTCACGCCCTTCCCCATCCAGCTAATCCGGCCTCAGCCCGAGAGTCCTGCATCGCCTGTGGGTCCGAAGACCTATCACTGGCCCACCGCTACTGGTCCTGTAGGCGGATCAGGCCTGTCATCCTGGAGGCCTTCACCATCATCCAGCGGCCCCCTGACCTGCAGGGATGGATCTTCGGGCTTGACCTGGAGGACGACGCCCTGGCCATCCTGGCGTCTGCCAAGACCCGTATCTACAGGCACTTCCTGGGCCTGGAGATACGGGGCGTCCAAGAAGACCCTCTCATCATCTGGAGGAGGACTCTGGCAAGTTGGTGGAGCCTTCCTCAATCATAATTTCACTGTATTTTATCATTTTTTCATCCATAATTGACTTGTAGTCAATAAAGAATGTTTAACCGTCTCTCTCTCTCTCTCTCTCTCTCTCTATATATATATATATATATATATATATATGAGCTAGATCCCAGGTTGATTGCCATCTTTTCCTAGCTTTATTTTTCTCCCTTATTAAGGCTTTGGTTTTTGGGTTCTTTATTAATTTGGAAGATGAGACTATGGTGTTTTTCGAGTAGCTATTATTAATTTTCTCGATTAAAATTCCAACTGCTAAATCAATGTCTACTTCAGTTTTCAAGGGGAGTCTGGGGGCGTGGTGGAGATTAGATCTTGTTGAAAATGAACCCAATTAGTTACTCGGCTGAGCTGGGTTGTGAATTCATCCTTTGGACAATTCAATTCAAAGATTACAGGGAGATGGTCAGATGATAAATCGTCGGTGGTTCTGGCCTTTGGGGTCCAGGGAATGTTTTTAAAAACAGCGAAGTCTAGGAAATCGGGATTGCCGAGTGTACTGTAATGCATGGGTGACGAAGGTGCGACAATGTCGAGGCTTTCTCTTTCAGAGAAATTGTGCAGCACGATTCCGCTGTTATTAGAAGTCCTTGATCCCCAAAGAGGGTGTTTGGAGTTCCAGTCTCCTGCAACGATTATTGCGTGGTTGTGTTTTATCAGTTGGTTCAAATCTTCTTCCAATAATGGTGCATCAGGCTTCTTATAAATTGCTGAGATTTGCAAGAGGGTTTTTCCATCTGGTTTTATCAAAATTGAAGCATTTTCCAAGTTTGAAGTATGAATCGGCATATTTTATATTTAAAAAAGGATTTTATAATGATGGCTGTTCCCCCACCTTTTCCTGTAATTCGGTCAGTTCTAATGGTTTGATAGTTCCTAAACTTTAGATCAATTGAGGGGGTTTAAGGTGAGTTTCACTGAGCAGAACAATGTCTATTGAGAGAGTTATCTTCTAAAAAGTTCAATAATTCTTCTTTCTTTGATCTGATTCCGTTACAATTCCAAGCAATAATTTTAAAAGGTAATTTGAAATTCATTGTAGGTATGTTTTGATTACTTGCATCAATTTTTCACATAGGTCCTTAGCCTCAGAACGAGAAGTTTTTCTTGTCGCAACCTCAGCATTGCTTTTATTTTGTTGTTCTACAATTTTCGGCAGTGTTTCAGATCTTTTTGAATTCAGAATTGGGTTGTTAGGTTTGTACTGACCAGGGTATCTTGGCTGTTGCTGATGTACTCTTGGAAACTTAGGGCATCCGCGGTAATTGGCCGTGTGCGCTTCTTCACAGTTTGCGCACTTTGGGGGAAGTTGTCTTGACTTTCTTGGGCAGTCCTTCGAATGGTGCTCCTCGGCACACTTGACGCATTTTGGTTTCAGGAAGCAGTTAAGTTGACCGTTTACGAAACCCTGGCAGTTGAAGCATTGAGTCACACGGTTTGTTGTTCTGAAAAATTCTACTGCAATTTTCTGATAGAGAAGTTCAGTTTTTCCGTAAATTTTCTTGTTATGTTCATTTTTTCGGTAATTCTACCACTATTGGTATTTTAGTTGATTGTCTGTGAAGTCTCTTCACAGAGGTCTCAATAAAGCCCATTGTTGCAAGTTCTATTGCTATATCTTCAGTTTTGTAGGCTGTTGTCACGCCCTTTAATACCACTTTGAGCGGTTTTTCTTCTTGGAGTCTATAAGAGTAGCCGCCATTGTTTTTTTGAACGTATTCTCTGATTTTTTTTAAGTCTGAAATATTTTTGGCCTTGATAATGTGCTTATTTCCTGAGATCGTGCATTGTAATTTATCTGTGCACAGGTCTTTCAGCTCTTGGCAGCAACTTCCAGTCTTACATTTTCTGCTATTACAGGTGGTATTCTTGGATTTTTTGCATGTGTAACTGTTGTCCAAGGACCATCTTCATTAATGTTTTCTTCGTTAACCTGAGGAGGGGAAGCTGCGGACGTTTTTTGAGGGAATTCAGTTACCTCGTTCATGGAGACATCGTTTTCATTATGCTGTGAGACAACTTCCATTCTCGGTGTCTTTTAGCTACGTGATGTTGAATCTGATGGGGATTCGCGAGTTCGTTTCTTTGTTGAAGGAGTTTCTTCTACTTTGTACTCGATGCCACATCTTTCAAGAATTTTCAAAAGTATGTTGGTTTCGATTATACTGACCTTTTCGCCAGCTGGGCCGATCGTTGATTTGATTACAATAGGCTGCATCTTTTTTAGCTACTTTATTTTCACAATCTTGACAATTCCCAATAACCAATCAATCTTATGTTTTATTTATATTTTATCCTATATTTTATATAGATTTTACCGCGATTCAAAAACCGAGCTCTGCTACCATGTTGGGAATCTTTTATGGTTCAGAAAATGAAACAACAAAAAACAAGTTTACTTACAGCTGAAATGGTTTTAAAGAATTAGGCGATTTTACCTTTTAAGAAAGTATTTTAAATTTAGTATTTTCAAAGAGAGAGAGAAAAAAAAACATTTAATAACACTAGTACACACACTTTTTCCTTCTCAATACAGTGGACCCTCGGTTTGCGAGCATAATCCGTTCCAGAGCCATGCTCGTACTCCAAAACGCTCGTAGTGCGAAACTAATTTCTTATTTTTAATAATTGAAACTCGGGCAATTCTTCTTGCTACGAACAATTGCACAGTTTCCCACATTTTACATATTTCCCAAATCTGATCTGAAGGGAGGGATCCCAGTGAATTTTCATCCATCACGATTACGGGCAACCATCACGAGTTGCTCGTAATGCAAAATTTCACTCGTAAATCCGAGGTAAAATTTTTCAAAAAATTTTGCTCGTACTGCGAAAAGCTCGTACTCCAAGGTGCTCGTAAACCGAGGGTCTATTGTATTTGAAAGTTGTTTCTAGTAAATCATGAATATAACCTTCATTTTTCAAAATTAGCTCAATTTTTTGAAAAATATTTAATTTTATAAAGAAGCTGATGTCATCGCTGTCATCAAAATATTTTGAAGATATTGACTTTGTAAGCATAAAATTTAATCATCTTTTAGATGAAATGCATACCATTGCAATTTTATATCAAGAAAATGTTTTAAAATACATTAATTTTCATAAATATTTTTAAATATATAAATAATGCCGCGTAAATGCAAAGCTAATCCAGAAATGTTCTGCTACATTTGTGGAAAATTTATAATCCCCAAACAGAGGAAACGTATCACCCCAAAGATAAAAGAATGCTATAAAGAATATTTTGGTGTGGCCTTAGGTGATCAAGATAAGTGGTGGTGCTCCCATAGTGTGTGCGGAACGTGCTATCAAAGGCTTTTGCAATGGAAATCGGGGAAATTAAAAGGTATGCCCTTTGGTGTACCAATGGTTTGGCGAGAACCAAAAAATCACTATGACGATTGTTATTTCTGTGTCTACAAAATCACAGGCCTTAATAGCAAAAAAAAGCAAACTAACTTTTATCTTGATATACCATCAGCTAGGCAACCTATTCATCACGACCTCGAGAATCCTATATCAAAAAGGATAATCAGCACACAGCGTTTGTAGATGATCATCAATTAGAAGACCCTGAATTTATTTCAAATGAAAGTAGCATTCCACATTTATTTGATCAGGCATCATTAAATGATCTAGTTAGGGAGCTAGGGCTATCAAAGGAAGCAGCAGAAATCCTTGGATCAAGATTAAAGCAAAGGAACCTTTTGTTACCACAAACCAAAATCTCTGTCTATCGTAATAGGAAACAATAGGATTTTTACAGGGCTTGCTGAAAGGAAACACAAAGTATCCTTGCTTTTTTGCAAGTGGGACAGCAGAGACAGAAATATTCATTATATACAAAAAATGTGGCCTGAAAGAAGTATGTTTCGCTTAGGTGAACAAAACGTTGAAAATTAACCGTTTTTCCATAAAATAAAAATGCTTCTTCCCCCTTTACATATCTATTAGGGTTAAAGAAAAATGTTGTAAAGGCTTTAAAGAAAGATAGTGATGATGTCAAGTATTTAATGACTGAATTTCCGAAGATTAGTCGTTCTAAGATAATGGAAAGTATTTTCATTGGACCTCAAATTCGTAAACTAATAAATGACGAAGAGTTTATTGCAACATTGAAAGAAGATGAGAAAAATGCTTGGCTTGCACTCATCGACGTTGTCAAACACCTTTTAGGCAATAATAAGTCACCGAATTATGCGAGAATCGTCGAAAATCTGATTTCCAAATTCCATAAGCTCGGGTGATTAATGAATCTAAAATTGCATTTTATGGATTCACATTTAAACTTTTTCCCTGATTGTTGGAAAAGAAGGAGTTCGAAGCAGCCAATGGGAGGCCGACGGGGATGCAGCGGCTGAAATGGGAAGAACATTAATGGAAGAACTTGTAAACAACTTTCGAACGCGAGAATTTGCCCTGATCCCCGATCTTTTAGTGTAAATATTTGAATATATAATTAATTGAATAATACTTTACTTTTTTCTTAATTTATAATAAATATAATTTTCCCTCCTGTTTGTCGTATATTTTAAAAGTGTTATAAACAGCTACGCCACAATTTTGAACCTTCAACCCCGCCGACCAAGAATAGAGGTGAGCGACTCCCTCTATAGAACTTAGATCGTCGTCACAACTCAGAGTGGCGGTGAAATCGCAATATTTTGGCATCTCAGCCGGGACTGTTGAAGGTAAATTCTAGAAGAAAAAAAAGAAGCATTTTGAGCTGACCATTTTGGAACTCGCTAGCTAACCCTACTTGCCGCTTTGTTTACATGATGGCGGAAGAATTAATTCTACGTTTAAAGAAGAAGCGTGCTATTAACAGATCATATTTAACGAAAACATGCAATAAGATTGAAAGTGGACTTGACACGCTAATGCGAATTGAAATTGAAGAATTATTAGAACAATTGAATGAATCATTTAATGAACTTAAATTAGTTGATCACGAAATAGAAACGCTTCTTGAAACTGGCGATTTAGAGAGGGAATTACAGGGGGTAGAGGAATATCGAGAGAAATATATTACTTGGAGATTTAGGGCAAATAAAAAGATTCGCCAATCAGATTCTCGTGGCGAAAATATACAGGATTCAAACTCACGAATAGATGAACCCGAAATGAGACATTATGTACCTTCCTGCACGACTGTGAAGCTTCCGAAATTGATGATATCGAAATTTTATGGAAACTTTAGTGAATGGCTGACGTTCTGGAATTATTTTGATGCAGCTATTCACCAGAACAACTCACTGAACCCGATCGATAAATTTAACTATCTGAAGACACATCTCAGAGGAACTGCACTAAACACAGTCGAAGGTTTCGCTTTATCTGCGGACAATTATGAAAAAGCTATAAAATTGCTTAAAGACAGATCTATGCGAGGATACATTTTTATTAGCCGACATATGAACAATTTGTTGTCAATGAGAATACTCAAAACGTCAAAGCGATGTAAGAACCTTCCGCGAACTTTTTGACAACCTTTCTGTTCAAATAAGAAGTCTCGAGTCACTAAACGTGTCCATTGATGTTTACGGACAACTGTTGTGTCCGATAATAATAATGCTTCTACCTGCCGACCTTAATTTGGAGTTGAACAAAGAACTCCCGACAGGTTACGTAATTAATGACTTGATTACCTTTCTAGAAAGACAATTAACTGCACGGGAGAAGAGTTTTAGAAACGAAATTGGTACCGGGAATAAATCAACTTCTAAACCTAATTTAGTAAACAAACATCCAAAGACCAGATTCTACAATGAAAAACCAATTGCGACATCTTCAGAACTTTTTAATTCAATTCACAAATCGAATGAATGTGTATTTTGTGGTAAAGACAATCATGGAAGCCTTAAGTGTGAGTTTGCCGCTAATTTGAGTTTGAACGAAAAGAGATCACTCATGAGGGAAAAAGGTGTTTGTTATAAATGTCTTCGGCCTTCTCACTTAAGAAAATTTTGCAGAAATGTAGTCCGTTGTTCGATCTGCAACATGTCTTCCCACCCGGGTGTCATGTGCACAAAACGGATTTTAGATCGAGGTGGATCTTCTAAGGCTCCAACGGTGCAAGATGAAACTTTCGCCAACTTATCAACCTCCCCAGACGTCTTGTTACCTACTTTGAGAGTGACCCTCAAAGGGAACAGAACGGAGTAGACGTAACGGGCTATAATAGACACCGGATTCCAAAGATTATATATTTTACATAGCACAGCAATGGAAATGGAATACGAACAATCTAGGTGAGAGTTCTTCCGGCATTCCTTGTTTGGAGGATCGAGTGCCTACATAGTTGAACATGAGGTTTATACCATTCATTTATCTGACATCAATAATTCCTATCGCTGTGAGTTTGAAGCACTAGGTCAACCCCTTATCTGTGGAAGCATACTTCCTGTGTGTCCAAGATCATTTTTAGAAGGGAGTGAAGAATTCGACGTGTCTGATTTGATGAGAGACCTATAGAAGTCCTTATAGGGGCGGAAATCGCAGGGAGATTGCTAACTGATGATCAGAGAAGAATCTCATCTGGACTTGTGGCAATCCGTACCAAACTAGGATGGACTGTGATGGGAAAAATTCCTCCGACGGAGGTGAGAGATGACACCAGCTCCCTTTGCGTGACCACACTTCTATCTTTAGATTTAGAAAACTTGTGGAAATTAGATGCAATTGGAGTCTCTGACGCGGAGGTTGAGAAGAAGACTCAGTCATTACAAGCTGAAATGGAAGAACATTTCGCCCACACTATGACGCGAAATATCGAGGTACGCTATGAGGTAGCTCTACCCTGGGTGCAAGACAAGGAAAGGATTCCTTCGAATAGAGACCTAGCCGAAAACCAACTAAGTTCTATAAGAAGATAACTTGAAGAAGTTGGAGACCATGAATGAGTATGGACAAATCTTTGAAGAATGGATGAATCAGGGGATAATCGAGTATGCCAGAGAGGATAAATTAGATGGCGTACACTACCTGCCACATCGACCAGTGTATAAAAGGAACAGTCAAACTTCTTGAATACGGCCAGTATTCAATGCGTCGGCCCGGAAGAGAGGTAAACTTTCCCTGAATGACTGTCTGGATAAGGGACCCAAATTGATAGAAATTATACCAAGACTTTTAAATAAATTCCGGAAATATGAAGTAGGTGTCTCTTCCGATATTGAGAAAGCATTTTTACAAATTGGAATAAAAGAAGAAGACCGAGATTATTTACGATTCCTGTGGCACACAGAAGACGGAAGATTGATCACATATCGACATAAAAGGGTTGTTTTTGGAATTACGACTAGTCCGTATCTTTCAAAGGCTACCTTATCTCTCCACTCAGATAAAAAAAAGGCTCCTGAACATTTAAAAATTACAGCTGAACAGTTGAAATCATCCTTTTATGTTGACAATTGTTTAGCCAGTTTTCAGAATGTTGAAGAAACGGAGAAATTCGTGCAAGAATCTACTGAACTGCTCTCTACAGCTTGTTTCAATCTCCGAGATTGGGTGAGCAACGTTACAGACTTTTCTTTTATGAACCAACTGAATAAGGAAGTGAACATTTTAGGAATAACATGGAATACTGATAGAGAACACTGACAATTGGTTTGGAAGATTTTGAATTAATTGGAGCAACCACCAAGAGAAAAGTACTTTCAATTGCGAGCAAGATATTTGATCCATTAGGAGTTGCTTGTCCTGTGACTTTAATTCCCAAGCTGATATTACAGGAAATTTGGACACAGAAGTTGACATGGGACGAAGTCCTACCTGGATGTTTAGTACAAAGATTTTGGAAGTGGTTTAACAAACTGAAACACTTGCCTAACATATAAATTCCTAGATGGCTCTGTTTTAAGGTCTCCTATGTAGAGAAAACCACTCTCCACATCTTTTGCGACGCCAGTCAGTTTGCCTATGCAACCTGTATTTTCCTCCGCATTGAAAAAGAAGATAGAGTGGACATCCAATTAATACAGGCTCGAACGCGAGTAGCTCCACTGAAGAAACTCACCATCCCAAGATTGGAGCTTTTGGCTTGTCTGATTGGAGCTCGTTTGGCAGCTAACGTCATACAAGATCTGGAATTTGAGGAAATTCCAAGATTTTATTGGACCGATTCGACCAATGCTCTCTGTTGTATCCAAAGGGAAGACAACTGGGCAGCCTTTGTGATGAACCGTGTTAAGGAAATTCATAATCTTAGCTCCCCCGAATCTTGGCGCCACATACCAGGCCGATTAAACCCGGCAGACCTCCCATCTCAGGGATGCTCAGCAGAAACACTTAAGGAGACACACACACACACACAAGGCTTTTTTATTGGGGCATCCAGCCCTATACATGATTCCCCTCTACAGGATTTAGCAAAGGAAGATATTTCGAAAGTAAAAACTAGAATACAGGAAGTAATAAGGAAAAAGAAAAGCGAGAAGAAAGAAAAAAACAAACAAAAATAAATATAACCATATATACAAAAAATAAACATACAGAGCAAAAGGAACCATACATGATTAAATATTTAAATTAAAGTACCAATGTTTAAAATATGTCAAGGTTAGGATATCATTGAGAGGGCTAGTGTTGAATCAGCCGCATTCAATCTTCGTTTTCTTCCTCCAAGCAAACCACGACATTCGGCGCATCCATTGTTCTACAACGGACATTGACTGCGGCCTTGTAGAATTTATATAAACCGAGGGAGAGACTCTGATCAACCATCAGTGTGTTCATCCAGCTGCAAATTTGTTGGCAGTCAGGTTGAGACCAGGGTAAGTCACCCAAAATTTCTTTCCTCTGTTTCTCTAAGCAAGAGCATCCAAATATTATATGCATAATTTCGTCTTGGATTCTGTTTTTACACAGATCGCAAGTTAGAGTCAAATCAATTTTCCAGCGATTTGAACGATTTTCTGGGAAGATCGTCCAAAGGAGTCTCAGTTGTGCAAAAAATCTTTTAATTGCTAGAGGAATAGTTGTGAATAAATATCGTTCTGCTGTTATTGAATTTTTTAAGTATTTGAAGTGACTGTAATGTGAAGTATTTAGGATTTTCGCCATGTCGTTTTGGATGCTTTGTTCGGTTGCTATTCGAATAATACCAGGGATTTCAGTCATTATTGCAGCGTAATCCGGACAACCCTTCAGGAACGAAAAACCGTTTGAGTCTAAAATGGTTGACAGGTTTTCGACAAAGGTTAAACCAGCCCTTTGATTGCTGTGTAATGTCCAGAGGTGTGACAAACATGCCCGGGGCAACCTATTCTCTTCCATTTTCATAATCCTCGCCCAAAATCTCAGGACCTGTTTAATTATGATAACTTCCTGTGATACTCGTCCACACTCCATTCTTAGCATAAAGCCCGGAGTATACTTTGGTAAATTTAGGTAGCGTCTTAAGAAAATATTCTGAACCTGATCAACTACCTTTACTTGGTTGAGTGCCCAGCAGGGTGCGGCGTATAGCATGTGAGGTAAGACCGTCGAATCAAGTAATCTCATTGCCGCATTTAGAGAGTTCATCTTGGATTTTGTCAGAACTTGCCACACAGCGCCAATTGCTGCCAGGGCTTTGCCCTTGTAGTGTGACGCTACCTTGTTTAGTGAATTTGCACTTGTAAGCGGATATCCCAAGTATAGATATTTCGTAGTAACAGACAGTTGCCTCTCACCCCAAAACCATTTGTCATTTTGTGCTAATCGACCGCCGTTTCTGAAAACTACAATTTTTGACTTATTTTCATTCAGGGTTAATAAATTTGTTTCAAAATATTTTCTTAGCATATTGATTTTTATTTGAAGGTTATTTTTGGATTCTCCAATCAAGACAATATCATCTGCGTATAGTAGAATATGAACATATCCATAATTTGGGAGATATATTCCCGGTAAATCTGAATTATTGTAGAGACCGATTAAATCATTTAAAAAAAGTATAAATAAATAAGGTGACATCGGCTCCCCTTGTAAAACTCCCGAACGCACCTTTATTGGCGCAGTGAATGAATCATTCCATCGCACTACCGCTGTCATATTTGTGTAATAATCTTCAATTAAGTTAACAAAACGGTGGTTGAGACCTGCATCTACCAGTTTTCTCCATAATAATGAGTGGGGCACCGTGTCGAAGGCTTTTTTCAAATCCACGAAGAACATGTAGCATTTTCTTCTCTTTCGGCTTAGAGTCATTTGAATCAGGGATAATAGAGTGAATATATGGTCTTGACAAGAGTGGGCAGCCCTGAATCCCGCCTGGTTCTCAGGAACTATATTTCTCCTTTCGATCCAACTGCCTAGACGAGATTTGAGTATTGATGTAAATAATTTTGCTATATTGCTTAAGAGCGCAATGCCTCGATAATTAGAGGGGTCGTCTGGATCACCATTCTTAAAAATTGGTTGAATAACTGATTTCAACAATGTTGTCGGAAATTCAGACGTTCTCAAAATTCTATTAAATATATCCTTTAAGGAAATTAGATAATCTTTTGGGAGGGCCTTTATTGCTTCATTCATTATGTCGTCAAAACCAGTCGCCTTGCCATGCCTTATTCGAGAAATTTCTTTGCTTATTTCATTAAGAGTTATGCATTTAGTTAGCTCATTATCTGTATTTAGGAAAGTCATAGTAACGGGTTCGTAATCTGGTATTGATTCTGTATCCAGGAGTTTATTGTAAAATTGCTGCCAGTCTGATATTGAGATATTGCCCTGTGTATAGTTTCTTTTTCTGAAGCGAGCTATTGTTTTCCAGAATTCACTTGAATCGTATGTATTATTTAATTTTTCTTGTATTTCACAAAAATATTTTTTCTTTTTATTGTTCATAATCGATGTATATTTGTTCCTTGTTTTAACATATTCCAAACGATCTAGCTCCCTATTAGATTTAATATATTTTGTTAGAGTTGCTTTCATAATCTTTTTCGCTATGTAACACTCATGATCAAACCAAGGCTTCGACAGTAAGTTATTCGCTTTTGTTTCAATTTGCATACCATTTTGTACCATTGCGCTTTTAATCTGATTAACCATGTTGTTCATTATATTCTCAATCGAGTTATTCCAAAATCCATAAGCTCCTCCTAAGTCCTCTACAAATAGCGTTGCTCTTTCGGGAAACCAAATATATTTTTTCTTAACCCGTGAAGTCGGGTTCGTTACTTGTTTCGGTCCCCAACTCATATCCATTTTTATAATTAGAGGTAAGTGATCTGAGTGTGGTAATCCCTCGATGCATAGGTCATGTACGTAACCTAACAGCCCGTGGGAGACAATACAGTAATCTACCACCGAGGAACCCCGTGCTGATATATATGTGTAGTTACCACTTCTGTCACCCCTTGTTCTGCCGTTCAAAATTGTAAGAGTATTATTATCCAATCTATCTATGAATTGTTCTGAATGCGTAGATATTACAGGATCTTTAGAAGTGCGTCTAGTAGTTAAGTAGCAAGGAAGATGTAATGTATTATGAAGAATTCCCAATGCACCCGTTCGTGTATTCAAGTCACCAGCCAGTAAAACTTCATATCCTTCAACTATTTTCCCTTCTATTTGGTCGAGTAAATTTTTGCAGTTGGTCAAATAGTGTTCGTTTGGTGGCAAGTAAGCAAAGATCATACACACTCGCATTTCACCGTCCAACCTCAGACAGATCATAATCCATTGTTTTCCAATTTCAGTCCTTTCAATCTTGTCTTTTATAGCTTCTCGAATCCCAACAATAATTCCCCCCGATGATCTACCCTTCTTGTGGTCTCTCTGAGCAAGTGATTCATACAGATGAAATCCTGTTGGTTTAATCTTCAGATGTTGATCCTTCCATGTTTCTGTGAGTGCAAAAATGCTGCACTTTTCTAACTGTGTGAATAGGTCGAATTGCAGCAACATCCTTTCCAAACCATTAACATTCCAACACAGCACTTGTGTGTCGTCTTTGAACGAAAAACAAGATTGTCTATTTACAGTAGTTTGCCCATAAGTATTTTTATTTACAGAGGATTGTGGATTTGTCAGTGGCTATAAAGCATTGTCGCCACTTTGGCTCATTATTCTACCATTTGTAACGTAATAGTTAATCCCACCAACTATGAGCCTGTTATCCCGTAGTTTCGTGGCAATACCGTTTCCCATGAGTTCTTTCCTTTTTGTGATAAGTAGTTTCCGTTGTTCTCTAATCTTTACCGAATAATCTTTATTCAAATAGATCCTGGTGTTTTTTAGTCTAAACATGTTTTTAAAGAGCATAATACGCTCGTTGTGTTCCGGCACTTCGATCAGAATCGGCGAGTTTGCTTTGTTTGTCAATCTGCGACATTGCTGGATCGTAATGTTTTCTTGAATTTGCATTTTCTCAGAAAACAGGTTCATGATTATTGCGCGAGTATCCGTTGGAGCCTCGCACTCCTTTCCCCCAATTCCGTAGAAAATCAAATTGTTTTCTCTTTGCTTCATCTCGCAAAGATCTAGTCTTCTTTCAAAACTGTCTATCCTCTCCGAGTTAATACTCACTGCTTTAGCAGTTTTCTCAAGGGATGTCTCAATATGTTGGAAACGTTGATTTAATTCCTCCATCCCTCTTTCCAGCGAAGATAGTCGGGTTTCCAATCTCTGACCTAGATCGTCTATTTTAGTTGTTAAAGTTGCTATCATTTCAGCTAGATCTTTCTCTCTATAAGATTCCATTGTCATTTGTTTAGCTGACCTAGGGCCAGGGTTTTGCTCTATTCCTGAAATTATCACAATAGCATAAGAATAATAGATCTTCGATTAGTTTTTGCAACAAAAGCAAGGTCTTTCATATCAGGAATTTTACACACTTAAGGAGACAAGATGGTGGGAGGGACCTGCATGGTTAAAGGTATATCTCAAGAAGAGTTGCCCAAATCAACCATTATCCCTGATTTGGAGATTGTTTATTCTGAAAGGCGCAAGACCATCCTGAACACCTTGTATACGACAAAAGAAAATGAAAATTTATTTGAACGTTATTCCCATTTTTTTTAGAATAGTTCGAATCACCGCCTGGATATGCAGATTATTCAACAACGCCAAGATTGATAGAAGAAAGATAATTGCAGAAGATCTCAGTACAGAAGAAATCACTAAGTCAGAAATAATACTGATGAGACTTATCCAGAGAGAATCGTTTTCAGGGCATGAAGATAAGAAACTACAAGGCTTTAAGTTGCTAGTAGACTCTTCAGGGATTTTGAGAATAAAAGCTAAATTTTGAAGAAGAGAAGATTTCGCTAATTTTAGAATGCCCATTTTATTACCCTCAGATCACTTCTTGGTCTCTTTGCTCATCAGGTGGAACCATGAAACCCACGGGCATGCCAGTCTACAAACGCTCCTCGGTATTCTGAGAGAAAACTATTGGATACTAAGATCTAGGAAAACCGTCAAGAAGATCATCAATCAATGCATTCGCTGTAAACGATTCACCGCAACACCAGCTACCATCGAATCAACATCATTACCAGAAGACAGAGTATGAGATGCTGCAGTTTTCGAAATAGTAGGAGTTGATCTAACTGGGCACCTTATCTTAAAGAATAAGAAGAAAGCATGGATTGTCATCTTCACATGTGCAGTGTATAGAGGAGATTCATCTGGCACTTGTGACATATTTGTCTATGGAAGCCTTCCTCCAAGCCCTCCGCCGATTTATTGCTCGAAGAGGCCGACCATTGATTGTGTATTCGTATAATGGGATTAATTTCAGAGGCATGGCTAATACTTTAAAGAAGATTGATTTTTCGAGATTAAACCATCACCTGGAAATTCATACCGCCTGGTGCTCCTAGGTGTGGTTGATGGTGGGAGCGTTTGATAGGAATGATGAAACAATTACTCTTTAGGATTCTCGGTCAAACCTCCTTGGGATATGAAGAACTGTCCACGGTAATGTGTGACGTCGAAAGCTGGATGAACACACGCCCTCTGACCTACCTAACTAAAGAAAGCGAGGATCTTGTTCCATTGACACCTTCGTTGTTCTTACATGAGGTCAGAGAAGTTGGCGTTCCAGACCTGGACTTGATTGATAACCAGACCCTCTCCCGCAAATATCAATATATCAAACGTGTACGAGAAGATCTTAGAGAACGATTTCGTATCGAATATTTTGGATTCCTGAGACAAGAAACAGGCGTCTCGCCTGAAGACGACCATACCATTCAAGGTGGGAGACATGGTGCTCATTGGACAAGAGAGTTTAAAGAGACTACACTGGCCGTTAGCCAGAATAATCCAACTCTATCCAGGAAAAGACGGACTTGTGAGGGTTGCGAAAGTGAAACCTTCATCAGGTGATAAAATACAACCTATTCAAAAACTCTACAATTTAGAGATAACGCCCGAGATAAGATGTCGAGACCCTCTAACGGAGCGATCTCCCACACAAGAAGCTCGATTGACAACTGAAAAGGACCTTTTGATTTCACAACAAGAGCAACATCACATTGAAACCCCGAATGTTGTGTCAAGTTACGGACGGCCCATCAAGAGACCCAACCGATTGGATCTACTGAACTTTTCCTTTCCATATTTGAGTCGTCGAGGCGCCAACTCAAAGGTGGGAGAAATGTTGGAAAAGAAGGAGTTCGAAGCAGCCAATGGGAGGCCGACGGAGGGGGCTACGGGGATGCAGCGGCTGAAATGGGAAGAACAATAACGGAAGAACTCGTAAACAACTTTCGAACGCGAGAATTTGCCCTGATCCCCGATTCTTTTAGTGATTTAGCCAAAATATCTGCTAAGGCAAGCCTCACAACCTTTAAGGAAACGAACACTGACGTAGACCGCAATATTTATGTCTCAAATAGGAAAAGATACACGACCTTAATAAACTTCAACAAGAAAAAATATATTCTGGAAAAACAAGAACTTCTTAAAAATGCCCGTGACTCCGCAAACTTTTGGAAAACTATAGCTACCTTGAAAGACAAAAGCTATATACAAGGAAATATAACAATTTTAGAGTGGCAGTGCTTTTACAACAATCGGCTCTCTGCTGAAACGACGATAGGAAGCGACCTATCTACTCTCTCACCAATTGATCCTGAACTCTACTGTGAAATCTCCATAACAGAAATAACTAGAGAAATCTCCAGTCTGGCAAATGAAAAAGCTTGTGGCGCTGACGAAATTCCGAATGAAGCATTAAAGACCCTACCTTTCGAACACCTTGTTACTCTAAAAAAATATATTCAATAGAATCATTAATTCTGGTTCATATCCCTTAATATGGTCTAAATCTATCATCCATCCTATTTTTAAAAGCGGTGACCGGGATAATCCATCAAACTACGGCGGAATTGCCCTTATTAGTAATCTGTCAAAACTTTTCACATCAATACTAAAATCGCGATTACGCAACTGGATTAAAGGTAGATCAATTATTCCAGAAAATCAGGCCGGATTCAGAAAAGGCTACTCCTGTCAAGATCACATATTCACACTGTTGTCCTTGATACAGCTGACTCTCAGACGTGTAAAAGAAGAAAACTTTATGCTTTTTTTGTGGACCTAAAAAAGGCTTTTGACACTGTTCCCCACTCACTTCTGTGGTCAAAATTGGGTGAATTAGGTCTGGATTTCCGCTTTGTTAACCTTATTAGGAACTACTTCGAACAAATGACAACGGCGGTGAGATGGAATGGACTATTTACTGAACCCATCAAAATCCGATCGGGAGTGTTACAAGGAGAACCCTATCTATTTATACTCTTTGTAACTGATTTAATCAACATTTTTAACAACTCTACTCTACCAGGCATATACCTCCCTAATTTTGGAACGGTTCACCTTTTGATGTATGCCGACGACATAATTCTCATAGGAGAATCAAAAATCAATCTACAAATAAAAATCAACATGTTGAAAAAATACTTCGAAACAAATCATCTAACCCTGAACGAATCAAAATCCAAGATTATGGTTTTCCGAAATGGTGGCTGCCCTGCAAAATCGGACAAATGGTTCTGGGGAGACCAAATGTTGGCAGTGACATCGAAATATCTCTATCTTGGCTATCCCCTCACAACAACAATCTCGTTTAGTCAAGTGGCTTCATACTTTAAAGGCAAAGCGCTTGCAGCTACCGGCGAAGTATGGAAAATTATGGAGAAATCCAGGTTGAATTCATTTGGTTCATCAATGAAACTATTAGACTCGATTATCCTGTCAACTCTGCTGTATTCTGCTCCAATTTGGGCAAACGAAAAGTACAAAATCTTGGACCAAATTCAGAATAAACTATCTCCGATGACTATTGAACTTGCCGAGTAACACACCAGGCTACATACTACGCATGGAAACCGGACGCTTCTCACTAGGAGTCACAGCAACCAAACAAATTCTAAAGTTCTGGTTAAGAATAATAAAAATGGAAAAATCCAGATTGCCCGCAATCTGTCTAGCCCAATTATGGGAAACGTCCACTCTAACGAATACCTTTATAGGTTTTACAGAAAATTTAATGAATATCCTGAACTAAACTGGATTCATGTGGTTAAAGAATTGTTCAGACCCCAATATTCTACAGAAAGCAATACATCAAATTATCAGAATCACTATAGAAGTCTATCCAAACCGATCAATCAAGAATAACCAATTCGAAGCTGCACACACACACACTACAAATATTTACATAAAACATTCGCAGCAGAGAACTATCTACTAAGTGAACTCCCACTGCCGACTAAACGCCTCATCGCGCAATTCTATTTGTTAAGATACGCGAGGTCAGATTGAAGAAACCTCCTCTTAACAAGTAAAACTTTGACCTAAAGTTTTGATGTAGTTTGGGCTGCCTCAGGTGATCAAGCAAGAAAGAAAATAACGAAGACAAAAACCAGCGGCTACACACGTGAAGGCTCTCGCTCTACTAAGAAACTCTTTATTTCAACAACACGGCTCAGTTATATACGAGGGTGAGTAGAAAAGTAAGGTCTCCTATTTTTTTTTCATAGAAAAACACATTTAATCACAACCTTTTATACATCATACATAGTCGCCTTGATGCTCAATCACTTTTTTCATCCTGTCAACCAATTTTGTAATTCCGGTGTTGTACCACTCTCCCGCCGCCTCTTTGAGCCACTTGTCGACCCACCTGGCGGACACCTTTCTGTAGCCGAGGGTCTCAGACACAATCTTGTGCACGGAGAAGTGGCTGCAATCTTCATTCAGGCCATCCTCGATCTCTTCAAGGGTTATCCGCCGGTTTGCGCGCACCATTTCGTCGATTCGAGCCACGGTTGATTCCAGCAAACTCGACCGCCCAGACCGCTGTTCATCGTGGACGTTTATCCGCCCCTCGTTAAACTCCCGGCACCATTTCCGCACATTTTTGATGTCCATGCACTTCTCACCATACACTTCCACTAACTGACGGTGAATTTCGACTCGGAGAATTATTTTTCGCATTTAAAAAGCGTATAACTGAGCGCAACTCGCACGCGGCGGGAGAGTGGTACAACACCGGAATTACAAAGTTGGTTGACAGGATGAAAAAAGTGATTGAGCATCAAGGCGACTATGTAGAAAAATAGCAAAGTGTCCAACCTTTCCAATGATGTATAAAAAGTTGTGATTAAATGTGTTTTTCTATGAAAAAAAAATAGGAGACCTTACTTTTCTACTCACCCTCGTACAAAAGGGAAATTTACATAATAATAATCCATTCAAAATATATTTGACATAATAATAATTCATTTAAAAGAAATTTACATTCCAAGTCATACACTCAAAAAGATATTTACATATTCTATGCCACGACTTTTAACATACCCCCACCTTTCTTTTTTGTAAAAAGAAAAAAAAATCCGTTCCACCGTGATGGGGGGATCCAGGCAGGTGGGACACCGTTGCAGGGAGCCCAGGCTCTCATCCAGGAAAACCATCCTCTCCTCGGCACACTGCGGCACCCTCTCCATACACACCACCGGAGGTTGCCCCATAAGCGTCCATCTTCCTCTTCCAAAGAAATCGGAGGTAGTCCCAATCATTTTCCCTGATGGCCATCACCTGGAAATATCTCCTCACGTCGGCCAAAACTCCGTACTTATTTTTCCGAAGTTTTATCCCTATTTCCGGGATTCTCCTCAGTAGATTGGGTATCTTTTTTAAATATCGCCTCAAGGATAGTCCGCTGCGTCCTCGACAGGACGCGCCGTCACATACTGGCCGTATAGGCGTCGTTTCGGACTCACACCCAAATACAGGGCGATCAGGAAACCAGTATCCTTTTCCCTCAGGTGGAATTTCATCAACTCCTTCGATGAACCCATCATTCAACCAATCCTTTGTATCAATAATCCCTTCCTCCATCCTTGATTCAGTACCTTGTTCTGCATCTGGGTTTTCTTCCACCCTTGAATCAGTACCCTGTTCTGCATCTATCTTTTCTTCTTCCACCTTTGAATCAGTACCCTCAGCTACTGCTCTAGAATTTCTCACCGGTTTATAACCTTTAATTGCAGTCTCAGAATCCTTTACTCCGTCGCCCTTAGGCTTCGCTTCAGAATCTTCCTTATCCTTTAAATTTGCCTCTTCATATTTTTCATTGGCATTATTTCTACCAAATTGCCCCCACCTTGAGAGCCAATCCCCTGGGTTGCCCTTAAGTTTTGGTAGATCTCCCTTATTCTTTATTTTAGATTCCGTATCTCCAGTTGGTCTTGCTTCAGGATCATTTACTTCGTCGCCCTTAGGCTCATCCTTAGAATCCTTTACTCCGTCGCCCTTAGGCTCATCTTCAGAATCATTTACTCCGTCGCCCTTAGGCTCATCTTCAGAATCCCTTACTCCGTCGCCCTTAGGCTCATCTTTAGAATCCTTTACTCCGTCGCCCTTAGGCTCATCTTCAGAATCATTTTTTCCGTCGCCTTCATCTCCTGCTTCAGATTCTTTTACTTGATCTCCTTTATCTCCGTCTTTAGAATTCACTTTATCAGGTTTTGCTTCCGCTTCATTTGCTTTGTCTTTAGCCTCAGCTTCCTTCACACCTACATAGCTATCAACTGCAGTTTCAGAATCCTTCACTTCATTGCATTTAACTGCCTCGTTCAATTCCTTTTCTTTAATAGCATTCACAGCACCTTTTTTGCCCTCATATTCAATATCTATTATAGAGGGAGCTGAACAAGCTTCCTTTAGTATTCTAGCTTTAGCTAGAGCAGGCTTCACATCCGTAGCTCTAGCAGTTTTTACAGAATCCTCTTTTTCCACGCCTTCAATTTCATTTTTCATGGACTCTTCCGGGCTTTTCGATAGAGACGTAGAAATAGTCTGAAGTTTGATAACTTTCTGATTATCGGTTTCCGAATTCGGAGAGGCACTAGACGCCCCTGGTGGAATTTGAGAAGTCTTGACCTGAGCATCCCTATCCTGCTCACGCATTACGCGAATTCTAGCCTTCAAATAATATCTTTCCGTGATGTAGACTTCACAATCCTCAAATTCTTTATCAATTTCATCGTCAGTAGCCTCATCTTTGGCCAATAAAATTGCCTGGCATCGTTCATTCAATGCCACCAGCTCCAAATGGAGAGATTCTAATCTCTCAAATTTGGCATATATGCCACTTTTATCAATAAGAGGATCCCTTAACTCTGTATTCATATCATTTACCACCTCGGTAAAAACGCCTCTTATCGCCTTTCTACGCCTTCTGCTAACTTCCTCCATCTCACCTTGTAGTTATCCTTTCACCTTGTAGGTATCCTTTTTACCTTGTAGGTAGCCTTTCACCTTGTAGGTAGCCTTTCACCCTGTAGCTTCTTCAACTTCTTTGCCTTTGAGCTCCTTTAAACCTTGAGCTTCACTGAGCTCTTTTTAACCTTTAACAAAGGGCTTTTTGAGCTCCTTTAAACCTTGAGCTTCACTGAGCTCTTTTTAACCTTTAACAAAGGGCTTTTTGAGCTCCTTTAAACCTTGAGCTTCACTGAGCTCTTTTTAACCTTTAACAAAGGGCCTTTTGAGCTCTTTAAACCTTGAGCTTCACTGAGCTCTTTTTAACCTTTAACAAAGGGCCTTTTGAGCTCCTTTAAACCTTTAACAAAGGGCTTCTTGAGCTCCTTTAAACCTTTAACAAAGGGCTTCTTGAGCTCCTTTAAACCTTTAACAAAGGGCCTTTTGAGCTCCTTTAAACCTTGAGCTTCACTGAGCTCTTTTTAACCTTTAACAAAGGGCTTCTCGAGCTCCTTTAAACCTTTAACAAAGGGCTTCTTGAGTTCCTTTAAACCTTTAACAAAGGGCTTCTTGAGCTCCTTTAAACCTTTAACAAAGGGCCTCTCGAGCTCCTTTAAACCTTTAACAAAGGGCTTCTTGAGCTCCTTTAAACCTTTAACAAAGGGCTTCTTGAGCTCCTTTGCCTTGAGCTTCTTTAGCTTCTTTGCCTTTGAGCTTCTTTCGCTCCTCTGCCTTTGAGCTTCTTTAGCTTCTTTGCCTTGAGCTTCTTTAGCTTCTTTGCCTTTGAGCTTCTTTAGCTTATTTGCCTTGAGCTTCTTTAGCTTCTTTTACCTTGAGCTCCTGTTACTCGGGAGACAGCGCCTACAGGTCTTCCCGCCTTCTGTTCCTCGGGAGACAGCGCCTACAGGTCTTCCCGTCTTCTCTACTTGACCAGCCCACGCAGCCCACCCGGAGACGCCACTAAATGTTAAGATACGCGAGGTCAGATTGAAGAAACCTCCTCTTAACAAGTAAAACTTTGACCTAAAGTTTTGATGTAGTTTGGGCTGCCTCAGGTGATCAAGCAAGAAAGAAAATAATGAAGACAAAAACCAGCGGCTACACACGTGAAGGCTCTCGCTCTACTAAGAAACTCTTTATTTCAACAACACGGCTCAGTTATATACAAAAGGGAAATTTACATAATAATAATCCATTCAAAATATATTTGACATAATAATAATTCATTTAAAAGAAATTTACATTCCAAGTCATACACTCAAAAAGATATTTACATATTCTATGCCACGACTTTTAACACTATTTGTTTTATATCGAGAAGACCATATAAAATATCTAAGGACAGAAGACTTGTATTGCCAACTATGCAAAAATAGAACCGAAAATGAATTAGAACATTATATATTTGAATGCATGCCTCTTGAGGAAAGAAAAATACTCTTTTCTAAGATAGGCCATGCACACCTCACATTATATTCTTTATTATCCAACTTTATAGACAATAGTTCAGTAGCTCTGAATCTATATAACTTCCATAAAAATGCTGTGAAAAAGAAAGACTTAACCGAACATCCAAACATACCAAAAATTTCTGTTTGATGAGAAGGACAGAGCCAACATCCAATTATTTGTTTAGGCAGGTACGATAAGTTAACCCCCCACACTGATAAAACGGTGTTTACCTTACAACCCTGAACACTCGGATTATCCTGGAAAATCTCTTAAAGATTTCTTGAAAAAGCTATGGCCCACCTGTGCTGTGTGAGCAGAAGACCTTAAATTGACTTGTTCCATATGTAAATACCTGTTTTCTTTCCTCTTTTCGCTCTCCACTTCTCCCACCCATATTTCCAATTTGTTTTCCTTATTTTTTAATTCTTTCTTATAATCTGTATATATTTACCATATGTATATAATCTTTCTCCATTTTTTATTTCCCACTTTCATAGGTTTCTCCGTCTTGTAACCCCAAGGAGAATCCTCTGTAAGACCTGTGTGTCTTAATAAAGGTTTTTGTGTGTGTGTGTGATTCTTTTAGTGTAAGTATTTAAATATATAATTAATTAAATAATACTTTACTTATTTTCTTAATTTATAATAAACTAGACGAATGACCCGGGCAACGTCCGGGTTTACTCGATTAAATGTTTTATTCAAACACTATTCGTAACAATTATAAATTGGCGCCGTGGATGCCACTCTTGTGAAACGTCCCGTCCAAACTTTACATGTACATCAGCTGATATTACCTCCCATCTTCACCGCTAGAGGCGCTGCTCGCGAGCAAAAGGGCAAACTCGACGAATATTCGGGATAGAGACCTGAAAATTTCACTATAAGTTTTTCCAGATTCTTCTCTATATACTGTTAAAATTTCAGTCAGATTAGTTACGATATAAATCTTCAAATCGAGCGAGCGTCTATAAATATTTCGATTTAGATCAAGTATTCTAATTATTAAGCGAACACTAATATTAATAAAATTTTTAGAAGATTTCAATTTTAAATGTATTTATAACCTTGATAGAGCTAAGTAGAATAATTTGAATATGTAGTTTTAATATTTAATTTATATATATAATTTAAAATAGCCTATCGTTTTCCTCGTATTTTTTTTTTTTCACCTATGTATGGAAATTTTGGTACTGTAAAAAAAAACTTTGCTTCAATAATATTAAAAAAAAAAAACAAAAAAACACCCAGGCTAAGTTTCGAACCAAGGTTATGGAAATACGAAGCCGTACACCTAACCATTAAGCTACGCTTGGCATCATAAATATTCGCATGTAAAGCTATTTCAGGCCTTACATATTTCTAACGACCTTTTTGAAATAGGTTTTTGAAACATGGAAATTATAATACTTCAAATAAATAGAAATAGAGTGAACACAAATAAAACATACCAAATATTTCGAATTAGAGCAGTTATTTTAAACGGCGAATTAGATAAGTTATATCTAAAAATGAAAATATATAAATAAATAAAACATACCAAATATTGCAAGAGCAGTTATTTTAAACGGCGAATTAGATCAGTTATAGCAAAAAATTAAAATATATACATAAATAAATAAATAAATACATAAATAAAACATACATAAATAATACATACATAAATAAATATTTATATTATATGTGTTATTAAGCGATGATCAACCTTTGATTTCGAGTCAAGTCAAACCACCTACTGTCGCTACAATTCTACTTATCGCATGGCTCTATTTCACTCCTTTCCCAATCATATTAATTTTTTTCTTCAGCGACTTTTAACCCAATACAATAACCTTAAAATTGTGACAAAGCACTGTAACCCTTATATAGGATCGCAAGTGAAACATTGCCAAGGAAGACGCTCAAGTCTATATCCTCGCTTTGCACCTGGATCTGATTATTTGGTTGCATGTGTAATGCTTACAATTGCATATTCTTCAACTACTAACCCTTTCCAATGCCCGCCAATATTCTCTTAGAATGTGAATTTTTATGTCATCATTTTATTTTAATCATCTTTTTTTTTAATCAAACAAAAATGCCATTTTTATTTCACTTTTATACGAGGTGTTTTCAAAATGTATCGCGACTTTTGTGTTTTTTCTCAAAAATTATTTATTTATTCATTAATACCTATTTTGTCCCCTTCAAAGTAATCCCCATGAGATATTATACACTTGTGCCAACGGTTTTTCCAATCTTCGAAGCACTTCAAAAAATCATTTTAAAAAAATCTTTTTCGCTCCTCCATCGATGCCGTCTTTATCTCGTCAAGCGTAGCGTAACGTCGTCCTTTCAAGGGCCTCTTCAGTTTAGGGAACAAGAAAAAGTCACAGGGGGCCAGATCTGGGGAATACGGTGGCTGCGGCATCATTAGTGTGTTGTTTTTGGCCAAAAAGTCGCGCACAAGCAACGATGTGTGAGCAGGGGCGTTATCGTGGTGCAAAAGCCAATTTTTGTTCCTCCACAAATCCGGGCGTTTCTGGCGGATTGCTTCGCGCAAATTGCGCATAACATGCAGGTAATATACCTTATTGACCGTCCACCCTGTGGAAAGAACTCATGATGCACCACGCCCCTGCAATCGAAGAAAACTGTCAGCAAAACTTTCACATTCGACCGAACTTGGCGCGCTTTTTTCGGTCTTGGTTCGTGCGGCAGCTTCCATTGAGATGATTGAGCTTTGATTTCCACGTCATAACCATAAACCCACGCTTCGTCACCAGTTATGACCCTCTGGAGCAAATTAGGGTCGTCGCGGACAGAGTCCAACATCTCATTAGCAATGTTCATGCGATGCTGTTTTTGGTCGCAATTGAGCAATTTTGGTACGAATTTCGCGGCGACCCGTCTCATGCCCAAATCATTGATAAAAATCGAATGGCACGAGCCAATCGATATGTTTAGGTCTTCAGCAACTTCTCTAACGGTGATTCGACGATTGGCCAATATCATTTTCTCCACTTCATTAATTTTTTCGTCTGTTGTTGAAGTGCTCGGGCGTCCGGCACGCTCTTCGTCGTTCACATCTTCTCGGCCTTCTGAGAACATTTTGTACCACCGATAAACGTTGCTTCGGTCCAAGGTAGCTTCTCCGTATGCCACAGTCAACATTCTGAATGCATCCGCGCACTTAATTTCGTTTTTCACACAAAATTTGATACAGGTTCTTTGATCCATTTTTTTAATAGGTAAAAATCGAAGACGATCCAAAACACCTGCAAGCAAAGCAGCTGTCAACAATTAATTGCACATTCAAAATGGCCGAGCTTGTCGGCATAAGTGAGAGACATGAGTACCAACATAATGCCACAAAAAGATCGAAATTCGAATATACGTAACCCGCGAAAATTCAAAATTCGCGATACCTTTTGAACACACCTCGTATGTGTAGTCGCCGCTTCTATCACCCCTTGTTCTGCCGTTCAAAATTGAAAGGGTATTATTATCCAATCTATCTATGAATTGTACTGAATGCGAATATATTACAGAGTCTTTAGAAATTCGTCTAGTAGTTAAGAAGCAAGGAAGGTTTAATGTATTATGAAGGGTTCCCATTTCACCCGTTCGTGCATTCAAGTCGCCAGCCAACAGAACCTCATATCCTTCAGTTATTTTCTCTTCTATTTGGTCGAGCAAGTTATTGCAGTTAGTCAAATAATGTTCATTTGGTGGAAAGTACACGAGAATCATACACAATCGAACTTCACCGTCAAATCTCAGACAAATCATAATCCAATGCTTTTCAATTTCGGCCCTTTCAATTTTGTCTTTAGTAGTTTTTCGTATCCCAACTATAATTCCTCCAGAGGGTCTTCCTTTCTTGTGGTCCCTATAAGCAAGCGATTCGTACAGATTAAAATTGTTAGTTTATTTTCAGAGATCCATCCCTGTTTCTGTGAGTGCGAAATTGCTGTACTTTTCTAGTTGTATAAAGAGATAAAAAAAAACAACAGTATCCTTTCTAGACTATTAACGTTCCAACACACCATTTGTGTCGTATTTTGAACGGAGAACAAACTTGTCTATTTACAGTAATTTGCTTATAAGTATTTTTATTTTTAGAGGAGTGGGGGGGTTTGCCGTTAGCTATAAAGCATTATCGCCCCCCTGGCTCGATATTTTACCACCTGTAACGTAATAATTGATCCCACCAACCAAGTCTATTATCCCGTAGTTTCGTAGCAATACCTTTTCCCATAAGTTCCTTCCTATTTGTAATAAGTAATTTCCGTTGTTCTCTAACCTTTACCGGATAATCTTTATTCAAATAATCCTGGTATTTTTTAGTCTAAGCATGTTTTTGAATAGCATGATATGCTCGTTATGTTACGGCACTTCAACAAAAATCGGCGAATTAGCCTTTTTGACAATCTACGACATTGTTGGATCTCAATGTCTTTCTGAATTTGCATTTTCTCAGAAATTAGATTCATTGTTAAAGCACGAGTATCCATTGGAGCCTCGTCCTCCTTTTCCTCAATTCCGTAGAAATCAAATTATTTTCTCTTTGCTTCATCTCGCAAAAATCCAACCTTTCCAAATCATTTATCTTTTCCGAATTAATACTCACTGATTAAGCCGTTTTCTCTAGGGATGTCTCAAGGTTCTGGAATCGTCGATTTAGTTCTCCCATCTTTGTTTCCAGCGAAGTTAGTCTATTTTCCAATCTTTGGCCCAGTTCGTCTATTTTAGTTGTCAGGATTGCTATCATGTCAGGTACTAATTTTTCTTTATAGGATTCCATTGTCATTTGCTTAATTTTGCCACTATTTTTCTCAATTCCCGAAATTATCGGCAACATAAGTATATAATAGATCTTTCTATACCGAATGAAGACATTAAGGCGCGAATGTTTATTTTCACAAATAAATCTAACGCAGTAAGGACTTCATTCGGTATATATAGATGGCGCGTTATTGCTTCATATTAATTTATGCTTAACTTGTCCTTATTGTTTGCGGAAGAGCATTGCTCGATGCAAATATTTAAATGTAATTCTACTGTACTAAAAGCTTATGTCCATAGTTTGATTAAACACCATTTATAATATTCTACCCTTCAGTGTAGCATATAAAAGCAGAATGATCCACTACAATATTAGAGCTCTAAAGAACAGGTCTGGTAGATTAAATTGGCGAAACCGCTGGGAGGGTTCACCACTGATGAGCGAAGCGCTTCCAATATTTTTTCATCGCAGTAAGGACAGTAGAAGTTAGATTTATTTGTGAAAAGAAACATTCGCGTCTTAATGACTTCATTCGGTATATATAGATAGATGGCGCGTTATTGCTTTGTATTAGTAATAGATCTTTGGTTAGTCATTCAGATTTTAGGCCTTGCTAAAAAGGGATTTGCATAACTACTAATGCAACTGCTTTTTTAAATATTCGTAACAAAGCAAAAGTTAGCTAACAGAGAATTAGAAATATCATTTTACATCAATTAAAGTAGGATCATCTAATCTACCAAATGTAGAGTAATAGTAAAGAAAGTTTTATTTGTCTGGAAATTTTTTGTAGCACGTAGAGCGATGTTGTTTGAGACCTGTCACGTCGGCCACCTGGCGGCGAATCCCCACACACGCACTAGTCTTTAAGATGTAAGTCATATAAGGATTCACCCGGAGTCTCTACAAAGAAAAGGGGTAAAAAAAAGCTACTTACACATTTAATAATAATAATGCATATGCGCTATATAAAGAATACTAATTAAGATTGTTTCGTATGACAAGTCTTTGGAAAATATATAAAGAATAAAAACGCATATGATACATATATATTATACACATATCAATACACAAGCCTCAAGAACTTTATGCAGAAATTCCTCAACCGAAGGACGGGATAGCAAGAAGGTGAAATATACAGATTATATATATAAACTCTATTCAATATGCAAATTTGTGTACATACATTTTTTCACACGTTCAGCGTATTTACGCAAGTTTGGCCTTAAATACCCATTTCTTGATTTCTCAAGAAGCCTCAGGGACAAAAATATTTTTGTTCGTAGAGGTACAGCATTCACCACGCTGAGGAGGACCATAAGCCCGAAACGCGTTCGTGATTGGATTTTCTTAATTTATCAAGAAAATGGTGGCTATCAGGTTGGCTAAAACAGGTTAAATCAATGTTTAGTTTATTTCTGTTCCACTAGATGGCGCTCTGCCATCTAAAAAGCTCGTGCGAGCGGTCAGGATATGCCTATATTGTTTTTTTAATATAATTATACAAGGCCTTGTATTAAGCAGAGCACCCGTATTGCGGTTATTTTAAGTTGAGGGAAAGGACATTTTATAGATCAAAATTCAAAATAGTATTTATATATTATTAAGTTGTTAACGTGATAATCCTGTTGAAGGACTGACAAGTCCGAAAGCTTGAAAATAAAAAGTTACACAAGAAACTTAACCCTGGAAGCTTCGTTTATTTTATAATAGATCAAAATGTTTCGATTTAAAAAAATAGATAGATGACGTTTTTTGGGATTATTGGAACATGTCCTGAAGGATTTGAGAACAACTGAGCTAAAAGAAATGGTATTGGTTGATACCTGTAGTACCGTGTCACCAAAAAGCAGCAGAAAGTGAACGTCTGCCAGTTATGCAAATACGAAGCCGACGACGCTGTCCAATTCTAGTCAAAGAGGTCACCACGACACCCACCTTCCTAATTTGTCACAGTTTTTAATTGCTCCACCACACCCACCGGACTGGTTTCCCTTTCTACGGTGATGTAAATATGGCAAGATACTATTCTCCTCTTTTTATTGAATAGTTGTACATCTTGTTGATTACACCAACGTTGTGGCGCATTTCCTGTAGTATCAATCAATCAATACTCTTATTAAGACTTTTAGTCTTAAATACAGATTCCCCTGAGTAATATGGCAAATGATTTGAAAAAAAGTGAAGAAATAATTTCAAATTTATCGAGTGATATTGGAAATATATACTCTATATAGCTTACAAACCTTTTAACAGAAGCTGCCTTTAAATATTTGTGGAAGTTATATCCTCCAACTCTAAATATTATTCTAGTAATAACTGGTGGAATAATGAATTGAAAAAAATTGAAAGATCATTTTCACTACATAAGAAACCTATATTATCGCCACGGAGCAATCAGTTATAACACATTCAAGTTGACTAGGAATCGATACACTAATGCAATTGATAAAGTAAAGAAAATTAACTGGCGATATCTTATAGAAGAAAATTATACAAACAATCCATTTGGTAGCGCATATAATTTTTTTAAATTAAGAACATTAGATAAACAAAGGGGAATACCCTTAATTGACAATGCCCCAGAACACCTAAAAGAACGATCAATGAGCAATTTGTTAAATGAGTTGGTACCAGATGATAATTTCGATACGGATGATTCTTACCATCAACTAATTAGAAATTACAAACTAAAAATGAATAACAAGAATAAGGTCTTTGTTGAGGAAGGGGAAATAGTGAACCTAATATCTAACATAGACATTAAAAAAGCCCCTGGGGTTGACAGTATAAGTAATAACATGATCAAAAGTGCCCTTCCAAAAATTTTACCATTAGTATGCGATTTATTTAATAAATGCATTCACTTCGGATACTATCCAGATAGATGGAAAGAGGCAGCTCTCTGGATAATTTCAAAACCTCACAAAACGAATTTAGAATTAGTAAAGCCCTTGGCAGAGCTGACTGCTATAGGGCGCGTCCCCAGGTGGCGGATAGGGGAACGACCTTCAGATATGAAGGCCAGCTGCGAAACAAGCAGAATAACTGACGAATAAGCAGTCGCGGACCAACAGCAGCATCGTTAGAAGAGGAGTAGACCTCTTTAAAAATCCTGACTTCAACTGACCCAGTTGATAGAACTCAGCAAGGGTCCCACTCCAGGGATACGGAGGAGCTGCGTCTGTACTCATGTTAGAGTCGGCAGCAAAGGCGTCTGCTTCCATGTTAGGAACGGCCTCAAACTACAGGCAAAGTCAGACTTTCACCAAAGTGTGCCTGGACCATGGTGCCATGATCAACGAAAGCTGCACCCCTACACCCCATTCCATGAGATCAGATGTTGATTTGCATGCTGCATCACCCGTCGCGCAGAATAAACAGGGGCGCGTTCAGGACTTAGGTAGAGGGTTCTGTCCGATAAGTATAATACAGTCTCCACAAACTTCTAACTTTGCAGCTTCCAAGCAATTGAGAATTTTGCAGTGCAACATAAATGGATTGTGCTCAACAGCAACAAAAATAAAATTAGAAGAAATAATGGAAATAGCTGAAAAACAAAAGATACAAATTATAGCCCTACAGGAAACCAATATAAATGAAAAATACAATCTCAAATACAAAAACTACAATATCCTCAGAAAAGACAGAAATAAAGAAGGGGGTGGCCTTGCATTTTTAATCAAGAATTTGTACTATGAAGACATAGCCATTTATATTCCAAATACATCAGACCTCGAAGCCCAAGGTATCAAAGTCTACCTCAGTCAAAACAAAACCATCAACATATTCAATATGTATCACCCACCAAACAATAAACTTATTGACGATGGAACAATGGCTCAATTTCTTACAGACAACACTATTATTGTAGGTGACCTTAATGCCAAACATCAACTATGGGGATGTTCCATGCCAAACCCAAGAGGCAAAATACTTTCAAACTTATTTGACGACAATGCCTTCATGTGCTTAAATGATGGGAATCCTACCCACCATTCCTACAGCTATAATACTGCACAAGCACTTGATATAAGTTTCTCCAGTCCTGACATTTTTCACAAATGCAAATGGCAAATATTAAAAAGTATTGGAAGTGATCATTTGCCTATTTTGATAGAAATTAGCACCAAGACCAAAACAAGCTCAATTAAAGAAAAATTCTGGAACTTCAAAAAGGCTAATTGGAATCTTTACCAGCAAAACACCAATGAAGACTTTAGAAAAGCACCCACTAGAATAAAAGATCTGGAACAAAATTGGATATCTTTCAAAAACACCATTATTAAAGCAGCCAAAGTTTCAATACCAAGAGGTAATATTAAGAAATGGATTCCAAATTATACACACCAGGCAAAAGATATTCAAACACTTATAACTAAAATAAATGAACTACAAAAAAGTGCACCCAAAACCAAACAAATTGTAGAACTGAACTGAACATTGTGAATGCAAAAATAAAAAGGTTATACGTAAATATGAAAAGGGAAAAATGGAAACAAACTTGTGAAAACCTGAACCCAAGAAACCCAAATACAAAACTTTGGCATTTGGCAAAACAAATTGACAGAGCCCAGCCACAAACTGAAAACACAAATATAATTAAGAATACAGATGGTACCCCAGCAACTAATGACAAAAATGCTGCTAATCTTTTAGGTAATTCATATCAAATAAGTAGTAAAATCAAATTTGAAATAAAAGATAAGAAAGTTGAAAAAAAGGCCCGAAAGATTATTCATGACTGTAAAAATTTCATCAGCACTCATAATATTTTCCATGAAAAAATCAATATGAAAGAGCTAGATTATGCATTAGAAAACACTGACCTAAACAATACTCCTGGGCCAGATGGAAACCATGGCCAAATTATATCAAACTTGGGCAAAAATGGCAAAGAAAGACTTCTTGATATTTTCAATAACTCCTGGAAAACCGGAAAATTGCCTCAAGACTGGAAAACTGCAACAATAATTCCTATTAAAAAACTTGACAATTCTGCTGATGACCCAAAAAACTACCGACCTATCTCCCTCACAAGTATTTGCTGCAAATTAATGGAAAAAATTATACTCAGACGACTCACTTACCACCTCGACACAAAAAATCTCTTACCAGAAGAACAATATGGATTTATGAAAGGACATGGGACAATAGACCAACTCTTATTTTTCACACAAAAGGTAAAAGATGCACAAAACAGAAAACCAACTAACCACACCATAGCTGCTTTTTTAGACCTTACACAAGCTTTTGATAAAGTATGGAAAAACAAGTTAATTACAAAATTATACAAGCATTTCAAAATTGATGGAAAAGCTATCACTTGGATAAATGATTTCCTTAAAAATAGATACATCAGGGTCAAATATAATGGAACTCTATCTAAAACCTTCAAATTGTACCGAGGATTACCACAAGGATCAGTCCTTAGCCCAACTCTCTTCACCCTATTTATTGCAGGCATAGAAGAAAAAATTTCACATAAAACCAATATTGGACTTTTTGCTGATGACATTATTCTATGGAGCAGTAACACTAACTGGAAAAAAGCTGAAAGGGATTTGAACAAGACTCTTCTCCAGCTAGAAAAATTTGCTAATAAACATAAATTAGAATTTAACCCCCAAAAATCTGAAACCTGTCTTTTTACTACCGATAAGAAACTATACAAAATAAGGCCAAAAATTATTCTGAAAGAACAACAATTAAAATATAATAAACATCCTAAATATCTTGGCTACACCCTGGATCCAGAAATTAACTCCAGTAAACATATTGAAGAAGTTATTAGAAAAGGAAGAGACGACTAAAAATCCTGAAATATATTTCAGGAAGAGAGTGGGGAGCCGATGCAACCACACTAAAATTAACTTGCACATCTCTAATTAGACCTATCCTGGAATATGGATATCAAATCTATGGTACAGCATCTGAAACAAATCTAAAATCACTGGAAAGGATACAACTAAGTGCAGCTAGAATTATTACAGGTCTTCGAAATACCTGCCCTAACGATATTGTACTTTACGAGGCAGACATTATGCCCTTAAAGGATAGAAAAAGCTACAATCTGCCAAAATATATAAACAAAATCAAGAGTTATGGAAACAAACACAGAACTTCCAATTACATACTTAATTGGGAATCCAATCTAAGACTCAAAAAAGAAGGCCCTCTCCACCTGGCCAAAAGAAATGGATTTTTAAAATATAAAGTAGAAAAAAATTCTCCATGCGAACCACTACAAAATGTTATTTTTAATGCCTCTTTAAATGAACCCACCAACAAACAATGTCAAAATCCAGAATACTTAAAACAATTATCATTAGAAATAATTAATATAACATTCCTAAAAATGCGATAACTATTTATACCGATGGTAGCAGAGACGAGCTAGGACACACTGGCAGTGGCTGTCTCATCAAAACCACAAATGGCATTGAGAAAATGAACAGAAGAAACCCAGATTTTTGCTCAGTCTTCAGATCAGAACTTATAGCCATCTATGAAGCCTTAAAATCCATCAGAAATACTAATTATCAAGATATCTGGATTCTTACTGATAGTAGAAGTGCCATACAACACTTGAGTCACACAGGGGATCTCAGAGACAAAGTAAGCAGGAACATAATTTGCTATCTCCAAAAACTCTCAAAAACCTAAAAATTCACCTTCAATGGATACCCTCACATGTTGGAATTGAAGGCAATGAAGCTGCTGATGTGCTAGCGAAAAAAGGCACAAAAGAACCCTTGCCACATAAAAATAAACTTACTTTTAAAGAAATAGAAACAGTAGTCAAAACAAAAATAAACAAGAACTGGAGGATCCCATCTAAGCACAGTTGGTACAGTGGAGTGAACCCAGGTGGAGCTCTGAACATCAGAAATAGACAGCATCAAACAACACTAACAAGATTTAGAACAGGCCATCTCAAGCCATTGAAGATAGAAAATAATAACAAAATCTACCCCACTTGCCCAAAATGTAGCTTGGCACCTGCAGCTCCAGAACACATTTTGGCTTGCATTAGATGCACTAAACAGGACCTTTGGGAGAGGCCGCTGCTCATCATAAAACAGCTCGAGGAGCATGAACTCATGGAATTCGTGTAATCTTTACACAAGGGGATAAGAAACAACAACAACAGCAGAATTAGTAAAGAGTTATCGACCTATTTCATTAATTTCTAACTTATCAAAATAATTAGAAAACTTTTAAAAAATAAAATATACGAATACTATGAAAAAAATGATCTCCTTAGCCCCAGACAACATGGTTTCTTGAAGAATAAGTCAACAACAACCTGTTTGAAAGAAATCACAAAGATCATAATGGAACATAGACAGAAACAACTAGTTACGCTGATTGCAATTGATATACAAGGAGCGTTTGATAATACATTGAGGCCAGCCTTGTTTAAAAAATTAGACGAAGACAATTTACCAGTTGAATT
>CP092871.1:66189625-66270048 GCA_030710605.1 Cordylochernes scorpioides | reverse complement strand
ATAAATAGTTGTATTTAGTAATATATCTATACTATGAATTAACTTTTGTTATAAGTTTGGTTATTATGTTTTGAAACCCTAATGGTAGACCAGACATATACAAAAAAACTTAAATTGGAGTAATTATTGAAAAAAGAGGTCTGCTGAACCGGGAATTCTCAAATAGAAATTCAGCGACATTTCATCCCTTCTTTATTATGTCATAGACCTCCTTTCAAACCGGATTTTATGTGTTAATATAAAGTTACTTCAGTGAAACATTTATATGAACAGATATAATGTGTACCTACCTTGTCCGCGTCCCTTCAACTGTAAACATCTATTTCTGGATGACACATGTTGAGGGGGGGGGACAAACTTAGACCGTTTATTTTGAAGTTGTAGAAAAAACAAGACATTCAAAGAAGAAAGAAAAGATAGTTAAGGGAAGAAATCCAAATTTTATAATCTTTACAGCCAGTTAACTTAAAATAATTGATTCAACACTTATTCATCTTTCAATATTCCTTTAAAAAGGCAAATTATTAGAGTTTAATAAAGCTATTAATTGTGAAAATTCACTTTTATTTAATTTCCATTTTTCTCCCCAGAAATTGGAGATAAAACAAAATGAATTCTATACAATATTACTTTAAAAATCTTGTGAAAAAATCTTCAAATCAGCTATTTAATTTAAGTTTAACTAATTGTTAAAGATTATAAATTTGTAGTAGTTATTATTGAAAGAAATTATAGAAAGTTGATTTAATAAATGGATACTTCCATTTATTTTTTTTAAAGTATTTTATAATTGATATACTGTTGAAATATTTTACTTGTCTGATACTAAATTTGTTTTTAATAAATTCCATGTTTAAATTTTTAACATCTTCTATGAAATTTTCTAATATATTATTTATTCTATAAAATCTTAGAAACTGACCAAAATATATACCTTCACAACAATTTATTGAAATATTAGAATTCATATTACAGTATTTTATAATATTGAAATTATAATTACTTTTTTTATTATAAATTTTAATAGCATTATTTGTAAGGTCTATATTTAGGTCTAAAAAGTTAACTTTTTTGTTTCTATAAATTTTTTCATTGTTCTTAAGTTTCAAGTATTTAGGATAAATTTTAGGTATTAAATTTTTGAACTGTGGATTATTAAATATTATGATGTCATCTACATAACGGAACATTTGCCAGTTAACATTATTTTGTAGAAAGTATTCTCTTTCGTACCAGAATAATATTAAGTTTGCTAATAACGGACTTGATGAAGTTCCCATGGGAACGCCTTCTGATTGAATATATATTTTATTTTTAAATTCTATATAGTTAAAATTTAAAAATGTTTCCAGTAGAGTTTTTGCTGTTTTAAGATCTAATTTAATGGTTTTATATCTGTTATGAATAATTTTAATGTGGAAAGTTTTGTCATTAATGATTTCGTTAAATAAATTGGTTATTTTATTATTTAGATCTCTTAAATTTATTTTAGAATATAGGTCCTCAAAGTCAAATGTGTGTACTGTTTCCATGTTTGTCCAATTGTTCATTAAATAGTTAATGATTTTTTTATTTGAGTCGATAAATTTATAATTATATTTATTAGTTAATTTATTTATAATAAATTGTAGTGTTGAAGCTATATAATTGTATATCAATGTTTTTTATAACTGAATTTATACCAGATGTGATTGTTCTGAAAGAAATAGGTTTTTTTGTGTAGTTTAGGAATTATATAGAACTTTGGTATGTTTGGATTTTTGTAGTGATTATAAATTTTTAGTGAATTTTCAACGTTTTTGATGTCTTTTTTGATTTTTGTGGCTGTAGTTCTAGCAAAAGTGTATTTATGATTATTATCAATTTCCTTTTTTAGTATATCGTGGTATAGATTTTTACAAATTATAGATAAGTTATTGGAACATTTATCTATAGGAGTGATAATAAAGTCCTTCTGTAAATTAATTATATTTTCTTTAAAAGAAGGAATATCTGAATTAGGTTTTGTGTATTTAAGTGTATTATTATAATAATTTATAATTTCCTTTTTAATATTATGTTTCCATTCCAGAAAAGTAAATTCTGGAATACTGTATTTTATACTAGTTTTATTTATGAAAATATCTATATCTTTTAATATAGATTTAATTGTATTATTATAATTGTGTTTAATTTGAGGTATATATTTATACCCTTTATTTAAAATATCCTGATATTCTGGATTAAAAAAGAAAAATTGCTAGTTAATATATGACCTGAAAACTTATATCTATCAATATAGTTGTTGCAATTACATTTAATTTTTTTAAAATTTGCCAAATTATTAATAAATTGGTTATAATTGCAAACTAAATTACCTATATTTTTGTTGTATCTCCAGATTGTTTTGAAATTTAAATTTTTTATAGGGAAAAGATTATTAATGTTTTGGTTATTAAAAAATATCATTAAACTTAATATGATTAAATAAATTGTTATTAAATTTAATGATAATATTAATGTTATTAGTAGATTGTTTAAATTTTCTGTATTTAAAGATGTCGTGTGTGATATCTATTAATCTGTTAGTCAAATTATGAATTTTAATATATTCTATAAGTTTGATAAATTTATTATTATTTAGTTTAAATAATGTTTTAATAAATTTATCGACGAAGTTGTTAGTGTACATTTGTTTGGGTCCAGTAATTCTTCAAATTCAATGTAACCTAATTTATTGGTAGTTTTACCTCTAGTTTTATTAGGTTTAGTTTTAAATTCATTTTTTTTTGTATTTGCAGCTGATATCATAAGTTGAAATTTCTTCTGTTTGTGGTTTGTATGTGTAGTTTAATTCGTCATTAAGTCCATAAGGGAATAATGTGTTGTGTTTATAAATGTAGTTGTTTTCTAATAATAGTCGTTGTTTTTTGTTTTGACATATGTCTAGTATTTCTATCTTAAAGTTGTTAAAAGTATGTAATTGATTGTGTTCTTTCATATATATATTACCAATTGATTTTTAGCGTGGTTTCTATGTAGGTTTATTCGTATATTTAATGGATTACACGTTTGTCCTATATATGATAATTGACAAATTTGGCATGTTAATTTATAAATAGTATTTACTAATTTACAACTAGTCGCTTGAAATGTGTCATGGTTCTTAAGAGAGGGACAAGTTTGACAATTCTTTCTTAGGCAATTCTTAGCGAGTTTAAATTAACATAAAAGAGGTGCTAACCCTAATATGCTGGTAGTTTTTTTTAGTTTTTTAGTTTGTTATTCTATTGAGAAATTTTTTTTTTTACATATATTTATCTTAATTGTTTTTGTGGTGATTAAATTTGTAATAAAATGAATAATTAATCTATAAAAATATAGATATTACTGTTTGTTATCTGTTATATTTTTAAGAATAACTAATAAAAAACATCTTCAAACTATCGAAACACTGAAAAAAACAAAAGTTCTGAAGTTATTTTTTCTAAAATTACTTTTATAATTTACTTTTTCATAATCAAACAATAAAAGATAATTATAATCTGTATGGAGTTTTATTTATATTAGAATATCTAATATATAATTAAATTTGTATATTATATTATATATAAAAATATATCATAGAGCAAGCTCATATGAATTAATATAGTGTAAAAACTATATAATAAAAATATAACAGTGATTCTACATTTAAAACTTAAGGAGCAAACTGATAAGAATGATAAATCATATTAAGTAGATTTGGTTAGATTAGCAAGCTAAATCTAAATTAATTATAAAAATAAATAGTTGTATAGTTTTATAGTTAAGTATTCCATTAAAATTATCTTCATCATTTTGATTATTCAAATTCAAATTATAAAATTTGTAAACCGTTATTATTTAGTATAGATAGAGAGAAAAAAAATCCTTTACTTCCAAAACATCATCTAGTCAATTATATATTTATAATAAATAACAACAAAAATTTAACAACGTAACGTCTTTTGCATCGGCTTTTACACGTCATTTAGACATACTCTAATCCTATATATAGAATAATAGAAGTGAGAATATATATGATAGTTAGAAAAAAGAGAGAAAGACAGAACCATGCACTTTTAATCAAACTAATGATAAGAAAACAAAAAGTTTTGTAAAGAAGGTAGATAAGATTGTTAGTATATATATATATATATTTTTATAATTTTATATTTTATCCTTTTTTTTTTTATGATTTTTTAAATTTTTTTATTTTAAAATATGAATATAAATAGTTGTATTTAGTAATATATCTATACTATGAATTAACTTTTGTTATAAGTTTGGTTATTATGTTTTGAAACCCTAATGGTAGACCAGACATATACAAAAAACTTAAATTGGAGTAATTATTGAAAAAAGAGGTCTGCTGAACCGGGAATTCTCAAATAGAAATTCAGCGACATTTCATCCCTTCTTTATTATGTCATAGACCTCCTTTCAACCGGATTTTATGTGTTAATATAAAGTTACTTCAGTGAAACATTTATATGAACAGATATAATGTGTACCTACCTTGTCCGCGTCCCTTCAACTGTAAACATCTATTTCTGGATGACACATGTTGAGGGGGGGGACAAACTTAGACCGTTTATTTTGAAGTTGTAGAAAAACAAGACATTCAAAGAAGAAAGAAAAGATAGTTAAGGGAAGAAATCCAAATTTTATAATCTTTACAGCCAGTTAACTTAAAATAATTGATTCAACACTTATTCATCTTTCAATATTCCTTTAAAAAGGCAAATTATTAGAGTTTAATAAAGCTATTAATTGTGAAAATTCACTTTTATTTAATTTCCATTTTTCTCCCCAGAAATTGGAGATAAAACAAAATGAATTCTATACAATATTACTTTAAAAATCTTGTGAAAAAATCTTCAAATCAGCTATTTAATTTAAGTTTAACTAATTGTTAAAGATTATAAATTTGTAGTAGTTATTATTGAAAGAAATTATAGAAAGTTGATTTAATAAATGGATACTTCCATTTATTTTTTTTTAAGTATTTTATAATTGATATACTGTTGAAATATTTTACTTGTCTGATACTAAATTTGTTTTTAATAAATTCCATGTTTAAATTTTTAACATCTTCTATGAAATTTTCTAATATATTATTTATTCTATAAAATCTTAGAAACTGACCAAAATATATACCTTCACAACAATTTATTGAAATATTAGAATTCATATTACAGTATTTTATAATATTGAAATTATAATTACTTTTTTTATTATAAATTTTAATAGCATTATTTGTAAGGTCTATATTTAGGTCTAAAAAGTTAACTTTTTTGTTTCTATAAATTTTTTCATTGTTCTTAAGTTTCAAGTATTTAGGAAAAATTTTAGGTATTAAATTTTTGAACTGTGGATTATTAAATATTATGATGTCATCTACATAACGGAACATTTGCATGTTAACATTATTTTGTAGAAAGTATTCTCTTTCGTACCAGAATAATATTAAGTTTGCTAATAACGGACTTGATGAAGTTCCCATGGGAACGCCTTCTGATTGAATATATAATTTATTTTTAAATTCTATATAGTTAAAATTTAAAAATGTTTCCAGTAGAGTTTTTGCTGTTTTAAGATCTAATTTAATGGTTTTATATCTGTTATGAATAATTTTAATGTGGAAAGTTTTGTCATTAATGATTTCGTTAAATAAATTGGTTATTTTATTATTTAGATCTCTTAAATTCATTTTAGAATATAGGTCCTCAAAGTCAAATGTGTGTACTGTTTCCATGTTTGTCCAATTGTTCATTAAATAGTTAATGATTTTTTTATTTGAGTCGATAAATTTATAATTATATTTATTAGTTAATTTATTTATAATAAATTGTAGTGTTGAAGCTAATTGTATATCAATGTTTTTTTATAACTGAATTTATACCAGATGTGATTGTTCTGAAAGAAATAGGTTTTTTGTGTAGTTTAGGAATTATATAGAACTTTGGTATGTTTGGATTTTTGTAGTGATTATAAATTTTTAGTGAATTTTCAACGTTTTTGATGTCTTTTTTGATTTTTGTGGCTGTAGTTCTAGCAAAAGTGTATTTATGATTATTATCAATTTCCTTTTTTAGTATATCGTGGTATAGATTTTTACAAATTATAGATGAGTTATTGGAACATTTATCTATAGGAGTGATAATAAAGTCCTTCTGTAAATTAATTATATTTTCTTTAAAAGAAGGAATATCTGAATTAGGTTTTGTGTATTTAAGTGTATTATTATAATAATTTATAATTTCCTTTTTAATATTATGTTTCCATTCCAGAAAAGTAAATTCTGGAATACTGTATTTTATACTAGTTTTATTTATGAAAATATCTATATCTTTTAATATAGATTTAATTGTATTATTATAATTTTGTTTAATTTGAGGTATATATTTATACCCTTTATTTAAAATATCCTGATATTCTGGATTTAAAAAAGAAAAATTGCTAGTTAATATATGACCTGAAAACTTATATCTATCAATATAGTTGTTGCAATTACATTTAATTTTTTTAAAATTTGCCAAATTATTAATAAATTGGTTATAATTGCAAACTAAATTACCTATATTTTTGTTGTATCTCCAGATTGTTTTGAAATTTAAATTTTTTATAGGGAAAAGATTATTAATGTTTTGGTTATTAAAAATATCATTAAACTTAATATGATTAAATAAATTGTTATTAAATTTAATGATAATATTAATGTTATTAGTAGATTGTTTAATTTTTCTGTATTTAAAGATGTCGTGTGTGATATCTATTAATCTGTTAGTCAAATTATGAATTTTAATATATTCTATAAGTTTGATAAATTTATTATTATTTAGTTTAAATAATGTTTTAATAAATTTATCGACGAAGTTGTTAGTGTACATTTGTTTTGGGTCCAGTAATTCTTCAAATTCAATGTAACCTAATTTATTGGTAGTTTTACCTCTAGTTTTATTAGGTTTAGTTGTAAATTCTTTTTTTTTTTTGTATTTGCAGCTGATATCATAAGTTGAAATTTCTTCTGTTTGTGGTTTGTATGTGTAGTTTAATTCGTCATTAAGTCCATAAGGGAATAATGTGTTGTGTTTATAAATGTAGTTGTTTTCTAATAATAGTCGTTGTTTTTTGTTTTGACATATGTCTAGTATTTCTATCTTAAAGTTGTTAAAAGTATGTAATTGAATGTGTTCTTTCATATATATATTACCAATTGATTTTTTAGCGTGGTTTCTATGTAGGTTTATTCGTATATTTAATGGATTACACGTTTGTCCTATATATGATAATTGACAAATTTGGCATGTTAATTTATAAATAGTATTTACTAATTTACAACTAGTCGTTTGAAATGTGTCATGGTTCTTAAGAGAGGGACAAGTTTGACAATTCTTTCTTAGGCAATTCTTAGCGAGTTTAAATTAACATAAAAAGAGGTGCTAACCCTAATATGCTGGTAGTTTTTTTTAGTTTTTTAGTTTGTTATTCTATTGAGAAATTTTTTTTACATATATTTATCTTAATTGTTTTTGTGGTGATTAAATTTGTAATAAAATGAATAATTAATCTATAAAAATATAGATATTACTGTTTGTTATCTGTTATATTTTTAAGAATAACTAATAAAAAACATCTTTAAACTATCGAAACACTGAAAAAAACAAAAGTTCTGAAGTTATTTTTTCTAAAATTACTTTTATAATTTACTTTTTCATAATCAAACAATAAAAGATAATTATAATCTGTATGGAGTTTTATTTATATTAGAATATCTAATATATAATTAAATTTGTATATTATATTATATATAAAAATATATCATAGAGCAAGCTCATATGAATTAATATAGTGTAAAAACTATATAATAAAAATATAACAGTGATTCTACATTTAAAACTTAAGGAGCAAACTGATAAGAATGATAAATCATATTAAGTAGATTTGGTTAGATTAGCAAGCTAAATCTAAATTAATTATAAAAATAAATAGTTGTATAGTTTTATAGTTAAGTATTCCATTAAAATTATCTTCATCATTTTGATTATTCAAATTCAAATTATAAAATTTGTAAACCGTTATTATTTAGTATAGATAGAGAGAAAAAAATTCTTTACTTCCAAAACATCATCTAGTCAATTATATATTTATAATAAATAACAACAAAAATTTAACAACGTAACGTCTTTTGCATCGGCTTTTACACGTCATTTAGACATACTCTAATCCTATATATAGAATAATAGAAGTGAGAATATATATGATAGTTAGAAAAAAGAGAGAAAGACAGAACCATGCACTTTTAATCAAACTAATAATAAGAAAACAAAAAGTTTTGTAAAGAAGGTAGATAAGATTGTTAGTATATATATATATATTTTTATAATTTTATATTTTATCCTTTTTTTTTTAATGATTTTTTAATTTTTTTTATTTTAAAATATGAATATAAATAGTTGTATTTAGTAATATATCTATACTATGAATTAACTTTTGTTATAAGTTTGGTTATTATGTTTTGAAACCCTAATGGTAGACCAGACATATACAAAAAACTTAAATTGGAGTAATTAATGAAAAAAGAGGTCTGCTGAACCGGAAATTCTCAAATAGAAATTCCAAATGTTTTGGAAGTAAAGGATTTTTTTTCTCTCTATCTATACTAAATAATAAAGGTTTACAAATTTTATAATTTGAATTTGAATAATCAAAATGATGAAGATAATTTTAATGGAATACTTAACTATAAAACTATACAACTATTTATTTATATATATGTAGTAATCCCGAGGTGGAATGTACTGGGCAATCGTGGTCGTGGGTGTGTGATGGGATTCCCGCACTGGGACAGCAAGAGACTGAGGCAGGACTAGAGGGTAACTCCAAGAAGTAGAGGAAGACCACGGACGTCACGGATGCCCTACATCGCGGATAGAAGGGGGGTGAGAGATCTGACAGACCGTATGACAGCGTCGCTCTGAAACAACTACTACACCAACTCTTTTTGTCCCAATCTTGGGGGGGCTTATATATGAGACGCTCGCAGATGGCGGCGAGTTCTGATTGGTTCCCGTAATCACGCCACCTGTCAAGCGCTGGGTTATTAATTATGTCTGGCCACGTGTCGGCCACCTGCTGACGGGGGGGGAATGAACTCATTATTATAAACACGTGTTCGTCTGGTCCATGGCGTCGTCTGGTCTACCTTTAACCCTTATTTGTTTTATTGTCATTTCCATTGTTCGATACATATTTTATATATAGATATGGGGTTATATAAATATTAGAAGAAGGCTGTGATCTACCTATGTCAAAATATACTACATATATATATATATGATATGTTTACTTCAATATATATATATTATACTCATCATTTAACATGGAATGATTCATTGATCATCTCATATTTCGTGCCTTATTTAATAATTATTTTCATAATTTTGTTTTCTGTATTTTTTTTAAGCAAAAGTCATCATGTCATGGGCTAAACATTATGTACCAAGATATTTCTTTCAGCTAACTATAAGTATCCTTTCCTTTGATTGTATATATAATTATACTACACGAATGTCTTGATTGGTATTTAAATAAAGATGCTGGCATGTTTTAGGAGTTGGACTAGTCAGTTATTTCTAAACGACTTCTTGGCGCCCAAATTTTTTTTTCGTATATAATATGAAATAGGGAAATGTTCTAACCGTATTGTAAGCAGAGAGAAGGTAACAATGGGTCCAGCACCTCAAGAGGCAAGGATGGGGTGAGAAGACTTACCACAAGGATGGCCTACTCCTCAAGGCCAAAGAAGAAAGTGGAAGGGTGGTATATATACTCATGAATGGTGAGACAGATGACCTTGCTTACTTCCATACATATGATATGACTGTCCCCTATGACCTATGTTGATAATAGTGTGCTGACAGAATAATAACACATAAAACCCCCTTTGCCAGGATGCACAATGCCCACTAATGTTCGGAATAATAAACATCTAGAATGGCATACCATCATTTTGATTAGCCTTATTTTCGCTATTGGTTTCGGTACATCTGGGCTTCACCTAGTAATGGAAAATGCATTTTTGCTAGAAATGAGCCTGCTTTCATAGTGACTGATGAAAGACAGATGAATAATGAGTAGCACAAACGCATTTGTCCATTACTTGGCAGGGGGAGGATTGTTGGGTTACGTTTTATATATACCCCAACAGAAGATGTATGGTGCCAACATCAACTGGATACATGGCTTCCCTCCCATATAGACTTATAGACTACTTTTTGCCCAGAAACCTAGCCACTTGATGACACCAGACTTCCATGCCGAAAGCTGATGCCTGGTGGAGAAGAAGACACCAGTGACATCCAGAGACATCCGTGCTGGAAGCTGCTGTACCATATGTACATATATGCCCCTCATTTAATATTTAGGTAGAGGTGACCAAAAGAAAATAATTTATCATATAAACATTTAAATCAATAATTTTTTTAATACTCGCAATATATATATTATTTAATTTCCTAAAGGAATTAATTTGTTTTTCAATCTACAATTTTTTTTTCTTTCTCTCGCGGCAACACGGTAAATTTGGGGCGTGGTCATGATCACGTGCGTGTTTTCTTTCGACGAATGAAAATGCCAACCAATAGAAACTTTGGCGCGAGCAGCGAATGAAAATGCCAACCAATAGAAACTTTGGCGCGAGCAGCGAATGAAAATGGAGAGAGGCAAGGATAAAAGAGGGTTTCTTTGCCAAAAGAGAGATTCATTCAGAGTCGATCAGTAAGAAGGGCAGCTACAGTCGGGCTCGAGACGCAGAAAGGAGGAGACCAGACTTTCGCCGGCTTTCAGAAAAAGGTAAGCCTTTTTGCCATTATGGCTTAGTACACCCTTTTTGAGCAGAAACTAACTTAGATTTCGCATGGGCCCTAAAGGGCTTTAAGTAACTTAAAAAGAATGATAGGGTTCTTATATTTTGTCTCGCTAGAATAGATGGAGATCTAGGCTTTCCCCCTTATAAAGGCAAATTCGTAACTTCAAGTCACCTCTATCTAGATCACTATATAAATGGCACATCCCACCAGTATAGAAATGTTCCCTAACTTTACTTGTTTTTTAAATAAATATCTAGTATATAACTTATATGGAGAATATTTTTTTGTTTCCTCTCATACATATTTCATTCTTTTGTTTTATGGTGCTACCCCCCCCCCCACATCTTATTATTACAAATTGTACTGAAATATAGAACTACCTGCTCTAATGGAATGGAGTTGTGTATTGTACCTTATTGTGATACTTTAATACAGAAACAGCGGTAAATACGATTTTACCCGCCTTGAGGGTATCTCTTTGTCAGGTTTTAGTAATATTTGTATTTTCATATGAGGAATTTGCCCTTCTTTCACTGTTTAAATGAAATATTGTATGATTCTTACCTATTTGGAGGGAATGTTACTAATAATCAAGTCTTCTAATAATTGCTGGCCAACATACATTGTCGAACGTGCCTGCCGAAGAAGCCAGTTCTCCTGTCTGTGATTCAGTATGTTTTTCCATCATATCTACCATTATACTATTCGTTGATTTATTTTAGTAAGATCCATGCTGCCTTATATCCATTAGATTGTTCTCTTCGTGATATTTATTGACACCCCTTTGTTTCAAATATATTAGAAATGTTAATGTCAATAGTATAGGTTTATAGCTTTTGCTTGTTATCATTGCCTATTTTGTTAGGTTTTGGTATAATCTTTATAAATAGAGTCTTTCCATACATCCAGATAGCGACCTAATTCAACACATTTGTTGAATCTTTGCTATAAAATCGGAATTAAAAGTGTACCTACACGTTTGACCATATTATTACTGGTAAAATCTGGACCTGGTACTTCCTTGATATTTAAATTTGAAATAATATTTTCAACACCTTATATTTCTATAAAAAATGTTAATTTGGTCTTATATTCATGTTCATAGTTTCTAATAATAACATGCTCCTCTTTATCTGAGATCCCTTATTGTTGTTGGATGATCTCAGAGATTTAAAGCTAAATGGGTGCTTCATAATTAATAATGCTCGGCTTGTCACTAACCCGAGTCCTTTAATCTGTAGAGACGGCCAATAGACGGCGATCAATTCCAGCGTCTATTTTGATGGGAGAGCCGACCATTATTTTATAGACTATTTAATTTAATGTAGAAACAAGAATAATACAGCAATTCCCTCCCTTTTCCCAAGTACACGTGAGCATTAGTTTAGTGAGGGATTTATTTACACATCTGTCCTAAAACTTTCCTCACTATATCTTTGTGTATGAATGTATTTACAGAGTCTATTGCTATATTTTCCCTGTCTGAAATAGTTCCCAGCATCTTCAGTGGGTTGCTGAACCTCCAGAAGGGGTCTTTTATAGATTGTCTAATTTAATAATAATTTAATGGGTGTTACACAATATATGCCACAAGTGACTAAGGATAATTTTTTTTTAGAGATCAGTGTCAGATAAGTGTATAGAGAGAGAAATAGTAAAAAGGTAAATTTGTACTAGATTTTTTGCAGATAAAGGATCAGCTAGGAATGAAAGATGGAGATGGAAGATTTCTAAGGACGGGGGGGGGGGGTTTAAATATCTTTCCCGAGAAAGGGAAGCATCGCATTACAGCCCAAGTGAAAGGGGCCTGGGTCGATTTTAGCTAAAGACGGGGGGGGGTTTAAATATCTTTCCCGAGAAAGGGAAGCATCGCATTACAGCCCAAGTGAAAGGGGCCTGGGTCGATTTTAGCTAAAGACGGGGGGGGGGGCTTTATATATATCTTTCCCGAGAAATGGGAGTGTTGTATTACAGTTCAGGTGGAGTTCTACGTTCAATCTACGTTCAATAGTCATATTGAGTTCACATGGATGCTAGATGTAAACTGTATCAAAATAGTGTAGTTTTCTAGTTTCCGAATTATATGACAGTTAAATAAAAAAAAAACATTCTGGAAATATCTCGCACTGGCTACTATAAAAAAAATTGAATGGGGTACATCTCTGATCTTACAGGATACCTCATGGCTCATAGAATTGAATCGCTCATTTCTCACTAAAATATTCACACAGGGTATGGAGGTCTCCAGCGGTTCTATAGCTATTGGTCAACTAAATTAATTAATGGCAGGAATTGAAGCTAGTTTAAATGCTCATGTGTTGTTTTGTCATGCGTCTTTATGTCATCTGCAAAGGAAAGTGTCGCCTCAAAGGACCTAATTCTGGGACTAACATCCGCTGCACATTTCAGGAAGGAGTGGTCGTCCATACAATAGCAAGATATCATTTTGCTGCCAATGTACAATGTTGAGCATTTTCCATGTCGTCATTTTGTCGATCCCCAATCTTCTAGGGTGTTTCTTTAAGCATTTCTCGATGTCATTTAATGCTCCATGCGATCCCGCCCGGCATTCAATAAGTAAGTATTTGATCGTACCACCTCCAGGAGACCATCCCATTGCGGCCGAATCATTTCCACCCAACTTATAACGCCGTCCATATCGCGTAATTGAAATTAGTGTAAAACTCAAAGAATAAGACCTTAATCTCTTAATTCTTTACTAATTTCAGTTGGCTCAACATAAATCTTCTCAATTATTAATTTAGTACAGTGGCGTGACATGTCACACTTCTTCTAGTTCTTTCGCAAGCTCGATTAATCCCAGTGAAAGCCAGTTCAGGCGTCAATCCCGTGCTAACCCGTCATGCATGACTTCAAATTTGGAAATTATTAGACCTGAATATTTGCAGTGGCATCTGCTTCCACTGAAAGTATTTAAGACACAAGGCTGCCTCTTTAAATCACTGTCTTTACTCCCACATGCCTGTGTAAACTTTAACCATGACCTTATCAATTCTCAAAATTCTGCCTATCGAGTATCCTGAGAATCAATGTTCTTCTTGTCTACGGCGGATTAACACAATAATTGTTCCCTAGAGTTATCTGCGTCGAGTGGTCAGTCTGTACTACTAATTCTCCACTCTAACTCCAGGATTCCTTTATCTACTCAGGCTGTTCAAAATTTTTCAAGACAGTTGTTCAAATCCCCAATGATAATCTGCTAAATTTCGATAATTATTGAAATTCTCATTAAACAGACTAACTACACCTTCCTGACACAGAAGTGTCCAGCATCAAGATATGGCGTACTGCCCATTTCTTCATTTGATGACTGTGTCAAATTACAGCTGAAGAAACATACTAAGCATATAACTGGTTTAAATTTCATGTAATCTCATCATGCCTTCTGCTGGCAAATATTTACTGTAAAATTCAATACTATCAAGATGGTTTTATTTGTCTTCATCCAAAAAAAAATGTTTCAGAAATAGAATCTTGGAAATCTCTACTAAAGACAAAATTATACATTTGTCAATTCAGGATAACCTTCCCTTGTCAGAGTGTATACAGGATATTTAAGATCATATGCAGTTGGAGGCATCATGAGAAAAGAAAAAAAGTCGGTTGCCTGACGCGTCTTTTTATGGTGATCAAATTTCTCTCTTCACGGGTACGCTAACTGGATCTTCAATTCTATTTTCACCTTAAGGCTCATATATCTGGATGCACAGGCTAGTATGATTTGATAGAAAGCGCTATTAAAATGAAGTTAAGATATTTGTATCCAGCAATAATTATCAGAACTCACCTCTGCTGTGAGAAAATTATATCAGAGCTATGATGAAAAAAAAAATGCTTAGTCATTTCAGTAGACTACTGTAAAACACTGATCACCGTTCTAAATTTGAACCATGGGAAATCCAACCTCATTTCTCATACTGTATATAATAATTTGAGAAAGTAAAATAAAGAAATTGTAATCAATGGTGCTCGCAACAGAATTCAAAATGATTGGGACACAGAACATTATAAATAATGTCCAGCAAGCAGGATACCAAACCATCTTTATATTACAACATTTCCACAAAATATCTATAGGGCGATATGTTACATTCCATACTCACAAACATCTATAACAATAGCCAACTACTTAAGAAACTCTGGCATCCAAACGTATTACTGTAATTCCCCTAACATAGGCTCCACCATAAAAGTCCGCTATCTAAAATAATCCTACTATCATAAAACCCACTAACCAAAACAGAGAATAAAAGGCAATATATTCCGTAGAGTGTAACAGCTGCCAAGTAATACGCAGGGGAGACAGGAAGGAGAGTCAGCAATAGAATATATGAACATAGACGCAACGTTATTAATCAATACAATAGGTCTCTAATTTTCCAATACTGCAAAGGAACAGGTCACACTTTCGCATTAGGAGAACCTAGAATACATTACAATAACATAAACAGCAAATATCAAAGGCTTATAATTGATTCTCTATTATTCAGAAAACACAATAGCATTAATAGAAAATAGATTTGCCCGAAACATATAACACAATATATCCTAGTACCAGCTAATAATATCAACAATAATATAAGTAACTTATATGTAATAGCCAATAACTATTATAAAACTACTTAAATAATAGAATTTCTAACCTATAAGATAATTCATAGAATATAGCAAACAATAGTAGAATATGTATAAATACCTTAATAAAAAAAAAGTGTCTTAAGAAAACAAATAATATGCAAAACTTCCTAATGTATATATATATATGTAGATAGAATCATAATAGTTTTAGCATCAGGCGACGTTATATTTTCTTGATATATTGTATATGTTTCTCCTGTAGAAGGGCGGACAAGCTCGAAAGCTCGAGAAGACCAGAATAAAAGATACTCATCCCCATAGACGTTTTACTTTGATATCAGAAATCAATGATAATATTAAGGTTTTGCCACAAACAATGTGAATCGTAAAAGACAGCGGCGAGAGATGCGGTATACACCGCCTCAACATAACTTTCATTGCCTGATAAAATGCCAGTGAAACGGAAAGCATAAATTAAAATTCACGATTTATAATAGACTGTTAATCTCAGGATGCGTGGACTACTTCACCAATACTTAAAAATAGTATGGCTTTTCATTAGGTATATATTTCTAAAGTATATGGGAAGAAACATATACTAAATTCGAGCCCCGCGGCGGGCGACATTGTTGCGTTCCCGGTTTGGATAGTTGAAAAGGGAGGATACACGATGTGACTTATTAAAGTTTCCTTACTTAAGTATATATATATATAGCAATTTAGGCCAACAACCCCATGTATATAACCCGCAGCAAGACCTTAATGTTGTATAATAGCAGCACAGCTGTCAGTGATGCACTATCGGCATATGTCTTTACATCATCACATGTAATGCAATTTGTGCAAACAGGATAAATAAAATAAATAAAAAAGAAAAGGGGGGAAAAACTCTGTAATTGATTAAGAGTTGAGCTAAAGCAAGGATCGAGCATATAATATTGTCAGAACAATGGTCTAAAGATGGAAACAGCCGCGACACATTATACAATTTCATCAGACAACCCATGAAATCGTTATTAAATTGGGCAATCTATAAAACACTGAAACACAGACACTCGCGGCAATGTATGTGGCCGGTAATTTATGGGAGACTTGATTATTAGTAACATTCCCTTCAAATATGTAAGAAACATACAACATTTCATTTAAACAGTGGGAATAGCACCATAAGGCAAATTATGTATGAAATAGGTAACAGAGGAAACAAGAAAATTTCTCTAGATATTTATTTAAATATCTTAAAATTTGGGAACATGTCTATACTGACGAGATATGCTATTTACATAGTAAAATTTAGATAGAGGTGACCTGAAGTTACTTTATAGCCCTTTAGGGCCCATGCGAAATCTAGGTTGGCTACTACACAAAAGGGGGGGGGGGGGGAAGGCGCTAAGTCATAATGACAAATGGCTTACCTTTTCTCGAAAGTGCCGGCAAAGGTCTGGTCTCCTGTCTGCAGACTGTCCTTTCACTGAGCGACTCCGATCGAATCCTGCCTTTTGGCAAAGAACCTTCTTTTATTCATCTCTCTCTCCATTTTCATTCGCCGAAAGAAACACCAATCAAAATGGCCAACGGCTCCAGTATCAATTTCATAGACGCCCCAGGCCTCATCAAAATAGAACATATAGTATTACCAAAACAAAAAATCTAAAGAGAGAAACAGTCACGGCACTAGTGTAAGATTTCAGACTCCAGGCCTCTTCCATCAAAATAGAACATATAGTATTACCAAAACAAAAAAATCTAAAGAGAGCAACAGCTACGGCGATAGTGTAAAATTTCAGACCCCAGGCCCCCCCCCTTCCACATGGATTGAAATACCATCCTCCCTTTTTCTCGGGACGATATATATATATCGCCCCCCCTCCGTCTTAGCTAAAATCGACACAGGCCCCTTTTCACTTGAACTGTAATATAACGCCTTCCTTTCTCGGGGAGGATATTTTATAAGGTTCAGTCTTTAGAGATCTTCCTTCTCCATTTTCCCTTTTTTTTTTTTTTGGTCACCTTTACCTAAATTTTTGGTGAGGGGAATATATGTACATATGAAACAACAGTTTCCAGCTCGGATGTCTCTGGATGTCTTCTTCTTTACCAGGCATCAGCTTTCGGCATGGAAGTCTGGTGTCACCAAGTGTCTAAGTTTCTGGGCAAAAAAAAATGGTCTATAAGTCTATGTGGGAGGGAAGCCATGTATCCATTTGATTTGATTATACATACGCCTTCTGTTGGGGGTATGGTTACAAAAACGTGCCCCAACAACTGGAGGATAGAACGACTTAGAGAAACAAGGCCTAGAAAGAAGGCTTAAGAGTCAGCATAACCATTAGCAAAATTACAGCCGATTTTATGATCGCGGAAATAATAAAAGTTGAGTTCAACGACACAGTATTTCATGGTCGTGTCAGAACAAGTCCAAAAGACAAAGAAATGAGCAAGGACCAATGAGGGAACACTTTCCCAAAGGTCAACCAATAGAAAAAGGCCACGTCACAGCTTTCCTCCAATGGGAAAAGAGATAGGTCTTCGTGTTAAATCGAGAAGCAAGGATTATCAGTTAGGAACTCGCTCTCACCGAGGTAACATCTGCTCTCGAGACCTCCCCAATTCATCCCATAGCTAAGTCCAATCACCGCCATGTGATCAGATAGTTAATAGACAACCCGCTCTATCTTCTCCAAAGCCTTTCTTTCCTCCAAACCAGTTGCCTTTTATTTTCAAACCCCCATCACGTGTCCTGGTTATTCCCCACTGTATGCTCAACTTTCCACTCAAACGACTGCGTTTCAACCAATCCTCACCATTCTCATCGAACAACAAGAAATTCCGCAACGATATTGTGACATATACTTAAGTAAGAAAATTTTAATAAGTCACATCGTATATCCTCCCTTTCCATTTATCCAAAACGGGAACGCAACAAATCTAGGAATAAAATAATATTATTTTTTTTTTTAAGAGAATTATGAAAAATAAAAATATACATGCTCATCCTATGGGAAATCATTTTAGAATAAAATAAATATTAAAGAAAACTTAAATTAACTTTCTTATCGAGAGATAATTTAGATTAGTAATGAAATAAAAATAAAATCTATCTTGTTTGCCCCTCTGAGAAACCTACATAATAATTTCTTCTTTAAGAAATTCTAAAAATACTAAATATGTCCAATCTATCTAAATGCGATATCATAAGTTATATATACAAAGAAAAAGGTGAGGAGATGGACTGGTTAAAAAAGAAGAATACTCGAAGTACCCTTCTTTCTTGTCGAGGCAGCTTCTCCATTGTCCACCAGCTTTCCGTTTACACTATGGGTGAACTTTAAAGGCATAGGTATCATCTCCAACTGAATGTCTCCCCGGTTCCTGGTCTTCCTCTCGTTCTGTTTGCATCGGGCTTCTGGCTGTTTAAACAGGGCCGATGTCATCTTCCTACAGCAGGTCTTGAGATACACGTCCAGGGCTGTTTCCTCCCCTGCCTTGACCTTTAGAGCACCGTCGGCCATTGTCGTGGGACTTCCATCTAGACATCAAACACTCCGGCAAGATACTGCGTATATATATATGATGTAAAAGTTTACATCTTTGTTGGGTCTGTTTGGTGGAAAATCTGGCCCAACAACCTCATCCTCTGATTTAGTTCTGAGTGCTATCTCATCATAATGCATAGATTGAGACAGCTATTGTGTGAGATTTGAAGTACCATTGAGGATGGTTTTATCAACAAATCTTGGAATCAATATAAATTTAATCTCGCGCGCGTGACAATAGCATCTCACTTTATCTACATGGACTTATTGAAGCTTTCCTAGATAAACCTAACTTTATTGTAAGTCAATTGTCCATTACTAGTCAATTGAATTCACTTAATATGATAAATTTATAATTTTTATTATTTTATGAAATCTCTTGTTATTTATAATTTTTTATGTTACAGTTTTTGCTTCTTTCTCCAAAATGCATTTGTACTTGAAGTCTATTTTTATTATCCTTATTTTATATATATTTATAATCATTTAGTTCAACTCAATTATAGCATTTTAACATATTTATTTTATATTTCAAATAGTAATGCAATATACATATTTTAGACCGTAAAAGAACAAAAAAAAAAAATTAATCTGTCGATTTATATTTGGCACCTTCGATTTTCCACTCTTTTATTTATTTTTGTATTGTTTATTTTCAAAGTTGTTTTGATAAAAAATTGCTATTATTTGGTATCTTGTTGCCTTAATTATTTTAGAAATAAAAATAGCAGCACAATAATATACCTCATTTTGAATATACATTAAAAGCATCAGATGAATTAATGATAGCTTATTAGATCTATTTATACAATTCAAAGTGTTTAACCTTTATAAGTTTTTAAAAATGTATGTGTGACATTATTGCTTCTTAAAAATAATTTTTCAATATAATTAATAACCAATTGAGTGTATTTGTAAACAATTTTTTGAAATTAAATCAATATTTTTTGAAAAGCTGACAATATATTAGCACACTTTGCAATGAGGTATGTATAGAACATGACTATGGGACTTTATAATTTTTTTTTAATCATAGAAATTGACCCATCTCACCAAATTCTTGATAGCTGGTTGTTAAAACAATAGTTATTAATCAAAACATACATAAGGTTATAATCCATGTGAAAGAAGGACTTGTACAAAACATTGCAAGGTTAACAATTATAGCTGCCTTGATCCTATTCTATTTGACAAATATAATTGACATAAAAAAAAAAAACTGGGTGAGATGCTCATTTATGTGGACTGTACAAACACAATGCTTGTATTATTCCAGGCCAGGCCTATTTACAGTAAGTGAAAATAGTTATATTTTTAAAATAACCTTTCTAAACGTTGCCATCAGTGGTCTGCATAAATGAGTATCTCACCAAAAACTGCTTTTTAAAATACTTTTACTAAAACACTTTGACATCAACATTTTCGCCCATCAAGATTCACAAGAACATATTGTGCTTGCTAGAAGATTGCCTACAGAACATACATGTTAAACTTGAGGAGGTCTCGGACAAGCTCCCTAATTTATTAACCTGAACCTAACCTAAATTGAACCTGACTTGGACCTAACCTAAACTAACCATACCTAACCATGATAGATACTAATTCCAAGACCTCCTTGAAACTTTAGTAATTTTTCAAGTTAGATTCATATAATATATTTATTCAAATATACACCTTAATATGTATGTGATGAAGGGGACACTTAGGTTCCTGAAGTGTTACAGCTCAAAGGTCAAAGACGGGGAGACTCCATAGTAAGACAGGTGTCGAAGGAAGAAAAGCACAAGAGTGTCAGATCCCATTGTATGCGCTCAGACTTTAGACCTATAAAAACTGTCTGACCACCCAAGATGGCAGGTTTTATAGGGGCATCCTGGTTAATGACCTTTCCTGACCAATTAGATTGCAAGCAGATGATGCCTGTTTTACTTTTCTTTGTCTTCATTTGATTTAATTGATTTGCATGTGGTACTGCTGCAAAATTTACTCTCTAATAAATGTGAGTTTTATTAGGTTGTATGATATTGTTGGTCTTGAACATAGTAGAAGTAAGAAATTTAAACTTTTTGACACGTATATTTCTTTAAAAAAGAAAGTTATATTCTACTGTTTATACGATGCATTAGCGCGCCATCTGTTATAAGAAATTTGAACTATTTTTGACTGTATGATTCTTTTTCTTTTTTTAAAAATAAATCAATTTTCTACTGCCCTTACTGCAATGATAAAAATAATGGGAGGGCCTGGCTCATCAGTGGTGAACCCTCCTAGCGGTTTCTCCAGTTAATCTAGCATACCGCTGTAATATTGCATTTTTCGATTTTCCTTTCATACTGATACTGATGCTAGAGAGAGAGAGACTCTTGGAATGGGTATTTTAAATATTTTCTACTATCTTTACTGCAATTATAAAATAATGAGAGGGTGGATTAAACTGACGAAACCGCTGGGAGGATTCACCACTGATGAGCTAGGCCCTCACATTTTTTTTATTATTGCAGTAAGGGCAGTAGAAAGTTGTTTTATTTTAAAAAATAAACCTAAGTGTCAAAAATAGTTTAAATTTCTTATAATGGCATGGTAATACATCATAGTAGAAGTAAATATTGTCGGAGAAAAGTTATAAATTAAAAAAATTTAAAAACATATACAATATCCAGGTTAACCTTGTTAATTTACTACTTGCGATAATTCGACCATGCCCCGACCTGCAGCCTATCAAATAACCAACATTAATTCAACCATTGATGATTCATACTATCAATAATTCGACCAATTTTTAAAATTAAATTTCAACATTGGATGCTCCTTCTTTAAATACAAATTTATTGCTGAAAATACAATACTCTAACACACAGTGGCCATAGTTTTTTTTTTAGTCAGAAATGATAATGACAATATTGCTGTATCATGCTTGATTGACATAAACAAAATTCTTTAGGGGAATATTCACTAAAGCAGTCCACGGGCGGAGCCAGATAATAATTTTTAGTAGGCAGGAACAAAATTCTACCGCGAAACATTCACTCGAGCAGAAGGCACACGAAGCCAGGTCATCTCTACATATAAAATATCGTTTCTCTGCCTTTTGGCTAAGATCATGTAGTATATATCTAGATATTTTCATTTATATATATCTTATTGATATTCTATTCAGTAGAGAGAGTGGATATGTTTGCTCGAAAAATATATTTTCTATAATATATAAATATATAATGTAACGAATATTATTATCATTATTATCATAATATTCGGTGTGTTCCGGAATATTATTATCAATAATATTCGTTAGGCAAACTTTCACTCGGATAAAACCCGGGCGAAGCCGGGTACGCATTCGCTAGTATAAATATATATTATAATATCAACTATATTAATTAAATCAAATACCTAAACACTAATATAATACAATTTTTGCCATCACACACACTTTTTCCTGTAGTTTATGTGTTACTTCTGTATTGCTATTCTATGGCACTTCTAATATTTATTATTGATGTACTTTCAGTATGAAGGAAATTGCGATCGGGGGAATAGTATAGTATATAATATAAATGAGTTTTAAAAATTGAAAAAAAAAATGCATCGGCCGGGAATCGAACCCGCGCCGCCCGAATGGCAGGCGAGCATTCTACCACTGAACCACCGATGCATATAAAAAATGGCCATATTTGGGTATTCATTCCTTTCCGGATTACTCCGCTTAAAAAAAAAGTTCTTCAAATGAAAAAAAGAAATAGCCAAAAATACTAATCAAAATGTAGCCGAAAATTTTCCTCAGGTTTATAAAAAGCGACATGCAAAATTTGGTACCAATTGGTTCAGTAGTTTTTGAGTTTATCGCGAAACAGACAGACAGACATTGACTTTTATATATATAGAGACTAGGCGAATGACCCGGCTTCGCCCGAGAAATCCCTTGGGTGCAATTTCCTTCATACTAAAAGTATATCAATAATAAATATTAGAAGTGCCATAGAATAGCAATACAGAAGTAACACATAAACTACAGGAAAAAAGTGTGTGTGATGGCAAAAATTGTATTATATTAGTGTTTAGGTATTTGATTTAATTAATATAGTTGATATAATAATATATTATAAAACTATTTTAGAGGCGTAATATTCTTTTTTAAAATAAAACAATTTCTACTGTCCTTACTGCGATGGAAAAATTAAAGGGAGGGCCTGGCTCATCAGTGGTGAACCCTCCCAGCGGTTTCGCCAGTTTAACCGGACCGCCCGCGTGGCAGGCGAGCATTCTACCACTGAACCACCGATGCTTTAAAAAAATGGACATATTTAGGTATTCATTCCATTTCGGATTAGTCCGCGTAAAAAAAAAAGTTCTTCAAATGAAAAAAATAAATAGCCAAAAATACTAATCAAAATGCAGCCGAAAATTTTCCTCGGGTTTATAAAAAGCGACATGCAAAATTTGGTACCAATTGGTTAAGTAGTTTTTGAGTTTATCGCGAAACAGACAGACAGAAATTGACTTTTATATATATATATATATAGGGATAATCCAAATTGCACCTTATCATGGATGTGGTCTTGTTACCTTGTGTTTATAATCTATAATTCAAATTGTGCCTTATCATGGATGTGGTCTTATTACCGTGTGTTTATAATCTATAATCCAAACTGTACCTTATCATGGATGTTGTCTTATTACTTTGTGTTTATAATCTATAATCCAAATTGGATGTGGATGTGGTCCAATCATGGATGTGGTCTTATTACCTTGTGTTTATAATCTATAATCCAAACTGTACCTTATCATGGATGTGGTCTTATTACCTTGTGTCTATAATCTACAATGCCCGGGGTTTACCCGATTAAATGCTTTTATTCAAATACTATTCGTTAAAATTATAAATTGGCGCCGTGAATGTCATTCTTGTATAATATATAAATGAGTTTTAAAAATTGTAAAAAAAAAAAAAAATGCATCGGCCGGGAATCGAACCCGGGGCGCCCGCGTGGCAGGCGAGCATTCTACCACTGAACCAAAAGCAAACGGTGACAGAATTAAGAACGCATGACGATGATAACTGTATATTATCCGTGACAGAGGCCACGACAGACGGTCGTGACTATATATAGAGATAGATACAGTAGAACCTCCATGAGAGGACATTCACGCTAGAGGACACCTCTCTATAAAGGACACTTTGGCTCTGCAATTAGGTGTCCTTTTCAGGGAGGTTCTATTGTATATCATTATTTTAAATATACAAGGTGCGTTCATTAATTTCCAGGACTGCTCTGTATCTTTGAAAAAATAAAACAAATAAAAAAACTAATTTAATATTTTTCAAAATATGCCCCTCCTGCCTCAATACACCCGTTCCATCTTTTTTTCCAATTGTCGAAGCAGGAGATAAAATCACTTTTTGAGAGGTTCCTCAAGGTTGCCTTCGATTCAGCTTGTGTCATATCAACGTTGTCAAATTTCCGTCCTTTCAAGTTAATTTTCAATTTAGGATAGAGGAAAAAGTCATTGGGGGCTAAGTCGGGGGAATAGGGTGGATGAGGGATCTGTATGGTTGAATGCTTGGCCAAAAACTGCAAAACAACATGGACTGTGTGCGGCCGCGCATTACCGACGTGAAGTATCCAGTCATTGTTTTGCCATCTTTCAGGTCTTTTAAGGCGCACTGCCTCCCTAAAGCACCTCATTATCCCCAAATAAACAGATAGTCCAGTCACTGAAGATAATTCTTCTGTTAGATTTAATTAACTCCTTTATTTTGAGCTTGTTTTCCTCGCAACGAAATGATCTTGGACGCCCAGTATGCTGATCATCGTTTACCTTTTCCCGACCTTTTTGGAAGCGTGAAAATCATTCAAAAGTTCTTGAACGGGATAAAGCTGCATCGCCAAAAGCTTCTTTAATCAATTCATACGTCTCAGTAGCACTTTTTTTCAATTTAAAACAAAACTTAATGCAGATTCTCTGCTCTTCGAAAATGGCCATTTTAAAATTAGAAATGCGAACCTTACAAGGAAGTTGTTTTGTTCTATTTTTAGATCGGCGCGTGCGCCACGAGACTCGTGCTTTCAGTCAGGTGTGGTCGAATGTCCAATATTCAACTCTGTAAAAAAATATTTTCTCTAGCTTTTTTATTTATTTTATTTTTTAACCAGTCCTGGAAATTAATGAACGCACCTTGTATATTTGATTATTTTGGGAAAATGTCCACTAGCAGTGAATGTTGTGATGAAATCATCCAACTGAGTTTAATTCAACTGAAACCTCTGATCCCTTGGGGTGTCGAATTAAAGAGGTTAGGCTGTATTTATGTTTTAATGCCATTTTGTCCTTGACACTGAAAGTTAATAATGAAAATGAAAGTCAATATTTTTGGTTCCATGAAAACTTGAGATTTATTTGGCCAGTTTTCCAAGAGAACATTACTAGCACAACATTTGACTTTTTTTTTTTTTGCAACTAACACACACACATAGTGTCTAAGTGACTTACTTTTCTATATTTCTCTTTTTGTTTCAAAAATTTGTTCATATTATACTTTTTTTTCAATTTTATTAAGAGAAATATAATAAATACACTAAAACTTTATTAAATAGCCTCTTTTATAAAAGCACACACTATAACATCTAATTTCAAAATACCAAGTTTTAAGGCCTGATTGTTTTTTAACCGCATTTAAAGAGCTACATAAAATCTTTGTCCAAGTGATGCCATAGCGAGGTTTGACTTCTATCTTCTTAGCTAACTGTATAACCCTCTTTAATTTAAACCGAATTCTTAACACATAGTTCAACCAATTTTTCAAATTTAAATTATTTCCCTTTCAAATTACCATATTTTATTCAACCAACTATAATTCAATATTTATTATTAATCAGCCATTTTCAAATCCAAATCAGCCTATTTACCTTTATTTATCCTACTTTATATTTCAACAAAGATCCTAATTGAACACTTGTTGACAACAAAATGTCCTAGAAAATTGTCCACACTAGCAGGAAATGTTGCAATGAATCATCTTAACTTATTATTCAACTTGGACCTTAATTCATCCAAAAATATTATTCATTGGAGTGTTGAATTAAAGAAGTTTCATAATTCACTTTTCTTCAAACTCTCAATTCTATTTCAGATACATTGTACTTCAATATGTCTTGGAAAAAGTCAACAGATCTTGGTCGTTTGACAAGGAACGCTAGGAGAAAACGCCTGCTTCGCCAAGAATATGTAACATTGTCCACAATATGTAACAAATCTGAAAAAACTTATAGTGAAAATTTCAGGTCTCTATTCCGAATATTCGTCAAGTTATTTGCAAATTGCATTGCGTTCAGCTCACGGATCGCGATTTCAAAACAAAAAATTAGCGGCATTGTTTGTTTTCATTTCCATTCTATTTTTGCTGTATGTTGTATAAATTTTTACACATTATACTTTTATTTAATAGAATATCTTTGCATTCGGCAATTTTGAAATAGAAGAAAATACAAATGGCTTCCAAAATAAAGAAAAGAAACAAAGAGTGGTGTTCTAAAAAAAAAAACAGTGGCAGCATGCCCTTTTAGAAGCGTTCTATATCAAGTTTAACCTAGGCTAAAACATAATTCCAAATAATTTTAAAGCCAGAAATGGTTTGAATAACAGGTTAAAAACAAAATTTAATATACATTTCAGAAGAATATGTGGAAACTGGAATTGGAAGAAGAAGAAGCAAAAAAAAAAAACGGTTCCCCCAAGTTCCACGTGTCTCATTAGCCACAAACAAATCGACTTATAAATTTCAAAAACTACCACTACAGTTCTATTTTTAGAATGGAATTCTTGTTAGGTATATGACTCATTCAGGGTTCGCGGATATTCCCCCTGGCCAGCCGTTTTACCACCGATTTTGTATTTGCAATTGGCGTATTTTATTCGCAATTTTACCGATTGCGCTATCGTATCAACATGTTTTGCGTCCGATTTTTCTGAATTGGATACTTTTGATTCATCCTCAATTGATTCAGAATTCACAGAGCTCTTTTGCTTTGGTGGAAATAACGATATTTTAAGACAATTATGATTTTCAAATTTCACTTTTCACTTTCTCAAACAACAAGGTATTAGAGGCATTTTTTCTAATAAATATAGTATTATATTATTTGAGAAAGATGTTCTAAAATACTATTATACCTTTTAAATATATTATTAATACTGTTTTGCCTAGGGGATTTGGCTTAATTTTTAAATAATACATAGGTTTATATATAAACATGTATGCTAATGATAAGAAGAACCTATTAACAAATGACTTCTTTTGATATTCAGCATTACTGTAAATAAATAGGTCAATTTAGGGAATTAAAACAAAGTGACCATTATTAAGTGGCTGCCTTTTCCTGTTGTATGGCTGTTTTTTGATTATACGGTCTAAAAATTTATAAAAGTTTTAAAAAATGTCCAAACCGTGGCTATAGTGAACTGTGGCTTTAGTGAACCAAAAGCTCTGTCCCATTGGGGTTCACTATAGAGGGGTTTTACTGTATATTAAAAACAAAATAGGCATATTCTGACCGCTCACATGAGCTTTTAAGATGGCAGAGCGCCATCTATTATTTTCTCACATGTGTATATTTAATAAGAAAAAGGCATCTCCTAATTGTGCAACTAAGAGTTTGTGATGGCTTGAACCATCTATTTTAGTTGTACGATCAAATGCCATTTTCTTAATTTATCCATCTGATTCCAATACAATTTCACACTTTTGTACAATTTTTTTACATATATATAAATACTGTTATTCTATATGTATATTTTAATAAATAAATGTATTTCAGAGTGGTATTTATGAATTATAAGAAAATAAGACCTAATCCAAATAATTTATTAGTGTGTGACGTTTCGGCAACAGCATTGTCACCATCATCAGACAAAAGAATAAATGGACATTGAAGTAGAGGAGAGCTTCAGATTCTGAACTCTTTAAAATAGAATCTTCAAGTGATGGCTTAGCATCAACATTGATATTCACTTTGGAATTCATTTTCTTCAGCTCATAGGAAGAATAACTTCTTAGGTCCATTGAAGTCTATAAAAAATGATAAATCACAATTTGGATTATAGATAATAATATAAGAAAATAAGATCTAATCCAAATAATTTATTAGTGTGTGACGTTTTGGCAACAGCATTGTCACACACTAATAAATTATTTGGATTAGGTCTTATATTTTTATCTATAATCCAAATTGTGATTTATCGAATTATGAATTAAATAAAAATTATTTTTATATTAGGCTATTTATTCTCTCTCTTTTGAATTCTACAAAGGAACTTTTTGTGGTTTTCATATACAGTAAAACCCCGCTAATACGAACCCTGTGTATAGCGAACCTTCCCTTATAACGAACCCACGGCGATTCCCAATTCCATTCCATTGAAAATACCATCGTTATAACAAATTTTGCGATTTTTTAAATAACGAACTACCCCTATAATGAACCTATTTTCGGTCCCAAAATGATAAAATATATTTAAAATACTATGCTTATAACGAACTTAAAATTGTGATCTAAAAAAAAATTTAAAACAACAAAATTTTTAGCATGTTTCAGCTCACGGATCGCGATTTCAAAACAAAATATTAGCGGCATTGTTTGTTTTCATTTCCATTCCATTTTTGCTGTATGTTGTATAAATTTTCACACATTATACTTTCATTTAATAGAATATCTTTGCATTCGAAAATTTTGAAATAGAAAAAAAAAATACAAATGGCTTCCAAAGTAAAGAAAAGAAACAAAAAATGGCGCTCAAAAAAAAAAAAAAAAAAACAGTGGCAGCATGCCCGTTTAGAAGCGTTCTATATCAAGTTTAACCTAGGCTAAAAAATAATTACAAATAATTTTAACCCTTAACTGGATGAGTGGATTTTTCTTACGTAACTGGACGGGTTGGGTAGATTCAACCCATTTATGTAACTTTATGAAATAAGCGCTAAATAATGATTGAAATCAATATTTTAAAAATATTGAATTAATATATAGTTAATATACAGAATTTGACTTTTAAAAATTCTGAATATAATCTATTTGCAGTTTTCACAAATTTTTAAGAAATGTTATTGCAAATGCTTAGTTGACATACAGAGCAAAGGGTTTTTATTTTTTATTGTGTTTTTTGATGGCCATTTTTAGCACCTTTTTGGAGTATCAGATTGTGGCATCGTAGATTCACTTGGTTTACTTGAGCCATCATTCTTCTTGAATTGTTGACTGTAATTGTAGTGGGAGAGAATCGAGATTACGCATGGCCAGGTGTTCATCAGTCAATGCTCTCCCAAGATCAACAATAAAATGACTCCTTTCTTTTTTGCCCTTCAATCTGATTACCGATTTTCTTTTTTTTGGAACATAGGAGACTAAAGTGGTTATTCCAGAGAAACCTAAAATAGAGGTTCCTGATTCTCTATTAGGGTGCGGTTGAAATTGTGGTGAATCAAGGTTTTTTCTTTCTCATCATTCCTATATATGTATGGCCATGTTCTTTCAACTTAACAACTAATTCTGCTGAAATTAATCAATTGTCTGCTGGAATATTTCTTCCAAACTGTGGTCGACTAATCTCTAAAACATATATATTTTGGGTTGGCAGGGATAGTTCTCTCTGTTGACTCGATTGATAATTCTACTTATCCAAAGAAAGAAGTGTTATTTTATAAAAAGGAAGCTAAAAATAGCGGAAGATAGAGACTCAAGTATGAGCCACGAGCTAACACTGACACAAAAAATTCTCACGCTTCTGGATGGGCTGGGCGGAATCCGCCCACACATGCAAATTTAACCCCCCTCCCAAAACTGAAATTTATAAATGATGGATGGAAAGTGTTTGTATCACTGTAAAATTAGAATACATGAAAGCTGGTAGCTCTAGGTAAACAAAAAATATATTTTTTTCCTATATTAAATTTATGCATGGGCAGAATCTACCCAACCCGTCCAGTTAAGGGTTAAAGCCAGAAATGGTTTGAATAACAGGTTAGAAACAAAATTTAATCTACTTCAGAAGAATATGTGGAAACTGGAATTGAAGAAGAAAAAAAAAAAGCCCTGTGTCTCATGGGCCACAAACAAAATGACTTATAAATTCTCAAAAACTACCACAACACTTTTATTTTTAGAACGGAAGCCTTGTTAGGTATATGACACATTCAGGATTCGCGGATATTCCTCCTGGCCGGATGTTTTACTACCAATTTTGTGTTTGCAAATTGGCATGTTTTATTCACAATTTTACCGATCGCGCTATCGTATCACAACATGTTTCGTGTCCGATTTTTCTGAATTGGATACTTTTAATTCATCTTCAATTGATTCAGAATACATGGAGCTTTATTCCTTTGATGGAAATAACGATAGTTTAAGACAATTCGGATTTTCAAATTTTACTTTTCACTTTCAAACAAGGTATTAGAAGCTTTTTTTAAAAATAAATTTAGTATTATATTATCTGAGAAAGATGTTCTTTTTTTTTTGTGCTTATCCCTAGTACACCTGGTACAGGCCATGATTCTTAGTTAGCGACTCCTTTTACTGTAAGCGCACCACATGTCTACACATGTGAAAAGCAGTTCGACTTTGCACTTACAAATGTGCCAGAGCCCCGTTTGGTTACTTGCACTCGCTGGTGGGGTTGGACTTTTGAAAGAATCGGGGGAAATTGGAGCATTTTTTTTTTTAAACAGAAACAAGTGTCCAATGCGGGAATCGAACCCGGGTCGTAGTGGTCGAAAACCAAACGGTTTAACCAGCCTTCCACCGACCCCCCTGAAATATGTTCTAATATACTCATACCTTTTAAAAATATAATTAATAAAATTTTGCCTAGGGGATTTCCCTTAATTTTTAAATTATACATAGAGGTTTATATATAAACATGTATGATAATGATAAGAAGAACCTATTATCAAATGACTTCTTTTGATATTCAGCATTACTGTAAAGAAATATGTCTATTTAGGGAATTAAAACAAAGTGACCATTATTAAGAGGCTGCCTTTTCCAGTGTGTATGGCTGTTTTTTAATTATACGGTCTAAAAATTTTGAAAAGTAAAAAAAAAAAAAGGCCAAATCATGGCTATAGTGAACCAAAAGCTCTGTCCCATTGGGGTTCACTATAGAGGGGTTTACTGTAGTTTTATTTTTCTACATCAAAACATTTTTAGGTTTAATTATTTCTGAAATATTAAATCATATTGCCTGTGTGGCATGTTTGGTACAAATATGTAGAATGATTATATTAGAATAAGGATAAGGCACAATTTGAATTATAGATATAAACACAAGGTAATAAGACCAAATCCAAATAACAATCACTGTTCCCGAAACGTCACATACTATTTATTTGGATTTGGTCTTATTACCTTGTGTTTATATTAGAATAAGTTTAAGAATAATTTTGACATTGATAATTGTCAAGAATGAATGATGTAAAAAATAAATGATAATGAAAATTTCAGTACAAATAATTTGAGTGGGAAGCCATTTGTTGGGTAAGTTCTGGGAGATGCCAGGTTTATGTAGCTACAATGTAAGGCTCTGGTAATTTTTGGCTGCACTTCAGCCACTCCAGTATAATTTAGATTGTACATTTCCTAATCACTTTAGTTTTTAAAAAAGCTAAATTGTTTCAAATTTAGGATGGTTCTTCTAATGGTCTTGGATATGTTGCCCAGATGAAGGAGCCCTCCGTCTTTTCAAGGAACTACTACTTGGTGGTACAGAACTATCTGAGAATTTTGGAATTTTGGGCCCAGAACATAGAGTTGGAGGTGGATGAAGGTAACATCTCTCATGCTGTAAAATAACCTATCAACCCACTCTATTTCAACACTTACTTTAAGTCAACCCATTTTTCAAATCCAAGCCATTTCTCTTTCAAATTACCATTTTTATTTCAACAGGTCTACCATATTTTAGCAACACCTTAATTGCTAACAACAAAATGTTCACCAGCTATGTGAATGTTGAGATGAATCAATAATCAGCAAAGTGTATACTATTTTATGCTAGGCCTTGATCTTTACATATATAGTCTAACTTTTTTTAATTCAACACCCCAAGGGATCAGAGCTTTGGATTGAAATAAAGTTGGGGTTGAATTATAAGATGATTATATATTCATCATTGTTATATATATATACAGTAAAACTCCTCTATAGTGAACCCCAATGGGACAGAGCTTTTGGTTCACTATAGCCACGGTTTGGCTATTTTTTTTTTAACTTTTCTAAATTTTTAGACCGTATAATTAAAAAACAGCCATACAAACAGGAAAAGGTAGCCACTTAATAATGGTCACTTTGTTTTAATTCCCTAAATTGACCTATTTCTTTACAGTAATGCTGAATATCAAAAGAAGTCATTTGTTAATAGGTTCTTCTTATCATTAGCATACATGTTTATATATAAACCTATGTATTATTTAAAAATTAAGCCAAATCCCCTAGGCAAAACATTATTAATAATATATTTAAAAGGTATAATAGTATTTTAGAACATCTTTCTCAAATAATATAATACTATATTTATTAGAAAAAATGCCTCTAATACCTTGTTGTTTGAGAAAGTGAAAAGTGAAATTTGAAAATCATAATTGTCTTAAAATATCGTTATTTCCATCAAAGCAAAAGAGCTCTGTGAATTCTGAATCAATTGAGGATGAATCAAAAGTATCCAATTCAGAAAAATCGGACGCAAAACATGTTGATACGATAGCGCAATCGGTAAAATTGCGAATAAAATACGCCAATTTGCAAATACAAAATCGGTGGTAAAACCCTGAATGAGTGGCGAACCCTGAATGAGTCATATACCTAACAAGAATTCCATTCTAAAAATAGAACTGTAGTGGTAGTTTTTGAAATTTATAAGTCGATTTGTTTGTGGCTAATGAGACACGTGGAACTTGGGGGAACTGCTTTTTTTTTTGCTTCTTCTTCTTCCAATTCCAGTTTCCACATATTCTTCTGAAATGTATATTAAATTTTGTTTTTAACCTGTTATTCAAACCATTTCTGGCTTTAAAATTATTTGGAATTATGTTTTAGCCTAGGTTAAACTTGATATAGAACGCTTCTAAAAGGGCATGATGCCACTGTTTTTTTTTTTAGAACGCCACTCTTTGTTTCTTTTCTTTATTTTGGAAGCCATTTATATTTTCTTCTATTTCAAAATTGCCGAATGCAAAGATATTCTATTAAATAAAAGTATAATGTGTAAAAATTTATACAACATACAGCAAAAATAGAATGGAAATGAAAACAAACAATGCCGCTAATTTTTTGTTTTGAAATCGCGATCCGTGAGCTGAACGCAATGCAATTTGCAAATAACTTGACGAATATTCGGAATAGAGACCTGAAATTTTCACTATAAGTTTTTTCAGATTTGTTACATATTGTGAACGTGTATAGCCGACATAGGAACAAACACACTTACATACATACATACATACATACATACATACACTGACTTTTATATATATAGGGATTATAATATATTAAATATTGACCATTGACTTTAAATATTAAATTATCATAATCTTGTTTACATTCATTAATTCATTCAATCCTGCATATCTAAAATATAAAAATGTAAATTGTTATTGTTTAAATAATATTTTATAAAACCAAAATTAATTTTAATAACCCAAATACCTTACAATCATAATACTGCTTGTGAAATTTTTCTAGGACATCCAAATATTAGCTCATTAAAATAATATTTTTAGAAAAAAAAAACTCTTGTAATATATTTTAATTAATAATATGAATTTTTGATATCATTGGGTCTTTTTATATCATTTATTTAGAATGTTTCATGAGATTAACTTTTATGATGGATAAAATTGCATTTTAATACATTTTTGAACAAAGGGAAAAAATTGAAAATACAGTAAAGCACACCTCTCTGTAAAGCACACCTAATTGCAGAGCCAAAGTGTCCATTAGGGAGAGGTGTCCTCTTACCGGAGAGTTGCTAAATTGTAAAAATGATAATTTTGCAAATGAAAACTGTCCTTTGTGGAGAGGTGTCCGCTAGCAGGTTGTCCACTAAAGGGAGGTTCTGCTGTACTATTTTTATATAAGTGAATGATTGCACTGGGTAAAAGTGAATTAGGGAAATAAAAAAAAAGCTAAACATTTTTTTAACAAAAATTATGATTTTTTTTAAAATAGTTTGTATAAAAAGTACAAAAGTGATATTGTACTGGAATCTGGTTGTTAAATTAGGTTAAAGGTATCTCCTGATTGTTTGGAAAAAAGTAGTTAGTAATCAGAGGAGATGCCTTTCTCTTAAATCCTTTATGGTTGTTTGCTTTTAGGCTAGAACCATATTCAGGGTGTATTCTTAGCTGATCAATCTTCAAAAGCATGTCTTTCCTCTTCTGCAAGCTATTTCAAGAAGCAGAATGTTATTCCCCAAGGCACCTTATTGTTTACAATAAGTGACAAGCTGCTGCTTAGGTTATCGAACCAACAGCGGAAAAATCATCCACACACACGAGGAAGCAAAAATTGTGCACTTTTAAAAATGACGCGTATGCACTAAATATATAGCCTCAGTGCCCAAAGTATTGCATTTTTAGTATTAAAATTATATTTTGAACAAGAATTATCTAATGTCAAAATTTAATTTTGAACAAGAATTATCTAATGTCAAAATTTAATTTTGAACAAGAATTATCTAAAGTCAAAATTTAATTTTAAAAAGTTGAATTATCAATGGTGTCAAATTTTCGTTGGTTGCATTAACATTGGTTATTTGATAGAGGCTGGAGGTAGGGACATGGAATCATTGTTGAATTAACAAAGTTTGACTATATAAATATTCTGGCCTCAGATAAACCCACCAACAGTCCACTTTAGCATCACTGAAGAGACATCCGCCCATCCAAATCGTTAAAATTGCAAAATTGCTTGAAAAAGAGATATTTGCCCTCTATAAAAATATTGAGTTTATATTTTGTTCTGAATAAACTTTTTCTATTAAATTCAAAATATTCATTATTATTGATCATATATACATATGTCGGTATGCACGTATATATAGAATATTATATATACATATGTAGCTACATATCCAAGTTATTTTCTCTGCTGATTGGCTACCCATTCCTAGCACCCAGACGATACATGCACAGTTCATTTTTCCTCAGCTACATTTTGGGAGGTGGACCAACTCACTGGCCAAGTATTGCATGAACTTGCTAAGTATTTATAATTAGAAGTGGGGCTATATGTTTAAAAGTTAAAGTAAAATTAATATCAAATCCAACATGAAGGCAAGTACCATCAATAAAGTACAAGTTATTGCTATTAAGTTGATTATATAGACACATTTCTAAATAGTTTTGCCATAGATATTCTCAATACAGACAGCTGAAGAAGAGCCATGTAGCTTCCATTGATCTCAATGATGTATACTGAAATAAAGATTCTCCCTTTTTTAATTGTACTCCTCATAGTTTGACAATATGCTAATGTAAGACTGCTAACTCAGTGTCACACATGCCTTTAAAATGGCATTTGATGGAGACTTTCTTGGTGTCCAGGGAAACTACAGACCTAAACTTGCATCGATAGAGTAGAGCCCCCCCTTTTTATTGAAATTTGCAATTTTTATTAAACAGCCCTTATTAGTGAAGGCATAATGTCTCAGCAAAGCTGACTGCTACAGGGCCCGTCCCCAGGTGGCGGATAGGGGAATGACCTTCAATTATGAAAACCAGCTGTGAAACAAGCAGAATAACTCTGACAAATAAGCAGTCATGGACCACAACAGCAGCATTGTTATAAGAGGAGAAAGACCTCTTAAAAATCTCGCGTTCAACTGACCCAGTTGATAGACCTCAGCAAGGTTCCTCTCCAGGGATACAGAGGAGCTGTGTCTATACTCATTACAGGCAAAGTCAGACTTTCACCAAAGTGTGCCTGGATCATGGTGCCATGATCAACAAAAGCTGCACCCTTACAGTCCATTCTTTGAGATCAGACGTTGATTTGCATGCTGCAAAGCTCTTCACACAGAATACTTTGGGAGAGGCCGTTACTTATCACAAACAGCTCATGGAGCGTGAACTCATGGAATTCGTGTAATCTTTGCACAAAGGGATAAGAAACAAAAATTTTTTTTCCTATTCCACTGCCAATCTATTTATTTTAATTTATCCAACTACAGAAGAACTTCCCTCTAGCGGACACCTCTCTACAAAGGGCAGTTTTCATTTGCAAAATTACCATTTTTACAATTTAGCAACTCTCCGGTAAGAGGACACCTCTCTCTAAAGGACACTTTGACTCTGCATTTAGGTGTCCTTTACAGGGAGGTTCTACTGTATAACTATGTAATCCAACACTCATCTCAATAAAATTATTCCATGTGATGTTTATGAACGAAGATTTTTTTGTTATCATTTTTAAAAATCATATAAGACAATTTATCCATTTGCTAAATATTAAAACAAAAAAATACTGGGTAGGCTGATAATAATATTTTATTTTTAGTCAATTTAAGACTTTTGTCTCCTACATGATTGAAAAAAATAAACTATGAATGAAACAAATCGTAGCATTTTCTAAACTCTCCTATAGTGAAAAATTGTTTTTGTGTCTTGAGTTTTTGCTACATTTTAAAGATCACTCTATGTTGCCTTGTACTCATTCAATTTATTGCTGTGCTCCCTCCCACACAGAGGAATTTGAGGAGCGGCAGGTGTCACCAATGGCTCGCATGAAGGTCACCCCAACACGGTACCACGCTCCAGAAACCCCCCCACCAATATTCAGTCCCAAGAAGGAGGAGGAAGTGGTTGCTGCCACAGCTAGCACCCACAACCCCCATCGGTGCCGGTTCTGTGACTACAGCTCCCGGTGGAAGCAGAATGTCATCAACCACCAGTACACCCACACAGGAGAGAAGCCCTACCAGTGCCAGCACTGCAACTACAAGACCACCCAGCAGTCCCGACTCAAGCAGCACACCTACGTCCACACCAAGGAGAAGCCCTACAGATGCCAGCACTGCAGCTTCACCACAGCCTACGGATCCTATCTCAAGATCCACATACAGAAGAACCACAGCCCATCAGAACAGAGCCCCACAGCTCTCTACCATCCTTTCGACATCACCAGCTTGCTCTCACGGGTCTAATCACAGAGATGGGAGTTACGTTACACTCCCACTTTTATTTATTTATTTAGTTTTAACTTGCTTTTTAAATTTTTCTCTTATATACTTTGTAAAAAAATATATTTTTGATGCTAGATATATCTTCATTTTATTTTTATTTTTTTTATTAAAATCTAGCAGTATCAGTATTTTTATTTTACAAATGTGAGGCAGGTTTTTTTTTTTTTTTTCAGTGTATACATTTATTATTAGATATTTTTTTGTTTACTTTTAGTCAATTTTGTTTATATCATCATCAGGGTGGTAGCAGGCCTTGCAACCATCCAACAACCAATTAGGAGTCTAGTCCTACACCATTTACACATATTTACATACTTACCTATTTGCTCTTTTTTTTTTTCTGAATATCATTTTTTAGAACTAATTTATATTTGAAAATTTATTTCTATTATTTATTTTTAAAGTTTATAACAGCCTATATTTTAGATTAAAAAATACTTTTTTTTTTAAAGAATATTTTCCTTCCATTTATGATTTTTGGATGCAATTTTTTTTTTTCGGAAATTACTTTCAAAAAAGAATTAAAAGATATATGTGGCAAAGTCTAACTTAAACTATTTACACTAGTATATTTTGATAGATAACAATTGTTTATCATTATGATGTCTCTCTTCTCCAATACAGAAGTCAGCCATTGTGGTCACCCTGAAAGTCAACTGACAGGGCTGCTACTGTAGAAGCTACAGGTTTAGTATCAAATTTGTCACCCGGAGATGAGTTGCAGATCAAGGCTATGACCTTGGTTTGAAGTCAGTTTTTTTCTCTTCTCCCAGATGAATTGTCAGTTCTTGACTAAGGAGCCTTCATCTGCTCCAAGTCACCAAAACTAGCTTTAGTATAGTCTTTGGGTTTATCTGGAATTTCATGGGGTGTGCTTTTAGTACACAATGATGTTTTCTGAATTTGTTAATTTATTTTTAATATATATTATTATTCTTATATAAGACAAAAAATGAACTAAGATGCTGATGTTAGGATTGATACTTGGCGGCAGTATTAGCACCAACCAGGGATTGAATTAAAGTGGGATACACCTTGTTCAATCCCAGAAGAAGGCTTCTTTCTGTTCGAGATGACATTATTATTTACTATACATTCTGATCATCTTAGGGCTAGATGATCCTTTTCTATCTCCTCCCTAGTTAGTTCAACACAAATTGTTGATACCTTGTTATAACAGCCTCCTTTATAGCAGCAACCTTTGATAAGGTACAATTTGGATTATAAACTATAAGGTAATAAGACCAAATCCAAATAAATTAATAGTGTGTGATATTTCCATAACAACGCTGTTACCGAAATGTCACATACTATTAATTTATTTGGATTTGGTCTTATTACCTTAAAGCAGCAACCTTTGTTACAACACCATACATATATAAGGTTTTAACTGATGTGATACAAGATTTTAACAATAAGTGATGTTGTTATAACGAGGTGTTTGTATAATGAAGCATATCAGCCTCTCAGTCAGGTGTTATTGATAAACAAGGCAGCCTATATACATTGAATCTTTATAAATATCTAAATAGATAATCCAGCCGTTAATCTTTTTAAAAATATATATATAATTTATAGATTCATTTTATGTTTTCTGAATGACTTTGTTGTAAAATGTGCCCATCTCTACTGGATATAACCCCATTAATTGTCTACACATTTTAGATTTTAAAGTATAAAATGTTCTGCAGTAAACCTTGTCTTAAGGTGGTCACTAAAGGGACACACAGATTCAAAAAGATTTGTTCAGATATATGTGGCTTAAGCCATCATATACAACATATTTTTGCGTAAGACAGGATTTACTGTAGATCTTTTAAAACTGTCCTATTTTCTCATTTATCATTTTTATTTATTTTATATATAACAACTTTTTTTTTTATTCTGTCAATGTTTTTTGTTGTTGTTTTTAATTTGGCAATATGTATATACTTTTTTTTTTTAATATTCTAAAAAGGATTCATAAAATATATTGATAATAATGCAAAATATATCAACTAAGATTGTGTGTGTGATAGAAATATTTATTATTATTTTTATAATTTCTCATTCTCTCTTGTGCTTAAATGAATATTTTGTAAGCTTGTTTAAAAAGTGTTTGTGCTGATCACACAGGCGCCTTTCCTATATAACTTTATTGAATATTGAAGCAGATAAAAAAGAAAAGTTTGAAAAGGATGTTAAATAAAATAAAGGTCGCCCTCTCTTGTCAAAACAAACGCCAAAAATAAGGCCATTTATTGAACATCTTTGCAAACTAGCAGACTCGCAGTGGAAAGGCAACTTTTATTTTTAAAGATCAATATCCTCCTGGCAAAATTTCCATCAATAAGGATGTTAAAGTTAACTCTTGGCATCATAACTTGCACCTTCTACTATTGACCAAGTGCAAGAATTGTCAACATCCCCCCAACCTAGACAAGCTGTTGCCAACTCTGTACAGAGGTTCCAAAGTCTTTGCCCATTATCATTAGAGCGTAGGCTAACTTGACCTACTTTTCTCAGAAGCAGAGTCAAACTAATCTAATTTAAAAAAAAAAGGCATTTAAAAAATTGCCTAATTGCAAGAAATAATAAGATAAAAACATGTTATGATATATAACATATAGTGGAATTTCATTCTAACAGCAACTTGGTTATATTGTCATAATTCTAAGGCCCCAAGTTTTAAATATTAACCATGGTTATAATAGTTCTTGGTCCAGAATGATGTTGCGAGGTTCAACTGTAAAACTAGTCAAGTGTGTATTGCAATTATGAGACATCATCAAATCTTCCATCCAAATAACAACTATGCACAGCATTTTTATTGCTTCCAGTAACTAGACGGAATGTTGCTATGCAAAAATGTGTTGAAAAGGAATCATTTTTTGTATCAACTTTTCTAAGCATTTCTATTTCTAGTAACAATTTTTTCTCTAATTAGAAGTCAGCGTGAGAAATTGGCCCTTATTATCACTAGTCTAAATTTATCTAGATGTTTACAGAACAGTACCATTTCTAAATATGGTATAAAATGAACCTATCTAAACTTCCTATATATAAATCACTTATTTGGGCTGGTTACACCTTGTGATTTGCAGAATTTGTTATATGTTTGGAGTAACACACGTACTTCATTGATGACATTTTAGAATAAATTTTGATCCATAAAAAGAAAGCCTTCTTTCAAAATAGCTGCCAAAACTAGACGCCATCTATCTTCATCTCTGTAAACTAGCAGACTCTGGTCATTGACACAACTCCAGCTAGTTCAAAATGTCCACCTGTAGACCATCAGTCCCAGATTCATGTTATCCATAAGATATTCATGAAATCCATAGATGATACATTTTTTTTGTGACTATTTTGATGGGAGAGTTGTGCTTTCTTTTTTATGGATCTATATATTTAATGATTATTGTTAAATGAGACTTTGATTTCTCCATAAGATCCACTTAAAGAGAATTGCTGATGTGAATGCGGAAGATAAACCATAATGAAAGGGAGGGCCTCAATATTTTCCATTCATTGATGGCAGAAATTTCATTAATAGCATTTAAATGTTTAAGAATGTCTCTTAGTTTCTAACCAATCCCACACAGTAGAACCTCTCTCCTACATGCCTGACTCAAGGTTTATTAATTTCCTCCTTTATTATCTTGATTCTAATTTATGTATCCATTGAAAAATGTCGTGCAATGTTATAATAGCTTCTTCCATTATAGCAACTTAGTTATAATTAAACATAACATCAACATTCTAAAGTCCCATTTTTTTAAACTATGGTTATAACAAAAACATAAATCCCTTCCTTGGGCCCAAGTGGTGTTGTTATAGCGAGGTTCCCCTGTAAGGTCACAAACTTCAGTTCCTTTAAAGAAATTAATAGAAAGGTTTTTTTTTTTACTTTCTTTCTATTATAATTACTATTGTGTTTTGTTAGTTCTTTTTTTTTTTTTGTCAATTTCATAAATTGTGCCATCTTAGTCTTGACTTATGTATTATTGTTTTTATCTTGTTAAGATGACCTCTGAACACAATTTTATTTTAAACTATCTCTCTGTAGTGTGTGTTGCTGTGGTGGCCATAATACTAATGTGGATGGCTTGGCCACATTTGCCTCTATTGTGGATATTTAAATCTATAATATGTAAATATATTTATATATGTGTTTATATAACATAAATATATATATATAACATTTTGGAATGCAAGCATATATATACAGTTGATTCTCTATTTAAGACCCTATAGTGTGTACTTGTGACCAGGTTCCAAGTAGGGTAATTATACTCAGGAAATAGGACCAAGGTTTTCCTGTCCCAAATACAATTTTAGTTCAAATTGTATTCAACACCAAAACTTTCTTATCTCCCCACAATCATATTAGGGTATCAAGCTTGTAAAGCTTGAGACTTTTGATGGTGTCTGCTGGGGATGAGTAGAGCTCATCAATAGATGACTCAATACAGTCAATAATGTGTTTTGGGGTTGCAGGTTGAGAATTGCACTTAGTACATGGTGGGAAGTCATTGTCCGTAGATGACCAGACTCAAGTCTGGAAATCAAAGACTGTTGTTTCAAAACTTTCTATAGTCCTGAATATAATTCTAGTGCATGAACTAATTATAAATAAGACCAAATTACAATAATATTTTTAGCTCCTGAATGTTAGTGCAAGAACTAATTATAAATAAGACCAAATTATAATAAGATTTTCAGGGCCTAAATGTAATTCTAGTATAATAGCTAATAAGACCAAAAATCCAATTTATGATCTGGAAATTTCTGGTCCTGAATACATTTCTAATTTGCTAACACAGAAACATAAAAAAACAAACAAATCGCATTAAGACCTGGAAATATCTTGTCCAATAGCTTGGTCTTAAATTGAGAATCAATGCTACCTAGAGAATATATATACATTGTCACACTGTCTTTATAGAAGGCAGTAAAATTAGTCGTTGTGATGTATTTTTGAACCCTTCCCAGCTATTTTGTGAAAGAAACAAAGTTTAGAATGTCATAAGTCTATATATTTTTATTTATTTATTAAGAGGAGATCTGTGATGTATCTTCCATGTTGTCTATCTATCTATGTAGAGTAGAGAGGAAAATGCTGCCACACCTATATATATATTTTTGTGAACAAGAGAATATATCAACCTGACACCTCAAGTTCAAATCTCTGGGAAGAGAATCCCAACTCTGCCTTGATTGTTCTAATCCATGTTCTCTCTCTCTCCCCCCCCCCCCTTTTATTTTGTTACATTTCTAATATAACCTTTGTTGGATGTCCCTTAGGAACACTGGAATTTTAGATTTTCAAACAAACAATAATAGCAAAAAAAAAAAACTCAATATATATTCTGTATAATTAAATTGATTTTTTTTAAGTCCTTAAAATCAAGTCTAGTTTTATTCCACAGTTTTGACAAATATCCTCACCTAAAAAAAGTCTGAAATTATTAAGAGTGGAAAAAAGGTCTCTATACTGTAACTGTAAAAGTAAAAGGTAATAAGGCTAAAGCTAAATAAATAAATAGTGGGTGACGTTTCGGTAACAGCATTGTTACAATCATCATTCAATACTTATTACCTTGTGTTTCTAATCTATAATCCAAATTGTCTTTATCATGTAACTGTAAATCTTTGCTTTCATATATGGAGCATGACAGAATAGAATGTGATATACAAAATTTATTATTATTTTTTAATGAGACAGAGTCTTAGTATGCATTTTTTATTAAATGGATTATTTAACCTGTTAAATATGTGAGAAATATTTCCAAAGTCAGTTAAATTCGAGTAACAAAATAAATGTAGCTAAATTGGGTAGTGCCAATCTGGATTTAAACTGAAACTCCACTCCCTACTGATGAGTTTAGAAATGAAATATCCAATACTACGGAAAACCTCACAACATGTAGCAAACCCCAATGGGATTGAAAATTATGTTTGTAAAATAGGTAGTTTGATATAACCATAGTATTTTTCAATGAAATGTGAGGATTATTTTAGATTTGTTATAAGGATAAGGTTTCCCAGTTTTAGTGAGATTTTACTGTATGTATGACTCGGGTAGCAGAATTGCCCCTCTCACTCCATTATTAGATTATAAATGCAGAAAGGTATTTTGATTCTCCATCCATAATCTAGAATTGAAAGAATCTCACCAAGCAACCTTTTTTATTCAATTAACTCTCCCTACAACTCTCCCTCCCAATATTTCCTTTCGCCACAGTAATATGGTCAGCAGGACATTTTTTGTAACCAAAGAATGGAGTTGACATAATTCTAATAATTGATGGATGAGGCTGCTACCACTGTTGACTTCAGACTTCTTTGATTCACCATCTACACAACCAAATCCAAAAAGGTGATGTACCAGTGTGTGTAATGTACCAGTACTTCTTCCATCATTCTACATGTGCAGTATTCTCTTAACTCTTTGATTCTGCATCACCACACAATCCATGTCATTTAAGACATTCTCAACAATTATTTCTCCAGTGTTGACCCTTGTACAGTCAATTCTCTATTTAAGATCAACACATTTCTGGTCCAGAATATACATCTAGTTTGATAACTAAAATATACGATCAAATTGGATTTATGATCAAGAATATCTGTTCCCTTATCTTGGTCTTGAATTGAGAATGAACTATATTTAGTATTTTTAGTGAGAGGGAGAGAGAAATGATTACTATATATTTTCTTCCTCCTTTCTTAAAAACTGAAACTTGTAAATAAAAGATACTTTATTTCTCTACCAATGTGTGACCGCTATATAAAAGTATTACTATGCATTGCAAAGTATGTGATGCCATGTTGCCGAACATTTAGAAATGGGAACAAATCTTATCCCCATCCCCCCAATAAACTATTTATGAATACATTTATTCTCCTTCTTTCTTAATTTCTACACTCAAAACTGGTTTGTTTTCTTACTACAATGCAACTTTCTTAAAATAGGCAAGAACCAGTTGTTAAATAGCATCCACCATCTGTAGATTGCTTGTCTGACTAAGTTTGCATTAAAGACCTAACTTTGTTAGCAGAGGAACTGTAGAACAATGAAGAATGGTACAACACCGAATGAATTCTCACTTCTAACAACAAACACAACTCTCTTAAAAATAACTTATATTTCACTAATTGTTTGACAGTAGAACTACCTCTGTAAAGGACAACTGTAAAGTAGCAGAGCCAATGTCCTTTAGAGAGAGTTGTCCTTTTACCTGAAATTTGTTAAATTAGGAAAAATGGCAATATTGGTAATAAAAAAATGTTCTTTGTAAAGAGGTATCCTCTAGTGAGTGTCCTCTCATGGAGGTTCTACTGGACTTGGTAATTTAGTGAGAGCGAAACATGAGAATCTGTTTAATAAATTAAAATATCAGCATAAAATGTAAACTCTCTAGCCATTTGTCTTGGTCTCCAAATATGTTGATGTACTGCGACCGGTAACACTCCCCTACCTTGAAGGGAGTACCCTTTATGCCCTTTATCAGCAGGATAATGCCCGACCGCACACTGCTCGCATTAGACAACAAGCTCTGCAAGATGTACATATGCTTCCCTGACCACCGTACTCTCCTGACCTCTCACTAATTGAGCACATCTGGTACATTATTGGACGCCGTTTGCATGTAGCGTTCAGAAGATGAACTGTGGCAAATGGTTGAAAGGGAATGAAGAGCCATCCCTCAGGATGCCATCCGTAGTCTGATTGACTCTACCTAGACGTGTTGCGTGCATCGCAGTTGCTGTGGTCCTACTTGCTACTGAGCCAACGCCATTTTCTATCTGTATTATAACTATAATTTTGAAAAAAAAGAAAGATAACTTTAGCGTTCATTCCCGCCTCTCTCTGTTTTCCAAGTTTCATCACTTTCTGACCCCTCTTTCTTGGTGTTCCATTTCCAATTACAGCAGTGTATATAAACCAAAGAGGAGACCTTGATCAAACATCATTGTATTCATCCAGTTATATATTTGTTGACCATCGGATTGAGACAAGGATAAATCACCCAAGAGTTATTTTCTCTGTTTCGCCAAGAAAAAGCAACCAAATATTGTATGCATGATTTCATCTTATATTCTGCTTTTATATAGATCACAAGTTAAAGACAATCATTCTTCCAGTGCTTTGAACGATTTTCTGGAAAGAACATCCATAGGAGTCTCAGTTGCGTAGAAATATCTTAATTACTAGAGAAGTATTGCTGGTATTGAATTTTTTAAGTGTTTGAAGTGACTGTAATGAGAGGTATTTAAAATTTGAGCTTTGTCATTTTGAATGCTTTGTTCAGTTATTCGAATAATCCCAGGTATTTCGTTCTGTACATCAGTATAGTACATACATCCTTCGAGAACAAGAAGCCCTTTGAGTCTAAAATAGTTGACAGGTTTTCGACTAATTTTCAACCTGCTCTTTAATAGTTGTGCAATGTCCAGAGGTATGCCAAACATGCGCGAGGCAACCTCACTCTTCCATTTTATTGATCCTCACCCAAAATATGTTTAATGATGACAACTTCCAGTGATACTCGTCCACACTCCATTCTCAGCATATAACCCGGAGTGTATTTTGGTAAATTAAGGTAGCCTCATAGAAAGATATTCTGGGTCAACTACTTTTATTTTGTCATGTGCCGGAAAAGTGCGGCGTATAGCATGTGAGGCAAGATTGTAGAGTCCAGTAATTTCATTTTACCGCATTTAAAGAGTTCACCTTGGATTTTGTCAAGACCTCCCATACGGCACCAATTGCTGCCAGGGCTTTGTCTTATAATATGATGCTACTTTGTTTAGTGAATTTTCAGTTGTAAGCCGCCAAAACCATTTGTCATTTTGTGCTAACGACCGCCGTTTCCGAAAACCATATTTTTTAAATATTATTTTCATTCAAGGTTAATAAGTTTGCTTCGAAATATCTTTTTAAAATATTGATTTTTATTTGAAGGTTATTTTTAGATTCACCATAAGGACAATGTCGTCTGAATATAGCAAAAGATTAACATTTTTAGAATTTGAGAAGTCTATTCCAGGTAAATCTAAATTACACTGGTCAACAACATTTTTGCCCAAGAGAACCTGATGGTGTTTCTAGTGTAACTTTTCATGCTGAACTCAAAAATCTAATCAGAAATTTTCCATCACCCATGGTTTTTGCGTGACAGCCTTTTTTTGGTATTGGGATAAATACAGCAAAAAATATTACGTAAGCATTTTTGCATAAACCTAATTACATTATACTAGTTTATCAATAATTATTTTTCTTTGTCCCAAAAGAAACAGCATTTTATCTAAATTTAACTCTTTGTGCTGATTCCAAATATACCATTAGTTTTTTTCTATCATGCAAGATTTTTGAGATACACCTACTTGAAATTTGGAAATGTTTTCAATATATAGGCCTATATGAACGAAATATATTTATTTTATTGAAATAATTCCTTCTTGAGTGTCCAGCAGTAGTCAGCAAGCATACCGGGACTCCATTTACCTTGGTACCGCTTCTCCATGCTTGATATATCTTGATGAAACCTCTCACCATGCTCATCGCTAACTGCACCAAGATTGTCTGGAAATAAATCCAGATGTGAATGCAGGAAATGGATCTTGAGAGACATGTTACATCCCAGTGCCTTGTAGGAAAGCAACAGATCATTAACTATGTCTCGGTAATTTTCAACTTTGACACTTCCTAAGAAGTTCTTGCAAACGTTTCTAAAGGAATTCCATGCTGATGATTCAACTTCATTCAAACTATTTTGAAAATTTTCATCCTGCAGCAATTCTTGAATCTGAGGTCCAACGAAAATGCCTTCTTTAATTTTCGCATCACTTATGCTAGAACATTTTTGTTTTAGGTAGGCAAATCTGTTGGGAATCTTTTATGGTTCAGACAATGAAACAACAAAAAACAAGTTTACTTACAGCTGAAATGGTTTTAAAGAATTAGGCGATTTTACCTTTTAAGAAAGTATTTTAAATTTATTATTTTCAAAGAGAGAGAGAGAAAAAGCATTTAATAATTTACATTACAATTACTAATTATGTAAACAAAAAACACTCCTTTGTTCTCGGTTTTATATTACAGTTTTGTCAGTCTAAAAGTATTTTAAGATCATTGATTTTTTTTTTCTAACATTCCCTCTTAAATCAGTGATCTTATATTTTAAATAGTTGTCATAAGAAGGGATTTGAATTTGTCAAACTTTGGTCTGGGTAGAGGTTTTGTTAGGATGTCTGCAATTTGATGTTCTGTTGGACAATATATCAGGTTAAACTTTTGAGCTTGATCTTTCACAAAATATTTGACATCAATATGTTTAGTTTTAGTGGTGAATTGGCCTGATTTTATAATTTTTATAGTGCTTTGGTTATCAACATAGAGATTTATATCAAAATTATCTGGAATTAATTCTTCTAATAGGGATCTTATGTATGACACTTCTTTGCATGCATCTGCTGCAGCAATGAACTCTGCTTCAGTGCTGAAAAGGGCAATTACAGGTTGCTTTCTGGAGCACCAACTTATGGGACCTCCACATAGGTAAGCTACATATCCTGTGGTACTTTTTCTAGTTTTAATATCTCCAGCAAAGTCAGAATCACAATACACATTTAATTCAAATGGCATCTCTCCATCATATGATATGCCTAAATTGGTGGTGTGATTTAAATATCTTAGGGTTCTTTTGATGTTTATAATATCTTGAGTTGTGGGATCATGCATTGACCTGCTTTCAAAATTTGTGGCAAAGGTCTAGTTTTGTTTGTCAAATATAAAAGGCTTCCAATTTCTTATCTGTAGGGAAATTTGTTATCATTTTATATATCTAAGTTTTTGTTTAATTCTTTTACTACATCTGTAATGGGAGTGTGTACTGGTTTTGAGTTTTGCATATTATATCTTTCAAGAACTGATTTTTCATAATTTTCTTGTGAAAGGAAAATTTTCTTCCTCAAAACACAAATTTATTCCCAAAAAAGTTCTTGGATCATTGTTTATTTTAACTTCAAACTCTTGGGATAGTTTTTCTAAAATATTATTTAATTCTTCTTCATTATCTCCCATTAAGATACCATCATCTACATATATTGCAAGGTACATATTTCCTTTGTTGGTTTTAAAAAGACATGGCTCTGATTTTAGTTTTATGAAATCTTGGGATTTGAGAAATGTTTTTAATCTTTCATTCCATTTTAATGGGGCTTGCTTTAAACCATAAAATGCCTTTCTTAACCTACATATTTTCCCTTTATAACCTTCTGGCAATTGAATATACAGTAAAACCCCTCTATAGTGAACCCCAATGGAACAGAGGTTTTGGTTCACTATAGCCACGGTTCACTATAGACACGGTTTGGTTATTTTTTTTTTACTTTTCAAAATTTTTAGACCGTATAATTAAAGGACGGCCATACACACAAGAAGAGGCTGCTTTTTAATAGTGGTCAGTTTGTTTTAATTCCCTTAATTGACCCATTTTCTTACATTAATACAGAATAATAATATAAATCATTAGATGATAGGTTCTTCTTATCATTAACATACATGTACCTCTATGTCTAATTTTAAAATCAAGACAAATCCTAGGCAAAGTTTTATTAAATATATTTTCAAAGATATAAAATGATTTTAAAACATCTTTATCACATTATATAATACAATGTTTACTTGAAAAAACGACTCTAATGCCTTGTTGCTTCAAAGCACTCTTAAAGCATTGCACCATTCAAATAAAGTTAGTGTTTTTCTTTCATTTCATGTTTCCACATATTCTTCTAGGTATAGATTTAGTTTTTTTTTTTTTTTTAACCTGTCATGCAAAACATTGCTGATTTTAAAATCACCATAGTTAATGACATAAAAATAATTTTTGTTTCATCACGAGACCGTTTATTTGTACTTTTTTTTTTCAGCCTAAGACGTACGATCGCGATCGCGGCAAAAGTTGAGGTTGATTCCTCTTTGTAACAATTTTTAATAGCTTTATATTTTATCCCTATACAGTGGTACCTCGACATACGAGCGCCCCAACATACGAGTTTTTCGAGATACGAGCCGACGAGCAAGTGATTTTTTGCTTTTAGTTACGAGCGAAATTCGAGATACGAGTTCGGTTCGGTAGTGTTGAAGATATTAATCTGTGATTTTAAATGTTTCTTTTTGACCAGTACTTTTGTTTTGTTTTTGCTTTTCCTAAAATGTTTCTTTCTTCTTCTTCATTATTATTTGTTCTATATGCAAAGCTTTGTTTTTTGAGACTTGAATAAACAAATTCAAGTTTATTATATTTTTGTGTCTACTTTTTGCGTCTACTTACCACCAACACCACTCCTATCCTGCAGCCCATGGATCAGCAAGTGATTTCTAATTAAAAAAAAACTATACACCAAGCATCTGTTTCGGCGCTGCTTTGAAGTGACGGAGAGCACAAAGCTCACCCTTCGAGAATTCTGGAAGGACCACTTTAATATAGCGATTTGCCTACAAATTATCGATCAGGCCTGGTTGGGAGTTACAACGAGGACCTTGACCTCTGCATGGAAAAAGCTGTGGCCTGAAGCTGTAGCTGAAAGGATCTATGAAGAATTGGAACCCTGTGTTTCAGTAGAGGAGGAGATTGTATCTCTGGGGAATTCCATGGGTTTAGAGGTGGAAGAGAGAGACGTGAACGAGCTCATCGAGGAGCACACCCAGGAACTGACGACTGAGGAGATACAAGAGTTACAGTCACAGCAGCATACTGAGGTTATGCAAGTAATTGGTTTTGAGGAGTCAGAGGAGGCGGTTATTTCTACAAGTGAGATAAAGGAGATCTTAGGAATGTGGGAGAGAGTTTCACAGTTCGTAGAATAAAAAAACACCCAGAAAAATTTGCAACAGGTCGTGCATCTGACCTTTTTAATGACACTTGCCTAACTCATTTCCGGAACATTCTGAGAGGGAGGAAGAAACAAACCTCCTTGGACATGTTTTTTTCTAAACGGCCTACAGGTGAAAGCGAGAAAAATGTAGCGAAAAAGGCAAAGATCAGTGAGGATATCTAATTTATTTCTTTACATTCTCTTTTTTGTTTTTGTGCAATAAATATTTGATATTTATAAATACGTTTTTATTATTTAAAACCACGTAACAAAAATAACTGGGGTGACATTTTGGAGGTTGGAACGGATTAAGGGTAGTTCAATTGTTTTGTATGGGGAAATTTGCTTCGAGATACGAGTAATTCAAGATACGAGCAAGGTTGCGGAACGAATTAAACTCGTATGTCGAGGTACCACTGTATATATAAAAGTCAGTGTATGTATGTATGTATGTATGTGGGTATCTATGTCGGCTATACACGTCCACAATACGTAACTAATCTGACTGAAATTTTAACAGTATATAGAGTAGAATCTGGAAAAACTTATAGTGAAAATTTCAGGTCTCTATCCCGAATATTCTTCGAGTTATTTGCAAATTGCGTTGCAAATTTGCCTTTTCGCTCGCAAGCTGCGCCTCTAGCGGTGAAGATGGGAGATAATATCAGCTGACCTAATGTACATGTAAAACGTGTTTGACAGGACATAGAGAAAAATCTGGAAATTATATTTATCGGATTTTTAGCCAATAAAAAATAAAATTGACAGGTTCTGGGCAAAAATAGTTGTTTTTTTTAGTCAGAAAATGATTATGACAATATTGCTGTATCATGTTTGATTATCAGATACAAAATTATATCGGGAAAAATTCCAAAAAGCTGAGACCACGGGTGAAGCCAGTTCATTTTTAGTGTGCAGGAACAAAATTCTAAAAGAAAAACATTCATTCGATCAGAAGACACAAAGCCAGATCATCTCTTTATAAAAATATCGTTTCTCTGACACAAAGTTTGGAGCGGGACGTTTCACAAGAGTGACATCAACGGCGCCAATTTATAATTGTAACAAATAGTATTTGAATAAAAACATTTAATCGGGTAAAACCTGGGCGTTGCCCGGGTCATTCGGCTAGTCTTTTATAAAAGAATAGTTATATTCTCTTATTTTAATGTTCTTAACATTTTGCCTGTGTTGTTTCACTTTGAAAAGTTCTGAAAATGGCCCTTTTTTAAAAAAGAAATAACGTTTTTGTTTATAGAATGCCTTTGTTTTCTTTATTTTGGAAGCCATTTGCATTTTTTTTTATATTTCAAATTTAATGGATGCTGGATACAAAGATATTCTATTTAATAAAAAGTATAATGTGTAAAAATTTATACAACATATAGTAAAAATAAAGTGCAAAAATCAAAACAAACAATGCCGCTAAATTTATTGTTTTGAAATCGCGATCCGCGAGCTGAAACATGCTCAAAAATTTGTTTTATTATTATTATTTTTTAATTACAATTCTAAGTTCGTTATATAAGCATAGTATTTTAAATAGATTTTATTATTTTGGAACCGAAAATAGGTTCGTTATAGGGGTAGTTCGTTATTCTAAAAATCGCAAAGTTCGTTATAACGATGGTATTTTCAATGAAATGGAATTGGGAATCAGCGTGGGTTCGTTATAAGGGAAGGTTCGTTATATCCAGGGTTCGTATTAGCGGGGTTTTACTGTATATTTCTTCATCCAAAAACCCATATAGAAAAGCTGTTTTTATGTCAAATGTTTTAAAAACAATTTTTTTCTTAGCCATTAGAGCAAAGTATATCCTTAAAGAGACAGTGCTTATAACTGGACTGAATGTGTCTCATCATAATCAATGCCTGCTTCTTGTTCAAAGCCTCTTACAACTAGTCTTGCTTTGTAGCGGCCATCTTCTTTCACTTTAAAGAGCCATTTAGAGGTCAGAATCTTCTTGTTTGACGCTTCATTTTCTTTTACTATTTCCCAAACTTCATTTTTGGCAAGGGACTCTTTTTCTTCTTTTATTGCCTTTTTCCATTTTTCTTGATTTGGACCAGATATAGCTTCCGAGTAAGTTAGAATAGCTGATTCTGTTGTTCCGTCCCGCTCTAAATAGGAATCTTCATATCTTGATGGTGTTTGTAAACTACTTCTTGGTCTAAGATTATATTTTGAAGTACTTGGTTTTGTAGGGATATTTTCTTTGTCTTTAGACTTCTTGTAGACTTGGTTCTTCATTTAATTCTAGTTGATCTTCTGGTTCGACAATAGGTATTTTTCTTCTTTATTTATACATTCTTTATCTAAAAAAATTACATCTCTAGCTGTAAAGATTTGTTTGCTTTGTTCATCCCAAAGGCGATAAACATTTGGCGCATAACCTATAAAGGTATATTTTTACTTCTGTCTTCCAAGAGTTTTAGGGTTTTGACATAAGCTTCACAACCAAAAAGTTGTAAGTTTGACAAATTTGGTCTTTTGTTGAACCAAAGTTCTGCAGGGGTTTTCTCTAATTCTTGAGTAGGGCTTCGTTTCAGCAAATAGGCTGAAACCCTTACGGCTTCTCCCCACATGTATTTTTCTACACCAGAATCAATCAAAAGAGCTCTATAGAGCTTCTATTTAATCTTTCGACTTTGTCTTTTAGCTGAGGTGAGTGAGGTATGGTGAAATCCATAATGATTCCTTTAGCTTTGCACCAGGATTTTATATCTTCATTTACATATTCTCCGCCATTGTCACATCTTATTTTTAGAACTTTTAGATTCATTTGGTTTTCTGCTTCTGTAATAAATTCTTTTAGATATCCTTTTACTTCATATTTATTTTGCAACAAATACACATGACAAAAATGTGCGTAGTCATCAAGAAATGTTAGAAAATAGTTTTTGTTGTCATGGGTAGTGGGATCTAAAGGTCCACATACATCTGTATGGATTATTTCTAAAGGCCTTTTTGATTTTGTTCTAATGGAATTGAATGGCTTTCTTAACTGTTTAGCTTTAATGCATGTTTCACAAATTTCATCTTGACTTATTTTTTCTATGTTTATTCCATTTGCCATAGATTTTAATTGTTTTAAGCTTGAAAAACTTATGTGACCCATTTTTCTGTGCCATTTTAGCATTTCTTCATTTTGGGTAGCTGTTAGGTGAGATTCTTTAATTTCAGGATTTTCTGTTTCTATATTTATTGTATAGAGTCCATTTTCCCGTTTTTCTCCTTCTAAAACTTTTATTCCATTTTTTTACGACAAATACCTTTTCATCTTCAAAGACGACTTTGCCTTTATTTCTGGTAATGGCACTTACCGATAGTAAATTTTTGTCAAGTTTGGTACAAACCACCTCCTTGAGATCACATTTCTTCCCTTGAATTTTTCCGACTGATTTTGCTATTAGAGTTTCTTCATTTTTTGCTATTGATATTTTTGAGTTGCAATCTACTTCATCTGGTAAAAACTTTTTACTATTTATCATATGGCTTGTTGAGCCACTGTCTACAATGAATTCTAACAATTCCTCATTTTTACATTTTAAAGTCTCTCCTGCAAAAAAGGACAATTTTTCTTCATTTTTGTTTCTGAAAAAGCAATCCTTTTTTTATGATTTGTCTTTTTACAAATTCGGCAAGGAATATTTTCCTGAAATTTATTTTGAGATTTCTTAAAGAAGCATTGGTCTTGAGTATGATTTGTCTTTTTACAGATGGTACACCATTTTTTATTTAGTCTACAATATTTTGCTAAGTGCTCGTTCTTTTTGCAGTTAAAGCATTGCTTTACTTTAGTAGCACTCATGGCTATTCCCTCTTCAGGCTTTACTTTTTGTTTAGTTTCTGCAAGTGATAGTCTTGATATTAAATTTGTTAAAGTTTTCTCACTTTTTGGTGTCGAGTCCCATGCTGTGCTGAAGTAATTAAAGTAGTCTGGCAAAATGCTCAATATTTTAGAAATTTCAAAGCTTTCCTCAATTTCTTGTTTTACATTATTTAGTTTGAATACTACATTCTGCATTCTGCTTATATTTGTTGCCATATCTGTATTTTTATCAAATTTTAATCCATGAAATTCTTGTAGTAATTTGCATTTTAATTGCTCATCTTCTCTTTGATAAATGGCTACTAGTTTTTCATACATTTCTTTTGAAGTTTTGCAATTTAGAATATGTGTTAAAACATTCTTTTCAACGGTTAACATTATGTATTTTTGTGCTTTGGCGTCTTTTAGTCTCCATTTATCTTTTCCAGTTTAATCTTTCAAGTATTCAAACAACGATTTTCCATTTACAATATCTAGAAGGCCATTTTCTTTTAAAATAATTGGTATCTGAAAATTCCATGAATAAAAATTTTCAGGACTTTTAAGTCTCTCAATATTTGCAATATCTTCGCTGACAGCCATTTTTGTTTTATTTATTTCGTCTCAATTTACAGGTGTTACATTCGAGCACAGCTCGCGAGTCACCTTGTCCTGGCTATTTACACATGGCGAGTTGGTGGAGTAGAGGTGGCCCCCCCGGACCTTGCAGGAGGGCAGCCGTTGGGCGATGAGCTCTTAACTAAGTGTCAGGGCCGGGTCGTCGGAATCGGGGATTGATATCTCCTGTATTTTGTAGAATATCTTGTATGGTTGGGTTATTTGAATTTTGCATTTGAAGGTATAATTTCTAAACGGGGAATTTTGGTACATATCTTCTAGATCGGGTTGGTTAAGTCCTCCCTCAGTATCTTGTTTGATAGGTTGAATGGAGCTCCTATACTTGTCCGAAGGCAGATTCTAATAAATGCGTTTATCCTATTTTTGTCTGTGGTTGTAATATACAGTGGTACCTCGACATACGAGCGCCCCAACATACGAGTTTTTCGAGATACGAGCCGACGAGCAAGTGATTTTTTTGCTTTTAGTTACGAGCGAAATTCGAGATACGAGTTCGGTTCGGTAGTGTTGAAGATATTAATCTGTGATTTTAAATGTTTCTTTTTGACCAGTACTTTTGTTTTGTTTTTGCTTTTCCTAAAATGTTTCTTTCTTCTTCTTCATTATTATTTGTTCTATATGCAAAGCTTTGTTTTTTGAGACTTGAATAAACAAATTCAAGTTTATTATATATTTATAAAACAACACTTAAAGTTTCACCGCATAAGTTTCTTTTCTGTGAAAAAACAATATTTATTCAAAGATAAATATTTACTATTTCTAACTTTTTTGGATGAAGTATGAAAGGGTGAAAATATGAATTATTATTTGTTCTATATGCAAAGCTTTGTTTTTTGAGACTTGAATAAACAAATTCAAGTTTATTATATATTTGTGTGCTTTTAAAGTTAAAACACAACAGGTAGTAACACGCAGTCGCGCCATCACCATCAGTTAGCAGCGTGCTTCCGCTGTGATAAGTTGTGTTTTGTGCTTGCGTTTTGTGTTGCGTTTACATTTACAGTTTTAGTTCATTTATTTTTATAACCATGGATCGGAAGAAAGCTTGTAAAAAGTCAAGTGCTAAGAAAAAGATGATGAGTATCGAATTAAAACGTGAAATTATAGAAAAACATGAGCAAGGTGTTCGAGTTGTTGATTGCAAGATCAAGCCTCTGCTCGTGTACCATTCGGAAAACCCCAGAGCATTTAAATCACATAAGATTTTGAAAGAAAAACTGCAAGTTATGTGGAGGTCGAACCCGAAGGCATGGGTCACCAGGAAGTTCTTTGTGGAGTGGGTAAACCTGGTTTCGGCCCTACTGTTAAGAAATATCTACAGGAAAATAACCTACCCGTGCAAGCCCTTCTCATCCTCGACAATGCCCCTGCTCATCCACCAAACCTCGAAGATGACATCCTCGAGGAGTTAAAATTCATAAAGGTTCTCTACTTACCACCCAACACCACTCCTATCCTGCAGCCCATGGATCAGCAAGTGATTTCTAATTTAAAAAAAAAACTATACACCAAGCATCTGTTTCGGCGCTGCTTTGAAGTGACGGAGAGCACAAACCTCACCCTTCGAGAGTTCTGGAAGGACCACTTTAATATAGCGATTTGCCTACAAATTATCGATCTGGCCTGGTTTGGAGTTGCAACGAGGACCTTGACCTCTGCATGTAAAAAGCTGTGGCCTGAAGCTGTAGCTGAAAGGATCTATGAAGAATTGGAACCCGGTGTTTCAGTAGAGGAGGAGATTGTATCTCTGGGGAAATCCATGGGTTTAGAGGTGGAAGAGAGAGACGTGAACGAGCTCATCGAGGAGCACACCCAGGAACTGAGGACTGAGGAGATTCAAGAGTTACAGTCGCAGCAGCATAATGAGGTTATGCAAGTAATTGGTTTTGAGGAGTCAGAAGAGGAGGTTATTTCTACAAGTGAGATAAAGGAGATCTTAGGAATGTGGGAGAGAGTTTCACAGTTCGTGGAAAAAAAAAAAACACCCAGAAAAAGTTGCAACAGGTCGTGCATCTGACCTTTTTAATGACACTTGCCTAACTCATTTCCGGAACATTCTGAGAGGGAGGAAGAAACAAACCTCCTTGGACATGTTTTTTTCTAAACGGCCTACAGGTGAAAGCGAGAAAAATGTAGCGAAAAAGGCAAAGATCAGTGAGGATATCTAATTTATTTCTTTACATTCTCTTTTTGTTTTTGTGCAATAAATATTTGATATTTATAATTACGTTTTTATTATTTGAAACCACGTAACAAAAATAACTGGGGTGAAATTTTGGAGGTTGGAACGGATTAATGGTAGTTCAATTGTTTTGTATGGGGAAATTTGCTTCGAGATACGAGTAATTCACGATACGAGCAAGGTTGCGGAACGAATTAAACTCGTATGTCGAGGTACCACTGTATTTGCACCAAACTGGGAGTGCGTATGTTACTATATCGGGAGGATACAACTTCTGTATAGAGTAAACTTTTGTTTTGTAGTCAATTTGCTTCTATAGTTGAACAGGCTTGATAATGTTATTTTTGCGATTTTTGCTTTCTTTATGATATTTTTGACATGCATGTTGAATTTCAACTAGGAGTCTAAGGTAACTCCCAAGATATTTAACGCTGTCAGTCCAGTTAATAGGGCTCTGGTTTACCTTTAGGATGGATTGTGGCTTGAATTTTTTATTGTCTAGTGGAGGAAAAATTATTGCCTGAGACTTTTTTGGGTTGCTGCCTAATTTCAATCGTTGCACCATTTGGTTATATTGTTTATGCAATTTTGGAGTTGTGTAGTTATTATTTCTATTGATTTGGAGTTTGCTAAAATTGCTGCGTCATCTGCGAAAAGTTTTGTTTGACATTTTGGATGTGGAGGGAAATCGTTGATGTAGATGTTGAATAGGTAGGGTCCAAGGATAGAGCCTTGAGGGACTCCAATCTGGGTTGGTTTTGCTGTGGTTATATAATTCTCTTGCTTAATTGAAAAGGTCCTGTCCTGGAGATAGTTTTTCAAGAATTCGATAAAATCCCTTGGAAATTGATTTTTTGTTATTTTTGTTATCAAGCCATATATATATATCATGCTATACTCTATCAATGGCTTTGGTAAAGTCTAGAAAAACAGCACCTACTGCCTCCTTGTGGGACTTTCTTATTTGGATGTAGTCTATTACTGTGATTAGCTGGTGGGTTGTGGAGTGTCCTTTTCTGAATCCAAATTGTTGAGGAATGATAAAGTTAATAGAATCCATGTATGTCTGCAATCTGCGAAGAACAATCCTCTCGTATACCTTACTGTGCAGAGTATTAGGCTCATAGATTGTTGAGCTCTGGAAACCAAAAGGAATAATACTCTGCTAGTGATCTCTTTTGACTTGTATATAATATATATTATTATAATAGGAAATAAACTAATGCTTAGTTAATCTTGCCTCGTCTTGGATAACAACACATGGTGGCAGCGGTAAACTGAATTCATAAAGAAGGTCGTTGTTCGAAGAAAATTTGAAATTCGACATCAAGCAAGCTTAGAAGCGGTAAACTGAATTCATAAAGAAGGTCGTTGTTCGAAGAAAATTTGAAATTCGACATCAAGCAAGCTTAGAAGCGGTAAACTGAATTCATAAAGAAGGTCGTTGTTCGAAGAAAATTTAAAATTCGACATCAAGCAAGCTTAGAAGCGGTAAACTGAATTCATAAAGAAAGTCGTTGTTCGAAGAAAATTTGAAACTTGACATCAAGCAAACTTTTTGGTAAGTTATATTATATTATAAGTAAATCTTTATAATGTCCCAAAATTATAATTGTGTAGCCCTAGAACCTTTTAATTTTTCAAATCCAGGTGATTGGCCAAAATGGATTAGGAGATTTGAACGTTTTAGGTAGGCAAGCGGGTTAATTAATAACCCAGAAAATGAGCAAGTTAATATGCTCGTGTACTGCATGGGTGATAATGCAGATGACATTTTGTTGTCATGTAAAATAGCAAGTGACCAACTAGAAAATTATAATAAAGTTATTGAATGCTTTGAAAGTCACTTTATTCCAAGACTTAATATAATTTATGAAAGGGCAAGATTTAATCAAAGATGTCAGCAGGAAGGGGAAAAGGTGAATGAATTTATCACAGCACTCCATAGCCTAGCTGAGCACTGCAATTTTGGGATGTTACATGATGAGTTGATTAGGGATAGGATAGTTGTTGGAGTAAGGGATAGAGCATTATCTGAAAGAATGCAACTTGATACAGACTTGACCTTAGTAAAAGCCACACTAATGGCAAAGCAATTAGAAAGTGTCAAAGAACAGCAGTCTAGCCTTTACCAACAAGATTCTATAGATCAAATAAAGAAAATGCCTAATCACATAAAAGAAACAAAAAGGCACGAACCAAAAATAAGACAATTCAAGTCAAACCAGTTGGGAGGGTCATCACATGGATGCACCAGGTGTGGCAATTCAAATAATCATGATTGGAAAAATTGTCCAGCTATGAACTCGTATTGTAGTAAATGCAAGAAAAAGGGCCATTATGCCAAAGTATGTAGATCAGAAGCCATAAATGAAATAAAATCAGAGATAGCTTTTTTGGGATCTGTAGAAGATAATTCCAAGAAATGGATAGTACCAATTAAGGTAAATAATAGACAAATTAATTTTAAAATTGACACCGGAGCTGATGTCAACGTGCTCGCCCTACAAAATTATTATCAAAGTTTCCAAAGAATAAAACTGGAAAAATCTGATAAAATATTACAAGGTCCAAATGGAATACCCTTGGAAACAGTTGGAATGATCCACGTAAAACTTCAAAATAAAGGCCAGCACTTAAACTCGAAAATATACATTGTTGATAAACTAAAGCAGCCACTTCTCTCTGGGGAGACAAGTGAAAAATTAAACATTGTGAGAATGATTCAGCAATTATCATCAGGAGGCCGCGGCGGACAGCGTGGTAGACTCGGAAGTGGAGATAACAGAGGCTGCTTCAACTGCGGGGAAGAAGGCCACCGCAAGTTTGAATGTACCAAACCTGCCCGTGGTGGTGGACGTGGCCGTGGACAGAGCTGTGATGGAGGCAGCAACAACACCTGCTACAACTGCGGAGAAGTTGGCCACCGTAAATATGAGTGTACCAACAACACGGCTGAAGATGGAGGACAGGAGGAGAACCAGCGCAAGTCCAAGAAGGCTCGCTACACCTGTGGGGAGTTTGGCCATAAGAAGGACGACTGCCCTAAATCTGGAACTCAAGAGTCCGGAGATGAGGAGGAGTCCTCTGACAATAAGGAGGAAGAGACTCCCCAGAAGAGGAAGCAAGCTGAGGACAGTGAGGAGGAGGAAGTAGAAGCTGAAGAACCTCCCAAGAAGAAATCTAAGAAGCCCAAGTCCAAGAAGAAAGAAGAAGATTGCTATCTGACTCTTCAAGCACATAGGACGATGCCCCTGGAAAGCGCCAGGAGCAGAGAAATGAGGAGACCCCCACTTCGACATCAACCTGTCTCTCAAGGAGATGCAAGGATGACCAGGAGCAAGAGACCGAGGAGGATTGCCCTACACCAACGGCCTCATCTACAAGAGATGGAAGGATGCAGAGGGACAACCAAGACCAGGATCCAGAGAAGAGCCTCCCTTCAATGCCAGCCGTGCATACAAGATATGGAAGGGCAGTCAAGATACCTCGAAGGTTCCTGTAAAGTTAAGGGAGGAGATGTGCAGAGTATTAGGCTCATAGATTGTTGAGCTCTGGAAACCAAAAGGAATAATACTCTGCTAGTGATCTCTTTTGACTTGTATATAATATATATTATTATAATAGGAAATAAACTAATGCTTAGTTAATCTTGCCTCGTCTTGGATAACAACACACTTACTGATGGTAGAGAAAAGGCTGATTGGTCTGAGATCTTCAGGTGATTTGACAGGTGATTTTTTTTTGGAATGGTTATGATAATGGCATGTTTCCATGTCTTCAGGAAGTAGCACAGGTGTAATTCAGCATTGAAGATCCCAGCGAGGAAAACTATCCATTTGATGGGGAGGTTTTTAGTCATTTGCGGCGTAATATTGTCGTGGCCTGGAGCTTTGTGATTACCTAGGTTTTTAATCACTTCCTTGACTTCATTTGGCGTTGTCATTGATAGTATATTCTCTTGGGGATGATGGCAAGTGTTATCTGTTAGGTATGACGGAACCTCATTCTCCGCCTTGGAAAAGTGTTCGGAAAAATGCTCTGAAAGATCATTTCCAATTTCTTTGTCGGTCAGCAAGGTTTTTCCATTTGCATTTAAACTAGTGATTTTGTCAGTTTTTTTCCTGATGGTTTTTTTTTTCAGAAGTCTGTTGGGCTCGATTCAAGTTTGCTTTAAAAAAATTCCAATTTTTAGATTTCTCTGCTTCAAAGGCTTGGTTTACCTTTCCTTGAAGATTGAGGTAAGTAGCTCTATATATATATGAGCTGGATCCCAGGTTGATTGCCATCTTTTCCTAGCTTTATTTTTCTCCCTTATTAAGGCTTTGGTTTTTGGGTTCTTTATTAATTTGGAAGATGAGACTATGGTGTTTTTCGAGTAGCTATTATTAATTTTCTCGATTAAAATTCCAACTGCTAAATCAATGTCTACTTCAGTTTTCAAGGGGAGTCTGGGGGGCGTGGTGGAGATTAGATCTTGTTGAAAATGAATCCAATTAGTTACTCGGCTGAGCTGGGTTGTGAATTCATCCTTTGGACAATTCAATTCAAAGATTACAGGGAGATGGTCAGATGATAAATCGTCGGTGGTTCTGGCCTTTGGGGTCCAGGGATTGTTTTTAAAAACAGCGAAGTCTAGGAAATCGGGATTGCCGAGTGGACTGTAATGCATGGGTGACTAAGGTGCGACAATGTCGAGGCTTTCTCTTTCAGAGAAATTGTGCAGCACGATTCCGCTGTTATTAGAAGTCCTTGATCCCTAAAGAGGGTGTTTGGAGTTCCAGTCTCCTGCAACGATTATTGCGTGGTTGTGCTTTATCAGTTGGTTCAAATCTTCTTCCAATAATGGTGCATCAGGCTTCTTATAAATTGCTGAGATTTGCAAGAGGGTTTTTCCATCTGGTTTTATCAAAATTGAAGTATTTTCCAAGTTTGAAGTATGAATCGGCATATTTTTATATTTAAAAAAGAATTTTAGAATGATGGCTGTTCCCCCACCTTTTCCTGTAATTCGGTCAGTTCTAATGGTTTGATAGTTCCTGAACTTTAGATCAATTGAGGGTTTAAGGTGAGTTTCACTGAGCAGAACAATGTCTATTGAGTTATCTTCTAAAAAGTTCAATAATTCTTCTTTCTTTGATCTGATTCCGTTACAATTCCAAGCAATAATTTTAAAAGGTAATTTGAAATTCATTGTAGGTATGTTTTGATTACTTGCATCAATTTTTCACATAGGTCCTTAGCCTCAGAACGAGAAGTTTTTCTTGTCGCAACCTCAGCATTGCTTTTATTTTGTTGTTCTACAATTTTCGGCAGTGTTTCAGATCTTTTTGATTTCAGAATTGGGTTGTTAGGTTTGTACTGACCAGGGTATCTTGGCTGTTGCTGATGTACTCTTGGAAACTTAGGGCATCCGCGGTAATTGGCTGTGTGCGCTTCTTCGCAGTTTGCACACTTTGGGGGAAGTTGTCTTGACTTTCTTGGACAGTCCTTCGAATGGTGCTCCTCGGCACACTTGACGCATTTTGGTTTCAGGAAGCAGTTAAGTTGACCATTTACGAAACCCTGGCAGTTGAAGCATTGAGTCACACGGTTTGTTGTTCTGAAAAATTCTGCTGCAATTTTCTGATAGAGAAGTTCAGTTTTTCCGTAAATTTTCTTGTTATGTTCATTTTTCGGTAATTCTACCAGTACTATATTCATTGGTCTTTTAGTTGATTGTCTGTGAAGTCTCTTCACAGAGGTCTCAGTAAAGCCCAATGTTGCAAGTTCTATTGCTATATCTTCAGTTTTGTAGGCTGTTGTCACGCCCTTCAATCCCACTTTGAGCAGTTTTTCTTCATGGAGTCTATAAGAGTAGCCGCCATTGTTTTTTTGAACGTATTCTCTGATTTTTTTGAAATCTGAAATATTTTTGGCCTTGATAATGTGCTTATTTCCTGAGATCCGGCTCGAGGGAGTTTTTTTTTTTTTTTTTGGCTGCCGGCGAGCACGTGACCTCCCTGTGCGCGCGCATCCGTGACAGAGGCGGCCGGCCGATGAGGAAAGACGGTCGTGACTATATATATTAATATATAAATAATGCCGCGTAAACGCAAAGCTAATCCAGAAATGTTCTGCTACATTTGTGGAAAATTTATAATCCCCAAACAGAGGAAACGTATCACCCCAAAGATAAAAGAATGCTATAAAGAATATTTTGGTGTGGCCTTAGGTGATCAAGACAAGTGGTGGTGCTCCCATAGTGTGTGCGGAACGTGCTATCAAAGGCTTTTGCAAAGGAAATCGGGGAAATTAAAAGGTATGCCCTTTGGTGTACCAATGGTTTGGCGAGAACCAAAAAATCACTATGACGATTGTTATTTCTGTGTCTACAAAATCACAGGCCTTAATAGCAAAAAGAAGCAAACTAACTTTTAACCTGATATACCATCAGCTAGGCAACCTATTCATCACGACCTCGAGAATCCTATATCAAAAAGAATGATCAGCACACAGCGTTTGTAGATGATCATCAATTAGAAGACCCTGAATTTATTTCAAATGAAACTAGCAATCCACATTTATTTGGTCAGGCATCATTAAATGATCTAGTTAGGGAGCTAGGGCTATCAAAGGAAGCAGCAGAAATCCTTGGATCAAGATTAAAGCAAAGGAACCTTTTGTTACCACAAACCAAAATCTCTGTCTACCGTAATAGGAAACAATAGGAATTTTACAGGGCTTGCTGAAAGGAAACACAAAGTATCCTTGCTTTTATGCAAGTGGGACAGCAGAGACAGAAATAATCATTATATACAAAAAAATGTGGCCTGAAAGAAGTATGTTTCGCTTAGGTGAACAAAACGTTAAAAATTAACCGCTTTTCCATAAAATAAAATGCTTCTTCCCCCTTTACATATCTATTAGGGTTAAAGAAAAATTTTGTAAAGGCTTTAAAGAAAGATAGTGATGCTGTCAAGTATTTAATGACTGAATTTCCGAAGATTAGTTGTTCTAAGATAATGGAAAGTATTTTCATTGGACCTCAAATTCGTAAACTAATAAATGACGAAGAGTTTTGTGCAACATTGAAAGAAGATGAGAAAAATGCTTGGCTTGCACTCATCGACGTTGTCAAACACTTTTTAGGCAATAATAAGTCACAGAATTATGCGAGAATCGTCGAAAATCTGATTTCCAAATTCCATAAGCTCGGGTGATTAATGAATCTAAAATTGCATTTTATGGATTCACATTTAAACTTTTTCCCTGATTGTTGGAAAAGAAGGAGTTCGAAGCAGCCAATAGGAGGCCGACGGAGGGGGCTACGGGGATGCAGCGGCTGAAATGGGAAGAACAATAATGGAAGAACTTGTAAACAACTTTCGAACGCGAGAATTTGCCCTGATCCCCGATCTTTTAGTGTAAATATTTAAATATATAATTAATTAAATAATACTTTACTTTTTTTCTTAATTTATAATAAACTAGACGGGTGACCCGGGCTTCGCCCCGGAATTGACCCGTGTGCATATCTACCCGAGTGATATATATTTAGATAAGATTTTTTAATATAATTGTTTGTTATTAGCATTATCTATTTGTTTGCATCAGCATAATTTAATCTAATCTTTGATAGAGGGCGCTGTTCGTGAGCTAAGTAGAATAATTTGAATATATTTTTAATAATTGATTTATATATTTTTTAAAATAGCCTATCGTCTTCCCCGTATTTTTTTACCTATGTATGGAAATTTTGGCTTGAATTAGTGAACTACTGCGAATTTGTATACCGGACATACAAACAAACATACAAACATTCATTTTTATATATATAGAAGATATAATTTTCCCTCCTGTTTGTCGTATATTTTAAAAGTGTTATAAACAGCGACGCCACAATTTTGAACCTTCAACCCCGCCGACCAAGAATAGAGGTGAGCGACTCCCTCTATAGAACTTAGATCGTCGTCACAACTCAGAGTGGCGGTGAAATCGCAATATTTTAGCATCCCAGCCGGGACTGTTGAAGGTAAATTCTAGAAGGAAAAAAAAAAGCATTTTGAGCTGACCATTTTGGAACTCGCTAACTAACCCTACTTGCCGCTTTGTTTACATGATGGCGGAAGAATTAATTCTACGTTTAAAGAAGAAGCGTGCTATTAACAGATCATATTTAACGAAAACATGCAATAAGATTGAAAGTGGACTTGACACGCTAATGAGAATTGAACTTGAAGAATTATTAGAACAATTGAATGAATCATTTAATGAACTTAAATTAGTTGATCACGAAATAGAAACGCTTCTTGAAACTGACGATTTAGAGAGGGAATTACAGGGGGTAGAGGAATATCGAGAGAAATATATTACTTGGAGATTTAGGGCAAATAAAAAGATTCGCCAATCATATTCTCGTGGCGAAAATATACAGGATTCAAACTCACGAATAGATGAACCCGAAATGAGACATTATGTACCTTCCTGCACGACTGTGAAGCTTCCGAAATTGTTGATATCGAAATTTTATGGAAACTTTAGTGAATGGCTGACGTTCTGGAATTCTTTTGATGCAGCTATTCACCAGAACAACTCACTGAACCCGATCGATAAATTTAACTATCTGAAGACACATCTCAGCGGAACTGCACTAAACACAGTCGAAGGTTTCGCTTTATCTGCGGACAATTATGAAAAAGCTATAAAATTGCTTAAAGACAGATCTATGCGAGGAGACATTTTTATTAGCCGACATATGAACAATTTGTTGTCAATGAGACCACTCAAAACGTCAAGCGATGTTTTATTCAAACACTATTCGTAACAATTATAAATTGGCGCCGTGGATGTCACTCTTGTGAAACGTCCCGTCCAAACTTTACATGTACATTAGGTCAGCTGATATTACCTCACATCTTCACCGCTAGAGGCGCTGCTCGCGAGCAAAAGGGCAAACTCGACGAATATTCGGGATAGAGACCTGAAAATTTCACTATAATTTTTCCAGATTCTACTCTATATACTGTTAAAATTTCAGTCAGATTAGTTACGATATAAATCTTCAAAGCGAGCGAGCGTCTATAAATATTTCGATTTAGATCAAGTATTCTAATTATTAAGCGAACACTATAATATTAATAAAATTTTTTAGAAGAAATCAATTTTAAACGTATTTATAACCTTGATAGAGCTAAGTAGAATAATTTGAATATATAGTTTTAATATTTAATTCATATACAATTTAAAATAGCCTATCGTTTTCCTCGTATATATATATTTTTACCTATGTATGGAAATTTTGGTACTGTAAAAAAAAACTTTGCTTCAATAATAAAAAAAAAAAAAAACCCAGGCTAAGTTTCGAACCAAGGTTGTGGAAATACGAAGCCGTACACCTAACCATTAAGCTACGCTTGGCATTCTATATACAGTTACGAGCGTCATCCGTTCTTAATTCTTCATCTCTTAATCATTTGTCATCTCTGTCACCGTTTGCTTTTTCTTTGGAATGGCGCCCTCCTATTGGTTGGCTACGATCACGCCACCTTTAATTCCCTACAAATGTAACAGAAAATATCAGGAATATTAATGCAACGCCTCGGCATATTGACTAGTCTAGTGCACACGATTTATAAAAGCAAATCGATAGAGAAGAATAAACTGATCACTTCAAATTTACCTGTCACTTCTGATGCAAATCTATTAAACAAATCGTTAGGTTCAATTTAAATATATATATTAAAACTGTTATATTCAGCAAATAGTATTCCAGAGCTTGTCGTTATTTTTGAGTTGAAAGCAAATAGATTGCATTATAAAATAAACATATTTAATTAAAAATTCAATAATTTGTTATTTAAATTAATATTTATGATTCTTAAAGAGCAAAATTTATTTAATAACAAATAAAATACAGATTTTGGCTCCACATATCAACTCTTCTTGTCAAAAATAAAGCGCTAGCAAATGTAATGATGTTTACTTGAAAAATGCTTAAGTAACATTTTCTGCAGTATTACTGTATATACCAGTTTATAGAAAAAATGGTTATCCTGTAAGAACTATGGGTGATGGAAAACTACTGATTTCATTTTTGAATTCAGCATGAAAAGTTACATTAGAATCAACATCAGGTTTTTCTCCTGCAAAAAAAAAAAAAAGTTTTTTTTGTAGACCTGTGTTATTGAATAGTCCAATTTAGTAATTTATAAAAAGTATAAATAAGTCAGGTGACATCGGTTCCCCCCGTAAAGCTCCCGAGCACATCTTTATTGACTCTGTGAAATCATTCCATCGCACCACCGCCGTCACAATTTGTATAATAACCTTTAATTAAGTTAACGAAACGGTGGTCAAGACCTGCATCTACTAGTAGTAGTAATGAGTGGGAAACTGTATTGAAAACCTTTTTCAAATCCACGAAAAACATGTAGAATTTTCTTTTCTTTCAGCTTTAAAGTCATTTAAATCAAGAATAAAAGAGTGAATATATGATCTTGACAAGAGGGACCGCCTCTGATCCCGCCTGATTCTCAAGAACAATCTCTCTCCTTTCTATCCAGCTGCCTAGACGAGATTTGAAGATGATGTGAATAGTTTTGCTATATTACTTAAGAGTGCGATGCCTCGATAGTTAGAAGGATTTTCTCGATCACCATTCTTTAAAATTGGCAGGATGACTGATTTAAAGCATGTTGTTGTAAATTCAGATGTTCTCAAGATTCTATTGAATATGTCCTTCAGGAAAATCAAATAATATTTAGGGAGGGCCTTCATTGCTTCATTCATTATGTCATCAAAACCAGTCGCCCTAACACACCTTATCCGAGAAATTTCTCTGTTTATTTCATTCAGAGTTATTTCTTTAGTTTTAACTCATTATCTGTATTTAGAAAAGTCATAGTAAGAGGTTCATAATCTAGTATTGTCTCTGTATCCAGGAGTTTATTATAAAATTGCTGCCAGTCCGATATTTTTATACTACCCTGCGTATAGTTTCTTTTCCTAAAGGAAGCAATTGTTTTCCAAAATTCAGTTGAGTCGTATGTATTATTTAATTTTTCTTGTATTTAACTTTTTTTTCTTTTCAATATTGATAATCTGCATATATATTCACTCCTTGTTTTAACAGACTCCTTGTCAAAACGGTCTAAATTCGATTTAGTATACTTTGTCAGAGTTGCTTTTATGGTCTTTTTCGCTATGTACCAATCATGATCAAACCAAGGCCCCGACATTGGGTTATCCGTTTTTGTCTCAATACTAGTTTTTAAAATTGCATTTTTGATCTGATTGACCATGTTATTCATTATATTCTCAATTAAGTTATTTCAGGATCCATAAGCTCCTCCTAAATTATCTGCAAATAGCGTTGCTCCTTTAGGTTTTCATATGTACTTTTTATTTGATATTGAAGAAAAGTTCGTCACTTGTTTCCTTTTCCGACATGTATTAAATTTTATTATTAGAGGTAAGTGATCTCTCTGAGTATGGTAGTTTCTCAACATGTCATGTACGTAACCCAACAGCCCACAGGAGACAATACAGTAGTCCACCACAGAAGATTCCCGTGCTGATATACGAGGTGTGTTCGAAAAGTATCACGACTTTTGTGTTTTTTCAAAAATTATTTATTTATTCATGAATACCTATTTTTTCCCCTTCAAAGTAATCCCCATGAGATATTATACACTTGTGCCAACGGTTTTTCCAATCTTCGAAGCACTTCAAAAAATCTTTTTTTTTTTTAAATCTTTTTCAGCTCCTCCTTCGATGCCGTCTTTATCTCGTCAAGCGTAGCGTAACGTCGTCCTTTCATGGGCCTCTTCAGTTTAGGGAACAAGAAAAAGTCACAGGGGGCCAGATCTGGGGAATACGGTGGCTGCGGCATCATTAGTGTGTTGTTTTTGGCCAAAAGGTCGCGCACAAGCAACGATGTGTGAGCAGGGGCGTTATCGTGGTGCAAAAGCCAATTTTTGTTCTTCCACAAATCCGGGCGTTTCTGGCGGGATTGCTTCGCGCAAATTGCGCATAACATGCAGGTAATATACCTTATTGACCGTCCACCCTGTGGCAAGAACTCATGATGCACCACGCCCCTGCAATCGAAGAAAACTGTCAGCAAAACTTTCACATTCGACCGAACTTGGCGCGCTTTTTTCGGTCCTGGTTCGTGCGGCAGCTTCCAATGAGATGATTGAGCCTTGGTTTCCACGTCATAACCATAAACCCACGCTTCGTCACCAGTTATGACCCTCTGGAGCAAATTTGGGTCGTCGCGGACAGAGTCCAACATCTCATTAGCAATGTTCATGCGATGCTGTTTTTGGTCGCAATTGAGCAATTTTGGTACGAATTTCGCGGCGACCCGTCTCATGCCCAAATCATTGATAAAAATCGAATGGCACGAGCCAATCGATATGTTTAGTTCTTCAACAACTTCTCTAACGGTGATTCGACGATTGGCCAATATCATTTTCTCCACTTCATTAATTTTTTCGTCTGTTGTTGAAGTGCTCGGGCGTCCGGCACGCTCTTCGTCGTTCACATCTTCTCGGCCTTCTGATAACATTTTGTACCACCGATAAACGTTGCTTCGGTTCAAGGTAGCTTCTCCGTATGCCACAGTCAACATTCGGAATGCATCCGCGCACTTAATTTCGTTTTTCACACAAAATTTGATACAGGTTCTTTGATCCATTTTTTAAAATAGGTAAAAATCGAAGACGATCCAAAACACCTGCAAGCAAAGCAGCTGTCAACAATTAAGTGCACATTCAAAATGGCCGAGCTTGTCGGCATAAGTGAGAGACATGAGTATCAACATAATGCCACAAAAAGATCGAAATTCGAATATACGTAACCCGCGAAAATTCAAAATTCGCGATACCTTTTGAACACACCTCGTATGTGTAGTCGCCGCTTCTATCACCCCTTGTTCTGCCGTTCAAAATTGAAAGGGTATTATTATCCAATCTATCTATGAATTGTACTGAATACGAATATATTACAGAGTCTTTAGAAATTCGTCTAGTAGTTAAGAAGCAAGGAAGGTTTAATGTATTATGAAGGGTTCCCATTTCACCCGTTCGTGCATTCAAGTCGCCAGCCAGCAGAACCTCATATCCTTCAGTTGTTTTCTCTTCTATTTGGTCGAGCAAGTTATTGCAGTTAGTCAAATAATGTTCATTTGGTGGAAAGTACACGAGAATCATACACAATCGAACTTCACCGTCAAATCTCAGACATATCATAATCCAATGCTTTTCAATTTCGGCCCTTTCAATTTTGTCTTTAGTAGTTTTTCGTATCCCAACTATAATTCCTCCAGAGGGTCTTCCTTTCTTGTGGTCCCTATGAGCAAGCGATTCGTACAGATTAAAATTGTTAGTTTATTTTCAGAGATCCATCCCTGTTTCTGTGAGTGCGAAATTGCTGTACTTTTCTAGTTGTATAAAGAGATCAAAAAACAACAGTATCCTTTCTAGACTATTAACGTTCCAACACACCATTTGTGTCGTATTTTGAACGGAGAACAAACTTGTCTATTTACAGTAATTTGCTTATAAGTATTTTTATTTTTAGAGGAGTGGGGGTTTGCCGTTAGTTATAAAGCATTATCGCCCCCCCTGGCTCGATATTTTACCACCTGTAACGTAATAATTGATCCCACCAACTATAAGTCTATTATCCCGTAGTTTCGTAGCAATACCTTTTCCCATAAGTTCCTTCCTATTTGTAATAAGTAATTTCCGTTGTTCTCTAACCTTTACCGGATAATCTTTGTTCAAATAATCCTGGTATTTTTTAGTCTAAGCATGTTTTTGAATAGCATGATATGCTCGTTATGTTACGGCACTTCAACAAAAATCGGCGAATTAGCCTTTTTGACAATCTACGACATTGTTGGATCTTAATGTCTTTCTGAATTTGCATTTTCTCAGAAATTAGATTCATTGTTAAAGCACGAGTATCCATTGGAGCCTCGTCCTCCTTTTCCTCAATTCCGTAGAAATCAAATTATTTTTTCTTTGCTTCATCTCGCAAAAATCCAACCTTTCCAAATCATTTATCTTTTCCGAATTAATACTCACTGATTTAGCCGTTTTCTCTAGGGATGTCTCAAGGTTCTGGAATCGTCGATTTAGTTCTCCCATCTTTGTTTCCAGCGAAGTCAGTCTATTTTCCAATCTTTGGCCCAGTTCGTCTATTTTAGTTGTCAGGATTGCTATCATGTCAGGTACTAATTTTTCTTTATAGGATTCCATTGTCATTTGCTTAATTTTGCCAGTATTTTTCTCAATTCCCGAAATTATCGGTAACATAAGTATATATAATAGATCTTTCTATACCGAATGAAGACATTAAGGCGCGAATGTTTATTTTCACAAATAAATCTAACGCAGTAAGGACTTCATTCGGTATATATAGATGGCGCGTTATTGCTTTATATTAATTTATGCTTAACTTGTCCTTATTTTTTGCTGAAGAGCATTGCTCGATGCAAATATTTAAATATAATTCTACTGTACTAAAAGCTTATGTCCATAGTTTGATTAAACACCATTTATAATATTCTACCCTTCAGTGTAGCATATAAAAGCAGAATGATCCACTACAATATTAGAGCTCTAAAGAACAGGTCTGGTAGATTAAATTGGCGAAACCGCTGGGAGGGTTCACCACTGATGAGCGAAGCCCTTCCAATATTTTTTCATCGAAGTAAGGACAGTAGAAGTTAGATTTATTTGTGAAAAGAAACATTCGCGTCTTAATGACTTCATTCGGTATATATAGATAGATGGCGCGTTATTGCTTTGTATTAGTAATAGATCTTTGGTTAGTCATTCAGATTTTAGGCCTTGCTACAAAAGGGATTTGCATAACTACTAATGCAACTGCTTTTTAAAATATTCGTAACAAAGCAAAAGTTAGCTAACAGAGAATTAGAAATATCATTTTACATCAATTAAAGTAGGAGCATCTAATCTACCAAATGTAGAGTAATAGTAAAGAAAGTTTTATTTATCTGGAAATTGTTTGTAGCACGTAGAGCGATGTTGTTTGCGACCTGTCTCGTCGGCCACCTGGCGGCGAATCCCCACACACGCACTAGTCTTTAAGATGTAAGTCATATAAGGATTCACCGGGAGTCTCTACAAAGAGAAGGGGTAAAAAAAAAAGCTACTTACACATTTAATAATAATAATGCATATGCGCTATATAAAGAATACCAATTAAGATTGTTTCGTATGACAAGTCTTTGGAAAATATATAAAGAATAAAAAAGGCATATGATACATATATATTATACACATATCAATACACAAGCCTTAAGAACTTTATGCAAAAATTCCTCAACCGAAGGACGGGATAGCAAGAAGTTGAAATATACAGATTATATATATATATATATATATATATATATATATATATATATATATATATATATATATATATATACTAGCGGATGTGTACCCGGCTTCGCCCGGGTTTTATCTGAGTGAAAGTTTGCCTAACGAATATTATTGAAAATAATTTTCCGGAACATAGACTATTATGATAATAATGATAATAATATTCATTACATTATATTTTTTATTATATATTTATATAATACGAATGGCCCGGGCAACGCCCGGGTTTTACCCGAGTGCGTATATATTTTAAAAACGTTTTAATTCAAATACTATTCGTTACAATTATAAATTGGCGCCATGGATGTCACTCTTGTGAAACGTCCCGTTCCAAACTGTGTGTTTTTAAAATGTTTTAATTAAAATACTATTCGTTACAATTATAAATTTGAACGATAGGCTCATTATTTCTTTTTACCGTTATTATACCGTTATATTATATATATTATATTTATTTATTATATATATATATATATTAAGAAAAAGGCATCTCCTTATCGTGCAACTGAAAGTTGCTGATGGCTGGCGCCATCTATCGAAGGGCGTGAAGCCCGAAAGCTTGTAGCCCATGCATTTTAATAAAAAAAAAATTCTCTTCGTTTTATAACTATTTCAATTCTATAAGAGAAATTTTCATGATTCATGATAAGGGGTATTTGTAGGGAGAGAGAGTTTTGTACAACTTACCCCAAGTTAAAAAAGTTAATCCTAATGAACGGCGTTAGCCACCGTCCCGTTTTCCTTATTTACATATCAGCTTCCCAGAAGCCCCCACACCTGTGGTCCCCCCTCCCGGGGTCCAGGGATGATTGACAGTTGTCCCATCTGGATGGAGCTATTTGACATTACTCCCTCTTTAGAAAAAACAGCGACCCGCTGATTAGCTTGTCTCAGCCCTTGTTCTGGAAGGAAATCTATCACGGCCTGTGTTCCCTAGCAGAATGGAATGTTGTTCTTCAGGGTCCAGGTAGGGCTTCATCCGAATGACATGAACGATAACCTTGGATTTCCGTGATCGGGGAGACGGGTCCACGGGCTCTACTTCATACGTAACTTCTGAAAGCTTCTTGGTCACCTTGTAGGGACCGAAGTATCTCTTCAGTAGCTTTTCTGAGAGCCCTATTTTTCGGATGGGAGTAAAAACCCACACAAGATCATCCTTCTGGTAATAGACTGGAGTATGTTTCTGGTCGTAAAGTCTACGGTCTTTCGCCTGTGATTGTAGAAGGCGTGATCGGGAGAGTTGACGCGCTTCCTCAGCTCTGGTCACAAGTTCCCCAACGTAGTCGTCAGAGATCTCATCTGGTAGGTAGGGTAGTACGGCATCGATGTAGGTCTCGGCCTCGCGGGCGTGGACAAGAAAGAACGGAGTGTAGCCGGTCGCCTCCTGTTTAGCAGTGTTGTAAGCAAAAGTCACGTAGGGTAAAACTTGGTCCCAGTCCTTCTGCTCGACACCTGTGTACATGGACAACATGTCTCCCAGAGTTTTGTTGAACCTTTCAGTCAGGCCGTTGGTCTGGGGATGGTAGGCCGTTGTAAATCTGTGCACAATTCCGCACAGAGCATTGATCTCTTTTATTACTTGAGAAATGAAATTTCTTCCGCGATCTGTTATCATTTCTCTAGGAGCTCCATGCTTCAAGATAACATCTTCAACCAGGAACTTAGCTGTTTCGATTGCTCCTCCGTCTGGGATCGCTTTCGTTATGGCATACCTTGTCATATAATCGGTGCACACAATGATCCAACGGTTTCCATCTTTAGAAACTGGAAATCTTCCAAGGAGATCGACCCCGACCTTATAGAATGGCTTTTCTACGGGCGGTATGGATACAAGTTGTCCAGCCGGACGTCGAGGTAATTTCTTCCTTCGTTGACACTCCCGACAATGGCTTACATATTGGCGAACAGTTCTATAAAGGCCAGGCCAATAGAATCGTTTCTTGACTTTGTCATACGTTCGGGAGAAACCCAAATGCCCAGCTGTAGGAGCGTCATGTAAATCTGCCATAACTTCCGATCTTAAGTGCTTAGGGATCATCATAAGCCAGGGTCTTCCAGTTGTGCTATAGTTTTTCTTGTATAAGATGCCGTCGATAATGCTGAATTCCTTTCTGGTGTAGCCCGAGTTTAAATTATCGATTATTTTAGCTAAATCCGGGTCTTTAGTCTGCTCTATATCGACGTTGGTTAGTGACATCACAGCACTTGGTGGATCGTTCTCAAGCGGGCTCCTTGACAGACAATCGGCATCCTTATGTTTGCGTCCGCTCTTGTGGATAACGGTCACGTCAAATTCTTGCAACTTCAGCGCCCATCTTGCCAAACGGCCAGAAGGATCTTTCTGCCCTACCAACCAACATAGAGAATGATGGTCAGTGACAACCGTGAATGGTCGACCAAACAAATATGGGCGGAATTTGCTAATAGACCAGACTACAGCAAGGCATTCTTTTTCCGTTGTAGAATAGTTATTTTCAGCCTTTGTCAAGCTTCTAGATGCATAAGCTATAGGCCGCTCCTTTCCACCTTGTATTTGTAGAAGAACAGCTCCAATACCATGTCCGCTTGCATCCGTGTGTAGATGGGTATCAGCGGATTCATCAAAGTGTCCTAAGACAGGCTCTGAAATTAGAGCTGTTTTAAGGACTTCAAACGCTTTCTCTTGAGCTGCATCCCAATAAAATTGTTTTTCGGTCTTCAGTAGGTCATGCAAAGATCTAGCTTTTTCGGCAAAGTTCTCAATAAATCTTCGGTAATAGGAACATAATCCAAGAAAGCTCCTCAGTTCAGAGATATTCCTTGACCTCGGAAATTTAGAGACGGCTTCAACTTTATCTGGATCTGGATGAATTCCATTGGCGTCAACAAGGTGTCCCAAAATCTTTATCCTCCTTGATCCAAAAAGAAACTTTTTGTGGTTCAAGCTTAGTCCAGCTTTCTGGATGCAGCTTAATACAAGTTGTAGACGACGTAGATGTTCCTCAAAGGTAGGAGCGTAAACTACGATGTCGTCCAGGTAGCAAAGGCACATGTTCCATTTAAGACTGCCCAGAACACTATCTATCATCCTTTCAAACGTTGCTGGAGCGTTACAAAGACCGAAAGGCATTACTTGGAATTCATACAACCCATCTGGAGTGATGAAAGCAGTTTTCTCCCTGTCTTTTTCGTCCACTTCAATCTGCCAATACCCGGACCGAAGATCCATCGTGGAGAAGTAACTAGAGCCGGCTAAACTATCCAAGGCATCGTCAATGCGTGGCAGAGGGTAAACATCTTTTTTTGTTATCTTATTTAATCGACGGTAATCTACGCAGAATCTCCAGGTCCCGTCTTTCTTTCGAACTAGAATAACTGGAGATGACCTAAGACTTTCAGAGGGCTTCACGATGTGATTTTCAATCATCTTGTTCACTTCGTCTTGAATTAGTCGTCGTTCACTTGGTGCTACTCTATAGGGCCTCTGTTTGATAGGAGAGTGGTCTCCTGTGTTTATCTTGTGCTTCACAGTACTGGTGGGCTTAATAGAAGTACTCCCAAAGGCAAATATGTCGATAAACTCGTCAAGGCATGAAACAAGCTGTAACCTTTGAATTTCAGACAGCCCTGGATCTAGAGTAAGGTTTATCTTCTGTGACCATTCACGTGACTTTAGCTGCGTTTCTTGTAACTTATCGCTGGATTCAATAAGACTGCAGATATTCCCATTCTCATAACTTTCCATGGTGCACATATTCATTCCTGATGGAATCAGTTGCGGCCAAGACGCTCCATTCGCCACCCAAATGCTACCTCGGCCGTGTCGAAATGTAACCAATGAGTTTGGTATAAGAACTTCTTTTCTTAATAATAAGTCCTTAGAAGTTGAGACTAAAACATCTCTAACACCGCATACTTCTTCGTTTATCACACTGATCTTCTTTATTGATTTAGGCGGGATGACAAAGTCGTCGGAAGCAAACAATCTCTGGTTTTCCTCCTCTCGAGATTCCAGGACGGAGGTTTCCCCGAGATGGAGTTCATTTCTGCCACAATCAATGACGGCTTCGGTGGCCTTGAAGAAGTCCCATCCGAATATGATGTCATGGCTGCATTCCACCATAACAACGAATTCAAAGGATATCTTCAGACCATTAACTTCTATGTTCAGGACACATTTTCCTAGGGTCTCTATTAAATTTTTATTTGCGGCTTTAAGAATGGGACCTGGTTCTTTGAAGAGAGGTGTCTTTAGTTCGCGTCGAAATTTGTCTGAAATAACAGAAAAGTCGGCTCCTGAATCCACCAATGCTTTAATTTTGCGTCCATTTATTTCGACCATAACAAAATTTTCTTTTAATTTAGCGGCGATATACCCTGGAGGATTTTCCTCAATGGCGACCTCACCCCCGTTAGAAGCCGCTCCACTTAGTTTTTCACATTCTGAGGCTTGGGAGAACGGCTGAAACGACGGGTTGGCGACTGGGATTGTCTTCGGGCTGGCGACCTTGCGCGGCTTGGATGTGGGGAAGAGCTCCGATAGAAGTACGTCGAGGTTTGGGGCGTTACATAGTCGTCGTCGGCGTCATATCTCGGGAGTCGACTCGAAAATCCAACATTTCTTCCTTCTCCGCCATTCCTTGTCCTGGCTTCAGCGAAGACCTGCCGTCGTTCCCTACAATAACGGACGACATGTCCGGGTCGTCCGCAGTGGAAGCAGATAGGTTTGTCGTCGTAGGTTCTCCAATGTTCCGTCTTCCTGGGTTGGGTTGGTCGGTCGATATTATAATAGGGCGTTCGTGGTTGTTGTTGTACCACGTTGACTTATGGTCTGGTAGGTTGTAGAGCACGGCTGACCTCTTCCCTCACAGTCTGTTCCAGGGCGTTCACCTCTCGGAGAGGATTGATCACTTCAGGTGCTGAGAAAACCTTTTTTATCTCTTCTCTAACGATGCGGCGAATTAAGCCGGCCAAGTCGTCTGAGTCGTCAACACACGAAATGGGCATTACGTTTGACAACCTGGCGAATTTCGTACGGCCGATCCGGCGCTGCTTGACGGTTGTCAGATGACGGCAGAACTTCAGGATCTCATCTACCGTCTGTATGTCTTTCGCCACCAATACCTGGTATGTGTCCTCCGAAATTCCCTTTATAATGTGAGCAACTATCTCACCTTCTTCCATGCGTGGGTTCACCTGGTGGCAGAGACTAAGAATCTCCTGGATGTATGACTCGCTGGATTCTTCGGCCTTCTGTGCTCTTGACTTCAGAACTTCCTCGGCGCGTCGAGCAGAATCCTCCTGCAGTCCGAACACACCGCGGAATGCGTCTTCAAAGCTTCTCCACGAGTTGAGTGATTCTTCGTTATTATCAAACCACCTTCCAGCAGTTCCGTTCAAGTAAAATACGACGTTGGCAAGCTTCATGGTCTCGTCCCATCTGTTGTACTTCGAAACTCTCTTGTACTCTTTCAACCACTGTCCAGGGTTTATATTTCCATCTCCAGAAAAGGTAGAAGGATCTCGTTGGCGTTGACAAGGGAGGTAGGATCCGTTAACAGTAGGTCTGTGGTCGTCTTCCATTTCTATTCGTTGTGGCAAAGGTTGAAGAATTGGTTCACGTCCCTGTAGACGTCGACTTCTTCGAAGTTCCGTCACGCTACCCAGCGTCTCCACCAAAATATGTCGCGGAGATAAATAAAGCAAGGGCAAATTTGGGAATAAATAATTTATTATAAGGGGTATTTGTAGGGAGAGAGAGTTTTGTACAACTTACCCCAAGTTAAAAAGTTAATTCTAATGAACGGCGTTAGCCACCGTCCCGTTTTCCTTATTTACATATCAGCTTCCCAGAAGCCCCCACACCTGTGGTCCCCCCTCCCGGGGTCCAGGGATGATTGACAGTTGTCCCATCTGGATGGAGCTATTTGACAATATTTTTGGTCGTAGAGGCACAGCATGCACCACGCTGACGAGGACCATAAGCCCGAAACGCGTTCGTGATTGGATTTTCTTAATTTATCAAGAAAATGGTGGCTATCAGGTTGGCTAAAACAGATTAAATCAATGTTTAGTTTATTTCTGTTCCACTAGATAGCGCTCTGCCATCTAAAAAGCTCGTGCGAGCGGTCAGGATATGCCTATTCTGTTTTTTTAATATATATATACAAGGCCTTGTATTAAGCAGAGCACCCGTATTGCGGTTATTTTAAGTTGAGGGAAAGGACATTTTATAGATCAAAATTCAAATAGTATTTATTTATTATTAAGTTGTTAACGTGATAATCCTGTTGAAGGACTGACAAGTCCGAAAGCTTGAAAATAAAAAGTTACACAAGAAACTTAACCCTGGAAGCTTCATTTATTTTATAATAGATCAAAATGTTTCGATTTAAAAAAATAGATAGATGACGTTTTTTGGGATTATTGGAACATGTGCTGAAGGATTTGAGAACAACTGAGCTAAAAGAAATGGTATTGGTTGATACCTGTAGTACCGTTTCACCAAAAAGCAGCAGAAAGTGAACGTCTGCCAGTTATGCAAATACGAAGCCGACGACGCTGTCCAATTCTAGTCAAAGAGGTCACCACGACACCCACCTTCCTAATTTGTCACAGTTTTTAATTGCTCCACCACACCCACCGGACTGGTTTCCCTTTCTACGGTGATGTAAATATGGCAAGATACTATTCTCCTCTTTTTATTGCATAGTTGTACATCTTGTTGATTACACCAACGTTGTGGCGCATTGCCTGTAGTATCAATCAATCAATACTCTTATTAAGACTTTTAGTCTTATATACAGATTCCCCTGACTAATATGGCAAATGATTTGAAAAAGTGAAGAAAGAATTTCAAATTTACCGAGTGATATTGGAAATATATACTCTATATAGCTATAAATATTTTGATAGAATATATGATACATAGGTTATAGGTTACTGTAAGGTTATAAGTAACGCTCCCCTTTATATAAATATATTTCCGTATATCATGGGAGAGGATAGAAAAACGCATAACTAAAAAAAATACATATATAGTATAAATAGAAAAAATGATTTTCCAGAAATTTATTTTGAAAAATATATATTTATTTTAATATTATTTTTTCCCAAAGAACTCTATGTATAAACTTTTTTTAATTTATTCATTTATTTTTGCACACTTTAAATTTTGTTATTATTAATTTAAAATTATTATTTAATATATTTTTATAGAATTATTTATAAAATTACACTGCATATTGTCTCTAGATATTGATATAATAATGTTAATATATGATATTATATATAATTATATTGGGGGGTTGTGTATATACACTGGATGCAATATTCAAATCAGAGATAATTCCTTCGTTGGTCTTGCAGAACGAGAGTGGCGTACCTGCTCATGTGTTTTAATGCAAACTACAAATATCCTCGATAAAGAGAGGAGAGTTGCCCTCGAAATTTTGGAAGAATAAAACATTCTAAATCCAATATACGCATTTTTCTAAATATACAATTCTACAGTTCCAAAATAACTTTATTAGGTGCCGCTCAAAAAGAGCAATCTAGCTTATGATATTTACAATGAATAATATGTACACGTTCTTCACATTTGCAATGTATTCATATATTTACAAGGTTAGAGCCTTGTACGGTGTCTTGAATTCGGTGTGTTCCCTCCTCCAAGTTGGGCTGTTATCCTCATTTATTTTTTCCTAGGTACATGCTTTTTCTTTAGGTTTTTCCATTTTTCTACATTTTTTTCTCAATTGATATATGAGTTGCCTCGGCACAATTCTACACACCCTATATTTACATCGTTTACATTTTTAAGAAAGAGAGAAATATGAAAATAACATACATTCACAGAAGTTATTGTATTATTGTAGTAATGGAGGGGATAATGTAGGTTGTCATACCTTCAAATCAAAATTAGATTATTTTTTAGGAATGTGTTTAGTATGACTGACACAAAAGGCTGTAGGTAGGCCTAACGCCCTTTTCTACCACTGGGAGTTTGCCATCAGAACAACAAGGAATATGAAAGCTAAGAATATGAAGTGAATTGATACCATCAAGAAATGGATGAACTCAGGAAACTAAAGACAAAATCCATCCAAGATGGCAACATTTAGGAAACATTGACGAACCATACAAAAGATGAAAAATATATACAATGGATTACTTTTCAAAATGGTAATTTTTAGATTATTATAAACAATATTCGCCGCTAGGTGGCCGAATTGACTAGACATGCGTCGCATCGCTCTTACAATCCGGTAAATATTGCTTTTTATTATAATATATCCTATTTAGTT
>CP092871.1:66105578-66189525 GCA_030710605.1 Cordylochernes scorpioides | reverse complement strand
CTACCACCACGTATTGGCCAGGATGTATCTACCACTACGTACTGGCCAGGATATATCTACCAATACGTACCGACCAAAATGTATCTACCAATACGTACTGGCCAGGATGTATCTACCACTACGTACTGGCCAGGATGTATCTACCACTACGTACTGGCCAGGATATATCTACTTTATCTTTTATATTATTTTATTTTTAAATATTTTTTCACATGTTCAGCGTATTTATGCAAGTTTGGCCTTAAATACCCATTTCTTGGTTTCTCAAGAAGCCTCTGGGACGAAAACATTTTTTGGTTGCAGTGGTACAGCCTGCACCACGTTGACAAGGGCCAACAGCCCTTTTCTTGATTTATCAAGAAAATGGGTTGGCCAAATATCAGGGAATAGGCTAAATCAACATTTAGTTGATTTCTGTTCCACTAGATGGTGCTCTGCCATCTAAAAAGCTCATGTGCTCGTGGTCAGGATATGTCTTTTTTTATTTTAATATATATATATATACTAGCGGATGTGTACCCGGCTTCGCCCGGGTTTTATCCGAGTGAAAGTTTGCCTAACGAATATTATATATTATGAAGTATTGGATCTAAAAAGGAAAGGCTTTGATAATGAAAAACAGGAAATACTCAGAAATGCTAAAGACTCAAAGACCTTCTGGAAAACTATTGCGCTCTACAAAAGCACATCTATAATCCAAGGAGAAATATCTATACAGGACTGGCTGAACTTTTACCGCGAACTAATGACTACAGAGAAAAATTTGAGAATTTGTAATTTACATAATGTGATTTCTCAGAACGATCCTATATTGGACTCAGAGATAACCAATGCAGACATATACAAGGAGATAGCTGGTTTGAGGAGTAACAAGGCATGCGGGCCCGATGGCATCCCCAATGAAGTATTAAAAACACTCCCTGATTCGTACATACTGCTGTTGAAACAACTCTACAATAGTGTTATGACGACTGGAAAATACCCAGCAATTTGGACTAATTCCACCATACACCCAATCTTCAAAAATGGTTATAAGAACAGCCCCTCCAACTACCGAGGTATTGCACTGATTAGCAATGTATCAAAGCTTTTCACATCAATCCTAAGATCACGACTGGAGGAATGGGTCGAAGGAAGAAGGGTTATACCCGAAAACCAAGCGGGATTTAGAAAAGGAAGATCATGTATTGACCACATATTTACACTAACTACTTTAATCCAACTATCATTAAGAAAAAAGAGCGGAAAACTATATGTCTTTTTTGTCGATCTAAGGAAGGCATTTGATACTGTACCTCACTCAATACTTTGGAAAAAACTTTACAACCTAGGCATAAGTTACCAATTCATAAGTACGATCAGAAGTTACTACGAACAAGCAACTATAGCTATCAGATGGAAGGGATCATTTACGGAAAGTATTAAGATAAACTCGGGAATCCTCCAGGGAGAACCACTTTCCCCACTGCTATTTATATTATTTATCACGGACTTAATCGAAATTTATAATAACTCAGACCTGCCGAGTGTAAATTTGCCAGAATTTGGAGATATCCATTTATTGCTGTACGCCGACGACATAGCAATTATAGGTGAGTCTAGGATGAACCTCCAAAAGAAGATCAAAATACTGAAAGAATATCTCGATGAGAACTTAATGACACTAAATGAGTCCAAGTCAAAGATTATGGTGTTCCGTAATGGAGGTAAACCCTCAAATAAGGATAGATGGTTCTGGAATGATAAACCCATAACAATAACTTCAAGATATACATACTTGGGATTCCCTCTGACACCAACAATAACAACTACTCACCCGGCAAATTACTTTAAAGGAAAAGCACTTACAGCAATTAACGCCACACACCCAATATTAATAAAATCAAAAGCAAAGTCAATAAATTTATCAATCAAACTCTTTGATACAATAGTGAGAGCTGTCCTGATGTATGCCGCTCCATTGTGGGCAACAGAGCATAAAGACTTACTGGACAATATACAAGACATATTTATCCGTAGGTTCCTGAATCTGCCCAGATACACTCCAGGTTACCTAATCAGATTAGAAACCGGTCGTATCTCATTGAGTGTAACAGCCTTAAAATTAACCCTGAAGTATTGGTTGCGGGTGTTGAATATGAGCAGTGACAGATTGCCACGTATATGTTTTAATAGAACACGGGAACTGTCTAATGCTTCGGGCACACCCATCGGTTTCATTAAAAAGCTCACCAATCTGCTTAACAATAATGGATCCCCTGCACTTGTTTCCTGTGATGACCCTGAAACGCTGAGGAGCGCGATTACAGGGCTCTTAAAAACAGCGGCAGACCAATCTATACAAAACGACCTTACAAGAATGGATAAATCTAAGCTATACTCTCACTACAAAGACATTCACATATCTTTCATGACGGAGGGATACCTTTTAGGGGATTTTCCTTTCCCGGTTGTAAGACTACTCGCGCAAGTTAGAATACTTTCAAGTTTTTTTAGAGAAAACCACACCAAGATGCTCTGCGGTGAGGACCCGACTTGTACCTTCTGTAATTCAAAACTAAAAAATGAAATCACTCACTATATTTTTGATTGCTCTGCTCTGAAAGAAGAACCCTTATGCTCAAAACTGGGCAACTCTGTGCTTCACTTCCATCAATAATTGACAATATGACCCAGAATAAGTATATTGCTACGGCGTTTTATGGTTTCCACAAGTCCATATCTCAGAAGAAGGCCAAGTGATACTCACTCCTCACTTTCTTACTGCTACTCTTTTTGTGTTGATTTCTTGCTTCCCTCTTTCTTCTTATTATTTTTTTTTTCCTTTTCTTGTTTTTTTTTTCTCTTTCTCTTTTTACTCTGTATATATCGTTATTTCCTTTGTCTCACTGCTTTGTTCTTATGCATACCTCTGGTGAATCCTGTATAGGGTCAGTGACCCTAAATAAAGGCTTTTTTGTTGTTGTTGTATATTATGAAGTATAATAAACAATGTTAAAGATTAGTTTTAATTATTAATCAAGATTGTGTGTGAATATGTGAGAAAGATGTAATATCGTTGTTGTTTTCTTGGCCGACTGTTTTACATATGGTGTTATCTTAAAATTGCTTGTTTTGAATATTTTTTTAGATTGAGTTGAATGAATTGCTGAATTTTTTTTTGTATTTAATCGATAACAGCGAAGTTACGCATGTTAAAGTTAGGAAAAATATTTTGATGTTAAGCAAAACCTGCTCCATCTCGTTTTACATAAATGTTGAAAATTTGGTAGAAATTGATGCATTGTAACGAAAGTTTTTAGTGAACAACACTTATGAAATTTGCATTTTATTAATATAGATATTAAAAAACGAAAGAAAAAAATAAAAGATAAAAAGATCAGGTGTTGAAATCAATATTAAAATTGGCATATCCTGACCAGGAGCACATGTGCTTTACAGAAGGCAGAGCGCCATCTGGTGGAACAGAAATCAACTAAACATTGATTTAGCCTGTTCCCTGATATTTGGCCAACCCAATTTCTTGATAAATCAAGAAAAGCCATCCACGAACGCGTTTCGCGCTTTTGGCGCTTGTCAGCGTGGAGTAGGCTGAACCATTGCGACCAAAAAAGAATTTTTGATCCCAATGGCTTCCCGAAAAACCAAGAAATGGGTATTTAAGGCCAAACATGCGTAAATACGCTTAGCACATTAAAAAACGAAAGAAAAAAATAAAAGATTAAAAGATCAGGTGTTGAAATCAATATTAAAATTGGCATATCCTGACCAGGAGCACATGTGCTTTACAGAAGGCAGAGCGCCATCTGGTGGAACAGAAATCAACTAAACATTTGGCTTTTCTTGATTTATCAAGAAATTGGGTTGGCCAAATATCAGGGAACAGGCTAAATCAATGTTTAGTTGATTTCTGTTCCACCAGATGGCGCTCTGCCTTCTGTAAAGCACATGTGCTCCTGGTCAGGATATGCCAATTTTAATATATATATATATAACAAAACCTTTAGGCCCAAGTTGATGTCCTGTAAAGCCATACAATAACTTAATAATAATTATAATAAACAATTTGGATTAACATTATACACATTAGTGCACCATGTTATAAGAATTTAGAACTATTTTTCATGCAAGTATATTTCCTTTTAAAATAAAATAATTTTCTACTACTCTATCTCTTACTGCAATGATAAATATAGCCTGGCTCATCAGTGGTGTAGATTAAACTGGCGAAACTGCTTGGAGGGTTCATCACTGATTAACCAGGGGCCCTCTGATTATTTTATCATTGCAGTAAGTGAAGTAGAAAATTATTTTATTTTTGAAAAAAAAACACTCGTCAAAAATAGTTTGAATTTCTTACAATTTGGATTATAAACACAAGGTAATAAGACCGAATCCAAATAAATAAATAGTGTGTGGTTTCACTAACAAATTTGGCTTTAAAAAGGCCTAAAGATTATTGATATAAGAAAATGAAACCTAATCCAAATAATTTAATAGTGTGTGACGTTTTTGTAACAGCATTGTTACCATCATCAGACAAAAGAATAAATGAGAAAAAATATCACAGTATGTTCTTAAATAGTACTGTAATCAAGTGTGTAAATAAGATAACAAATAAGAAAAAATAGTTTTTTAGAATTAAAGAGGTATTTTAAAAAATATATAATTGAAGGCATATCTGTAAATCTACTTATATATTTGCCTTATTCTGTCTGTTTGTCTGAAGCTTTGTCTGTTTGTCTGAAGCTCACGGATAGAATGCGCGCTCATTGGCTGTAGATACGATGTACTAGAGCGCCATCTGTTATCAAATTATAAAACTATTTTAGAGGCGTAATATTCTTTTTATTTTTTTAAAATTTATTTATTGTTTTTTATTATTTTTTATTTATTTATTTTTTTATTTTTATTTTTTTATTATTTATTTTTTTTTATTTATTTTTTTATTTTTATTTTTTTTTTTTTATTATTATTATTATTTTTTTTTTTTTTTTTATTTTTTTTTATTTTTTTTATTTTATTTTTTTTATTTTTTTATTTTTTTTTGTGTAAGTTTGCCTCTCTCATAAACCTGTCTATACAGACCACCCTGACTATAGCGACCACTCTAGACAACCCTGTTATCAGCTGCCTGTCTATACAGACCACCCTGTCTATAGCGGTCACCTTAGGCAACCCTGTTATCAGCAGTGTGATACATCCACCTGTCTATACAGACCACCCTGTCTATAGCGACCACTCTAGACAACCCTGTTATCAGCTGTGTGATACATCCACCTGTCTATACAGACCACCCTGTTAATAGCGACCACCCAAGTCAACGTTTTTTAAATATATTCGCACTCGGGTAAACCCCGGGCGTTGCCCGGGCCATTCGTCTAGTATCATTTATATTTTTCATATATATTTCTTCCATTCTATTAATTGTAGCACATGTCTTTTGAATAAAAAAGGCTTCTTTGAATTTCTTTGTGTCATACAGTATAACCTTGTTAATTCGACACATGCCAATTTGGCACTCGGCAATAATTCAACCATGTTCTGATGTCTCGACCTCTGGCCTATCAAATAACAAACTGTAATTCGACGTATGGATAATACGACACTTCTGATAGTTTGACCATTTAAAAATTTGAATTTCGACAGTTGAATGTTTTTTTTTTTTTACATACAACTTTACCGCTAAAAAGGCATTACGGCGGCGATCGGCGGGCACCGATAGGATCGCGCCTGCACACTTTTGGTTCCTGGTTAGTTTAAGCTTCACTTTGCAGTGCCATTGCGCAATGTTGCGAGTGTTATTGTTTTATTTTTTTTACGCTGGAATTTAGGCTTCGTGGGCTAATTAACCATATTTTATTTTTAAATTTCAAGCATTAAATATTTTAGTTATTTTAAAATTTACAAATAATTTGCTTTTAAATAAATAAATCTTTATAAAATATAGCCACAATGATTATGATAACATTTTATTTCAATATACCATTTCCATGTTATTATAAAAGATTTAAACACAAAATCAATAACACCTGCAGCAGCAGTGGATGCTTTTAACCCTTAACTGGACGGGTTGGGTAGATTCCGCCCATGCATAAACTTAATATAGGAAAAATATATATTTTTTGTTTACTGAGAGCTACCAGCTTTCATGTATTTTAATTTTACAGTGATACAAACAATTTCCATCCATCATTTATAAATATCAGTTTTGGGAGGTGGGTTAAATTTGCATGTGGGGGCGGATTCCGCCCAGCCCGTCCAGAAGCGTGAGAATTTTTCCTGTCAGTGTTAGGTCGTGGCTCATACTTGAGTCGCTATCTTCCGCTATTTTTTAGCTTCCTTTTATAAAACACTTCTTTCTTTGGATAAGAAGAATTATCAATCAAGTCAACCGAGAGAACTATCCCTGCCAACCCAAAATATATATAAGTTTTAGATATTAGTCGACCACTTTGGAAGAGTAATAGAAATATTACAGCAGACAATTGGTTCACTTCAGTAGAATTTGTTGATAAGTTGAAAGAACATGGCATTACATATTTACTTAGAAAGGATGAGAAAGAACAAACCTCAGATTCCACCATAATTTCAACCGCACCCTAATAGAGAATCAGGAACATCTATTTTTGGTTTCACTGGAACAACTGCTTTAGTCACCTATGTTCCCAAAAAAAGAAAATCGGTAATCAGATTGATGAAAGGATAAAAAAGAAGGGAGTAATTTTATTGCTGTTCTTGGGAGAGCATTGACTGATGAACACCTGGCCACACGTAATCTCAATTCTCTCCCGCTGGAATTACAGACGATAATTCAAGAAGATTGATGGTTCAAGTACATCTAGGGAATCTACGATGCTACAATAATCTGATACTCCAAAAAGGTGCTACAAATGTCCATCAAAAAACGCGGGAAAAATAAAAACCCTTTGCTCTTTATGTCAACTAAACATTTGCAAAAATATTTTTTAATAATTTGTTAAAACTGTAAATAAATTATATACGGAATTTTTAAAAGTTCAAATCTGTATATTAACATTTGTATTCATTAAATATTTTTTAAATATTGATTTCAATCATTATTTAGTGCTTATTTCATAAATTTACACTTGTGGGTTGAATCTACCCAACCTGTCCAGTTACGTAAGAAAAATCCACCCGTCCAGTTAAGGGTTAATACAATAAAATTTATTTATTAAAAGACATTTCAGAGGAAGAAAGACATGTAGGTTTTTTCAAAATGACCATCTGGAATACATCCTGAATAGGATTTCAGTGAAAAAACAGACATCTATAAAGGAATTTTTTAAAAGATCTTCATGATTATTTTTAATTTTTTTTTTATTTGCCATATTTATTTCTTTTCAACTGCTATATTCTTCAATTAAAATAAAATATTATTTAATATATTATATTTAATTTAATAAGGTCTGTAGAGTTAATATTTGTTTATATTACTGAAAAGAAACACATTGTCAGTAAATTTATTTGTTACAATTATTTATGTTTCTAAAATATGTATCAATGCCATTTTGTCCCTGATACTAATAGTTAATTATGAAAATAAAATACAAAAAAGTACACACACAATGGTTTCAATTAACCAACACAATTACTGGCGTTCGGCCTCTCAGGCCGACTTTTAAAATCAATAATACATCACCGATGAGCCATGCCTTCACATTTTTCATCACAGAAGGACAGTAGAAAGTTTTTTTTAATTTGAAAAAGAAAATTTCTTGCTTAATGGCTTTATTTTATATAGATGGCACATTATTGGTTTATTTATAATTTATAACCTAATTTACCAAAAGTAACCAATCTGAGGTATCAGTTGGCCCACCTTGTTAATTTAGGTAATTTTTGTAAAGTGAATTTAAACATTTTTGGTTCAAATAATTAGAAAAAAAGCACAATTTTAATATCCCCCCCCCCCCCCTACATCTCTATGAATGGCATTTCAAGTTTTTTTACATGGTTGGGGTATTATATAATTTTTTTTGTAAAGCTCCCTACCTTTAATTAATTATTTTACTCTATAAATGGGTATGTAAAATTTATTATTTTAAACCTTATATTAATAAAATATTGATTTAAAAAAATTAAGAAACGTTTTAAATAGAGCGCTTTGCCCAAAGAGCTTAATAGCTAAAATCCAAAGCGCAAACGAAAATAATAAAGAAAATAAACAATCGATGGTGTCAGGCGTTCTTACTATTTATTTTTCCATTATTAAATATCCCAAATTCTAGGAGCGTACATGTCGCCATAAATATATATTTCACACATATATATATTAAAATTAATATATATTAATATATTTTTCTATTGTTTTTTCACATATATATATATTTCAATCAAATATTCTAATTAAAAACTATAATTTTAAAGTTTTTTTTTTTTTATCAAGCAAGCATTAATTTAAAAACACAAGCTATTTTGAAGTTCACATTTTAAAAGTCTATTTTGGAAAATCCATTCAATGTGGAAAGCAACTAATTTCATTTCCGATTATTTTATTAGCTGAAAAATAAAAATTATAAATAAACGACTTACTTTTAAAATTAAAACAAGCTTGACGCCGAGATTATAGAAGGTTTTAATTAATTTCAGCTCCCAACCTAATATTCAAGATAATGATTTTTTGTTATATAATTACACAATGAAATTAAATCAACAGATATTCTTAAAGTTTCATTTCTTTTATGTTTATATTTTATGTGCGAGTATGATCCTTTCGAAACCACTAATATGTCAAGAAAACATATATTACTCTAAATCCTGGTAATGATACTTATCCCAAATTTTACACAATCTTGAACAAAATGTATCAGGATACTATTGGAAAATTTGAAATTAAATAATAAAAATATTTTAAAAGTATATTACTGAGTTTTTGAGGGAAAGATTGAATAAATATATAAAAAGTGATATTAGGAAATGAAAAAACTATTTGAATCTTCTATAAAATCAATTCTTTTTTACGCGGCCCCAGTGTGGGCCTGCGATAATGGGTAAATTATAGAGCAACTTCAAACCTCATTTATAAAAAACTTTCTTGATTTACCTAGATATATCCTGGGCACATACTAAGATTGGAAACTAGAAGAATCTCACTTACTGCTACCGCCACAAAATTAACATTGAAATACAACATGAGAATACTGGAAATGGACGAGTACAGACTACCAAAATAATGCTGGAACAGACTGAAAGAAGTACATCAAATGTCAAAAAACTCTATAGGATTATACAAAACCGTTAATGATATAATCAACTGTTGTGGTCAATCATGGCTGAACCTCCCACCAAACCATGATACAATTAAAAAAGAACTTCCTAAGATTATGAAACAAAAATAGAACAGCTTATTCAACAAGACTTCGCTAGACTCGACAATTCGAATTTTTTTTCAAACTATAAACTTATCTGTAATTCTTTTATGCCAGAACGATACTTGTCATGGAATCTGTCATCAAAGATAATAGCCTTCATTGCATGGATTAGAATTACTTCAACTCTAGAGAGAGAAAGTCATATTCTGATCATCGAAAAGGAAAACATTCACTGCAGGATTTGTGGAAATATTGGGGCGAAGAAATAATTTATTATTCAATTTAATTATCAAATGTAAATATTTGGAAACAGAATTGAAATTTTACATTTTCTAAATCATCATTTAGTTGCCTAACTTGCTTGCTCGATATTCTCTAGCTGTAGATAGTTAGGTTGATTTGTTATAATTGTCGACTAGTCGCCGTGACGTCATCAATAAATACTTTCACACCTTCAGATATACAAAGACTTGATTCCTACGCTACAACTGGTGGAGAAGCTGGACGATATCCCTTAAGAAAAAAAGAAAAAAGAAAAATTGAACCTCTTCGGCAAGAAGAAACAAACATGAACATAAAGAAAGAAGCAACAACTCAGGTAGGTTCATTTTTTGTACAACATCTACCTAGAAATCCCTCTATGTTCTCTGGTAAGGGTGTTGAAGATTCCCGTAGCTGGTTAAATGGGTATGAACGTGTGGCGAAGCACAACCAATGGGATGAAACTCTTTGTCTCGCCAACGTTTATTTCTATCTGACAGTCACTGCTCTCAAATGGTTTGAAAACAATGAGGAGAGCATCCTGACGTGGACGGAGTTCATGTCACAATTAGAAAATATATTTGAAAAAAAAAGGTCAAGGCTGCGAGCCGAGAAAATACTCAAAACTCGCGCACAATTAAAAGGCGAGAGCACCGAATTTTACATTCAAGACGTCCTGCGCCTCTGAAAAGAGGTAGATCCTCATATGAATGAAGAAGAGAAATATCCAATCTGATGAAAGGGATAGCCGAGGAGCTCTACCAAGCACTTCTCCCAAGGTATGTGCATAACACTGAGCAATTCGTCACCGAGTGTCAACGAATTGAAGTTCTACACTGTAAGCGAGTGACCCCAACCAAATACGAGCGACTACCGAATGTGGCGTCTCTCAGTGATCATGATGACAGGGCAGATCTGTCATCTATGATTAGGCAAATTGTTCGTGAGGAGGTACAGCGGGCATTAGGCTCTACTCGAGAGGAACCAAAAATTGATACCATTGAAGATATGGTAAAGGAGGAGATTGGAAGAACCCTGGTGTTGCGTTCCCGGTTTTGGATAAATGAAAAGGGAGGATACACGATGTGACCCATTAAAGTTTCCTTACTTAAGTATATATATATATATAGCAATTTAGGCCAACAACCCCATGTATATAACCCGCAGCAAGACCTTAATGTTGTATAATAGAAGCACAGCTGTCAATGATGCACTATCGACATATGTCTTTACATCATCACATGTAATGCAATTTGTGCAAACAGGATGAACAAAAAAAAAAAGGGGGGGGAACTCTGTAATTGATTAAGAGTTGAGCTAAAGCAGGGATCGAGCATATAATATTATCAGAATAAAGGTCTAAAGATGGAAACAGCTACGACACTAGTATACAATTTCATCAGACAACCTATATTAAGGCCTTTTTTTATAGCCCAAATAACACAAACAATAGTCAAACATACAAATCTGTTGCATCATGCCGTACCCTCCCAACAGCGTAATAATAGCCCAAGAAATCATTAAATATGGTATAATGGTAAATATGATGGAATAACACACTGAAACACATAAAAGTACAAACATTTAAGGTGTGGGGGTAGTACCATAAAGCAAAAGGAATGAAATATGTATGAGAGGAAACAAGAAAATTTCTCTAGATATTTATTTAAATAAATTAAAATTTGGGAACATGTCTATACTGACGAGATATGCTATTTACATAGTAAAATTTTAGATAGAGGTGACCTGAAGTTACTTTATAGCCCTTTAGGGCCCATGCGAAATCTAGGTTGGTTACTACACAAAAAAGGGGGGGGGGGAAACCTAGATCTCCATCTATTTTAGCGGGACAAAATATACGAACCCTAACACTCCTTTTTAAGTCACTTAAAGCCCTTTAGGGCCCATTCAGAATCTAAATAGATTAGCTTCTGTTCGAAAAATAAAAGGGGGGGGCTAAACCATAATGGCGAGGGGCTTACCTTCTCTCGAAAGCGGCGGCAAGGTCTGGTCTCCTCTACGTCTCAGGCCCGACTAAAATCGTCCTTCTCACTGAGCGACTCCGGTCCAATCTGCCTTTTGGCCAAGAAACCCTCTTTTATTCATGTCTCTCCCCGTTTCCATTCGCTGCCGAGCCAAAGTTTCTATTGGCTGGCATTTTCATTCGCCGAAAGAAACACCAATCAAAATGGCCAACGGCTCCAGTATCAATTTCATAGACGCCCCAGGCCTCTCCCATCGAAATAGAACATATAGTATTACCAAAACAAAAAAATCTAAAGAGAGAAACAGCTACGGCGATAGTGTAAAATTTCAGACGCCAGGCCCCCCCCTTCCACATGGATTGAAATACCATCCTCCCCTTTTCTCGGGACGGTATATATATATCGCCCCCCCTCCGTCTTAGCTAAAAATCGACACAGGCCCCTTTTCACTTGAACTGTAATATAACGCTTTCCTTTCTCGGGAAGGATATTTTATAAGGTTCAGTCCTTTAGAGATCTTCCTTCTCCATTTTTTTTTTCTGGTCACCTTTACCTAAATTTTTGGTGAGGGGGAATATATGTACATATGGAACAGCAGCTTCCAGCGCGGATGTCCCTGGATGTCACTGGTGTTTCCTTCACCAGGCATCGGCATGGAAGTCTGGTGTCATCAATTGTCTAGGTTTCTGGGCAAAAAGATGGTCTGTAAGTCTATGTGGGAGGGAAGCCATGTATCCATTTGATTTGATTATACATACGCCTTCTGTTGGGGTATGGTTACAAAAAACGTGCCCCAACAATCCTCCCCCTGCCAAGTAATGGACAAATGCGTTTGTGCTATTCATTATTCATCTGCCTTTCATCAGTTACTATGAAAGCAGGCCCATTTCTAGCAAAATGCATTTTCCATTACTAGGTGAAGCCAGGTGTACCGAAACCTATAGGGAAGATAAGGCTAATCAAAATGATGGTATGCTATTCTAGATGTTTATTATTCCGAACATTAGTGGGCATTGTGCATCCTGGCAAAGGGGTTTTTTTTTGTGTGTTATTATTCTGTCAGCACACTGTTATCAACATAGGTTATGGGGGACAGTCATATCATATGTATGGAAGTAAGCAAGGTCATCTGTCTTACTTGGGTATATATACCACCCTTCCACTTTCTTCTTTGGTCTTGAGGAGTAGGCCTTCCTTGTGGTAGGTCCTCTCAACCCCATCCTTGCCTCTGGTGTGCTGGTTTCATTGCTACCTTCTTTCTGCTAACAATACAGTTAGAACATTTCCCTATTACATATTATATAACAAAAATTTTGGGCGCCAAGAAGTCGTTTAGAAATAACTGACTAGTCCAACTCCTAAAACATGCCAGCATCTTTATTTAAGTACCAATCAAGACATTCGTGTGGTATAGTTATACATATACAATCAAAGGAAAGGATAATTATAGTTAGCTGAAAGAAATATCATGGTATATAATGATTAGCCTATGACATGATGACTTTTGCTAAATAAATAAAAAATTACAGAAAACAAATTATGAAAGTAATTATTAAATAAGGCACGAAATATGTAATGATAAAATGAATCCTTCCATGTTATATGATGGGTATAATATATATATTGAAGAAAACACGTATCATGCAGATAGTGATTAAATATGATAAAAATCATCCCATGATGGATGATAAAGAAAACTACTACAAAATTATATATGATGACAAAATATATATACATATACAAGTAAGGCGGATAAAAGACAATAAGGATAAAATAGATCATGCCTTGAGGGAAGAATGAGCCATGATAACATGTTAAAAAAAAATCGCAACATGGCAGGTAAATATTACTAATATCATGAATATCAAGGAAATAAAATTGTTGAAATGAATAGTATATGATTATAATATAATATAAATGATATAAGATAATAACCTATTCAATAAGAAAATGAAAACACATTATATATATTTGTGCGCTGAAGGATCAAGGTTTAGTATCTCAATTAAGTTTTCAATCTTATTCAGTCTGGAATCACGAGTTGGTCACTGGGTAATATTCGTCTATCCCGATCCTACTGGAGGGTGTGTTTTCTCTTATGTGTTAGATTCCTCAAATTACAATACTCTCTCAACCCAGATAGGTACGTCATTTAGAATCTTGGTCAAATGGAACATAGCCCAGACCTCTATTAAACTACTCAGTCCATTTAAATCTAGGGTGACAACCGTATGAAGAAAGCTCTCTGTTTGACAGAGAAACTAATCAACTTCTCCCATTTTGTTTGTGACTCCGTTTACCTTGTCTCTGGGGTGTGTACAGTTCAGCTACCTCCCCCTTCCAAGAAATTCATATTACTTTCATCTACCAATATACTCCCTAATCATTGACCTGAACCCTATAAATCTACATCTTATAAATTTGAATTTTATTAATCTGAAATTTTGGTTCTTTTACAAATTCCTTCAGAATTCTACTCCCTGTATAACTGCTCTTAATTCTACTGTCCTCAATACAACACTTCTAAAACTTTGACTCATTGGCTCGTTCTGGCGTCTCGTTCGCGGTCCTTATAGTTAACTAATACTTTAAAATCTTATCCTATCATGGAACGAGTCTAAACTCGTTGCAGGTCCTAATAATTACTTATTCTGTCTCTCGAATCGGTCTTATGCTCGAATTCATTCCAACAAAACGTATGGCAGGGCGAATCCTTTATTAGAAGAAACTTCCGCTAGCTATGGGGGATCAAACTGGTACCAAAAAAAATTCAATAGACGGAAACACTTCGTCTAGAATAACTGGGCAATCTCTGCCTACTTGCCAATCTTACAGGACCTCCCGTCTGCAACAACCTCGCTCCAGCCACGCTAAAAGCGTCGAAACTACGGTGTCAGATCGGTTACCCAAGGTCGCGCCGTTATACCCCAGGCTATACGGCATGGCTAAAACAAATCCCCCATCCTGCATAAAATTCAATCTATACCTCTTCGCTTCCTCTTGCGAGGAGGAGGTGAGTGGGCTGTCGGCTTGATCCCTGCCTCCCACTATCTCCAAGTCTGAGGGTCGGGATAGGGATCATTTATCCACAATCCTTAGAATTCAAGCTAAACTAAGATAAAAGAAAATCAAAGGGAAATTATACCCCCTAACGAGGGACCTAACAAAAGGGAGCGGATATTTTCTAACTAGATAGAGTTGTAGTTGTCCTGTGAGGCTATCGTTCCTAACAAATAAAGAAATCAAAATTGAAAATTGAACCTATTAAATTCCCTAACACTACTCTAAAGCAATTTTGGTCTAACAGTATACTAGTTTTTTAACCTTCTCATCATTTATTCCACTTCACATTCATACAACATAAAAAAATTCAGTCACTGTGGGCATTCATTCTAAAGTTAAAAACTGCTATAGACGCCAAAACACTCAATAATCTCTATCAAATAAACCCTAACAATTTCTAAATTCCAGGACTAATGTGAAATCAAATAAAGTTTTCTAATTAGAACAAAGTGGGGACTAAAGCCCTATTGACTTAAATAAATGCCTCATACAAACTCTATATATACTAATGCTTTATACTCGATAAATGATTGTTAATAAAATGGTTAACAATTCTAAATAATCTGAAAGCTAACCTACCTAAAAAAATGTAATTTCAAAAACTGCCCTTGCTTTGACACTAAGTGACTATTCACGACAATTCTATAAAGACACTCACAAATTATAATGGCGAATAAAGGACCATTAAACGTGACACCTCATAAAAGCGGAATTGAGTCACTCCCCTAGCCACCGTGGGTGAAGTCACTTTCTTCCTACTTCATCTTGCGTCTGTCCCCTTTGCAGTAGTCCGACCTCAACACTCTATTGAAAGATGGATTTATAGGGTTTACGATTCACTACCCAACACTAACATTCTCAAGTGCTTTCCGAGGATCGACTACGGTCTGGGCCTACTTAACTTCTACCCCTGGCTTAGGGTCCCTATACTTCACAACTTTACTCTGAAAGATTGACCTTTCATGTCCTCATTAGAAACCTATTTCAAAGCTACTACCTGAAGGCCAGGGATTATAGGGTTTCTGAATTACCCAACACAAGCCATAGGATGCCTATTAGGTTTGTTGTTTTAGACATAGCCCCCCTCTAAGTTGTGATTTCCTACACCTTCCTTCACCTATTACTCCTGATAATAACTAAAATTTCAGATTTACACTAAATAGTTAATTCACAATGGTATACATTATTCTCATTGGTCTTTGAAACTCGGGTTTTAACAAGAAATAGTTTGTATAAAAAAAAAAGGAATCCTAATGAAGTTCTACTAAAAAAAAAAAAGGTTTTTAAATGAAAAAAAAAAAGGTTGAAATCTCTAAACTTCTCATTCTATCGAGCTGATTCTCCGTACACACTCCAAAATCCTAGTTAGTGGCGACAGTCTAAGCAGAATTTACACTGTGTGGGCCTTTTCACCCTTGTAGACCTGCGTAAGGTTAAACTGTTCACACTAACTCTGTCAACTTCCCCTCGTCTCATTACTTCTGAGTTCGCTCTGGTTGTCACCCCTTGTGGAACCACTACATTAACGGACCTATTAGGGAGATAAGCTGGACCTGTAAGATGAATCCAATGATCTTCATCACTGGAACCTTGACTTGAATTACCATCACTAGTTTCCTCCTCCTCTGTGGGGAAAATCCTAATTGGTATATGGTATTGTTTTAACCTATCTATATGGTATTTATCCAAATTCCCAGTTTCTAGATTCTTCAAGAGATATACAGTATCACCAGCTTTTCTTAGTACCTCATATGGACCCCCATACCTTGGCTCAAATTTGTGACGCCCCTTCGTCTCATGCATTCTCTCCACTAGGACTAAGTCCCCGTTATTGAAAGTTCTCAGCCTTTTGTTTTCGAACTTAATCCTAGCTTCTTCCTGCTCATTCAAGTAGGTTTGCCTTACCACCTCTCATATCTTCTCGACCTCCTCTGTTAGTTCCCGCTCGTAGAAGGCTGCCGTTTGAGCAATCAAATCTTCGCTTACAGGACTTTGTCCCGCTTCCTGAAAAGGTTGCGGAAGCCTCAGCTCATGTCCGAAGACGAGTTTCGCTGGCGTAAATCCTGTACTAGAATGTTCAGTGGTTCTGATAGCTAATCTATTGATAGTGTTGTCTCTAGACACAACAGAGAATTGATAGAGAATCTCATGTATTAATGGGGGCAGGGAACCGAGGGGTGAAAGATGGGTTCATGGCCCAAAAGGGAAAAGAAATGGGAGAGGTACATGTTCATCCATGTGGGTGGATAGTAATCTTAGATCAATGCTCTTTCTGGGTGTATTGAAACTAACTAGCCATGATGGTAGAGGCGCTGTTCTCACTGCCTCTACTGTACATCAGAATGAACTATAATTATTACTAGTGTATTATTATTCCAACAGCCTATGACCTTTAAACCTTTATACCTTCATATACACTCGACGGGGTAGTCACCTTGTTAAAAAAAAATCTATAATATCATAGATCAGCTAGAGGGAGAACATAACAAAATTGTGCGAATAGTCTGTTTCAACTACTGATTGTAAGCCTATTAAACTCGTTCTCTTTAGGTTGGCTCGCTCATTAATCTACAATCTACGTTCAATAGTCATATTGAGTTCACATGGATGCTAGATGTAAACTGTATCAAAATAGTGTAGTTTTCTAGTTTCCGAATTATATGACAGTTAGAAAAAAAGAAACAAACATTCTGGAAATATCTCGCACTGGCTACTATAAAAAAAATTGAATGGGGTACAGCTCTGATCTTACAGGATACCTCATGGCTCATAGAATTGAATCGCTCATTTCTCACTAAAATATTCACACAGGGTATGGAGGTCTCCAGCGGTTCTATAGCTATTGGTCAACTAAATTAATTAATGGCAGGAATTGAAGTTAGTTTAAATGCTCATGTGCTGTTTTGTCATGCGTCTTTATGTCATCTGCAAAGGAAAGTGTCGCCTCAAAGGACCTAATTCTGGGACTAACATCCGCTGCACATTTCAGGAAGGAGTGGTCGTCCATACAATAGCAAGATATCATTTTGCTGCCAATGTACAATGTTGAGCATTTTCCATGTCGTCATTTTTGTCGATCCCCAATCTTCTAGGGTGTTTCTTTAAGCATTTCTTGATGTCATTTAATGCTTCATGCGATCCCGCCCGGCATTCAATAAGTAGTATTTGATCGTACCACCTCCAGGAGACCATCCCATTGCGGCCGAATCATTTCCACCCAACTTATAACGCCGTCCATATCGCGTAATTGAAATTAGTGTAAAACTCAAAGAATAAGGCCTTAATCTCTTAATTCTTTACTAATTTCAGTTGGCTCAACATAAATCTTCTCAATTATTAATTTAGTACAGTGGCGTGACATGTCACACTTCTTCTAGTTCTTTCGCAAGCTCGATTAATCCCAGTGAAAGCCAGTTCAGGCGTCAATCCCGTGCTAACCCGTCATGCATGACTTCAAATTTGGAAATTATTAGACCTGAATATTTGCAGTGGCATCTGCTTCCACTGAAAGTATTTAAGACACAAGGCTGCCTCTTATCTTGTTTAAATCACTGTCTTTACTCCCATATGCCTGTGTAAACTTTAACCATGACCTTATCAATTCTCTAAATTCTGCCTATCGAATATCCTGAGAATCAATGTTCTTCTTGTATACGGCGGATTAACACAATAATTGTTCCCTAGAGTTATCTGCGTCGAGTGGTCAGTCTGTACTACTAATTCTCCACTCTAACTCCAGGATTCCTTTATCTACTCAGGCTGTTCAAAAATTTTCAAGACAGTTGTTCAAATCCCCAATGATAATCTGCTAAATTTCGATGATTATTGAAATTCTCATTAAACAGACTAACTACACCTTCCTGACACAGAAGTGTTCAGCATCAAGATATGGCTTACTGCCCATTTCTTCATTTGATGACTGTGTCAAATTATAGCTGAAGAAACATACTAAGCATATAACTGGTTTAAATTTCATGTAATCTCATCATGCCTTCTGCTGGCAAATATTTACTGTAAAATTCAATACTATCAAGATGGTTTTATTTGTCTTCATCCAAAAAAAAAAATGTTTCAGAAATAGAATCTTGGAAATCTCTACTAAAGACAAAAATTATACATTTGTCAATTCAGGATAACCTTCCCTTGTCAGAGTGTATACAGGATATTTAAGATCATATGCAGTTGGAGGCATCATGAAAAAAAAAGTCGGTTGCCTGACGCGTCTTTTTATGGTGATCAAACTTCTCTCTTCACGGGTACGCTAACTGGATCTTCAATTCTATTTTCACCTTAAGGCTCATATATCTGCCACTCTCCCAATCCACTATGCGTTAAAAAAATAAAATCGATTAACTATCATTCAGCATGTTAGCCCTAATCTGGATGCACAGGCTAGTATGATTTGATAGAAAGCGCTATTAAAATGAAGTTAAGATATTTGTATCCAGCAATATTTATCAGAACTCACCTCTGCTGTGAGAAATTATATCAGAGCTATGATGAAAAAAAAAATGCTAAGTCATTTCAGTAGACTACTGTAAAACACTGATCACCGTTCTAAATTTGAACCATGGCAATCCAACCTCATTTCTCATACTGTATATAATAATTTGAGAAAGTAAAATAAAGAAATTGTAATCAATGGTGCTCGCAACAGAATTCAAAATGATTGAGACACAGAACATTATAAATAATGTCCAGCAAGCAGGATACCAAACCACCTTTATATTACAACATTTCCACAAAAGTATAACTATCAATAACCCAATAAACAAAACCACAAAATATCTATAGGGCGATATGTTACATTCCATACTCACAAACATCTATAACAATAGCCAACTACTTAAGAAACTCTGGCATCCAAACATATTACTGTAATTCCCCTAACGTAGGCTCCACCATAAAAGTCCACTATCTAAAAATAATCCTACTATCATAAAACCCACTAACCAAAACAGAGAATAAAAGGCAATATATTCCGTAGAGTGTAACAGCTGCCAAGCCAAATACGCAGGGGAGACAGGAAGGAGAGTCAGCAATAGAATATATGAACATAGACGCAACGTTATTAATCAAGATAATAGGTCTCTAATTTTCCAATACTGCAAAGGAACAGGTCACACTTTCGCATTAGGAGAACCTAGAATACATTACAATAACATAAACAGCAAATATCAAGGCTTATAATTGATTCTCTATTATTCAGAAAACACAATAGCATTAATAGAAAATAGATTTGCCCGAAACATATAACACAATATATCCTAGTACCAGCTAATAATATCAACAATAATATAAGTAACTTATATGTAATAGCCAATAACTATTATAAAACTACTTAAATAATAGAATTTCTAACCTATAAGATAATTCATAGAATATAGCAAACAATAGTAGAATATGTATAAATACCTTAATAAAAAAAAAGTGTCTTAAGAAAACAAATAATATGCAAAACTTCCTAATGTATATATATATATATGTAGATAGGATCATAATAGTTTTAGCATCAGGCGACGTTATATTTTCTTGATATATTGTATATGTTTCTCCTGTAGAAGGGCGGACAAGCTCGAAAGCTTGAGAAGACCAGAATAAAAGATACTCATCCCCATAAACGTTTTACTTTGATATCAGAAATCAATGATAATATTAAGGTTTTGCCACAAACAATGTGAATCGTAAAAGACAGCGGCGAGAGATGCGGTATACACCGCCTCAACATAACTTTCATTGCCTGATAAAATGCCAGTGAAACGGAAAGCATAAATTAAAATTCACGATTTATAATAGACTGTTAATCTCAGGATGCGTGGACTACTTCACCAATACTTAAAAATAGTATGGCTTTTCATTAGGTATATATTTCTAAAGTATAGGGGATGAAACATATACTAAATTCGAGCCCCGCGGCGGGCGACATTGTTGCGTTCCCGGTTTTGGATAAATGAAAAGGGAGGATACACGATGTGACCCATTAAAGTTTCCTTACTTAAGTATATATATATATAGCAATTTAGGCCAACAACCCCATGTATATAACCCGCAGCAAGACCTTAATGTTGTATAATAGAAGCACAGCTGTCAATGATGCACTATCGACATATGTCTTTACATCATCACATGTAATGCAATTTGTGCAAACAGGATGAACAAAAAAAAAAAAGGGGGGGAACTCTGTAATTGATTAAGAGTTGAGCTAAAGCAGGGATCGAGCATATAATATTATCAGAATAAAGGTCTAAAGATGGAAACAGCTACGACACTAGTATACAATTTCATCAGACAACCTATATTAAGGCCTTTTTTTATAGCCCAAATAACACAAACAATAGTCAAACATACAAATCTGTTGCATCATGCCGTACCCTCCCAACAGCGTAATAATAGCCCAAGAGATCATTAAATATGGTATAATGGTAAATATGATGGAATAACACACTGAAACACATAAAAGTACAAACATTTAAGGTGTGGGGGTAGTACCATAAAGCAAAAGGAATGAAATATGTATGAGAGGAAACAAGAAAATTTCTCTAGATATTTATTTAAATAAATTAAAATTTGGGAACATGTCTATACTGACGAGATATGCTATTTACATAGTAAAATTTAGATAGAGGTGACCTGAAGTTACTTTATAGCCCTTTAGGGCCCATGCGAAATCTAGGTTGGTTACTACACAAAAAAAGGGGGGGGGGGGAAACCTAGATCTCCATCTATTCTAGCGGGACAAAATATACGAACCCTAACACTCCTTTTTAAGTCACTTAAAGCCCTTTAGGGCCCATTCAGAATCTAAATAGATTAGCTTCTGTTCGAAAAATAAAAGGGGGGGGGGGCTAAACCATAATGGCGAGGGGCTTACCTTCTCTCGAAAGCGGCGGCAAGGTCTGGTCTCCTCTACGTCTCAGGCCCGACTAAAATCGTCCTTCTCACTGAGCGACTCCGGTCCAATCTGCCTTTTGGCCAAGAAACCCTCTTTTATTCATGTCTCTCCCCGTTTCCATTCGCTGCCGAGCCAAAGTTTCTATTGGCTGGCATTTTCATTCGCCGAAAGAAACACCAATCAAAATGGCCAACGGCTCCAGTATCAATTTCATAGACGCCCCAGGCCTCTCCCATCGAAATAGAACATATAGTATTACCAAAACAAAAAAATCTAAAGAGAGAAACAGCTACGGCGATAGTGTAAAATTTCAGACGCCAGGCCCCCCCTTCCACATGGATTGAAATACCATCCTCCCCTTTTCTCGGGACGGTATATATATATCGCCCCCCCTCCGTCTTAGCTAAAAATCGACACAGGCCCCTTTTCACTTGAACTGTAATATAACGCTTTCCTTTCTCGGGAAGGATATTTTATAAGGTTCAGTCCTTTAGAGATCTTCCTTCTCCATTTTTTTTTCTAGTCACCTTTACCTAAATTTTTGGTGAGGGGAATATATGTACATATGGAACAGCAGCTTCCAGCGCGGATGTCCCTGGATGTCACTGGTGTTTCCTTCACCAGGCATCGGCATGGAAGTCTGGTGTCATCAATTGTCTAGGTTTCTGGGCAAAAAGATGGTCTGTAAGTCTATGTGGGAGGGAAGCCATGTATCCATTTGATTTGATTATACATACGCCTTCTGTTGGGGTATGGTTACAAAAAACGTGCCCCAACACTGGCGCCAATCTCAAAGCCTAGGAGAAGTCCCCCCACAGAAAGAATGACCCCGACAGTTTCTTAATACTAGATACGTGGCCCAAACGATACGATCGCATCCTGAACCTCTTTACCGAAAACAAGGAGGAAGACGCGAAACAAACGAATGGCGAATCACGGAAGGAAAGCCGATCTGTTTCCACTGCGGACGCCGTGGTCACGTCGTCCGCTACTGCCGTGATAGACAGAGACAAAACGAAGAAAGGCGAAACCAATACTACCAAAAAAAGACAAGAACCAAGGACGTTCTATAACGCTAGATCCGATTTCCAAGAGCAAAATGATGATGTTCAAAAAATGCAAGCCGCTATCGAAGCCCTTCCCCAAACCCTTTTCGTAACGGGCAATTTTCGTCATCTGCTAGGAGATCCAGCCAATTGCCTCGCCGTTCCCGTCAGGAAAACTAGAAGATAAGTCCTATTTTGGAGGTAAGGCCGCAAAATTTAGAAATCCTCCCTTGTCGACTACATTAGAATTAAAAGAAAATTACATAGACATTAAAATAGAAGGGAAAATGACGCATACCCTTGTCGACTCAGGAGCCTCATATTCTGTGATATCTGAGAGTTTCAGACTTAAACTAGAATAAATAATGTTTGCCGAAACTGATGTAACATTACGAGTAGCCAACGGTAAAATTGTAAGACCAAAGAAGTTGTAAGTCGTGACATCCCTAATGACGCAATTGTGGTGGCAGAATGTCGAAAAGAGCTATTGCTGGAAAGAAAACTAACGGCTCCCTCCTCTGTCATTTCACTTACCAGTAACCGAGGTAAACTTTGGGTTGTGAATTGGAGTCCATATCCGAAACTAATCCTACAGGGGATTCTCCATATTGTGTCTGTCCAGTACATATTCGTCCTTGTCAGTCTCCCAGAGGTTTTCAGGGCAACTTCTTTGCTGAATGAAGTCCTCGGTCGACTTCTCATTTTCTTGCACTGAAGTGCTTCTTCTACATTTTAGACTTGGATTTTACAGCGGCCACCTTGCCCTGGACTATGGACTATTCAAAACTTATGCATATTACGGGCCAAATGATATTTACAATTTAAGTACAACCCTTTTCAGTTAGGGGGACTGTTGAATCCTTAATTTGTCTGATGAAGCAGAAAAAGTGATAGGGGAAATTCGTGTTACACCTTTTCCATTTTTATTCGCACATTGCACGCAACTTCTGTGTCATAGAATTTCGTCTGACTTCCTCAGAGCGTCTAATGCTCCGTCCTGTTCAGTTAGGTCGCAGGTCACAACTTCGAGGTGCTTTGACCATCTAGTAGCACTTTCATGGAGTGCCCAGCTCTGTCCTGTCTTGTTGGATCGCCGCTGTGATCCCTTGACATTCTGACCCGATCACCTCATTTATACCGCTATTTCCAATGTGGATCCTATTTGGTGAGAAATAAAAATACTATTTGCTCCCAAAAATAGTAATTTCAGAATTTCGCCAATTCGAAGGCAGGTACCACTAGTTGTGAACAGTCAATTCATCATAGCAAGCAGCTCACTTCGGGAAAATTAACATGCTGAAAATCATCACTTTAAATACATTTAAAATGTATATACATTTAACATTCTATTTGTACAAATGTCAAACTGTTTCATTTTGTAAACAATTCTTACTACCACTGTAGGCTTTGGTATGTACATTGTACATTAGTGTTAAGTTATTCATAATTATTTTATTCTTCTTGAAGGATATTTTTATATAAATGGAGTTTCCTGTGTAATGGAGCTCTCTCTTTCTAAAATATATAATCAAAATATAAACAATAACAATGTTACGAAAGGAATAATACTATGAAAACGAATGATGCTATAGTATATAATTTCTTTAAATAAATTTTAAATATCATAGATTATTTTGAATAAATGGAGTAGCGCATCAAGCATGAAGTAACACCCCCCTCCTTCCTCCAGAGGTTGTTACGTCCTCGTGAATGACCTCATAAATTCTCTCATAATAAGGTTTGCGTTTTGAAACATGAACTATCAGCGGATCTTTGTCAGGATTAACTTTCGGTTCTATCATATAATTGACGCTAGACATCTTCAGTATTTAATATTTTCTCAGAATTTCACACATTTTTATATTTTTCTAATTGGTATCCAAACTTCCACTAATTCTCCTGGTTCATAGCTTCTCTCCTTGTGTTTCTTGACATAGTTCTTTTTATATTTTAGTTTTAGGCTGTAAAGTCCCGCAACTGATTTTAACCTTTCCTACGTTGGCAACGGTGGCACATATTTACAAATTCTGAAACATCTTCTGGTGACGTCCAGATGGCCATTCAGCATATGGTTGTGGTATTCACTCATAATTTCTCTCCTTCTCTTGTTTGGCACTACCAGCAACTACGTCCTACCTTCATGATTTGGATTTTTACTGTAGAGACCCCCATTTTCTTCTTCAAAGTTCTGTGTGATTGAACGCTTGTTTCCATTAAGGCTTTTTTTTTTTACATTTTCAATGAAGCCATCCCCTTCGTCTAATATTTGATGCAGTCTTTCATAATCTTCATCCAATTCGGTGTCTGATAAGGGTCCTCTAGATAAGCCATGATGGTCCAAATGCCATTTGCCAAATTTGTGCATTATGTCAAAACCATATTCCTGCATCTTCAGTGCCCATCTTGCCAAGCGACCTGTTGGATCTTTCAAATATTTGAGCCAGAATAGTGCGTGATGATCTGTTATTATCTTTAAATTTCTCCCATATAGGTAGGGCCGTAATTTTGACATTGACCATACAATGGCTAAGCATTCTTTTTCGGTAGATGAGTAGTTCTATTAGGTTTTATTTAGGAACCCTAAAAGCTCAAATATGAGCTAACCTTCTCTTCCCCACCTATATTTTGAACTAGTGTTCATCTAGGCCGATGTTAGGTGCATCTGTGTGAATGTAAGTAGGTGCACTTGAATCAAATGGCCCAAAATTGGTGGATTTATTGATGCTTTTTTCAGCGTTTGGAATGCTTTCTCTTGATTTTCTGTCCAGGTAAATGGCTCATTCTTTCTATTAAGACTGGTTAAAAGGTAGGCAATTTTCGAAAAATCCATGATGAATTTTCTGTGATAATGACACATACCCAAGAGTGATTGTACTTCTTTGACTTTTTGGGCCGAAAAAAATCGCTAACAGCTTTGATATTGCGTTCCTCTGGTTTTATCCCCTGTTGGCCCGTTACATGGCCGAGAATCTCCAGTTTTTCAAAGCGAACTGGCATTTCTTATCGTTTAATTTTAAGTTAGATTCGCGAAAGCATCTGAGGACAGCTTCGAGTCTTTTGAGGTGTGTTGGAAATACGGAAAAAAATATGATTACATAATCTAAATAACATAAACAAACTTGCCACCTCAAATTACCGAGCACATTTTCCATGTTTCTTTCAAAGGTAGCAGAGGGTTCGCATATATATAGTCCGAAAGACATTACATTGAATTCATATAACCCGTGCGCTGTTGTAAAGACTGTTTTCTCTTTGTCTTTCTCTTTTACTTTCCAGTATCCATATCTAAGATCTATTGATGAAAATACCTAGGGATCCTTAAGAAGTGTATCCATTACTTCGTCTTTTCTGGGAATTGGATAAACATCTTTTACTGTTAAAATTTGTAACAAATAAATTTACTGGCAATGTGTTTATTTTCAACAATTTCATCAAATATTTTCTCTACAGACCCCACTGCAATGATATAAGTTATCAAATGAGAGGGTTTGGCTAATCAGTAGTGAACCCTCTCAGCAGTTTCGCCAAATTAATATCTAGACCCCTCTACTATTGTATTGGATTGGTTTGGGATATTTCCTGCATTTTCTATGGAAGGCAGCTAAGGGGTATTTAGTGAACCTCTGGATACTGGTTTATAGGTCTATAGAGGTACATAGATATAATTTCCTTTATATATACCATATTTGAAACCATCTTTTACTGTGTCACAACATACAAATTTCTGTATTCTACACAAAATCTGAACTTACGATCTCGCTTCTTGACCAATATTATGGGGATATATTACTCCCGAATCAATATTATGCCTTCTCTGAGCATTTCATCAATTTGATATTTTATAATGTCCCGCTCTTTGGCGCTCACCCTGTATGGCTTGTGTTTAATCTGTTTCTCACCTTCTGTATCAATTCGATGTTTTGCCAAGTTGGTTGTTCCTAATCCCGGCGAAAACAAATCTCCGCACTTTTCTAAAACTTGTTTCAACTCCCTCTGTTCCTATGATGAAAGATTTTCGTTTATTTGGAATCAAGGTTCATCGCTCTCAGCTTGTTAACTTTCCCATATAAAACTAATTATCTCCGAATTACTCCAAAAGCCAATATGTTTAGTTTTTAATTATTTTTAAAATTCGAGGGTAAGGATTCATTATACAGATATTTGTTTCTTTATTCATAACATCTACCAAGCTTCTCGCCAGTCGAAGACCTTTTGTTTTATACATTTCGCTTTTCTCCTAGAAAGAAAGGGTCACTCCAAAAGTTTTTGCAATCAATATTAGATAATTGAAAAATGTTTAAAAATAAATTACACCATTAAATTCTACATGTATTTTTACCTAACATAAACATTTTTCATAAATTAGTAACAACAATGGCTTATAGAGGGCGCGCCTTTGTTTACAGCAGCAGCGGTAATTTCGAAACTTTGCATGAGACACAATGGAGTTGACTAAAGAAAGTTTACGCGCCATGGATCTTTTATGATTATAAAAGTGATTTAACTTCTAAAGAATTCCAAGAAAGATTGATGATAGCTTTAGGAGATCATTTTATTAGAACAGTTTTTTTTTGCTTATCCCTAGTACAAGTGGTACAGGCCATGATAATCATGGTGGGTAGAAGTAGGCGACTGCTTTTACTGTAAATGCACCACATGTCTACGCATGTGAAAAGCAGTTCGACTTTGCACTGACAAATCTGCCTGAATTCCGTTTAGTTACTTGCACTCGCTGGTGGAGTTTGGACTTTTGCAAGAATCAGGGGACATTGGAGAATTTTTTTTAAACAGAAAAAAAGTGCTCAATGCGGGAATCAAACCCGGATCGTAGCGGTCGACAACCAACGGTTTAGACCATCCTTCCACCGACTCCCACTTTTTGTATTTAATTGGTTTAATGAATTTAAATTAGGAAAACCCAACCTTGAAGATGAACCTCGTTCAGGTCGATCACCAACAGTAGTGACCCAAGAAAAAAATTGAGCTGGTAAGATTTTACTTTGAGAAAATCAAAGAATTATGTATCAGCAGTTAGAGAAAAGTGTGGGCATTGAATCGGCAGCAATCAACACAATCATTAATGGTCATTTAAAATACATAAAACTTGTTAGTAGATGGGTACCTCACAGCTTGACTGTAGACCAAAAACTTGGTCGCGTTAAATGGTGTAATTTCATGTTGAAAAAAATTGATGAAGGCAAATCAAAGGTTGTTTTTTAATATTATTAAAAGTCACGAAACTTGGACTTACAATTTTGATCCAGAAACAAAACGGCAATCTACTCTTTGGGGCTCTTCAAAATCACCTCCTCCTAAGAAAGTTCGCAGAACTCAATGTGTTGAAAACAAATGGACGCTTGTTTTTTTTTTATAAAAAGTGGTTTTATTGATATTTTAAAGTTATATGATCGAAAAAACAGTTAATAGTGACTGGTATACAACAAAATGCCTTCCAGCAATATTTGAAAATCAAGCAAAGCAGACCAAGAGCTCAACTTAGAGGAGTCCTTCTTCATCATGACAATGCAAGACCGCATACCTCAGCCCAAACATTTAACTTTTAGCCAACTCTGGTGTCCAATTAGTCACTCATCTACCATATTCACCATTTGACTTTTTTTATTTCCAAAAGTTAAGTTATTGTTGAAAGGAATGAAAGATGACTGGTGTAAGTGCTTCGATAATTGTTTTCACGGATGAAATCGAGCATATGTGCTAAGGGTGAATAATTTGAGAAACTTTGAAAATTTGAAAGTTGCAGCTTTAATAAAAATAAGTGATTGCAAAAACTTTTGGAGACACCCTTGTATATATATCTTCTGTTTCTACCAATGCCTTAATCAACTTAATGGGAGGTTCGATGGTATTCTTGATACTTTTTATTTTCTTCTGTTGATATACACTGACCCCGCACAATTAAAGGAACAACACATATTTAAGAAAAAGTTCTATTAAAGGATATATATCAAATTTTGGTATTTTCAAAAGTTCCATTAATTACGAGAATATGTAAAACAGAAAAACAAATAAGGTTTTCTGAAAAATGCAAATTACAACCGTCTACGTTAACTCCCCCCCCCCCCCCCCCCCCCCCCCCAGCGTGTGCATAAGTCTTTCTCAAAGCGTTTTGTGTTCACGTTCCGCTAGATTTTTATTATTATTATTATTATTTTAGTTTTCATGCTTCATAGGCAACATATATCACAAGAAAAAATAGAAGCTATTGGAAGGATGGAAGCAGGCCAATCACAGGCAGAAGTAGCAAGATGGCTTGGAGTAACAAGAAACGTTGTCTCAAGACCTTGGAAAAAAATTCAAACGACAGCTAATGTTGCCAGAACACACGGACAAGGACGGCTAAGGGTAACAACGCTAAATCAAGACCGTTATTCGAGTCTCCTTGCGTGTCGCAATAGAAGAATGATGACAGCATCGCAACTACAAAGTGGCCTCAATGCAGCTACAGGAGTCTTAGTATCAACTGATACAACACGCAGAAGGCTTCACGTAAAGGGCCTCTATGCTCGACGACCCATAATTTGCGTGCCATCGTCACCACCTCAAAAGAGAGCAAGTAAATGTTGGTGTAGACATCATGTCGCCTGGAATCAAGATGAATGGAGAAGTGTAATGTTTAGTGATGAGTCCAGATTCTCTCTAAACAGCGAATCTCGTCGTGTCTTTGTCTGGAGATAGGTAGGAACCAAAAAAAATCTCCGGAATATGGTTGAAAGCTACAGAAAGCAAGGTTTTATGGTCTGGGCTGGAATCTTCCTGGGTGGTCGCACAGCACTCCATATTTTTCGGCAAGGAAACCTGACTGAACAGAGGTATCGGGACGAGATCTTGGAAGCATATGTGATGCCTCAAGCGTTGGAAATGGGAGAAAACTTTCTTCTAATAGGAGTTAATGCTGGTGGGGTTGACACTTTTCTCCAAAACCATGCAAGTGCTTGGATGAATTAATCAGCTCGATCTCTAGACCCAAATCCCATTAAGCATGTATGGGACAATCTAGGACGGCAGATCTCATCCCTCCAACCCCTTCCTAGAAACACTCATGAGCTAGAAACAGCCTTAACACAAGAGTGGGCGTTGATTCCACAGGAGCTGATAAACTCCCTAATTCTTAGTATGGCTCGCCGATGTAGAGCCTGTCTATCAGTTAAAGGCAATAACACCCCATATTAACAACAATATACAAGATTTAGAAAGAGGGAATCTCTCAATTCCCTCTTTCTAAATTGTCGAAATCCGCAATCCGTTTACCATGAATATACAAGATATTTATGCACTGACTGCAAGAAGATCATTGCTTGACCGGCTAATTTGCATAAGGTACGTGTTCGATTACTTTGATTTCGGATATTTTAATCAATAATGGAATAATGAGTTCATGTATAAAATTTCATTCATGAAAGTTCAATAAAATTTGAGATAAATGAAATCAATATGTTGTTCCTTCAATTTTGCGGGCCAGTGTATTTTATTTCGTCTTGAATATTTGTCAAGTCACATTTTATTGTTTCATGCTGAAAATACATTTTTGCGTTCATTTTCTTGAGAAAATTTAGTCCAAGTATGAATATCCTTAAATGCGTTCTCATTATTACAAATTGATGCGTAATTGATTTGTTTTTTTTTTTAAATCAAATTTCATATTTCCTACAATAAAATACTTCCTACAATTACTAATCTTTTATCATAGGGTCCAGAGCACTCTTTCTTGGAACTATTTATGTCGAGGCCTGAATCAAGAGCTGCTCTAAGGTCGACCACTGAAATATCAGCGCTTGTATCAATTAAAGCTTTGAAGATACCAAAATGGTCGACATGCTTTGATTAACGGACTCAGGTGCGATGCTCAGTTTAAATCTTCCAACACTGGATATCTATTCTGTGTTCGAATAATCGAATTTGTTCAATTACTTATATCAGCCTAGAGCAGAGGTCCCGATTTATCGGTTCCCTTATTCATTTGAATTTTTTCTTCTGCCTTATCTTGTCCAACTATGGGATCCTCTTCCACAATCTTTACAAACCTGACTCTGCACTAACGCGCTACGTATCCCTCGTTCTTTTTTATTTGATTCTGGACTCTTACTGTAGGTTTTCATATGATAGTTTGGTTTTGGTACAAAATTTGAGTTGTAAGGTCGTCTAGGGACGGTGGGGTTTTCTGGTAGTGTCTAGGAGCAGGGACCTGGGGCTTGGCATAGTATTGATAGTTTCTTGTGACTGTCGAATAAGTGTGTGGTTTCACTTGCTGATTGGGTCGAGCATAGCTTAGCTTATTATCTAGAAGCTTGGATTTTTTCCACGCGTTCACATTAATCCTTCTCAAATGAGTCAATTTCTTGCACGCGTTAAGAAGTTCATTGGTATTTTAAGGGGATTAAGATGAGGGGCAAAACAATACTCCTTTTTAAATCTCCCACGATCACCCAATTTATTATTTTCTCTTATTTCATTAACTGGTCAACTTTATTTCACAAAATAAGTATGTTCTCTGCAAACCTGATTGCAGGCTCATTCCATTGCTGCATCCTGTTGAGTCTCATTTTCAATTATTCTTCGTTAGCATCCAAGGCGAAATCCTAATCCTTGAATAAGTCAGCTCTTGAAGTTTTTCCAGCTGGTAAAGCTAGTCTTATATAAGTTCAGCCAGGATTTTGCTCTGCCAGTCATGTTCATGGTCGCATAACGCGAGATTATGTAATCTGCCCAGTGATTGAGGAAACCGATTTCTTCTAGAGACTCAATTCAAGAGCGAGGGTCTTCTCTACCATCATACCTGTGAAGAGCTGATTTCTGACGGCTTCGTCCCGAAATCCATGATGAATCTTTCGTTCTCAGGGAGTTCACGAAATATACACCCTGCTATATAAAATAAATATAATTTTCATATATCCTGCGCACACTGGGTTTAAAAAAATAATTGACTCTAAACTAAATTAATGACTCAGAGAGAGTCAAAGTTGAGATTCAGAATGAATCATTATATTTATTTATCTATTGTAATGGTCACAGACAATTTAGAAATAAAGAAAGAAAAATAAATAAAACGGGGGCAATAAGAATAAATTGGGAAAATATGCATAAGTATAACCTGTTTAAAAAAAATATTATGAAAAGTTGCTTATCTTAGTTGGTGCTTCAGTTGGATGGTTGGAAAACTTCTTCCACTAAAATCTTGGAAGACTACATTTTTGGACTAATTTCTCAGGAGCTCTATTTGAACTCCCCATTGCTATCGCTGCCTAGTCTATCTCTTCACTTCCTTATCTTTTCCTCAAATTTCCCTCCAAGATTTTTATTTTTTTAACAGAGTAAAAAAAATACTCCAACTGTTAAATATTAAAAATAAAATTATCATTAAAATTATTATTCAAAATATTATTTTAATTAACGAATATTATTTGAAAATATTAAAACAAAATAGCTGCTTATTTATTTTTAAAAAAGGAAATTTATTATAATATTATAAATTATATACAAAAATTAGGAGTAAAAGAAGGTGAAGAGATGGGCTGGTTTGACAATGAAGAATTCTCGACGTCCGCTTCGTTCTTGTCGAGGCAGCTTCACCATTGTCCACCAGCTTTCTATTAGGTACTGTGGGTGAACTTTGTGGAGGCCGCAGAAGTGGCCTCTACAATCCTTCCCCACTAAGACCACGGGATTTGGGCTTGCGAGGGAGCAGGACAACTCTCCGGGGTCAAAAGGGGAGGTCAGGGGATGCTCTGGATTAGAGGAAACAGAAGCACTGTCTAGAAAAAAAATTCAAAACAAAGGGCGCCATGCATTCTATTTTTACGCCAGTTGAATGCAAGACTGGCTTTAATTCCACACTGTGACACAGATAGTAACAATAGAAATAAACAAATTATACAAAAGGTTTCACATGGTTATTGATTAATACACCCAATTGTGATAAATATATACGGTGTCATAGGGTGCCTGGAACACAAGGGTTATAAATATATATATACATCTATTTATATGTAATATTTGGCACATTTGTGGAAGGGTGCATAACTTCTAGATTTAAAAAATATTGCTTAGTGTCTAATCATAAAAAAAATAAGAGCCAATAATAATATTAATAATCTGAACTATAATGAATTCAAACTGGTAAAAAAAATAAAAGCCAATAATGAATTCAAAACTGCTAACTTCACATTCGACTTCGGGAAGACCCGGTGCCTGTCAGTCAAAATGTATCTCAATCAGTTCCATGCCTTTTGCGTTGAAACATGTCCAATTCTATATGGGTTTGCTACTAACTAATTTAAACTAACATGAGCAAGCTCGAAACTTGCTTATACCTAATAGAATAACGATTAGTATTTTTTTTCAATGTATTTCCATTTATAAAAGCTAACTGGGCTGGGTTGGTTCTCCAGGATGAACACATCATCCAACTCATCATGGCACATAGCCAGTGTATGAGTAAACAAGACATTCAGCACAAAGCCCGAAATGCCAAAGACCTCACGCCCAGCAGCAAGCCCGTGACGTGATTTACTGGCCTATACTGCACTTATTAATACCCTCGCCGAAGAGTCCTCGTGTCAGTCGTCTGAAGACACTACGAAACCTCGCGCGTCTCACTTAATGGTATCAGACCCAATAAATGAGTCAGTGCATAGAACCAATCAAGTCCCCGACCTGCAAGACCCACCCTAACTCAGCCTTTTACTACTAACGTTATCTGTATGGAAGGAAGCATACCCATAGCGTATACCTCCCCTACTGGGGTTTGAAAACAGATACCACCCAGATATCGAACCCTACATTGATTTAATCTAATTTTATGTAGCCATCTGGTGCGTCGGTGAAAACCTGCTATGTCCACCAAAGTCTCACACATATCAAAGGCTAAAAAAAAAAAACCTCATATTCCCGAAGGAAGCCTAACAAAAGGAGCGACTATTTTATAAATTTGAGAATTGCATTGTCCTGAGAGGCTTATAGCCCTAACAAAATTTGAAATCAGAATAAAAATCGATCCTATTAAAATTCCCTAATCCTATTCTAAATACGTAGTTTGGTCTAACAGTATAATTATTTCTATCTTTGACACATTCACTAAGATTTCCCTTTCATTCATTTCATTCGCATCTTGCACATAAACTAAAGCTAGAAACTGCTCTAAAAGCCAAAGCACTCTAATCATCATAATAGAATCCTATCTATAACATAAAACTTGCAGGACAATCGAGAAATCAAACTCTAACACAAAACTTGGGAACTAATGCCCTTGATATAATTAACCTATGCGCCTCGTACAATCTCTTAACTAACGATTTATATTCAATGACTGATATCAGTCTCAACTGTAAGCTAACCTAACCTAGAAAATTGTGAATATCAATGTCCTTAAATTGTCTTTGCCTCAGCACCCAGTACCACTTCAAAGATAATTTAATAGGAAAATTCTCACTAATTATAGTGACAAAGAATATGACATTCAACTCATGAAAACCACAAACAATTGGAAACACTTCCTCTACTGATAAGGTCCTATTGACCGACCATCTCTCTTCGTACATGCTCCAGTCACAGCAGCCACTCTACACCACAGTGCAACAACTTCATCCTACGTGTCTACTGTAGGTAACACACATTAGTCGCAGACTATGGAATTATAGGGCGTCAATATACCCAACCGTTATCTACACTAATGCGGAAACCTACACTCTGCCTACACCCCTGCGAACCACCTGGCTTCTGATTGTCTATGACTACTTAGCTTCAATTCAAGGAATTATTGAGCGCTATATACCCAACCGTTGAACTTCACTAAGAACACAAACAGTCCGCCGCCAAACACTACTCTGACCTCGCCAGTACATCTTTCTCTGGAGTTGTTGTGTGGCTCTGAAGTAAACTTGATGTCGCCCAGCTATACTTATACATCTATCAAGCTGCTTGCACAACCAAGCCTACTGTAAAGTATGCACTGTACTGAACTACTAAGTCGTTGTTCATAACTGGAAAGTTTCCACCTAATGACCACTCAAGAGCGTCTGGTTCTCCAGTCTCGCCTCTTAATCAAATAATATATTATTCTAATTATATCTAATCTTAATAAAACGAATAATTTTGCCCTAAACTTGAATATTTGTGCCAAATGGGTTGAACCTAATTGCCAAAAAAAAAAATTAAACCAGACCGATTGTCTAAATTTACAAATGCATTGACTCAAAGAAAATTTGAAATTTTTAACATAAAATTTCAAATTCAAAGTTCCAAAAATAAAAAGTTCTATAAAAAATTCTGCTTAATTTGATCTGCCCTATTTAATACATATTAAAAATTTTACGACATGACTGTTTATTATATAGCTTTCTATATATACACTCTCTTTATGTTCAAGTCAGTGACTATGACCATCGCCCTTATCACAAAGTCTACACCTTGTCGGCTTCCTCTCACGTGTAGAGCGTCGTACAGCTGACGAATACTGACCGTTATCTAATCTCTGAATTGGTGCTGTTTGGATTCTGCAAGGTAGTACAGCTGGTTTACTTAAAGGATAAAATTCACAAATCCTGGAATTTTGTTTCAATAGTTCTCGTTTCAAGGCTTACTGACAGGATCTGCAATGGCTTCTATTAGAGAAATAAGTAATCTCAACAAGTAGATTTAGAGGGTTGGAAAGATTATGGAAGTTATAAAGAGGAATGTTTCTTTCTTATAGCAGAATTGCGCCTTTTTAAATAGCATATGCGTAATGCACATGCTAACAACAACAAAAAAATGTTGGACATCTTGTTGGACAGATATACTTCTCACAGTGGTGTACCAGCCTGCATATATGATAAAACACTATATATAAACATAAAGATCCATTTACCTAGAGTGCCTATCTATGATAAATGTTAGTTTTACACGCACTTTATTTTACATTATTTTTCAGTGTCTACTATATTGTTCTTTTCTTTAATCCAGCCTGAACTCTTTAACACATTAAAATTTGATGTAATAGACAGTTTAATTTGTCTGATAGGTATTACGCTTGTTCACTACACGGTGGTTTGAAAAAAAAGGAAGTACTTTCGACTGCAGTACTCTTACACCTTTGATGATATCGTGGTATATTGACTTGACCTGGTTTGACACAGCACGCTATCCCATTGAAGTCTCACTAAAATACGGAATTGAATGCTCAAATATATTTATTTCGTTATGATACTAAACATTTATTTTGTTAAGATATGGCTATCGCAATGGTTTCTCGTGGTATGACAGAGGTGAACCGAGCCTAGACTGAGTAGGTGCAGGTTGGCACAACTATATCTCGCGAATATTAACTTGGCATCATGCCAGTTATTCATCTTGGTAAAAAAAAATCAACATCTGAGCGAATTGGGTGTAGCAGGCCCTGCAGATGGATACAAGATAGAATACATCTCTGTATTTTATAACTGATATATATTTTCAAAATATTTTCTTCACTTCCCACCATAAGGACCCACTCTTCAATTGGTTCACGTCACGTGGTTACACGCTCAACGGCGTCCATCGGGATATTATATTGTATGTTATTCTTTACCTCACATCCATCTTCGTGAGCATCTTCAAAGCTTACTGAGTAATGTCCAACTTCGCAGACTAAATTGTATGCTCTGACATCCGTTGTTCAAAACTACGCAAGATATTATTCTTAATGATCTTCAAGATCTACTCTCGACCACCCAGAAATGTAGTCTTTGCTACAGCTCACCATACTCTAATACCACGTTTCATAAAACTACGAAAATCGATGTTGAAACGAGTTTTAAGTCTGCTCTGAATCTATGGGTTTTTGTTAATAGGCTTCTGCTGCCAAATAATCTGAAAGAGGAATGTATAGATAGGGTTTCCTGGAAAGGCTTATCAAAAACCAGTCAAGTGCAAACACACACAAAGGGCAAAGTTCTTTATCGCTGTCTATCTAAGGTTACCTGGAACTATTTGTAGCGCTCGTTCCATCTGATAAATCGCTAGGTTTGCATACTGCGTTTAATTCTGAAATAATGCTATTAACTTTCAAAGGATGTATATATTCAGGATATAAAAATGATTTCGTTCTTTGGCTGGAGTTAAGAAAAGAAACAAATTTCATTAATTTCATTTGAAAAAGGAAAAACCTTTCCCACCGGTTCTATACATGGATTATCTATATATATTAGATAATAAAAAGGCATATATTGGATTTAATAAAATATTTATTTTGCCAATATTTCGGCTGGCTGAACGCCAACCTTTATCGAGGCATTACATTTTTTTGTATACTATATATATATATATAAAATCTATATATATAAAATTGAATGTCTGTCTGTCTGTCTGTCTGTACTCTATAGATTCAAAAACCATACATCCAATGGCCGTGAAATTTTGGGATATTATTAGGTATATCACCGGGAAGGTTTTTGAAAAATAATTTCATGAATATCTTGAATATCCTTAGAGTTATTTGCAGATTTGTAGATTTAACTCGCAAGCAGCGCCCCCATTGTGACGATGATAACAAGTTTTCTTATCACTAAGTTTGTTATCTTAAATATTATTTATCAAAAGTAAGATTATCTCAGGATGACACGGCAATTTATTTGAGACAAGAATAATGATACAATTCAAGGCGAAGATACTCCAGGAATCCAGGTTGCCTAAATAAAAAAATAAAAAAGGCGAAGATACTATTCCTTTAACTTCCAATTACCGAGGGAACCAATTAATATTGATTTTATTCAACTTATCGAGTATTTTTCAAGGGACCGGGAAAAATTTTCACTAGATAAAACGATGATTTTGTAATGTAGAAAATTAGGAAAGACAAAATTCAGAATGACATTCCCGGCCGATGCATTTTTTTTTTACAATTTTTAAAACTCATTTGTATATTATACAAGAATGACATCCACGGCGCCAATTTATAATTGTAACGAATAGTATTTGAATAAAAGCATTTAATCGGGTAAACCCGGGCGTTGCCCGGGTCATTCGGCTAGTTATACTATAAAATCGCTTTTAGACAGAATAATTAGGTCAGTCTTTACGATGATAACTAAATAATAAAATATATATAAATATAAATGGGAGAGATAAAATTATATGCAGTAACTATTTATAATGTGCATGACATGCAAATATAATCAAAGGTGACTCAAGTTTTTAAAAAAGGCTAATAATCAATACCAAAAAAAGTTTTTTCCCTCGGTTCCCTCCATGAGGAGTTACAAAAAAGAATACACAGTTCTACAGAATCACAAAATATTATTTTGCACAAGATACTATGCCCATGCATTAAAAATAAAAATTACAAGACCAGTTTAAGGTCATCTACGCTACTAAAATAAAAAAAAAATATTGTAAAATCTAGTCGTTTAGTGAAATAAGTCTTATCTAAAACTGTATAATCGAACAAACATCTTGCTTGCATAAACTAAAGTAACTTAAAATATTAAAATGATGCGTAAAAATTAATTACTTTTCATTACTTTAATGTAATTGGCAATAAGACATTTATTTTAAACAAGGATTTGCGCTGCGATAAACTAGCCATGCTGGCATCCATCAAAATATCTTGTCATAATGACCTGTACAAAAATGTTTTAAATTATATTTCTGACACCTTAAAACTATTAGAATATTATACTAAATTTTAAAAATAGATAAATAAAATAAATGGAAGAAATATGGGGCAGGCATAGAGCCTGGCTATGGCCTAAAGGCCAAAGCCTTTGCAAAACGTAACTTTCACTTCCAGCGCTCGGTCCAGACTGTGTATTGTTAAAGAAGGTTTCCTTTTAGGCGGTATTGGCGGTTTTCTTGAAGCCCTTTGGGTCTCGCCGACTTGTCAATCAAACTTTCGGGGGAGCCTAGAATTTGACATTGATGGATATCTTTATTTGTTTTCCCAGCGGACTTTCCCAGGGTTGTTTATCCCAGATTCTTAGCGTTTTCCCGCTCGAAATTTTTTTCTTATTTTCCTTGTAATTTTCTATCTACCAACGAATATTATGAATTTTTAAGATTGTTAACTAATAATATAAAAAATGGAGATCTCAAAACTCTAAACTGGTGTACTTTGTTGAGAAAAAAAAAAGAAAAGACAGGTGTTGACAATATAGGATTTTAAAAATATATTACCAAAATGATGCAGTGTTTTCAATTATGGTCTTTTTAAGAGGATGGGTAATACTAGATTTAGAATGGTGGCTATAATGTTAAAAAATAGGTTAAAACGACGTTCATATGGATTTGTTTAAATTTAACATAAACATATATATTTGTGTGATATCATTTTTTTTTAAATATTTTCCTTTTTTCACTTATATTTTATTTCAAATTTCACAATTTTACATTTAAATTTATTTGCGCTCTGTGTTTTCAGTAAAAAAATTTAGTTTAACATTTCTTTTATATATAATTTGTTGTTTTTATTTATTTTTATACGAAAAATCTTTTACACATAGTACAAATAATTTCAAATATAAAATAGGCGTTATTGTTAATTTTCAAAATATTCACACCTATATTTTACAAAATTTATTTTGTCCATAATATAAATATGAAAATTAAAATTATACCGCGAATGTTTCTTTTAAAAATCGAAATTTATTTTCAAAGAGAAATAGCGACATTTCTAACTTTGAGGATGAGGTATGGAAAGGTGAAACATGAAGGGTAATGGAGAACGGAAAAATAAAAAGTGTCCAGGGGCGGGAATCGAACCCACACCCTTCTGCTAACCGGGCAGGTGCCTTGTCCACTCGGCTACCCTGGACGTATTTTTCCGTTCATAACTTATATTTAAAGTAACATTTAAAATACAATATAACGCGGCTGATGATTGTAAAACGAAAATTAAAATTATACCGCGAATGTTTCTTTTAAAAATCGAAATTTATTTTCAAAGAGAAATAGCGACATTTCTAACTTTGAGGATGAGGTATGGAAAGGTGAAACATGAAGGGTAATTTAGGGGGTTTTTACCCTTCATGTTTCACCTTTCCATACCTCATCCTCAAAGTTAGAAATGTCGCTATTTCTCTTTGAAAATAAATTTCGATTTTTAAAAGAAACATTCGCGGTATAATTTTAATTTTCGTTTTACAATCATCAGCCGCGTTATATTGTATTATAATATAAATATATATAAACAATACTTAAAATTATACCACATAAGTTTCTTTTCTATGAAAAATCAATATTTATTTTTAAAGAGAAATATTTACTATTTCTAACTTTTTTGAATGAAGTATGAGAGGGTGAAAATATGAAGAGTAATGGCGAACGGGAAAAATAAAAGTGTCCAGGGGCGGGAATCGAACCCACAACCTTCTACTTACCGGGCAGGTGCCATGTCCACTAGGCTACCCTGGACGTTATTTCTCCGTTCGTAAATAATACTTAAAGTAACTTATAATACATTATAAAGGACTGCGGCGTGTGATTACAAACAATACTTAAAATTATACCGCATAAATTTCTTTTCTATGAAAAATCAATATTTATTTTTAAAGAGAAATTTTTACTATTTCTAACTTTTTTTGAATGAAGTATGAGAGGGTGAAAATATGAAGAGTAATGGCGAACGGGAAAAATAAAAGTGTCCAGGGGCGGGAATCGAACCCACAACCTTCTGCTTCCCGGGTAGGTGCCATGTCCACTAGGCTACCCTGGACGTTATTTCTCCGTTCGTAAATAATACTTAAAGTAACTTATAATACATTATAAAGGACAGCGGCGTGTGATTATAAATATATAAATATATATATCAAAAAAATTACATTGAATATAACAAAATATATTTTTAAAAACTTAATGCTGTTGATGTCATGCGGCGCTAGGTTGTTGTTGACACACTTTAAAATGTTATAACACCTTGATAAAGGTTGGCGTTCAGCCACCTGAAATATTGGAAAAATAAATGATATTTTGATCCAATATATGCCTTTTTAATTAAACATATATATATATAATTTTACATAGACAAATATTATTCTACTCGGATATGATTATATGTATAGATGTCAATAGATGCCTAATTTTATTTAAGAAATAAATAATAAACAAAATAATCTATATATATATAAAAATGAATGTCTGTGTGTCTGTCTGTCTGTGTGTGTGTCCTCTATGGATTCAAAAACCATACATCCAATCGCCGTGAAATTTTGGGATATTATTAGGTATTCTTAAATAATTTCTTTAATATCTTGAATATCCTTAGAGTTATTTGCAGATTTGTAGCTTTAACTCGCAAGCAGCGCCACCATTGAGACGGAGATAGGCTTTTTCAAGAGGGGGAGTAATGTTAGGAGAGAGGAGCGCGTCTCGAGGCGGGTGCTCACGTGTCACTGTTAAAAACCTATTTGTTTTGGCTACATCTTTTCTCGTGGACTTAACGATAACTTTTCTAAAACTTATTTCAAATTTCATGTATAATTATTTTTACATCATTTAGTTTAGTATAATTATTTACTATAATTTCCTATCGTTCAATTATTATACTTTTTGTTCTTAAAGATTATTTAAGACAATAATCTTTAATATTAGAAAGTGCTTTGCCAAAAGTTTGGAGTAGGGCAGACCCCGTGCGAGAATGGATTCGCCCGGCCGCCGGCCGACAGTCAAAGTACCCACCGACCAATCAGGGCAGAGTTGGTGACACAGCTATGCCAAGTAGACAAGAAAAAAAGCCTCGCGGGAGCTTGCCCAAGATGACCTCCGGGAACTTCGTCCATCTTCCATAAACGACCATGAATTTATTCAACCTTATCGAGTATTTTTCAAGGGACCGGGAAAAAATGTTCACTAGATAAAACGATGATTTTGTAATGTAGAAAATTAGGAAAGACAAAATTCAGAATGACACGGCACACAGGGACCGGGAAAAAATGATCACTTTATCAGTTTCAAATTATCAAAATATATCTATTTCTTTTTATAAGTCTATAGAGAATTGTTTTAACAAATGTTCGTTAGACAGACCTTTACTCGGGTACCGATTAATATTGAATTTATTCAACTTATCGAGTATTTTTCAAGGGACCGGGAAAAAATGTTCACTTTATCGAGAGATTCGTTAGACAAACCTTTACTCGGGTAAAACACGGGCAAATGTTCGTTAGACAAACCTTTACTCGGGTAAAACCTCGGGCGAAGCCGGGTACGTCCGCTAGTATCTAATAAAACTAAAAATGTAAGTAGACAATTGCGGCCTTATAACATATTGTTTGGCAGAATTTAAAATAACTCACTAATCTAAGCACTCCCAGAAATGTACCAAATCTTACCTCAAGAATGGCGGGATCCATGGTTGGCTGCCACGTGGTCTTTACCATTCTTGGATTTTCCGTGACCTCCAACAAGCACACATTCTATTAGTTTGTGCATCAGACAGAATTTTACGTTACACGTTTTAAATAGTAGGGTGTTATTTTAACGTGAACTTTTCGTGGCCTAATTTGGAATTGGGAACCCACGTTGGGCGCAATTGAAGAGCTGATTTCTGACGCCTTCGTCCTGAAATCCCTGATGACTTTTTCGTTCTCAGGGAGTTTACGAAATATACACCCTGCTATATAAAATAAATATAATTTGTATATCCTGCGCACACTGAGGTTAAAAAATAATTTACTGTAAACTAAATTAATGACTCAGAGTCAAAGTTGAGATTAAGAATAAATCATTATATTTATTTATCTATTGTAATATGGTCACAGACAATTAAGAAATAAATAAATAAAAATAAATAAAACGGGGCAATAAGAATAAATTGAGAAAAAATATATAAATATAACCTGTTTAAAAAAATTATTATGAAAAGTTACTCATCTTATTTGGTGCTTCAGTTGGATGGTTGGAAAACCTCTTCCACTAAAATCTTAGAAGACTACATTTTTGGACTAATTTCTCAGGAGCTCTGTTTGAACTCCCCACTGCTATCGCTGCCTAGTCTATCGCTTCTCTTCCTTATCTTTTCCTCAAATTTCCCTCCAAGATTTTTACTTTTTTTAACAGAGTAAAAAAAATAATTAAAAAAATACTCCAACTGTTAAAAATTAAAAATAAAATTATCATTAAAATTATTATTCAAAATATTATTTTAATTAACTTATATTATTTGAAAAATTAAAACAAAATAGCTGCTTATTTATTTTAAAAAAAGGAAATTTATTATAGTATTATAAATTATATATAAAAATTAGGAGTAAAAGAAGGTGAAGAGATGGGCTGGTTTGACAATGAAGAATTCTCGACGTCCGCTTCGTTCTTGTCGAGGCAGCTTCACCATTGTCCACCAGCTTTCTATTAGGTACTGTGGGTGAACTTTGTGGAGGCCGCAGAATTGGCCTCTACACCTGGAGATTTCGATGTTGGGGTTAGAGGCAACTGGGTTCGGCACTTGCATCTCCGCCAATTAATACAACGTGTTGCAACTTTATAGGGTCATCTACCTTAATTTTTTCCTTCTTGGTGTTATACACGTTTCTGGAGCGGATTTCCATAAATAAAGCAAATAAGACGCAAATAAAAGAAATAAGCCCCTATTAATTATGAGAATTAATTTTAAAAAATTCCTAATATATTCTAAGAATTTATATTAAATAAATATATATTTCTTTTGTTTATTTCTTAAAGTAATTATAAATATTTTTATAAAACAGAAAGAGTACAAGACAATTTCATGGCTGATGTCTTGGAGTGTATTTGGTGGAGTTCTGGGTTTGCATCTAGGTTGAAAGTTGGGGCTGTTGATGGAGGTTATTGTGGTGAGGTTAAGGCTTATCTACTGCCTGTTCACCTTCTCCAGGCTGTCGAGCATTCCAGTTCCTGAATCATCTTACACAGGTCTGCCTCCATCACTGTGGGGCTATTGGCGTCGGTATGTAGAGGTCACATGGGGCGTGTAGTCAGTAGGAAGGCCAAGGAGGTCGATAACCCTTTTTTTATACTATTTTTTGGCCACACTTTCCAGATCTCACACTAAGCTTGGTGTAGCCCCTCACACACACTTCTTGGTTAGTGGTGAGCTCCTGTAGCATGCCTTCTCCTTTAAGATGTTCATGGAGTTCTGGACCTGGAGTAATGTTGCCCTGGTTTTGTAGTTCAGGCTGCATGCTACAGCACTCAGAACTGGTCCTCAGTTAACGAGAGATTTGTACCTCCACTGCCACAAAACTTTCACATAAAAGTGAGCTTCTTATTATTAATAACATTGCACCCCTTATAAAAGAGACATCCTTTCATTTCATTTAAAATTGTTTAGGGAACCAGCTATTTACAACCAATTTTATTATTTTTGTCTTCAGCATCTTCCAACAATTTTCAACCCTTTTGATAAAATAATTCCTTGAATCAATATTAAAATAATAATATTAGGCCTCCATGGAAAAGTTTCCTTTTTAAATTTTTTATTTACAAATATGTAAATAAAAATATTTTTAAAATAAACTTTCCCTGGAAGCCTAATGTTATTATTTTAATAATTTAACCCTTTCTTATACTTGAATTTGATGTTTTCAATTTGAAATTGAATTTATTTCAGTGAAAAAGTATGGCAGAGCTAATTCTTTATTGATACCCTTTTTGGTGACAACCTAGGTGGAATGTCAGGTTCTCTACTAAGTACTTCGATTCTCAATAGCTTGTCTAGCTGAAATATATAATATATATAAGCGGCATGGGGTTGTAGATCAAAATGAAGGCACAAATCGATGACCTTGCCATTGATGTGGTTAAGTTATGCATACAAAGCCTCCAGCACTAAGATAAAGATGATGTGGGGAATATCTGACGCTATTGTCTGATATCCATGAGCCTCTTTCTTTCTCAGGGAGTTCACAAAAATAACACATCCTGCTATAAAAAGATATATAGTTTGCGTGTATCCTGCACGCACTGGGGTTAAAAAGGAAGGACATAAACTCTGGTTAAATTTACATTATATATTTATTTATCTCTTTTGACCAAAAGAAAAACACAAAGATAAGAAATGAAATAAATAAATATGCAATGACGATTGAGTGGGAAAGTTTACATATATATCTGTTTAAAAAAAATTCATTATAAAAAGAAAATACTTAACTTTAGTGCTTCAGCTGGAAGGCTGGAAGCCCCTCCCCAAAAAAATTCTTTTAGGACTACATTTTTTTACTAGCTTCCCTACTCTCTTATCTTTTTCTAACCAGCACCGCCCCCCACTAAAACTTCCTCGTGACTATCTTATCTACCACTGACCAGCTCCCCCCCAAAAACTTGCTTGCCACTAACTTTTTCCTCCCAGGGTGACCAAACAAAAATTAAAAAATAAATCTTTATCTGTGATAAGAAAGACATTTAAAAAAAATAAAATTATAATAAAAAAATTATCTTTCGAAATATTAATTTAAAAATATTAATTAAAAAAATAGAAAGCCCAAAAATAACTGCTTATTTAAAATAAAAGGAAAATTTATTATAGTACTATATGTTATTTAAAAAAAAAAACTAGAAATAAAAAAGGAGGTGAAGAGATGGGCTGGTTTTTTACAGAGAAGAATTCTCGAAGTCCGCTTCATTGTTCACCGGCTTTTCTTTGATTCTGTGGGTGACTTTGTGGAGGCCCCAGAAGTGGCCTCTACAATCCTTCCCCGCCAAGACCACGGGATTTGGGCTTGCGAGGGAGCAGGACTATCTCCGGGGTCAAACGTGGAGGTTATGGATGCTCTGGCTTGCGAGGGAGCAAGGCAAATCTCCGGGGTCAAAGGTGGAGGTCAGGGATGCTCTGGCTTGTGAGGGAGCAAGGCAAATCTCCGGGGTCAAAAGTGGAGGTCATGGATGCTCTGGCTTGCGAGGGAGCAAGGCAAATCTCCGGGGTCAAAAGTGGAGGTCATGGATGCTCTGGCTTGCGAGGGAGCAAGGCAAATCTCCGGGGCCAAAAAAAATGGAGGTCGGGGAATGCTCTGGATTAGCGGAAACAATAGCACTGTCTAAAATAAAAAAAAATGTCAAAACAAAGGGCGCCATGCATTCTATTTATTCGCCAGTTGAATGCAAGACTGGCTTTTTTTTTAATTCCACTCTGTGACACGGATAGTATTGTGATAGGTATATCCGGAGTCTTAGGGTGCCTGGAACACAAGGGTTATAAACACATATATACATCTATTTATACGTAAGATTTGACACATTTGTGGGAAGGTGCATGCCTACTAGTTTAAAAATAATAATGCTTAGTGACCAAAATAATAATAATAAAAGAGCCAATAATGAATTCAAACAAAATTAAATAAATGAGAAAACCAATAATGAATTCAAACAAAATTGAATAAATAAAAGGCCAATAATGAATTCAAACAAATTAAATAAATAAGAAAGCCAATGATGAATTTAGACAAAATTAAATAAATAAATAAGGGAGCCAAATGAATTCAAGCTTGAACTATAATGAATTCAAACAAAATAAAAAAAATAGAATGAAAGACCTATAGTGAATCAAAAAAAAAAAAAAAACTGGTGACTTCACATCAGACTTGACCCAGTGCCTGTCAGACAAAATTTATCTCTATCAGTTCCATGCCTTTTTCGTTGAAACATGTCCAATTCTATATGGGTTTGCTACTAACTAATTTAAACTAACATGATCAAGCTCTAAACTTGTTTAATACCTAATGAAAATAAAATAAATAGTATTTTATCAATGTACTACCATAGTACATCTGGTAGGGAGTCCTTTATAAAGACTGACTGGGCCGAGTTGGTTCTTCAGGATGAACACATCATCCAACTCATCATGAGTAAATACGACATTCAGCACAAAGCCCGAAATGCCAAAGACCTCACGTCCAGCACAAAGCCCGTGGCGTGATTAACTGGCCTATTCTGCACTTATTGATACCCTCGCCGAAGAGTCCTCGTGTCAGTCATCTGAAGACACTACGAAACCTCGCGCGTCCCTATTAATAGTATCAGACCCAACAAATGGGTCAGCGCATAGAACCGATCAAGTCCCCAACTTGCAAGACCCACCCTAACTCAGTCTTTTACCACTAACGTTATCCGTATGGAAGGAAGCATACTTATAGCGCACACTTCCCCTACTGGGGTTTGCAACCAGATACCACCCAGTTATCAAACCCTACATTGATTTAATTGAATTGTATGTAGTCATCTGGTGCGCCGGTGAAAACCCGCTAAGTCCACCAAAGTTTCACACATATCAAAAGTTAACAAAAAAAAAAAAACTCATATTCCCGAAGGAAGCCTAACTAAAGGAGCGACTATTTTCTAATTTGAGAATTGCATTGTCCCGAGAGGCTTATATCCCTAACAAATTTGAAATCAAAATAAAATCGATCCTATTAAAATTCCCTAACACTATTCTAAATGTAGTTTGGTCTAACAATATAATAGTTTTTAACTTTGACAACAATCACTAGTCATTCCATTCATACATCACATTCATTGACTGCATACATACTATAGTTAAAAATTGCTATAAACGCCAAATTACCTCAATTATCATTGCTAAATTTACCCTAACAATAGCTAACTTCTAGGACATCATGAAATCAAAGAAAATATTCAATAAAACTTGGGAACTAAATGCCCTTCAATATAAATTAACCTATGCCTCATACAATCTCTTACTAACTATTTATATTCAATGACTGATATCAGTCTCAGCTGTAAGCTAACCTAACTTTAAAAATAATTGTAAATATCAAAGTCCCTAAATTGTCTTTGTCTCAACACCTAGTACCACTGCAAAGATAATTTAATAGGGCAATTTACTAATTAGAGCGACAAAGAATAGGACATTCAACTCATGAAGGCGACAAACAATTGGAGGCGCTTCCTCCACTGATAAGATCCTATTGATTGACCTTATCTCCTCAAACACGCTCCAGTCACAGCAACCACTCTACACCACTAGTCAACAACTTTATTCTACCTGTTGACTGTAGGCAACACACAATAGTTCTAGGATATGGAATTAAAGGGCGTCTGTATATACCCAACCGATATCTGTGCTAATGTGGAAACCTACACTCTGCTGCACCACTGCTCTAAACTACCTGGCTTCTGATTGTCTATGTCTACTTAATCTCAATTCAAGGGATTATTGAGCGTTATACGATGGCTCGTATACTCAACCTTGGACGTCACTAAGAACACAAACAGCTCGCCGCCAAACACTACTCTGACCTCGGCAGTACATCTTTCTCTGGAGTTGTTGTGTGGCTCTGGAGTAAACTTGATGTCGCCCAGCTATACCTATACATCTATTTAGCTGCTTGCGCCACCGATCCTACTGTAAACTATGCACCATACTGAAGTACTAACTCGTTGTTCATAACTGGAAAGTTATCACCTAATAGCCACTCAAGAGCGTTCTGGTTTTCCAGTCGCTTCTTGGTCAAATAATATCTTATTCTATTTAAATCTAATCTTAATAAAAAATTTACCCTAAACTTGAATATTTGTGCCAAATTGGTTACACCTAATTGCCAAATATTAACAAGACTGATTGTCTATACTTACAATATGCATTGAGAGAGAAATTTAAAAATTTTAACATGGAATTTCAAAACTTAAGGTTTCATAAAAAAAAAATTCTACAAAAGAAAAAAGTTCTGCTCAATTTTGTTCTCTCCCATTTAATACATACTAAAATTTTATGAACTGACTGTTTCTTAGACAGCTTTCTTAATTTACCTAGAGTGCCTATCTATGGGAAGGGTTTTGTTTTATACGCATTTTATTTTATATATATCAGGGTCTACTATATTGTTCTTTTCTTTAGTCCAGCCTGGACCTCCTTTTAACTAAAATAAAATAGATTAGACATCATTATATTAGATTGACCTATTTGTTCTGCTAGGGACTACGTTTGCTCACTACGCGGTAGTTTAAAATTTTTACTATCAATTGCAGGCTAGTTTCTTTTACACTTTTGATGGTATTATGTGTATTTTGACTTGACCTGGTTTGATTCAGCACGCTTTCCTTATCGAAGTCTCACTAAATTGCGGAATTGCATGCTAAAATATATATATCGTTATGGTACTAAAGGTTTATCTCGTTAAGACATGGCTGTCGCAGTGTTTTCTCGTGGTATGACAGAGGTGAACCGAGCCTAGACACATCTGAAAAGGTGCAGGTTGGCACAACTACATCTTGCGTAGATTGACTTGGCATGCCGGTTAATCAATCTTGGAAATTCTGAGCGAAATTGGTGCATCAGCCTGCAGGTGGATAGTCTATATTTTATAAATGATGCATATATTTCAGATGATTCTCTCCACATCCTACCACAGTGACCCACTCTTCAACTGGTTCATGCCACGTGGTTTTGCGCGCGGTGGCGTCCATCGGGATATTGTTCTATGTCGTTATTCACTCACGTCCACCTTCGTAAGTATCTTTAAATCCTATTAAATAGTATACAAATTTGTAGACAGAATTACATTCTCCGATATCCACAGTTCAAAACTACGCAAGTCTTTAGTCTCCAAGGCCTATTCCCGACCTCCCAGAAATGTGGTCTTTGCTACTGGTTACCAATGCCTGACGTCACATTTCATAAAACTACGAAAGCCGATGTCGAAACGAGTTTTTAAGTCTGCTATGATACTATAAGTTTCTTTTGTTATTGGCTTCTGCTGCCAAGCAACCTGAAGATAAGGTTTTTTCTGGAAAGGCTTATCAAAACCAGTCAAGTGCAAACATACACGAGGTGCAAAATTTTTATCTCTGTTTATCTAAGGTTACCTGTATAACCATTATCTAGTAAACTGCTAAGTTCTTATTTCGAAATAGAGTCATTAATTTCTAAAGGATGCAGGTTATATAAAAATGATCTCGTTCTTTGGCTGGAGATAAAGAAAAGAAACAACAATTTCACTACTTTCATTAAAAAAGAAAAAACCTTCCCCGCCAAATTCTGTAATATGGGCTATCATATTATAACAAAAAATCGCTATTGGATTGAATACGATAATAATTAAATAATAAAATATAAATACATCTATAAATGGGAGAGATAAAACTATATGCAGTACTATTTTTAATGTGCGTGACACATGCAAAAAATATAATTGAAGGTGACTGGGAAAAAAAAAAGGCTAATAATCCATACAAAGGAGGTTTTTTCTGTCAATAAACGCTATACTGTTGTCACGCATTTCCCTCCACGAAGAGTTACAAATAAGAATATACAATTCTACAGAATTATAAAACACTATTTTGCGTACTCGCTACTATGCTTGACAATGAAAGAAAATTACAATACCAGTTTAAGATTCCCATGCATTAAAATAAATTACAAGACCGGTTTAAGAGATCATCTACACTGTTAAAAATAAAAATTGGAACACGTTTATATCTAAAACTATAATTGAGCAAACGTCTTGTTTGCATGACCTAAAGTAACTTAAAAATATATAAAAAGGAAGTAAATTGAAATAAATGATGAAGAAAATAAATATTATTATACATAACTGTAATCTAAATGGTAATAAAACATTTTACACAAGAGAATTGCGTTGCGATGGCTTTTTACCATAAAATTGGCCATACTGGCATCCATAAATATATTATCTTGTCCTAAAAATTTGTTTTTAAATATATTTGGCATATTATTAGAATATTAAATTAAATTAAAATGAATAGATAAATAAAAGAAGTGGAAGAAATATGTGGCAGGCATAGTGCCAAGCTTAAAGGCTAAGCCTTTCAAAAAACGTACCTTTCCCACCAAACGCTTGGTCTAGACTGTCTTTGTTAAAAATTTCCTTGTAGACGGGAAAAGCGGTTCTCTTGAAACCCTTAGTGTCTCGCCGACTTGTCAATCAAACTTGCGGGGGAGGAAGTCTAGAATTTGACATTGATTGATATCTTTATTTGCTTTCCCATGGTTTCTCAGATTCTTTGCATTTTTTTTCCGCTAAAAATTTTCCTTGTAATTTTCTATCTACCAGCTAGTATAACGGAATTTTTAAGTTTGTTAATTAATAAACACAAAAAAATTATACTCTAAACTAGTGTATCTTGCTAAAAAAATTACTGGTGTTGACAATATATGATTTAAAAGATAGATTACAAAATGATGTAGTGTTTTAAGTTATAACCCAACTTCTATAACGTTCAAAATTTTTATACTGGACACATGGTGACCTCGACACATATTTGTTTAGAATTGGCAAAATTGGTTCACTTGCATGTACTTGTGGAAACTAACAACAAACCCCTGAACACCTTCTGATAAAATGTCCATTAACTTCTGATCCAAGGGAAGAAAACCAACTTTACTTGACCGATACAAATAAGCTGCTTGCAATAAAGACCAATACATCAAGTTTAATAGATTCTGCAGGATGTACATTTAGAGGCGAATGTGCTGACTGTACATATTTTTAAGCCACTACTTATAATTGCTATATGTAAAATTTGACGTCGAACGCCTAATCCCAATGATTTCCAATGTTCAATTGTATTAATTTAAAAAAATATAATATGATGTTACACAATAGGCTAAAAACGGCGTTCTATTTTTATGCGAAAATCTTTTTACACATAGTACAAATAGTTTTAAATATAAATTTGGCATTACTCTAAATTTTAAAACTAAAATGTAAGTGGACAACTGCGGCCTTCTAGCATATTATTTGGCTTAATTAAAAAAATATGGCTCGTTTATCTAATATTAAAAAAAAAAAAAAGGCACCACCACAAATGTATTAAATCTTACCTTAAAAAAGAAAATGGCGGGATCTGTTCTCCACGTGGTTGGCCGCCTCGTGGACTTTCCCATTCTTTACTGGATTTTCCGTAGCCTCCAACTTGCACACATTTATCTATTAGTTTTATGCTTTAGACAGGATTTTACATGTTACATGTTTTCAAGCAGCAGGGCGCTATTTTACCGTGAACCTTTCGTGGCCATAATGGAACTGATCGGCTCCACGTTGAAGGCGTCATTGATGTGGGGAATATCTGACGCTATTGTCTGATATCCATGAGCCTCTTTCTTTCTCAGGGAGTTCACAAAAATAACACATCCTGCTATAAAAAGATATATAGTTTGCGTGTATCCTGCACGCACTGGGGTTAAAAAGGAAGGACATAAACTCTGGTTAAATTTACATTATATATTTATTTATCTCTTTTGACCAAAAGAAAAACACAAAGATAAGAAATGAAATAAATAAATATGCAATGACGATTGAGTGGGAAAGTTTACATATATATATCTGTTTAAAAAAAATTCATTATAAAAAGAAAATACTTAACTTTAGTGCTTCAGCTGGAAGGCTGGAAGCCCCTCCCCAAAAAAAATTCTTTTAGGACTACATTTTTTTACTAGCTTCCCTACTCTCTTATCTTTTTCTAACCAGCACCGCCCCCCACTAAAACTTCCTCGTGACTATCTTATCTACCACTGACCAGCTCCCCCCCAAAAACTTGCTTGCCACTAACTTTTTCCTCCCAGGGTGACCAAACAAAAATTAAAAAATAAATCTTTATCTGTGATAAGAAAGACATTAAAAAAAAATAAAATTATAATAAAAAAATTATCTTTCGAAATATTAATTTAAAAATATTAATTAAATAAATAGAAAGCCCAAAAATAACTGCTTATTTAAAATAAAAGGAAAATTTATTATAGTACTATATGTTATTAAAAAAAAAAACTAGAAATAAAAAAGGAGGTGAAGAGATGGGCTGGTTTTTTACAGAGAAGAATTCTCGAAGTCCGCTTCATTGTTCACCGGCTTTTCTTTGATTCTGTGGGTGACTTTGAGGAGGCCCCAGAAGTGGCCTCTACAAAGACAAATTGATATAATATCAGATTAAGATATATATTTGAATTTTCATAATACTGAGAAATAAATTCTGTCTCCTTGACTTTAAAATGTACCTAAGTAAATTAAAAACTATATGTTTTTTAAAATCTCCCTTAAAATACGAATTAATGCCAAATGAATCAATTCAGGACAACTAAAGACTCTAATTGATTAAAATACTAAGAACGGGAGAAATAGACATAAATTTGGAAGGCATTGCTCTTGTGTCGAAACCAACTACCTGAATAAGAATAAACCTTAAATTTGAAATAGCATAATTCAGAAACCAATCGAGTGCAAGATAGAAACATTTCAAGTTGATCTCTCTTATTACAAAAAAAAAAAAAAGTTTATTTCTGATTAGTATATATTTGCTACCATTTTAAAAATTAAAATCGTTTAACTAAATTCTTTCAATTTTATAAAAGTAATTCAAAGTACACGCACAAAACCTATAAAATCAAAATATAATCAATGCTCAAATTTATGATTTTTTTTTTTTACATGGAAAAACCTTCAAAAATGTCAAATTCTTTACTCTAAACTAAATTTAAATATATTATAAAATATAATTACAGTTCATAAGCTCTTAATATCCCTGGCATTTATTTTCATAGATATTCCTTTGTAAAGCTTTGTTATTAATTTTTAGCTTTATATTTTTTGTTTGTTTACAAACTGTGGTGAAAAATACGCTAAGGAAACTCTGGGTTATAGAGTTTCCGATACAACTTAGAAATCAACATGGCGAATCCAAGGAAATTTAGTGAGAAAATTGCTCTTCATAATCAAAAACAGGCAGAAGAGACAGCTGCCTTTGAACAAATTATGCGTGAAGTTAATCGTGCTACTCGAGTAGGTGTTTTTATTTACTCCATTTTGTTATATGCCATAATAGTCTTGTAAAAAAATAATTTTCATTAAAACAAATCGCTTTAAGGTATTTGTTTACAAAAATGTGTTTGACATTTAATTAGAATTAAACATTACATATAGTTATATATTTATAATATATTTGGTTGACAATAATTTGACCTGCCTTTTGCTTTTGAGATTGTTGTCTTGATCGAATCAGCTGTCGAGGATGCGAGTGTATTCAAACATCGCATATTACAGATTTCGGAAATTGTCATCATAGGTTGCTGAAATATAATTGATTGCTACACTTTAAACCATACCGAATAAACCTATATATTTGTTTCTTATCATATTAATATATTTTCATTTTTGTTGTTTTCAAGTCCAAAATAAAAAATTAAAAAAAATTGTAAACTTGTTTAAAATTATATAGCAATGAATTTTTATTATAAAAATATTCCATATTTAAAAAAAAATTTCGAAGAATATCCTAAATTGTTTACATATGTCTAATCAAACATAGTAAACATACAATAGACAAAACTATTGGACCATTGATAATACATTCATTTTTTTGCATGTTTTCTTATATATATATTTTAAAAATAGGCACAATATTAATATAAAAAGGTGTTATTAATAAATTATTAATATTTTAAGTTTGTTTTGATATTTTAAATTTAAAATATATATATTTTCACAATGAAATTAAATTAGCAGTAATTCAATAATTATAATATATATCTAATGAAAGTTAAAAAAGTAATATATGTTGATAACTTTTTGTGTGTGTGTTAAATTTTACTTTTTATCTCTTGACATTACAAAAAGTTAAGAGATTGCAAATGTAAATTTTAAAAATAAATTGAAAAAAAAAAAGCTTTTATTGATCATCATAATATCTGATGATAATGTCTGATTGATTTTTTCTTTAAAAAATATATTTTTTATATTATTAAAGAAAATCTTCTGGTTGAAAATTAATTATCTAATTTATAAATATAGTTTTAAAGAATAATCCTAAACAAAAAATATCCATATAGGTATATGCTGCTGTGTATTAATAATAATAATAAAAAAAATAAGTGGGAAATTTAAAAATGAAACTAACCTATTGTCATTTGAAGTGTCAGAATTGACATGTATTTATGCCAATCTTTTATTGTTCCTGTTTGTGTTATTAGCTGCCAATATATTATATATTTAATATTTCTGAACTCTGTGATTAGAGAGATGTTTATTTATTTAAAACAATATATTCTACACCAACACAAAAATAATTAATTTTTCAACATACTTTCTATGCTACTCAAGATTATCTTTCTATTTCTACCACCACATCAACGACTAGTATTATCACAAATTACATTCAATGCATTAAATTTTGTGATTCTTTAAATTAGAAAGATCTGTGTTGACTTAGCTTAGACTATTTAAAGATACTGATTCCAAAAAGATTCATCAAACATTATCTTTATTGATTTACAAGAGAGAGAACAAAATAAATGAGAAACTTATAACATAGTAAACAAAGAGAAACTTATGGTATATAGGTGCCTAATAGGCACCTATTTACTTGTGATCTTACACACACATATTCTGTAGGAATAATTATTTAATTAGAATATATATACAACAATCTGAATCCCCCCTTCTTTAGTTAGAAGTCTTATCAATCTCAAAAGTAGGAATCCTGTGTACAAATAGATGTGATTAGGGAGATCCTCTTTATATAGAGATATGGGACACATTTATACAATACTTTCAATGTGCCCCATCTTTTTGGCCTATATAAACATTCACAACATTTTTAAATGCATAGAACCTCAGAGAGAAAGAGGACACTCCCACTAGTGGACACCTCTCTACTAAGGGAAGTTTTCATATTACCAAATTCACTATTTTTGCTATTTAGTAACTCTGGTAAGAGGACACTTCTCTCTAAAGGACACTTTTGCTCTGTATTTAGGTGTCCTCTATAGAAAGGTTCTACTTTATATCGGTAATTAGGTTCATAGTTAATATCAAATATATGTATGGTTTTTTCATCAAATAATTTATTAATCAAGATAAATTTGGTCTAAATATAGATTGTTTATATATTAGTCTGTGAAATTCAAAACAGTAGTGTAAATCTATTTCGAGATTTAAAAAAAAAAATATATATATATATATACAATGTTTTTTGAAAATAGAGCAATCCATATTTAATTCATTAGAATGTATTTTAAATGATTTCAACTGTGATATTATACCACTCTGCGACGCTGAATTTGTGTATACAAAAATGTAATGCCTCGATAAAGGTTGGCGTTCAGCCAGCTGAAATATTGGCAAAATAAATATTTTATTAAATCCAATATATGCCTTTATTATCTAATATACAATGTTTATAATTTCCAAATTGATATAATAAGGCCTAGATTCCTGACCAGCTTGGTCAGTCACACCTTAGATAAATTTTGACTACATATAAAAATAAATTTCAAAAATTTGATGTTAAATTAATACCCTATATGTATATTTGAGAGTCCATTTGATTGTTGATCTTTAGCATTACAGATTTTACATTTTGTTTGAATGTGATAGTATATAAATTTGATATAAACTGACACACCTGTAGAATTTGTGAGATCAAACCTGGAAGCAAACACTGTTAATATGGGAAGAGAATACAAGAATGTCTATGTATATATTGATGAGGCTGAAGTGGGGATGTAAAGCTCATTTTATTGAGAGGCTGCAGTACATTATCCTGGTGGGCTATGGTCACCAGGGCCCGTTCCAGGGCTGGGTTTGTGGTCCGGTCCCGGAGGGTTGTTGGGGTCCGATTCTCATCGGTGTAGCCGTTGGGAGGGTTAAATCTGTGACAGGACATCTTCGTTCGTCGGGCAAGAAAAAAAAGAAAAAAATAAATAAATAAATAGCACGAAGGTCAAACGATAACTGGCACGTTGTATTTTTAACGCCTTCCGCGAAACGGTGGTCAGTGGTCAAATACAACTTGTACCTGTTATCTCTGTGGTGCCGTTTCACTGATAATAATAAATAAACAAAATTTAAAATAATTTTGTAACGGTCACGTGTATTTCCGGTCGGTTGCTTGTTGACACACAACAATAGCATATAATGGTATGGAGGTTGGCATAGGAAAAAACCAGGTTGATAGGAAAGTGGAGGCATGAAATAACTCGATCAATCAGTGCTTAATCTTCATATTGGTAATCATTATTTTTTTGCTGGGAGGAAATTGATAAAAATGAAGAACGCCTCTCCTGTCAAAATAAATGATAAAACTAAATATCTTATATTGACCATCTTTGCCAACTAGCAGACTAAAGTCGATGACAAAGCTGCAACACCAGCTTTGGCAAACTGAGAAGCTCCCACCTGGAAAGCATGGTTTTGAGGTAATGGCTCTTGTCAGACCAGGGTAGGCTTTATTTCATGAGATCCACAAAGGATCACATGAAATCTTCCCAATTTGCCAAAGAGGTGTTTAGCTGGTAGCATGGCTAGGCCAAATTTATGTCTGCTAGCTTGCGGAGATAGTCAATGAAGATGGCGCTTAGTTTTAGTGTCTATTTTAACAAGAGAGGCGACCATTATTTTTATAGATCAATTTCCTCTTGGAAAAATTTCCATCCATAGTTTGGCCATAGATTTGGCATCAATTTTTTTGTTATTATTATTTTTTCACAGGGAGCTAGCTGCTATTCATGGTCATATGATAAAAACTAATTTGCATTCATCTGACCTTATCACAGGGTCAGTGAATTTTTTGCAGAATTCCCACCCTATGAAACATTCCTAACATGCCTGTTCTGTATATTTTTAATCAATTTTAGTACAACTTTTTCACAAATTCTTTGAATTTTCAGGGAAAATATAAAGCCGTACATAACTGATGCTAGCCTTGATTATGTTATGAAATGCGCACATATTATAGATAAGTTTGATAAAATATGATTCGGATCCCTATATATATAAAAGTCAGTGTATGTATGTATGTATGTATGTATGTGGGTATCTATGTCGGCTATACACGTCCACAATACGTAACTAATCTGACTGAAATTTTAACGGTATATAGAGTAGAATCTGGAAAAACTTATAGTGAAAATTTCAGGTCTCTATCCTGAATATTCTTTGAGTTATTTGCAAATTGCGTTGCAAATTTGCCTTTTCGCTCGCAAGCAGTGCCTCTAGCGGTGAAGATGGGAGGTAATATCAGCTGAGCTAATGTACATGTAAAACGTGTTTTGACAGGACATAGAGAAAAATCTGGAAAATATATTTATCGGATTTTTAGCCAATAAAAAATAAATTTGACAGGTTCTGGGCAAAAATAGTTGTTTTTTTAGTCAGAAAATGATGATGACAATATTGCTGTATCATGTTTGATTATCAGATACAAAATTATATCCGGAAAAATTCCAAAAAGCTGAGACCACGGGTGAAGCCAGTTCATTTTTAGTGTGCAGGAACAAAATTCTAACATAAAAACATCATTTGAGCAGAAGACACAAAGCCAGATCATCTCTTTATAAAAATATCGCTTCTCTGACACAAAGTTTGGAGCGGGACGTTTTACAAGAGTGACATCGACAGCGCAAATTTATAATTGTAACGAATAGTATTTGAATAAAAACATTTAATCGGGTAAAACCTGGGCGTTGCCCGGGTCATTCGGCTAGTTATAAATAAATGGTAACAAAACCAATCCAAATAAGAAATTGACACACGATTCTTCAGTAAAAGCATTGTTACTGAAACATCTCATAAAATTTACTTATTCAGACTTGGCCTGTTACCTTACAATTCTGATCTGTAATCCACATTGTGCCTCTTCAGTCTGTTCAGGTCACCAAGGAGGGTTAGAAAGGTGGTTGAGACAAACATGGCTCATGGAAGAGTTTTTACCATATTGAGAAAAAGTGGGCTGCAGGGTGAACTAACTGTGGATCTCGCATAGACATGGTTTAATTGTCAGTGAGATTTACAACATTGATCCTACTATGAAGAATGAAGAGAGATTAAAGTGGTGTGGAATTAGAAGCTAGGAAGAGGTAAAGAGAATTGGGTAGAACAGGGTGAAATGGTGTTCCTTAGAGATGACACTTACTTGATGTCTAGATTAAAAGGAGGAATAGTTCTGATAGTGGAATCCTGGTATCTTCTAGTTGAATTATATATTTTGTTGATAAAATGATTGAGAAAAGGGCTGAGGTCCTTTGGAGAATGATAGATCCTTGATGATAAGTAGTCTCTCTCTATCGTGTATTCACCTAATATTTAATTTTACTAATAAAACTTAGATTAAATAGAAAATGTGGAATAGCCCACTGTAAGAACTGCATATGTGCAGTCTAATTTTGTTAATTCAACACCCCAGGGATCATAATTTTTTATTGAGTTAAAAAAAAGTCTGTGTTGAATTATAGTTGGTTACAGAAATTCATCATGGCATTCATTGCTAGTAGACATTTTTATAGGACATTGTTGTAACGGGAGTGTTGAATTATAGCTAATTAAATTAAATAGGCTGGTTGGGACTAAAAAATGTTGAATTAAAGATAAAATTTTAAAAGGGAAACAGGATTTGAAAAATTGTTTGAAATAAAGTGTCTTAAATTATAGTAAGTTGAATTAAAGAGGTTATATACTATATATGTAGTCTAACCTCTTTAATTCTATACAAAGGGATCATAGCTTTTTTGGTTGAATTGAGTTAAGGGTTGAATTAAAGTTAGTTATACGATATCATGACAACATTCACTGCTAGTGGACATTTTTCTAGGATAACCAAATATATAATTAAAATAATAATTTTATAAAATACTGTTGTAATATATTTTAATTAATAATGTGAAATTTTGATACCTTATTGGAGAACTTTTTTATTATTTTTTTTTCTGAATGTTTCATGATTACCTTTAAGTGATGCATTAATACAGTTGTATTGAACAAAGGAAAAATTACAAAAATTATTTTAATATAAGTGAATAAATGCAATGGGAATAAAAAGCGAATAAATTTATAAAATAAAGAAAAGGCTAAAAGGAAAAGGCTCTGAAACACTGTTCACATCTGTAATTTAGCAGCCGCTGAAGTTAGGCCTAAGTCGTCCAATGTTGGCACAGATATTTTCACAGATCCAGGTACACCATTTTTATATAAATATAATCAATTTGACTCAAATTCTTTATAATTGCCAGTGATAGAAACAATACAATAGTATAGCAGTCTGGTAGAGCAAACTGACAAAACTACTAGGAGGGCTGACAATTGATGAGCCAGGCCCTCCCAAATAGTTTTCCATGTTAGTAAGAGACAATGGAAAATGATTTTAATTGAAATTTTAAGCAAAGAATATGTAGAATGTATCAAATCTTAACTAAAGGACAAAACTGTTATAAGACACTATTAGAATTATAGATAAGAATCACAAAGAATGTAAAATGACCAAATCCAAAGACTGTGTGTGTGTGTGCGTGACAGTATGTAAATAGTGTTACCAGACAAAATTTCAAAGTCCAACGAAATGTTAAAAATAATTAAATCAATTGTCTCTTTCAATATAGGAAAATAATTTTAAAAACCAAGAACAAAAATGTTTATTCTGTACCAGTTACTAGAAAATATATTGTGTTGCCTATTTGAATTTTTCACCCAGGCTTTTGTCTTCCTCTTAAAGCCTGTGAAATGATTTGTTTGAATATGTAATATTGTCTGAAATGAGCTCTACCCACCTAAATTATGGATAATATGAGGTAGCTTTAGGAATATAATCTTTGACCAGATTGTTTTTACTCTCTGGTAGCTGACTTAATTGATCACCACACACCCGCCCACACACCATCTGCTTCAATCGGAGGGCATCAACCTCCAAATTAAGAGGAAGACAAAAGCCTGGGTGAAAAATTCAAATAGGCAACACAATATATTTTCTAATAACTGGTACAGAATAAACATTTTTGTTCTTGGTTTTTTAAAATTATTTTCCTATATTGAAAGAGACAATTGATTTAATTATTTTTAACATTTCGTTGGACTTTGAAATTTTGAAACATTTTGAGACTTAATGAGAGCTTTTTTCTAAAATTCTGGAAAAAGGTTCAAATCATTTAACTTGTGTTTATTTTTTGCTATAAAGTATGTATGGACTGTGGATAAAATCTTCCAATAAGGTGGCAGAGTTCCTCATTGTGTCTCTATTATTATTTCAGGTCAATTAGTCCTAAGACTGGGCTGCCACCTCAATCAGGCTCATCCTCATCTATAGCCATAGTCTTCTTGTGGTAAGACGTTGAGTTTTTGCAGTGTCCATTCATTGAGGATTTTTAATCATAAACAATTCCTTACTGTCTGTCACATTGTCGGATACTTCAATCATTGATTACAGTATAATCTCGTCAATTTGACACGATAAATCTACCATGTTTTTATGTCCTGACCTGCCTATTCAATCACAAACGTTAATTCGACCTAACAATAATTCGACCAATTTTTTAAATTAAAATTTTGACAAAATTAAATAAATATTGTTAAAATACAAATTTATTGATAAAAAAATGATACTTTGGCATAGGGGACATAGCGACCATAGTGTTTGTGTATTGTGCTTAAAAGTGTTACAATGCATTAAAATTTAGGGTGTCGATTAAAGAGGTTGTACTGTAATTCCCTACTGCCTATCACATTGTTGGATTATTCAATCATAGACAAATCCTTACTGTCTGTCATATTGTTGGCTATATCATCATAGATAACTCTTTTCCGTCACATTATTGGATATTATAATCATACACAATTCCTTACTGTCTCTATCACATTGTTGGATTTTTCAATCAAAGACAATTTCTTACTGTCTGTTACATTGTCACAGATATTACAAACATAGAATATTGCTTTCTCTTTCATATTGTCATCAGATATTACAAACTCCACCTTTGCCGGTCCCAAGCCCGGATGAAAAAGGAGGAGGGGAGCAGTAACAAGCTCGGTAAAAAACCTGGGCTCAGCTGGCCATGCTGATAGTACCCTGTAAGGTCTCCTAATCCAGGTATACAGGATGAGCAGCGTTTGTACTCCATGTTAGGAGTGGCTGCACATGGCGTCTGTTCCTCATGTCAGAGGCGGCCATTTCTTTTGGAGCTAAGTCGTACTGCCACTGAGTAGTGCTCCCAGTCTTAATGACAAAGGCAGACGCATTCTACTTCACCCAGTCATGATGGTTGTCAAATCTCTGTGGAGATAAGAAAGAAGAAGAAGATATTACAATCACAGACAATACTTTTCTCTCTGCCACATTGTTGGATACTTCAAAACTAAACAATTCCTTACTCTCTGTTACATTTTTGGAGTTGCTAGCATAGACAATTCCTTACTCTCTGTTACATTTTTGGATGTTGCTAGCATAGACAATTCCTAACTCTCTGTTACATTTTTGGATGTTGCTAGCATAGACCTTGCTCTCTGCCACATTGTTGGATACTTCAAAACTAAACAATTCCTTACTCTCTGTTACATTTTTGAATGTTGCTAGTATAGACAATTCCTTACTCTCTTACATTTTTGGATGTTGCTAGTATAGACAATTCCTTACTCTCTTACATTTTTGGATGTTGCTAGCATAGACAATTCCTTACTCTCTTACATTTTTGGATGTTGCTAGCATAGACAATTCCTTACTCTCTTATAATAAAATAAAATATGCTCTGTTTTGTTATAACCATCATTTTAGTTGTCATTTAATAACAATATTTTTAATCATAATAAAATTAATATAAAAACTAATAAACCTATTTATATTTGAATTTCTGTTTATAAAACCTAATTCGGTGATCTTTTAAAGATCGATTTAAGGTAGGAAAATGAGAAGAGTTTGTCAGATATTTCTGAAATGTTCTATTATAAAAGATAAAAATTTAGTTTAAATATCCAAAAATATCCAAGAGTACAAAAAGTCTTAAATTTTAATGGAAAATTCTCAAAATTAAATGAATTAATATGGAAATGGGTTTACAATGCACCTGTAAAACAAGTGCTTATCACTATTGTTCTTTTGACGATACCAAATAATATAATTAAAATCTTATTGATTAAGCAATTACATGATGAGGTGCAAGAAGAAAGTGAAGCCATGAAGCTAAAGCCACGAAAATAATGCTATTCTGAAAATCAAAGTTGAACAAAGATTATATTTAATGAATGAAGACATTAATATGTGAATGTTACTTTTTTTTTACAAATAAATCAAACTTCTACTGTCTTTACTGTGATGAAAAAAAATATATTGAGAGGGCTTGGCTCATCAATGGTGAACCCTCCCAGTGGTTTCGCCAATTTGATCTACCAGACCACCTCTTTAGAGCTCTAATACTATATTGGATCAATCTGCTTTTATATGCTACACTGAATGGTGGAATCTTAGAAATGGTATTTTAGCAAACCAATTTGATGAAAAACAAGAATATAATTTTAAAAATACCAGAGAGGTAAAGAGAGAAGTTTATCAAATAGCTAAATCTAATGATTAAAAAATTGTTAATCTATATTTATATATATAAAAGTTATATATATACTAATGTATTATACATACAGTCAAACCTCTTTAATTCAATACCCCCAGGGATCAGAGCTTTCGGTTGAATTAAAGGAAGTGTTGAATTAAAGTTATTCAGATGATTAGCAAATTATCTAACTCGCTAAAATAATATTTTTTTAAAAATAGCTTTGTAATATTTATATAAATAAATGATATTAATTGAAACCAGTGTGTACTTTTTTATTTTATTTTCATGATTACCTTTTAGTATCAGGGACAAAATGACATTAATACATATTTTAGAAACATAAATAATTGTAACAAATAAATTTACTGGCAATGTGTTTCTTTTCAGTAAGATAATCAATTATTAACTCTACAGCCCTTATTAAAATATTAAATACTAGCGGATGTACCCGGCTTCGCCCGGGTTTTACCCGAGTAAAGGTTTTTCTAACGAATCTCTCGATAAAGTGAACATTTTTTCCCGGTCCCTTGAAAAATACTCGAAAGTTGAATAAAATCAATATTAATTGGTTCCCTCGGTAATTGGAAGTTAAAGGAATAGTATCTTGCCTTGGAATTGTATCATTATTCTTGTCTCAAATAAATTGCCGTGTCAACCTGAATTTTGTCTTTCCTAATTTTCTACATTACAAAATGATCATATCATTATGATAATATTTAGAGCAGATTGTTGAATTATAACAGATAAATTTGAATATTTATCTTGATTATTTTTAGGCGAAAAGGTATTTCAAAAATTTTATTTGCTAGAAACTTTCCCAGTACTATACTAAATAACTTCCCAAAGTTTCATGGCCGTTGCGCAATTTCGCGAATGTTATTGTTTTTTTTTACGCGGGAATTTCGGCATCGTGCGCTAACTAATAATAATATTATTTTTTTATTTTTAACATTGAAATATTTTAGCTATTTTAAAATTTATAATTTGTCTATTACACTTGCAGCCAGCGCCCCGCAGCAGAGAAAATAGGTTTTGGTTTTGGCAGGAAGCCTGTTGCATGCCTGATGACTTCACGTCTTTCAGGACTAAATAATTAAGTAATTAATTAAAATATTAGTGCTTTATAATGGTTATCCTTTTGAAGTTATCGATTTAACATAAAAAATATATATATACAGTATAACCTCGTTAATTCGACACACCCCAATTCGACACTCGGCGATAATTCGACCATGTTCCGATGTCCCGATCTCCGGCCTATCAAATAACAAACCGTAATTCGACAGTATCGATAATACGACAGTTCCGATAGTTCGACCATTTTAAAATTCGAATTTCGACAGTTGAATGTTATTTTAACAACAATTTCACCGCTAAAAGGTGACGGCGGCGAGCGGCGGGCGCCGATATGATTGCGCATGCGCACTTTTGGTTTCTGGTTAGTTTAAGTTTCACTTTGCAGTGCCGTTGCGCAATTTCGCGGATGTTATTGTTTTTTTTTACGCGGGAATTTCGGCATCGTGCGCTAACTAATAATAATAATATTTTTTAATTTTTAACCCTTAGTTACTGGCGCCTATTTTCCTTACACAATTCCTGGCGTTCGGCCTCTCAGGCCGTCTTTTAAAATCAATAATAAACCATGTTATTTATAAAATAAAAAGAAATTAAACGTATACACATAATTTACAAAGAATAAATATTTAGTTTTTTTCGAATAAACAGAGCTCTGAACAAAATTAAATGAAAATATACAAGAAACTCTTTCTATCTAAATATTCTATATATATTCTAAAAAATTCTATCTAAAATATTTTATTCAAGATTAGGTGCACAATTCAAGCATATTTCAATAGAATGATCTTTGCAGATTGGTTCTTTGCATTTTTTGAATTGCATTTGAGTTCGACGATCTTTTTTACATAGGTAGCATCTTTTGCGTTTTTTGGACCAAGGACTGCCGCTTGTGGATTCCTAGATAACACATATTATTGATATTTCGTTTGAATATCAAATAAATATTTGCCTACCTCAAGTGATGAAGTTCCAGCATGCTTCTGAATTAATACTTGCAGATCTCTTGACAAAATTTTGGCTTGATTTCTCATATTCAAGGCATCTCTCATTAGTTGTAGAGCAAGCTGCTTTATAAAATCTTTTCGAGCCATTCCACCGTCTTGCTTGACAGCCTTATAAATTACTGCTGAATTTATTGCAACCACATCCAAAAAGTTGAAAAATAAACACAGGGGCCATCTTTTGGTTCTTCTTCCAACTGAATACATGTCTGATCAACTACATCTACACCACCTTTGGTCATATTATAAAATGTGATTATCTCGGGCTTTTATTGTTCAGCAGTTTCTTGATCAATTGTTGTGGTCGAATGCATTGTGGAGAGTAATATAACAGATTTTCCAATTTTAGGGACATAGGATACCAAATTTTTGTTTTTTGAAAAACCAAAAGTGGAACCGAACTTCTATTATATTATACAAAATTACAATCACAAAACACAATTTAGAATGCATATAATTGAAGCAAGAGTAATAAAAAAACGAATGCTCAACTTATTTGTTGCGTTTGAACGTCTATAAAACCAAAAGTGAAACGGCCAATAATAGGGGCGCTAAAATTTCCAGTGACGTAATTACTGGCGCTCGGCTTTAAAGGCCGTTTGATTTAATAACTCGGGATATACAAAATAGATTTCTCTTAAAATGAAAAGTTCTTCAAATAAATGCATTTTATTAAGATACCTAAAATTTTGATGAAAAATATTGCATTTTGAAAATTTCGCAAACATTTTTAATTTTCACACGGCCTTTCAAGCCGAACGCCAGTAATTACGGGTTAACATTGAAATATTTTAGCTATTTTAAAATTTATAAATAATTTCTTTTTAAATAAATAAATCTTTATAAAATGATCCAACAATGATTATGATAACATTTTAATTCAATATTCCATTTCTGTGTTAATTTAAATAAATGAGTGGGGCAAGAATGTCAGGTTCTGCCAAAAAAGATTGGAAACGTAGTCAGTATCACCAGCTCACTTATGTGGAAAAAATGAAAATTATAGAAGAAATAGAACAAGGAAAATCACATAGTCAAGTTTCCAGAGAGAGAAATATTCCACGGTCCACCATTAGCACAATTTTTAAAAATAAATTCGCCATAAAATCTGACTTTTTAAAATCTAATTTTAGCTCTACTTTGAAACGTGATCGTGACGGGGAATTCCCAGATATTGAAGAAGCCCTGTTTAGGTGGATAAGGCAGGCAAATGCCATGAAACTTGCCATAAATGGCAATATCTTGAAAGAAAAGGCTATACTCTTGGCCTTGAAAAAATGGGTCAAGATAATTTTGAAGCTAGCAACGGCTGGCTAGAAAAGTTTAAGGCCAGAAGGAATATTGCTTTAAAACGACTTCATGGAGAAGCTGGAAGTGTGGATGCAATAGTGTAGCCACTTGGAAAGGTGAGATTAATCCTTCACTTTTAGCTAAATTCAGCCCACAGGACATTTTCAATGCTGATGAAACAGTGTTATTTTATAAACTTTTGCCTAATCAAACAATGACTATCAGAGGTGAGAAATGTGAAGGGGGTAAGAAGTCTAAAGAGAGAATTACAGTGTTGGTATGCTGTAATATGGATGGAAGTGAAAAACTGCCTTTACTTTATATTGGGAAATATAGAAGACCACGATGCTTCCATGGCATGAATATTCTCTCAAATTATCATTTTAATAAAAAAGCCTGGATGACTGGGGCAATTTTTACAGATTGGCTGAAAAAAATTGGACCAAATATTTAAAAGAAGAGAAAGACATTTTTAAAATTAATTTTAGATAATTGCCCAGCCCACCAAATACCTGAAGAGTTACAGAACATTGAAATAAGATTTTTGCCCTCCCTAACTACAAGTGCATTACAACCCTGTGATATGGGTATCATTAAAGCCCTAAAAGACCAATATAGGAAACGAATGATATCTTCTCACTTGCATGGAAGAAATGCTCAAGCACATTTACTCTTTTCAATTAACTGGCTAGAGGCTGCATGGGTTGGGGTTAGTTCTTCCACAATAAAAAATTGTTTCTCTCATTCAGGATTTGTGATGGATGAAGCAATGGAAGAAGTTGTTGAAGAAGAAATGAACAGATGTTTTCAGGCATTAAAACAACATCAAGCCATTGATGTCAACTATATTGACTTCTTGGAAGTTGATAAAGATGTGCAAGTTACTGGGGAACAGTCCATTGAAGAAATTGTAAAGGAGGTAATGGGAAAAGAAGAAGATGAAGAGGTAGAGCCAACAGAAAAAGATTTAAACAAAACATCAATAACATCTGCAGTGGATGCCATTAATACAATAAAAACTCTTTGTTTTTTAAAAGACATTTCTGAGGAAGAAAGACATGCATGTCTTTTAAAAATAGACCATCTGGAATACATCCTGAATAGGATTTCAGAGAAAAAGCAGACATCTATAAAATATATATATTTTTAATCTTGATTCTTTTCAAATAATATTTTTAAATTTTCTTTTTATTTTCCATATTTATTTTTTTTCAACTATTATTCCAATTGGAATAAAATATTATTTGTTTCGAAAATATGTATTAATGCCATTTTGTCCCAGATACTAAAAGTAAATCATGAAAATAAAAAATAAATATAAAAAAGTTTACACACAATGGTTTCAATTGATATCATTAATTTATATTACAAAGCTACTTATAAAAAAAAAAATATTTTCGTGAGTTAGATGTTTAGCTAATATTCTAGCCTTAATTCAACACTTCCTTTAATTCAATCGAAAGCTCTGATCCCTTGGGGTGTTGAATTAAAGAGGTTCGACTGTATATATTTTTTTATAATTTTAAAATGTATAAGAAATATAATTTCTCTCAAGTAATGCACTTTATTTAAAAAAAAAAGATTAAGGAAGTGTGTAAAACGATATACAGTGGACCCTCGGTTTGCGAGCATAATCCGTTCCAGAGCCATGCTCGTACTCCAAAACGCTCGTAGTGCGAAACTAATTTCTTATTTTTAATAATTGAAACTCGGGTAATTCTTCTTGCTACGAACAATTGCACAGTTTCCCAGATTTTACATATTTCCCGAATCTGATCTGAAGGGAGGGATCCCAGTGAATTTTCATCCATCACGATTACGGGCAACCATCACAAGTTGCTCGTAATGCGAAATTTCACTCGTAATCCGAGGTAAAATTTTTCAAAAAATTTTGCTCGTACTGCAAAAAGCTCTTACTCCAAGGTGCTCGTAAACCGAGGGTCCACTGTATACAATATATAAAATATATAGATTACAAATAAAATGAAATAATGAGCCTATTGTTTAAATATAAAATTTTAATAAATAAAATGATATAATAAATATTAAATTGCTATTTCAAATGAATGAAATATTTTGTACTTATAAAGAACTAGCCGAATAACCCGGGCAATGCCCAGGTTTTACCAGAGAGAATTTTTCCCAGAATGAGTATGTATAAGCCAACCAAGAATTCAAAGGCCGAGTATAGATAAATAGAATGCCTGATAAGTAGTAGAGTAGAAGGGCATATAAAGTGTAGGGGAATATATATATACAAATGTCTTCAGCAAGGAAGGCTTCCCCACCTTGAGAGAGTCCTCCTCCAGACAAAGAGGGGGTCTTCTTGTACACTCCTCAGTTCCACGCCGAGGAAGTACCTATAGGTGCGCGTCTTGGCAGACGCCAGGATGGCCAGGTCGTCATCGTCTAGGCCATATGTAGGCCATGATAAGTAGTAGATGCATAGTGGTCTGGTCGATTAAAACTGACAAAATCACTGGGCCAATTTATCACCGATGAGCCATGCCCTCCAAATATTTTCCATTGCAGTAAGAGCAGTAGGAAGCATTTTATTTGTATAGCCCCATCTATCTGTGAAAAATGTTAATTCTGTCATAATTTTTAGCATTAATTATTTTGTTCTCTCTCTATCTCTATTTATTATTATTATTAATTTTTTAAATAGGTAAAAATAATTAACACAATACTACTAATAATAATAATGATATGTTCATTTGGTATTTACTGTCCTAATTTTGAATAGGGGGTCTTATATTCATTTAAATAGATGGTATTCCAAAGGACTGCCTCTTTTGCCTCTAGCACCCAATGGGATTGAATCCATTGGAGTATGCTAGTGCTCTCCTGATGGCCTCTTGTTTTATTAGTTTATGATGAGCTAGGTATGGTGAGGATAGGTGAAAAAAAAAAAAAACTTTTTCTAAAGGTACTTTTCCCACCACCTTTGTTTGGTACTATCCTATTTATTAAAGGTTACCAATTATTGTCAATTCTGGCTAAGGAGGCAAAGAACTTTGCCATCATTGCAACTCTCTCTGTCATCAAAGTAAATGACCAAATAAACAAGGAAGAATCCACCAATGACCTTGCTACCAGGTTTAAAATTGCAAATAAACCTTTTTTTTGTTATTTTTTGTTTCAAACTTTCCTTCACTTTGGTAGAGATAGGTAGAGATAAACATCGGGTTGTTGAGGGTTGATCACCTTACAGTTCCTGTGAGATGATAGAGAAATTATGTTGTTCATTCAGTTTACCCACGTAATGATGCCAGCAGTTACAAGGTCATCAGTTCCCTCCCTCCCATACTGAGCAGCTCTTCTTCCTTCAGCCACTTCCTTTCCTAGAACCAAACTTTTTTTATTGATCTGAACAAACTTAACTTTAAATAGAATACATTAGCGTGTAATCTACAGTATATAACCTCATCAATAGTTTTTCGAATCCCAATCAGCTTATTTACCATTATTTAACAGACTATAATTCAACACCGACTTTTCAATTCAACCATAAAATTCTGACCCCTGGGCTATTGGATTAAAGAAGTTAGAGGACTGTATATACCATTCAAGACACCAACTTCCTTTTTCAACTAAAATAAGTTCCTATTGTCCATAAAGAGATGGTGGCATTAGTGAACCCTTCCAGTGGTTTTACCAGTTTGATTCTCCATAATGCTCCAATACACTCTTTAATTCAACAACCCAAGTGATCATATCTTTCTCTTGAATTACAACAACAACAACAAAGCCTTTATTTAGGGCCTCTCGCCCTATACAGGATTCACCAGTTCACAAGGGAAGGGGAGAACACTGTGTGGCCTTTTTCCGGGATATAATCCTGTGGAATCCAAATATCGCCACCGCTATATACCTATTCTTTGATATTTCATTAATTAGTCCCGGGAATGAAGGACAAAGTTGCCCCGTTTTATCATTTAGTTTTCGTCTTTCTTCAGACAGAGCAGCACAATCAAATAAGTAGTGCAACATCTCCATTGTTATTCCTGATCCACAGAAAGTGCATTTCAGGTCTTCACCCCTCATTAAAATCAGATGGTGTTCTCTGAAAAAAATTGAAAGGGTTCTAAATTGTGCAATTAATCTGTTGACAGGAAAAGGGAGTTCGCTTAAGAAATATCCTTCGGTGGTAAACGTTGTATATATGTCTCTATAGTGGGAATATAACTTTGATTGGGTTATTCTTGTTAAGTCATTTTGTATTGTTTGCTCTTTCGCAGTTCTTAATATTCCAGGGATAGCATTCCTTAGTGAATCAGGATCATTACAATAAGTAAGCCACGAGGATCCGTTATTATTGAGTAAATTGCTTAATTGTTTTATAAACCCGATGGGCGCACCTGTAGCACAGGATATTTGCCTCATTCTATTTAAACATATTCGAGGCAATCTATTTGTATCCATACTCAGCACCCTCAGCCAGTATTTCAATGTCAATTTCAGAGCTGTTATTATTAATGAGACGCAGCCTGTTTCTGGTCTTATTATGTATCCTGGTGTATATCTTGGCAAATTCAAAAACCTACGAATAAATGTACTTGTATATGATCCAATAAATCTTTATGCTCTGTTGCCTAAATTGGAGCAGCATACATCAAAACAGCCATCACAATAGAATCAAACAGTTTTATTGCAGAGTTTAATGAATTAATTTTTGATTTTGCTAATATTGGGGTTGTAGCATTTATTGCCGCAAGTGCTTTTTCTTTGAAAAAGTTTGCGGCTTGAGTGGTTTTAGTTGTACTGACCAGAGGGTATCCCAAGTAATTATATCTTCTTGTTTCCATCAGAGGTTTACCATTCCAGTACCATCTAGCTTCTCTTGAGGGTTTACCACATTGCAGAATACTATAACCTTCGATTTGGACTCGTTCAGTTTCATATAGTTCTCACCAAGATATTCTTTCAATATATTAATCTTTTTTTGGAGGTTTATCCTCGACTCCCCTATAATAGCAATATCATCTGCATACATCAGCAGGTGAACGTCACCAAATTCTGGCAGGTATACACTCGTCAGATCTGAGTTGTCATACATTTTAATCAGGTCCGTCATGAATAATATAAAAAGTAATGGCGATAGTGGCTCTCCTTGTAAAACGCCTGAATGTATCTTAATATTTTCTGTAATTGATCCCCTCCATCTGACTGCCACAGTCACCTGTTCGTAGTAATTTCTAATTGCGTGTATAAATTGATAGCTTACGCCCAGATTGGTTAATTTCTTCCAAACTAATGAGTGAGGAACTGTATCAAATGCTTTTTTCAAATCAACAAAAAATACATATAATTTTCCTCTCTTTTTCCTCAGTGATAGTTGTATTAGAGTGGCCAATGTGAATATCAGATCCACACATGATCGACCCTTTCGGAAACCCATCTGATTTTCTGGAATGACGTTACTTCTTTCTACCCATTCATTCATTCTTGATCTTAGTATTGTCGTAAAAAGTTTCGATAAATTGCTTATCAGTGCTATACCACGATAATTTGAAGGGTTGTCTTTGTCACCGCTTTTAAAGATTGGATGTATGATCGATTTAGTCCATATTGTAGGATAGTGTCCCATTTTCAGAGCTCTATTGTAAAATTGTTCTAATAAACCCATGTATGAGTCTGGGAGTACTTTTATTATTTCTTCGGGGATGTCATCAGGTCCACTTGCCTTGTTATTTTTCAAATCTCTGCCCTGCCTATTTCTTCAGAAGTTATCTCTGGATCAAGTATTGGATCACTAGGCGAAATCCTCACTTTTATATTACAAATCTTCTCTTTTTCTCAATACTCATTAATTCGCAATAAAAATCGTGCCATTCCTGTACAGTAATTTCTCCTTGAATTTTTGTTGTTCTTTTAAATAGCGCAATGGTCTTTCAAAAGGACTTTGAATCTTTTATATATCTCAATATTTCTTGTTTTTCCTGAATATATTTCTTTCTTTTATCATCTAATAAACAGAGATATTTCTTTCTATGGAGAGCATAGCTTTCAAGGTCTTCCTTTCTGTTGGTTCTACGGTATTCCTTCAGACTTTCTTTTGTTAACTTTTTCATCTCGTAACAGTTTTTGTCAAACCATGGTTCAGATTCTCCGGGGGCACCCTTAGTTAAGTACATTATTCCTGATGTTGACATTGCCTCAGTAATTCTTTGAGTGAAAGTATTTACGGAGCTATCGAGATTTGATATTTTTACTACTTGCAATTCTTTTAATTCCTGTTTAAATGTCTTAATTCCCTCAGCTGTCCATCTGTATCTTGTAACACCATATTCTTCTACCTTGGATTTATTTTCATAGGTGTTTTGGAGTGTTATCTTCAGGGTAAGAGGAAGGTGATCTGAATACATCTGAGTTTCTATCCTGAAGTTTGATATTTTTTCTAGTATTCCTTGTGAAACTATGCAATAATCGATAGTTGATGAGCCTCTCTCCGAAACATATGTAAAGTCTCCCTCTCTGTCTCCTGTTGATTTTCCGTTGATTATTGTCAGTGAATTGTCCTCAAGAAACTCGAGAAGTCCTTCAGCCAGTGGTGAAATTATTAGATCTCTTGCTTTTCTTTCGGAAACTCAAAAGAGTTGAAGATCAGTTGGATTATACAGTCCCCCGAGCCCTCCAGTTCTAATATTTAAATCCCCAATTAGAATTAGTTCTTTCCCGTCAGTTATCTGTTTTTACATATATTTAGTTAATCTAACCAAGTTATTCTGGTACAGTTCGTTTGGAGGGAGATATACAAATATCAAGCAGGTGATAGGTTTTCCGGTTCTTATGTTTTGTGATAAGAAAATAGATATCCAAATGTTATCCTTTTCTGTACTGTGCAACCTGTAATGTCCCCCTTTTTTGACACCCACAATTATTCCTCCTGATCCCCTTCCCCTTTCTGCGGTCTTAGTTGCTGGATGTTCAAAAATTTGGAAATCTTTTAATGTTATATTTGTGAGATTTATACAATGTTTCAAGTAAAGCGAAGATCTCGTAGTTTTTAATGTACTCGAGAAGTGGAAAAACAGAGAGCATCCTAAAAAGTCCATTTATATTCCAGCTTATTATTGTGTTTACCGTAACTTTGGTTTTTTAAAGCTAATAATCTTAAAACTTTTTTTGTGAATCTTTATTTGTATGTATTTTATTTTGTAGTGTCTGCAAAGTTTCTGAGTTGTCAACATCAATTCGGGGCTGCGTCAACTGCTATGATGTAGAGCCTTTTTCACCAACCACTCTACCGTCAATGACTTCGTATTTTTGTCCATTTGCAAGTAGCTTATTGTCTCTTAATTTTGAGCGTATTCCTTTTTCAGATAGTTCTCTCTTAGAAATCAGGATGCGGCGTTGTTCTCGGGTCTTCAGAGTATAATCTTTGTTTACAAAAATTTTATCATCTCTGAATTTGTAGGAATTCCTAAGTAGTGCAATTCTTGTGATTTGTTTCGGTATTTCAACCAAAATTGGCGCGTTAGCTTTCCTTGAAAGTTGATGACAATGCGTTATTTCTGATTCAACTTGTATTTTCATCTTTTCATTTATCGCCTTAACTAATTTGCATAAAGTTTCATCTGAGTTTTCTGCTTCGGGCCCTTTTATACCGTAAAATATAAGGTTATTTTCCCTTATTTTCCTGTCCAACATATCACCATGATCCTCTAGACTTTTTATTCTTAAATCGTTTTTTGTGGCTAATTCCAAGCATGTTTTCTGTGAAGTTTCGATAACGGTTAATCTTTGATCCCATTCCTCGAACCTTTGTTCAATGTTTTGTAATCTAGTTTCTAGTCTTGCTCCTAAAGTCCTTAGCTCTGTATGGATTTGTTTAACAAGAGATTTGAGATCATCTTCAATAACTTCCTTCGTCTCAGTAGTTTGTACAGTCGACAGAGTTTGCTTTTTTGTAGGGGGCCCGGGGTTGAGTTCCACACCACCAATGATCAGTAGAATGGCAATCACTCTTATCATGTAAGCAGAAGAATACTTTTGAGTTAGCGTAAGGTAGCAGGATGAGTACATTTTGTTATTGTAATATAGTTTTTTGAATTCAACGTACTTCTCAACGAGAAATTTAGGCTCTTTAATGCAAACGATAAAAAACAATGCAAGTACTATGTATGTTAATTTCATCTTTTTCTCCTGGTGTCTGATTATAGAAAAACAGTATAGCTTTTGAGGCCACGGTATCCTCTGTAATCCCTGTGGTAAGATTATGTTTGGGGTATAGTATTACTAAGTTAATTATATCTTTATAATTAGGTTCATTAAATATTAAAGTAGATTATTAAAAGTTATTTACCAGGAGCGAACGCACATGCGGCTTGCAGTTTGGCCTCCTGGCAGTGAATTTTCTCTTGAATTAAAGTCAGTTAGATGATTTCATCACAAAATTCACTGCTAGTGGACATTTTTCTAGGATAACTAAATATAAAATCGTAAGATAGAATCCTCTGATGTATAAGTTGCAGTAACACATGAAAACTCCGAGGATAAGTTTCTTTATTTCATAAATGATATCTCGAGCTTTCGTAAACCCTTCGACAGGAGTGTATAAGACGAAATGAATCACAGTTTTTAGCTAATATTTATATATGGTATGTTATTTACATATTTTAAAATGTGCAAAAATTTTTTAATTAACATGAATATTTTATGCCTGAGTTAAATTTTATATTTTATATATACAAAACAAGTAAGAAATATACTATTGCTTATCTGGAATGTAGTTTTATGTATCAGGGTTGTGTATCAAACTATTGTATACTTCTGGGATATCTATATGTCTATTAATGCTCTGGTGTTTCGTGGATACTATGGCTTCAAGAATTAGTCTTTCATGCTTATTATTTATGTTGATGTAGTAGGTTTTTGGTTTGGCTAAGTTAAAAGTATGGCCTGTTGTTTCAATGTGTTGAAAAATAAGTGATCTATTGTCTTTGTTTTTTATATTTCTATTGTGTTCATTGATTCTGTCCTTAACTAACCTGCCTGTTTCTCCAACGTATACACTATTGCAATGGTTACATTACACATAACTAAATATATAAATAAAATTATATTTTAAAAAAATACTGCTGTAAAATATATTTTAATTGATAATTTGAATTGATACCATTGGGGCTTTTTCATTTTATTTTTTTTTTCAGAATAAATAATGATTATTTTAGTGGTGAAAAGAATTGCATTAATGCCCTTTTGTGTGTGTGAACAAATGAAAAATTACAAAACTTATTTTAAGTGAATAAATGAAATGGGAAGGGGAAGCAAATAAAAATTTAGAAAATAAAGAAAAGTTAAAAAAATTATTAAATATTATCTTTTAAAGAAATCTTTCAGGGTTACTTACTTTTAGGCTAGAACCCTATTTTAGTGTGCATTCTAGCTGATCAATCTGCAAAAGGCATGTTTGTCTTTCCACTTCTGTATGTTATTTCAAATAGCAGAAATTTACTCTCTAATTTTTTGCACTGGTGACTAGTGGCTGCTTAAATGTTAGGCCTAAAATGTTCAGGAGAAACAAAAATCATGTGACTTTGGCGCTGACATTTATGACTCGATTGTAACAGTTTTAAGCATGCTGCGCATATGCAAACTATGGCCGTTGTGCTCCACATGCCAAACTATTGTATTTTTAGAAATACATTTTTTGGTTAAATTAACGTTTGTTATTTGATAGGCTGGAGGTCAGGCCATGAAAACACATGATTATCGTAAGTGTTGAATTATCGTGTGTCGAATTAACAAGGTCATACTGTATATTGAAGTTATCTGCATATATAGCAAGGAATTCCTGGCAAAGGTATTTGAGGAAACTATGCGCATAAGCTTTGAGGGGAAAGTAGAAATACAGACAAATATATTCGCTTCGCACGCACACAAAAAAATCTTCACCCCCAAATTACATTACAGCTTCACTTAAGCAACTACTCAGAGAACAAAGACAAAATGTCTGAATAACCCGGATTTTTACTTAACACAGGCTCAAATACTCATGTGCTAAATAACTACAGGATAATGTGGTTTAAGCTGCATAAATAGATTTCTGCATAGAACACAGGTTTTGCTGTTGAGATAAGGTAAGATAAATAAATAAATATATATAAGAATATCTCTCCAAAGACAAACTTGAGGATGTGTTATTTGTGGCATCTAATGATACATTGTCCCTGTTTCTATGTAAATTGGGAAATATGCCTTGTTGGTATTGTGTAGTGCTGTGGGTGTTTCACAAGTCTTCTTCTCACCATTCTTTATTCCTTTTTCTTACCTTCTACTTACTACATGCAGTATATAGAACCTTTATATTTACTACACTCCAACCTACTTTAACCCACTATAATTCAATACCTACTTTAAATGGAAGCACCTTTTCCATGGGTCTGACTATATGTTCTTTTTTTGAAAAGACAATATTTATGCTGTAAAATCTTTGTTGGAAGTTTCCATTTGGTTCCAAGCAAAAACACAAGATATGGTGACTTCAAAGACAAGCTAAATAAAATGGGTTAAAATAAACCTAAAACTATTCTTTCTTAATCAACTTCAATGATGATCTCAAACAAAATAGGATATCCAACACATTTAGCCTTTATAGAGGCTTAAAAAATTGAGAAGTGAATGCGTTAGACAGGAAAACTCCCAAGACAGATTTTACTGTATAGATGTTATAATTGTATTAAAAATATATTCAATAATGCCCTGAAGTTATGTGATAGGCGAGAACAAATAAAATATCTTGTGTTGAATTTATGTATTATTATAAATCTTTGGTACACAAAACTGTGTGTGTAGCTTTTATCTCTTGTAGAAATGTTAATTGTGAACAAATAGAGCTAGCTACCACCACAGGGCAAGTGAGGCTAGTAGCTAGCATCAAACTATCAATAAAATTCCAAATTTTTATAAGTATCCTAAGTCAGAATATCACTTTATACATTTCAATAGCTTTTAAATTTATCTCCCTATATAATATCTTACATAGTTAAAAAAAACATCTCACCCATATTTAAACAAGAACTCATACACAATTAATAAACATCTTTCAACAAAACCCTACACATCATTTTATCAAATCTCACACACAATTCAACAAAAGCTTGTATATACAGTTTCAACTAAATTTCACACAGTTTGAACAAAATCTCTCGCACAATTACATCAATATTATTCAAAATAAAATCAAAATATAATTTCATCAAAATCTCACACATAATTTCAACAAAATTTTACATCAATAAAACCCCACTATAGTGAACTTGAATAGGAGTGAACACTTTAGGTTCATTATAGCCATGGTTTGGCTATTTTAAAATTGAATAATTAAAGGACAGTTATTTATATGGAAAAGGCTACCTCTTAAAAATGATCACAATTCCCTAAATTGACCTATTTACCATCATTAATGCTGTGTGTCAAAATAGCCACAAAATATCTTGTAAAAAGAATTTATTTAATGATAGATTCTTCATACAATCAACATAAGGACAAGTCCTAAGCAATACTTTATTAATTTTATATTAAGAGAGAGAGATAGTATTTAAAAAATATAATTTTATCCTATTATACTCTATAATGTAAATTTTTACTTGAAGAAATCTCTAATACTTTGTTGCTTGAAAGCACTCTTCAAGCATTGCCTTTCAAATGAAGTTAATGAGTATTTTTATTCCATTTCCAATTTCCACATATTTTTCTGTAGACTATCTGTAATTAAACCAATGGTGGCTACAAAATCACTGTATCAAAATCATAGCATAAAAATAATGTTTTGATGCATTATAGGTGCTTTTATTTTGATTTATTCAGCCTATGGCATAATAGTTAGATATCGAACACTTCTGAAAGAGGATGCTAAGGCGTACTATTGCAACAAAAATTGAGGTTGATTCCTCTTTGTAGTAATTTTTTATAGACTTCTATTTGTATCTCTTATAGTAGAAATGTTACATTTTCTTATTTCAACTTGTTCTGAAGTTTTGCCTGCTTTGTTTCACTTTGAAAAGCTTCGATAATAGCTTTCCCCCCCCTAGCGCTAACTTGTTAATAGAACGGCTTTTTAAAATTTTTTTCCTCATTTTGGAAGTCAATTTGCCTTTTTCTATATAAAATTTGACGAATGCAGAGAGATGTTCTATTAAACACAAGGTAATAAGACCAAATCCAAATAAATTAATAGTATGTGACGTGTTTCGGTAACCTTGCTGTTACCATCATCAGACAAAAGTACTCTTCTTCTTTCTTATCTCCACACTGGGTGAAGTAGAATGCGTCTGCCTTTGTCATTAAGACTGGGAGCACTACTCAGTGGCAGGCAGACTTAGCTCCAAAATAAATGGCCGCCTCTGACATGAGGAACAGACGCCATGTGCAGCCGCTCCTAACATGGAGTACAAACGCTGCTCATCCTGTATTCCTGGATTAGGAGCCCTTACAGGGTACTATCAGCCGGGCCAGCTGAACCCAGGTTTTTTAATGAGCTTGTTACTGCTCCCCCTTCTCCTTTTTCATCCGGGCTTGGGACCGGCAAAGGTGGAGTTGACAAAAGTACTGAATGTATGTAAAGAAACAATTCCACCAAATTTATTGCTTTGAAATCATAATCTGTGAGCTGAAACATACTTTAAATTTTGCTGTTTTAAAAATTGATCAAGTTAAGACTAAGTTCATTATAAGCCTAGTATTTTAATTTTAAAATATCAAAGATCAATATAACAATGGAATTTTCAATGGATTTGATTTAGAGATTACCTTAGGCTCATTATAAGAGAAGGTTCACTCTATCCCAGGTTGATTTTAGTGGGGTTTTACCGTAGTTTTAACAAACTGTCACACATAATTTCACACATTTTTTAATAAAGTCTTGTGTAATCTTGTACTTTTTAAATATAAAAACCAAATTATCTCATATTAGCCCTGTTTGACTTACCTGAATGGAAAGATGCCTTCAAGGCATTAAGGATATCTCTTTACCCACCTTTTTCTTACTTCCCTCATCTCTTGCTTATCTCCTTGACTGTCTCTACTAAACCAACTCACTCACTAACTGTGATCCCACCACCACAGCATGTGACTTGTTGCTCTGTTGTGTTCCCAGGGTGCATACCAGAAAAACCTGCACATTGCTCTAGGCAGTTACAGGGGGGGTTCTCTACCCAATGTCAATCAAATCGGTAACAATAGTATTGACCTCCAGGTTGGTATCTCTTCTGTGCATTCTCTCTCTCCCCCCCCCCCCCCCCCACAGTAAAACCCCTCTACCCTACTCCGATTTATAGATGTAAACTGTGTACCACAGTCTCTGCAAACTATCAGACTTGAGTCCAGTGACCACAAAGCCAGAAAGTTTGCAGAGATGGTCAACAGATGGCGCATATAGCTTTTGGCATCTATTTTGACTGGAAATGTGTCCTTTCATTTTAATGGTCACATTTTCTTTCCAGAAATGTTCCCATTTAAACAAGGACTGAGATTGAAACCAGTGATTCATATCTGTTAACTGCTGTCACACAAGGTGGTGTTTTAATATTTAGAGAAGATAACATCCATCAAAAGTTTAGTTTGGTATTGTATAGTCTATCATGGTTGAATCCCAGGAAGTGGTCTCTGTCATGTCAGCCCAGGTCATGATTTAGGTCTCTCAGGCTCACATGTAGTGCTGCTAAGTGCAAAAGTCGAACTGCTTTTCACATGTGTAGACATGTGTTGCACTTACAGTAAAGTAGTCGCCAACATCTACCCACTATGATTATCATGGCCTGTACCATGTGTACTAGGAATAATTAAAAAAAAAAAAAGGTGAGTCTTCTGACTATACACCAATATCTTTTCCTTAGACCTCTTGTGACTTGGCAGTGCTATGTAGCTCATGTTGTTTAGTGGTGTATACGCTGAAATAAATAAACTTTGCTGAGCAGAATCAGTCTTAAGATATTGCCGATGAGGTGACTTTTTTTCAATAAAGAAGTCTCTTTTTTTACATTCCAAAAAGTTGGATTAGCAATCTTTGACTTTAATAAAGAAACAACCTATACTAAGCATAGACTATTTTAGAGGGGTTTTACTGTTCCTTCTTCCTCTTTGTTTTCTTGTTTAATATAATTGGTGTGTGTTGTTATGTTTAGCTTATTTGCTTGCTTGTGACTTATTAACTTTCTGCTTAATGCCCTCCTCCCTCCCCCTCTTTCTGTTCTTGCTCTATTCTCTTTGCCTGCTATTAATCTAACTGTGTGTGTGCCACTAATTGGGGATATTTCTCCTTTTTGTTTTAGTTTTGTCTTTTTCTACAAGCGCACTGTGTGTAATTGTGTCTTAATTTCTTGCTTAAGAGTAGTTTACACACAATAATACCTCTATTACGTACCTTGATAATGTGAATTTAGAGCCTCTATGAGAGAACACTCTGAAAGGACAGTTTTTATTGATAAGGCACAATTTGGATTATAGATTATAAACACAAGGTAATAAGACCAAATCCAAAAAATTAATAGTGTGTGACAGTAACAACGCTTTTACCAAAACCCACATACTATCCATTTATTTGGATTTGGTCTTATTACCTTGTGTTGACAGTTTTTATTGTAAAAAAGGTCATAATTACTAATTAGCTGATCTCTGGTTTGAAGACACCAATCTTCAACTAGGTGTTGTCCTTTTGATAGATCTAGAGATAGTTATAACCCAGGAAAGAGGAAATTCTTAAAATATTTTACATATTCTGTTTATATATTTTTATTATCAATATTTCAGTCAAAACTTGAAAAGTAATTTTTGAAAAAAAAAGGGGGGGGGGGGGGGGGGGGTTTAATCAATAAGTATATACAGTCGAACCTCTTTAATTCAACACCCCAAGGGATCAGAGCTTTCGGTTGAATTAAAGGAAGTGTTGAATTAAGGTTAGATGATTAGCTAATCATCTAACTAGCTAAAATAATATATATATATTTTTATAAATAGCTTTGTAATATAAATTAATGATATTAATTGAAACCATTGTGTGTGTACTTTTTTATATTTATTTTTTATTTTCATGAATAACTTTTAGTATCTGGGACAAAATGACAATAATACATATTTTCGAAACAAATAATATTTTATTCCAATTGAATAATAGTTTAAAGAAAATAAATATGGAAAATAAAAAGAAAATTAAAAAATATTATTTGAAAAGAATCAAGATTAAAAATATATATATATTTTATAGATGTCTGGTTTTTCTCTGAAATCCTATTCAGGATGTATTCCAGATAGTCTATTTTTAAAAGACATACATGCCTTTCTTCCTCAGAAATGTCTTTTAAATAGGAAAGAGTTTTTATTGTATTAAAGGCATCCACTGCTGCTGCAGGTGTTATTGATGTTTTGTTTAAATCTTTTTCTGTTGGCTCTACCTCTTCATCTTCTTCTTTACCCATTACCTCCTTTACAATTTCTTCAATGGACTGTTCCCCAGCAACTTGCACATCTTTATCAACTTCCAAGAAGTCAATATAGTTTACATCAATGGCTTGATGTTTTTTTAATGCCTCAAAACATCTGTTCATTTCTTCTTCAACAACTTCTTCCATTGCTTCATCCATCACAAATCCCGAATGAGAAAAACAATTTTTTATTGTGGAAGAACTAACCCCAACCCATGCAGCCTCTAGCCAGCTAATTGCAAAGAGTAATTGAGCATTTTTTTTTCTTCCATGCAAGTGAGAAGATACGTTATCATTCGTTTCCTATATTGGTCTTTTAGGGCTTTAATGATACCCATATCACAGGGTTGTAATGCCCTTGTAGTTAGGGCGGGCAAAAATCTTATTTCAATGTTCTGTAACCCTTCAGGTATTTGGTGGGCTGGGCAATTATCTAAAATTAATAAAATTTTTCTTTCTCTTCTTTTGAATATTTGGTCCAATTTTTTCAGCCAATCCGTAAAAATTGCCCCAGTCATCCAGGCTTTTTTATTAAAATGATAATTTGAGGGAATATTCATGCCATGGAAGCATCGTGGTCTTCTATATTTCCCAATATAAAGTAAAGGCAGTTTTTCACTTCCATCCATATTACAGCATACCAACACTGTAATTCTCTCTTTAGACTTCTTACCCCCTTCACATTTCTCTCTCTCTCTCACCTCTGATAGTCATTGTTTGATTAGGCAAAAGTTTATAAAATAACCCTGTTTCATCAGCATTGAAAATGTCCTGTGGGCTGTATTTAGCTAAAAGTGAAGGAATAATCCCACCTTTCCAAGTGGCTACACTATTGGCATCCACACTTCCAGCTTCTCCATGAAGTCGTTTAAAAGCAATATTCCTTCTGGCCTTAAACTTTTCTAGCCAGCCATTGCTAGCTTCAAAATTATCTTGACCCATTTTCAAGGCCAAGAGTATAGCCTTTTCTTTCAAGATATTGCCATTTATGGCAAGTTTCATGGCATTTGCCTGCCTTATCCACCTAAATAGGGCTTCTTCAACTCTGGGAATTCCCCGTTACGATCACGTTTCAAGGTAGAGCTAAAATTAGATTTTAAAAAGGCAGATTTTATGGCGAATTTATTTTTAAAAATTGTGCTAATGGTGGACCGTGGAATATTTCTCTCTCTGGAAACTTGACTATGTGATTTTCCTTGTTCTATTTCTTCTATAATTTTCTACGTTTCCAATTTTTTTGGCAGAACCTGACACTCTTGCCCCACTCATTTATTCAAATTAACACAGAATATTGAATTAAAATGTTACCATAATCATTGTTGGATCATTTTATAAAGATTTATTTATTTAAAAAGAAATTATTTATAAATTTAAAAATAGCTAAAATATTTCAATGTTAAAAATAAAAAAATAAAAATTATTATTAGTTAGCGCATGATGCCGAAATTCCCGCGTAAAAAAAAAAACAACAATAACATCCGCGAAATTGCGCAACGGCACTGCAAAGTGAAACTTAAACTAACCAGAAACCAAAAGTGCGCAGGCGCCCGCCGATGCCGATCGTCGCCGCCGTAATACCGTTTAGCGGTAAAGTTGCATGTAAAATAACATTCAACTGTCGAAATTCGAATTTTAAAATGGTCGAACTATCGGAACTGTCGTATTATCGATACTGTCGAATTACGGTTTGTTATTTGATAGGCCGGAGGTCGGGACATCGGAACATGTTCGAATTATCGCCGAGTGTCGAATTGGGGTGTGTCGAATTAACGAGGTTATACTGTATATATATGTAGGAGTTATTTAAATTGTGTGTGTTTGGCAAAATTAAAAAATCAATATTTCATCCTTTTTTCTACGGATGTTCACTAATGTGTGTTTTTTTTTTTATTGGTCCCTTGAAACCGACAATTAGTCAAAAACCTGTTTCAGGCATTTTCCTTTTAAAGGATTTAATTAGGAATTGTGTGTTCAACTCTCTAATTTGTCTATCATTTCTCTAAATGCCTCAAGGCTGAAAAAAAAAATAGAGACCTGTTTAAGGAGTGTGAAGTTTCTTGGGAAAAAAATGCACAAAAGAGGTTTAACTGTATATATATACAGTAAAACTCCGCTAATACATCCCTAGATAAAGCAAACCTTTCCTTATAACGAACCTACGGCGATTCCCAATTCCATTCCATTGAAAATACCATCGTTATAACTAACTTTGCAATTTTTTAAATAATGAACTACCCCTATAATGAACCTATTTTCGGTTCCAAAATGATAAAATCTATTAAAAATAATATGCTTATAACAAACTTAAAATTGTGATTTAAAAAAAATTTTAAACAATAAAATTTTGAGCATGTTTGAGCTCACG
>CP092871.1:65920680-66105478 GCA_030710605.1 Cordylochernes scorpioides | reverse complement strand
ACTTAGTTGTAAATCTTTCGTCTTCAACTGGAAGAAAACCTAGAGGTAACAAGGCCAAATCCAACAAAAATTTGTATCAGCATTAGTGCCCTTTGTCAAAGCTTTTTTTTTTCTTATACCAAGTGAAAAAAAAAAAAAGAGACTGAGTAATTTGTTGATGCATGGGAATAAATGCTATTGTGCTAGAGAAAGGTTGTTCATACATAGTTTTCTCTTATTTGAATTTGCTTTTACTTTTTAGAAATTTCAACATGCATTCCCCACATATGATGTCATTTATACACCTTACATACCCAACATATTGACTTGGAATATTATGTTAGCTGCAGAAGAGATAGGATGAGGTGGAAGATCATATTATACTTGGGTAAAGAACGAAGATAAGAAAATCTGATTAAACAAGAAGTTTCAGGGAAAGAGTCTTCAATGTGTGACAATCTTATAAGCACATGCTTTTGAGAAGCTCTACCATTCAACAGTTGTGTAAAGGCTATGTTCAATATATAGAATGAATTGAAAACATAAGGTAATAAGACCAAATCTGAATTAATAAAAAGTGTGTGATGGTTCAGTAACAGCATTATTATCATCATCTAATTTTCTCTAATGATAATAATAATGCTGTTACAGAAACATCATACACTATTTAATAATTTTGATTTGCTTACTCCCTTGTGTTTCAAATCTATAATCCAAATTGTACCTTAACCAAATTCAATTTAAAATATTATTATATATATTTCATCTAGGAAGTGTTTTTTTTTTGCATGGCTATCTTTTGATCAATGGAAAATAAAATTATTAGTTTGTTGAAGATTCAATATTTGAAAGTCAGCCATGCCAAGATAAAGAGACACTTCATATCTGAAGTCAATCATAATATTTTTTTTAGCCTTTTAATTTATTGAGCAATTATTAATTTACTATGTTAGGTATCTTCACACCTAAAAGATGGTTCTAATAATACCACATTAAAAGAAACTCTTCCCCATAAACGCTTGTCTCCTAACTATATCAATGTAATTAGTCTTCTCTCAAATAAGTGAAGGTTTTGAAAATTTCCAAACAAATAGGAATTGGATAAACTAGAGATCACTGAATAGGTAGGCAAATTTCAGCTTAAAGTACAGGACTCTCTTGTACCTCAATTACAATATAATGAGACACTTTGAGGAAAATTTTTGAGAATCTCTAACTAGTGAAGAAAGTATTGGGGTAAAAATTAGGGTTAAGAAAGAGGGAGAGCAGTGTAGGCAGGGTGCAATTAGCATACACCAGAGCAAACACACATACAAAACAAACCTTGCTGCGATGGCTGGAGACTTCTTCAAGTGAGATCAGGTATCCATGCTGCCACAAGTGAGAAGGAGGTGAGAATTTCAAGCCAATAATAGGGGAGTTGCCATATTAGATTCCCCTTTCACAAAGTTAGAGGTTATGGATAATGCATATAAGCTAAAAAAAAAAGGCATATCCTGACTGCTCCCATGAGCTTTTTAGAAGACAGAGCCCCATCTAAAAATCTCATGTTTTCATGGTCAGGATATGCCTTCTTTGATGTTAATACCAACACTTGATCTTTTATATTATATTATTTTTTATTATTTTTTCGCATGTTTAGCATATTTATGCAAGTTTGTCCTTAAATACTAATTTTTTTATTTCTCTGGAAGCTTCTGGAACAAAAAATGTTTGGTCATAGAGATACAGCCTGCACCACGCTGACGAGAACCAGCAGCCTGAAACATGTTCGTGGTTGGCTTTTCTTAATTTATTGAGAAAATGAGTTGGCCAAATATCAGGGAACAGGTTAAATCAATGTTTATTTGATTTCTGTTCCACCAGATGGTGCTCTGCCATCTAAAAAGCTTATGTGAGCTGACAGGATATGAATTTTAGTTTTAATATCAACACCTGACCATTTTTATATATTTAAAATTATTTTTTAACAAACAGTAAAACCCCGCTAATACGAACCCTGGATATAGCGAACCTTCCCTTATAACGAACCCACGGCGATTCCCGATTCCATTCCATTGAAAATACCATCGTTATAACGAACTTTGTGATTTTTAAAATAATGAACTACCCCTATAATGAACCTATTTTCGGTCCCAAATTGATAAAATCTATTAACCCTTAACTGGACGGGTGGATTTTTCTTACGTAACTGGACGGGTTGGGTAGATTCAACCCACTTATGTAACTTTATTAAATAAGCGCTAATTGATGATTGAAATCAATATTAAAAAAATATTTAATTAATATATAGTTAATATACAGATTTTGACTTTTAAAAATTCTGAATATAATCTATTTACAGTTTTCACTAATTTATAAGAAATGTTTTTGCAAACGCTTAGTTGACATACAGAGCAAAGGATTTTTATTTTTTTACTGCGTTTTTTGATGGACATTTGTAGCACCTAATTGAGTATCAGATTGTTGTGGCATCAAAGTTTCACTTGGTTTACTTGAACCATCATTTTTCTTGAATTGTCGTCTGTAATTCCAGTGGGAGAGAATTGAGATTACGTGTGGCCTGGTGTTCATCAGTCAATGCTCTCCCAAGATCAACAATAAAATGAATCCTTTCTTTTTTATCCTTTTTATCAATCTGATTACCAATTTTATTTTATTTATTTTTTTGGAACATGGACACTAAAGTGGTTGTTCCAGAGAAACCAAAAATAGATGTTCCTGATTCTCTATTAGGGGGCGGTTGAAATTTTGGTAAATCTAAGGTTTGTTCTTTCTCATTGTTCCTAAATATGTAAGGCCATGTTCTTTCAACTTATCAACTAATTCCTGAACTCGAATCCAACCTTTACCCCCTGCACCTAAGGAGAAAAATCTGTGCTTTTCAAAATTTATAACAAAAAATATTAACTCTCCAAAAGAACATCTTACAGGGAAATTTATTAGAAATTGGGTCCCAAACCAAAGATTAAAACGCCCCACTCCTCTCAACCTGGCTCACAACTCTAATCTTTTAGACATCCCAATTAATCCCAAACACAGAACTTCCTATCCCCCACACAAAACTAGCAACAAACTCATCTGTTTCCCTCATCTACCAGACAATCCCCACAAACATGAAACTCAGCCAGAATTACTTAAAGCTCTTGGCCTCCAAATCATTGAGGAAAATGGCTCCCTCTTCGACATCACAATTTACACTGACGGTAGCCAACTTGAAACTGGACTGTCTGGCAATGGAATTGCTATCTACAAAGATAAGATCCTAGAAAAAATCTCCCTCTCCCACCCTAGACATCTTTCAGTTTATAATTCAGAACTCTCTGCTATAGATACGTGTTAGGATTTTATAAGTTGTTTTTTCCTAGATTAGTTTATTTATATTTTGACCAGATGACTGGACGATTTTACATGTATATAAATTGGTTTTTAATGATGTAAATTAGTTAGTTATGAAAGGAAATTAAAAGTGTTGATTTTCTAAGAGGTGTTAGTGTTTACTCTGCTCGATTGGTAGACTAGGAAAGAATTGGTTTCCTAACAGGTTATGGGCCCAGCACGCTTCCACTGCGCCGTAGAGAGAAATTAGAAGTTTAGGCTAAAGAAGAAAAAGCTAAAAGGGAAAGCCAAGAAAAAAAGTTTATGCTAGACTGAAGAAGATAAAGCTAACTAAGATAGAGAAAAGAATTTGATTATAAGAAATTTGAGTGATTTAAAGACTGAACTTTGTGCAACGAAGAAGAAGAAGAAAAGCTTTGAGTTATAATTTTTTTGTCAGATTTGCATAACTGGAAATATCGATGGCTGACGAGTTCAGAATACCTAAACTTGATGGTAATAATTATTATTCCTGGGCTATAAGAACTAAATCTATTTTAATCCAGAAGGATATATGGGATGCGATTGAGCCTGGATTTCCTAGGGAAACTACAGAAAAACAGAAGCGGAAAGATAGCTTGGCATTATCCGTCATATTATTAGCAGTTGAAGATTCATTCCTAGCTGACATCGGTGATTGTAAACGAGCGATCGATGCATGGCAGATGCTGGAGGATATCCACACAAAGTATGGATTACTGCATATATTGCAGCTACTGAGAGAATTTTTCAACATTGTCAAAAGAAATGACGAAGACATGAAGGAATATTTCGCGAGAATAATGGAATGCCATAGAAAATTAGCAAAGTGCCACCATGGATTTGGGGATGGCGAATTGGCGTTAATTATGCTATTGGGATTACCAAAGAGCTACGAGCCGCTGATTCTCAGTTTAGAACAGCAAGAAGAGAAGCTATCTACTAGTGTGGTAAAATCCAAGTTACTTTTAGAAGAAAAAAGACAGAAACAGCGTCAAATTCCTCAAGAAGATCCTAATTGCGCTTTTGCGGTAAGAAGAAAAGAGGATACATGCAAATCACCATGTCAAGAGCGAAAAATATTTGAATATGATCAACCAAGGAATTATCATAATACGTGGACGGAAGGGAAAAGGGAAAATTATAACTACCCGAGGCAGATAAGGTGTTTCAGTTGTGGCAGGTTAGGACACATAGCAAGGAATTGCAGATTTACCAACTCCTCAAGGAGAATTAGCGAAGGTATCTCCAGGCAGATAAGGTGTTTCAGTTGTGGCAGATTAGGGCACATAGCTAGGAATTGCAGATTTGCCAACTCCTCAAGGAGAATTAGCGAAGGTATGCTGAAACAAGGTACGCTAGACCTGACTCATAAGGTCCTATTTGCGAACGGCTTTGAAGACAATAATTCGCAGAATATCTGGTTTCTGGACAGTGGAGCTACTGAACATATGACGTCGAACAGACTGAAATTGACGAACACAAAAAGTATTTCAACTTCAGTATAAATGGCTAACAATGAGAAAATAAAGGTATCAGAGATGGGTGATGTAACAATCAAACTCGGTCACGAATATGGAGGTGAAACCTTGTTCTTGGAAAACGTTTTATACGTTCCTGAGTTAGACGGAAATATTTTGTCTGTTGGAAGGATTGAGGAAAGAGGAAACAAAGTATTATTCCAGAATGGCAAGGCCTCTGTTTTTGGAAGTGATGGCGGGTTAATTTTGAAATCTAATAGAAGAGGAAGAATCTATACAGTGGAAGAACTAAAGAAGGAAGATGAAGGGGAATACCAAAATGAAGCTGCGATCCCAAGAGGATATTCAGGGACTGATGGGGAAACAATATCGGCAGAGAAAGATCTGAATAACTTAGAACGAAGAGAGGATGGAGAGCAGGCCTATGAAGACGAAGCACTGAGGAGAGAAGACGAAGGCCAGAATGAAACTATAATCCCAAGAAGATCTTCAAGAATTGCGGCTAGGCAGAAGGAGTATTGTAGATCAGCCTTCCACCGTGGGATAGTTGAACATAAGAGCCATCAAGATGAAATGCCGTCATCATACGAGGAGGCGCTTAATATGCCCAAAGCACAAAATCGGCTGAGGTCTATAGAATGTGAAATGGCATCACTTCGGGAACACAGAGTATGGGATGTTGACTTGCCGGGTCGTGTTAAACGAAGACCTAACCAGGATCTTGACCACTCTAGGCCTCCGATGAGGGTATGAAAACAACTTTAAAATGGGGGGGCATTGTTAGGATTTTATAAGTTGTTTTTTTCCTAGATTAGTTTATTTATATTTTGACCAGATGACTGGACGATTTTACATGTATATAAATTGGTTTTTAATGATGTAAATTAGTTAGTTATGAAAGGAAATTAAAAGTGTTGATTTTCTAAGAGGTGTTAGTGTTTACTCTGCTCGATTGGTAGACTAGGAAAGAATTGGTTTCCTAACAATACGGCTCTAAAAGACATCAACATCAACTCGCCAAGCAAAATAATAATCTACTCTGACTCAAGAGCAGCCATTTATACCCTTCAAAGCTGCTTCTCCAGTCAAGAACCTCTCCTCAAGAGCATTGCTAAGTCTGTAAACCGACTCCCAGCCAACAGCTCAGTCACAGTGCAATGGCTTCCAGCTCACGTTGGAATTCCTGGTAATGAGCTGGCAGACTCTCTGGCAAAGGCTGGAGCTCTTGGCCTACCTGAAGCAAGAGAATCTACCACCCAACTAGACGAAAGAGACCTCCGTACCATCAAAACCCAATGCCTGCAGGAATGGAAATCTGATGCTGCACATGACTGGTACAGAGCAGGAGGGAAGGGCACCGGTTCTGTCCTCCCAAGAGAACAACAGTCTTTGATTTCCAGACTTAAGTCTGGTCATCTACGGACAATGACTTTCCAGAATTGTTGCAGGGTCTTCCCACTATGTACTAAGTGCAATTCTCAGCCTGCAACCCCAAGGCATATTATTGACTGTATTGACTCATCCATTGATGAGCTCTACTCTTCCCCGGCAGACACCATCAAAAATTTCAAGCTTTACAAGCTTGATACCTTAGTGTGATTGAGTGGAGATGAGAAAGAAGAAGATCAACTAATTCTACTGAAGTGAATCAATTGTCTGCTGAAATATTTCTTCCAAAGTGTGGTTGACTAATCTCTAAAACATATATATATTTTGGGTTGGCAGGGATAGATCTCTCTGTTGACGTGATTGATAATTATACTTATCCAAAGAAAGAAGTGTTATTTTATAAAAGGAAGCTAAAAATATTGGAAGATAGAGACTCAAGTATGAGCCACGAACTAACACTGACACAAAAAATTCTCACGCTTCTGGACGGGCTGGGCAGAATCCGCCCCAACATGCAAATTTAACCCCCCTCCCAAAACTGAAATTTATAAACGATGGATGGAAAATGTTTATATCACTGTAAAATTAGAATACACGAAAGCTGGCAGCTCTAGGTAAACAAAAAATATATTTTTTATCTATATTAAGTTTATGCATGGGCAGAATCTACCTAACCCGTCCAGCTAAGGGTTAAAAATACTAGGCTTTTAATGAACTAAAAATGTGATTTAAAAAAAGTTTTAAAACAACAAAATTTTGAGCATGTTTCAGTTCACGGATCACGATTTCAAAACAAAAATTTAGCGGCATTGTTTTCATTTCCATTCTATTTTTGCTGTATGTTGTGTAAATTTTTACACATTATACTTTTATTTAATAGAATATATTTGCATTTGACAATTTTGAAATAGAAGAAAAATACAAATGGCTTCCAAAAAAAATAAAGAATGGCGTTCCAAAAAAAAAAAACAGTGGCAGCATGCCCTTTTAGAAGTGTTCTAGGCTAAAAAATAATTCCAAATAATTTTAAAGCCAGAAATGGTTCGAATAACAAGTTAAAAATATAATTTAATATACACTTCAGAAGAATATGTGGAATCTGGAATTGGAAGAAGAAGAGAAAAAAAAAAACTGTTCCCCCTACCCATGTCTCATGGGCCACAAACAAATCGACTTATAAAGTCTCAAAAACTACCACTACAGTTCTATTTTTAGAATGGAATTTTTGTTAGGTATATGACTCATTCAGGGTTCGCGGATATTCCCCCTGGCCGGCCGTTTCCCTACTGATTTGGTGTTTGCAAATTGGCATTTTTTATTCGCAATTTTACCGATTGCGCTATTGTATCAACATGTTTCGCCTCCAATTTTTCTGAATTGGATACTTTTGATTCATCCTCAATTGATTCAGAATACATGGAGCTTTATTCCTTTGGTGGAAATAATGATATTTTAAGACAATTCTGATTTTCTAATTTTACTTTTCACTTTCAAACAACAAGGTATTAGAGGCATTTTTTCAAATAAATTTAGTATTATATTATTTGAGAAAGATGTCCTAAAATACTCTTATATCTTTCAAATATATAATTAATAATGTTTTGCCTAAGGGATTTGGCATAATTTTTAAATAATACATAGGTTTATATATAAACATGTATGCTAATGATAAGAAGAACCTATTATCAAATGACTTCTTTTGATATTCAGCATTACTGTAAATAAATAGGTCAATTTAGGGAATTAAAACAAAGTGATCATTATTTAGTGGCTGCCTTTTCCTGTTTGTATGGCTCTTTTTTAATTATGCAGTCTAAAAATTTAGAAAAGTTAAAAAAATGGCCAAACCGTGGCTATAGTGAACCAAAAGCTCTGTCCCATTGGGGTTCACTATAGAGGGGTTTTACTGTATACATAAGCTTATTCCAAAGAAGACACACAGTTTATATTAGGTAGAAAACACTAAGCATGTAGAATGCCCCTCAACAATGGTAATAAGACCAAATCCGAATTAATCATCTTGTGATGCTCTCACATCTATAACCGAGATTAAAGGAGAGTTGATAATCCTATACAGTCAGGGTAGAAGGCAAGTATGGCTTTTCTTATTTTGACTACCATGATAGCTATATACTGAAATATATACATCAACTGAATGTCTGTGGCCAATATTCTGGAATAAAAATCAATCTTTTTTTTTTATCGCTCTCTCTTAATAGCATACTTAGGTATGGTCAAAAAGTAACCAAAATTTTCAAAAGAAAATAATTTTATTCGTCAATTTTTTAAAAATGGACCCTCCACTAACTACACATTTTTTGTAACAATCAAAAAGCTGTTTAAAGTGGTTTCATAGTCCATTTTCCTGAGCTTGTTTATTTCAGCCGTCACATTTTCAATAACATCTTTAGATGACGAAATGTGTTTTCCTTTATAACACAGGTTTAGCGTAGGAAAACAAATCACAGGGAGAGAGGTCTGGGGAATAAGAAGGATGTGATAAAGAAGCCACTGAGTGCTTAGATAAATAATCCATAACCAAGGTTGGGCAGGAGCGTTGTCATTAAACAACTTCCATTGTTGTGACTGAAAGAGCTGGTTTCTTTTCCTTCGTATTGAATCTCTAAGGCATACAAGTGTTTCTTTGCATGTGTTTTTATTGATTTAATTCTCTATGGAATAAACTCATAATGTACAACTCCTTGGTAGTAAATAAAAACAATAAGCATCACTTTTCCCATTGATTGGTCAAGACAAACTTTTTTCTTCCTAGGAGAACTTGGAATGTGCTATTCAAGTGATTGTTTCTTTGTTTGTGTATCATAAAGATATCACCAGATTTCATTTACAGTTATTATTGTTTTAAAAAAATCTTTGCTATTCAATTAAATCATTACAAATTTCTAATCTGTTCTGTTTATGTTGTATGGTTAGATGTCGTGGAACAAAGTACCACAAAGTTTTTTCATGTTTGAATGTTCATGAACACAATGCTTTGGCAGCTACCATATGAAATTCCAAATATTTCTGCTATTGTTTCAATAGTTATTTTTCTATAAGCATAAACTAAATCAATAACCTGCTGAATGTTGTGCTCCATCGTCAAGGACATTTATTGAATCAAGGTAGTAAATAATAAAGAAAAAAAAGTCTTATCAAGCAATTGAACATTAATATTAATATTCTGGAATATATAAAAATGAGACTTTCTTTGGTTTTTTCTTGGCTGCAACTCCTACCAGAATATTCTGGAATATCAATGAATTCCCATTTAGTTGAGAGTTTAATAAAAGAAAATAAGACCTAATCCAAATAATTTATGACTTTACTCTTTTGTCTGATGATGGTGACAATGTTGTTGCCGAAACGTCACACACTAATAAATTATTTGGATTAGGTCTTATTTTCTTTTATTATAATCTATAATCCAAATTGTGCTTTATCATAGTTGAGAGTTATTCTCATAGATGGAGCAAGCCATCATTTGCAAGTTCAGATTTTATTTAAAAATTAAACTTGTACAGTTTATGATGTCAATGCATGGTGCACAATGTTCTTGAGCAAGCATACAAATCAAGCAACAATAGAGACATACAGAGGTCCCAGCAAATACCTTCAATGTCCCCCAGGTGAGTAGCCCAGGACTCCAGCTCTGTCACTAGGTCCTGCAGAGAGCTGAGGGTCTTTCTGTTGAAGCCACCTCCCTCCATTTTCCCTTTAGAGCACACACATCTCAGCTATAAGTGATTTACTCTGTGATTTGATTTAAACATTCACTGAGGAAGTGTGAGCACAGCAATGATGATGCTGCAGGTGGATGATTAAGTTGGCAGAGCGCCATCTAGAAATCTCATCTTCTCATGGTCAGGATATGCCTTTTTTGATGTACCACTACGTACTGGCCAGGACGTATCTACCACTACGTACAGGCCAGGATGTATCTACCACTACGTACCGACCAAAATGTATCTACCACTACATACTGGCCAGGATGTATCTAACACTACGTACTGGCCAGGATATATCTACCAATACGTACCGACCAAAATGTATCTACCAATACGTACTGGCCAGGATGTATCTACCACTACGTACTGGCCAGGATGTATCTACCAATACGTACTGGCCAGGATGTATCTACCACTACGTACTGGCCAGGATATATCTACCACTACGTACTGGCCAGGATGTATCTACCAATACGTACTGGCCAGGATGTATCTACCAATACGTACTGGCCAGGATGTATCTACCAATACGTACCGACCAAAATGTATCTACCAATACGTACTGGCCAGGATGTATCTACCACTACGTACTGGCCAGGATATATCTACTTGATCTTTTATATTATTTTATTTTTTAATATTTTTTCACATGTTCAGCGTATTTATGCAAGTTTGGCCTTAAATACCCATTTCTTGGTTTCTCAAGAAGCCTCTGGGACGAAAACATTTTTTGGTTGCAGTGGTACAGCCTGCACCACGTTGACAAGGGCCAACAGCCCTTTTCTTGATTTATCAAGAAAATGGGTTGGCCAAATATCAGGGAATAGGCTAAATCAACATTTAGTTGATTTCTGTTCCACTAGATGGTGCTCTGCCATCTAAAAAGCTCATGTGCTCGTGGTCAGGATATGTCTTTTTTCATTTTAATATATATATATATACTAACGGATGTGTACCCGGCTTCGCCCGGGTTTTATCCGAGTGAAAGTTTGCCTAACGAATATTATATATTATGAAGTATTGGATCTAAAAAGGAAAGGCTTTGATAATGAAAAACAGGAAATACTCAGAAATGCTAAAGACTCAAAGACCTTCTGGAAAACTATTGCGCTCTACAAAAGCACATCTATAATCCAAGGAGAAATATCTATACAGGACTGGCTGAACTTTTACCGCGAACTAATGACTACAGAGAAAAATTTGAGAATTTGTAATTTACATAATGTGATTTCTCAGAACGATCCTATATTGGACTCAGAGATAACCAATGCAGACATATACAAGGAGATAGCTGGTTTGAGGAGTAACAAGGCATGCGGGCCCGATGGCATCCCCAATGAAGTATTAAAAACACTCCCTGATTCGTACATACTGCTGTTGAAACAACTCTACAATAGTGTTATGACGACTGGAAAATACCCAGCAATTTGGACTAATTCCACCATACACCCAATCTTTAAAAATGGTTATAAGAACAGCCCCTCCAACTACCGAGGTATTGCACTGATTAGCAATGTATCAAAGCTTTTCACATCAATCCTAAGATCACGACTGGAGGAATGGGTCGAAGGAAGAAGGGTTATACCCGAAAACCAGGCGGGATTTAGAAAAGGAAGATCATGTATTGACCACATATTTACACTAACTACTTTAATCCAACTATCATTAAGAAAAAAGAGCGGAAAACTATATGTCTTTTTTGTCGATCTAAGGAAGGCATTTGATACTGTACCTCACTCAATACTTTGGAAAAAACTTTACAACCTAGGCATAAGTTACCAATTCATAAGTACGATCAGAAGTTACTACGAACAAGCAACTATAGCTATCAGGTGGAAGGGATCATTTACGGAAAGTATTAAGATAAACTCGGGAATCCTCCAGGGAGAACCACTTTCCCCACTGCTATTTATATTATTTATCACGGACTTAATCGAAATTTATAATAACTCAGACCTGCCGAGTGTAAATTTGCCAGAATTTGGAGATATCCATTTATTGCTGTACGCCGACGACATAGCAATTATAGGTGAGTCTAGGATGAACCTCCAAAAGAAGATCAAAATACTGAAAGAATATCTCGATGAGAACTTAATGACACTAAATGAGTCCAAGTCAAAGATTATGGTGTTCCGTAATGGAGGTAAACCCTCAAATAAGGATAGATGGTTCTGGAATGATAAACCCATAACAATAACTTCAAGATATACATACTTGGGATTCCCTCTGACACCAACAATAACAACTACTCACCCGGCAAATTACTTTAAAGGAAAAGCACTTACAGCAATTAACGCCACACACCCAATATTAATAAAATCAAAAGCAAAGTCAATAAATTTATCAATCAAACTCTTTGATACAATAGTGAGAGCTGTCCTGATGTATGCCGCTCCATTGTGGGCAACAGAGCATAAAGACTTACTGGACAATATACAAGACATATTTATCCGTAGGTTCCTGAATCTGCCCAGATACACTCCAGGTTACCTAATCAGATTAGAAACCGGTCGTATCTCATTGAGTGTAACAGCCTTAAAATTAACCCTGAAGTATTGGTTGCGGGTGTTGAATATGAGCAGTGACAGATTGCCACGTATATGTTTTAATAGAACACGGGAACTGTCTAATGCTTCGGGCACACCCATCGGTTTCATTAAAAAGCTCACCAATCTGCTTAACAATAATGGATCCCCTGCACTTGTTTCCTGTGATGACCCTGAAACGCTGAGGAGCGCGATTACAGGGCTCTTAAAAACAGCGGCAGACCAATCTATACAAAACGACCTTACAAGAATGGATAAATCTAAGCTATACTCTCACTACAAAGACATTCACATATCTTTCATGACGGAGGGATACCTTTTAGGGGATTTTCCTTTCCCGGTTGTAAGACTACTCGCACAAGTTAGAATACTTTCAAGTTTTTTTAGAGAAAACCACACCAAGATGCTCTGCGGTGAGGACCCGACTTGTACCTTCTGTAATTCAAAACTAAAAAATGAAATCACTCACTATATTTTTGATTGCTCTGCTCTGAAAGAAGAACCCTTATGCTCAAAACTGGGCAACTCTGTGCTTCACTTCCATCAATAATTGACAATATGACCCAGAATAAGTATATTGCTACGGCGTTTTATGGTTTCCACAAGTCCATATCTCAGAAGAAGGCCAAGTGATACTCACTCCTCACTTTCTTACTGCTACTCTTTTTGTGTTGATTTCTTGCTTCCCTCTTTCTTATTATTATTTTTTTTTTTCCTTTTCTTGTTTTTTTTTTTTTCTCTTTCTCTTTTTACTCTGTATATATCGTTATTTCCTTTGTCTCACTGCTTTGTTCTTATGCATACCTCTGGTGAATCCTGTATAGGGTCAGTGACCCTAAATAAAGGCTTTTTTGTTGTTGTTGTATATTATGAAGTATAATAAACAATGTTAAAGATTAGTTTTAATTATTAATCAAGATTGTGTGTGAATATGTGAGAAAGATGTAATATCGTTGTTGTTTTCTTGGCCGACTGTTTTACATATGGTGTTATCTTAAAATTGCTTGTTTTGAATATTTTTTTAGATTGAGTTGAATGAATTGCTGAATTTTTTTTTTTATTTAATCGATAACAGCGAAGTTACGCATGTTAAAGTTAGGAAAAATATTTTGATGTTAAGCAAAACCTGCTCCATCTCGTTTTACATAAATGTTGAAAATTTGGTAGAAATTGATGCATTGTAACGAAAGTTTTTAGTGAACAACACTTATGAAATTTGCATTTTATTAATATAGATATTAAAAAACGAAAGAAAAAAATAAAAGATAAAAAGATCAGGTGTTGAAATCAATATTAAAATTGGCATATCCTGACCAGGAGCACATGTGCTTTACAGAAGGCAGAGCGCCATCTGGTGGAACAGAAATCAACTAAACATTGATTTAGCCTGTTCCCTGATATTTGGCCAACCCAATTTCTTGATAAATCAAGAAAAGCCATCCACGAACGCGTTTCGCGCTTTTGGCGCTCGTCAGCGTGGAGTAGGCTGAACCATTGCGACCAAAAAAGAATTTTTGATCCCAATGGCTTCCCGAAAAACCAAGAAATGGGTATTTAAGGTCAAACTTGCGTAAATACGCTTAGCACATTAAAAAACAAAAGAAAAAAATAAAAGATAAAAAGATCAGGTGTTGAAATCAATATTAAAATTGGCATATCCTGACCAGGAGCACATGTGCTTTACAGAAGGCAGAGCGCCATCTGGTGGAACAGAAATCAACTAAACATTGATTTAGCCTGTTCCCTGATATTTGGCCAACCCAATTTCTTGATAAATCAAGAAAAGCCATCCACGAACGTGTTTCGCGCTTTTGGCGCTCGTCAGCGTGGAGTAGGCTGAACCATTGCGACCAAAAAAGAATTTTTGATCCCAATGGCTTCCCGAAAAACCAAGAAATGGGTATTTAAGGCCAAACATGCGTAAATACGCTTAGCACATTAAAAAACGAAAGAAAAAAATAAAAGATTAAAAGATCAGGTGTTGAAATCAATATTAAAATTGGCATATCCTGACCAGGAGCACATGTGCTTTACAGAAGGCAGAGCGCCATCTGGTGGAACAGAAATCAACTAAACATTTGGCTTTTCTTGATTTATCAAGAAATTGGGTTGGCCAAATATCAGGGAACAGGCTAAATCAATGTTTAGTTGATTTCTGTTCCACCAGATGGCGCTCTGCCTTCTGTAAAGCACATGTGCTCCTGGTCAGGATATGCCAATTTTAATATATATATATAACAAAACCTTTAGGCCCAAGTTGATGTCCTGTAAAGCCATACAATAACTTAATAATAATTATAATAAACAATTTGGATTAACATTATACACATTAGTGCACCATGTTATAAGAATTTAGAACTATTTTTCATGCAAGTATATTTCCTTTTAAAATAAAATAATTTTCTACTACTCTATCTCTTACTGCAATGATAAATATAGCCTGGCTCATCAGTGGTGTAGATTAAACTGGCGAAACTGCTTGGAGGGTTCATCACTGATTAACCAGGGGCCCTCTGATTATTTTATCATTGCAGTAAGTGAAGTAGAAAATTATTTTATTTTTGAAAAAAAAAAACACTCGTCAAAAATAGTTTGAATTTCTTACAATTTGGATTATAAACACAAGGTAATAAGACCGAATCCAAATAAATAAATAGTGTGTGGTTTCACTAACAAATTTGGCTTTAAAAAGGCCTAAAGATTATTGATATAAGAAAATGAAACCTAATCCAAATAATTTAATAGTGTGTGACGTTTTTGTAACAGCATTGTTACCATCATCAGACAAAAGAATAAATGAGAAAAAATATCACAGTATGTTCTTAAATAGTACTGTAATCAAGTGTGTAAATAAGATAACATATAAGAAAAAATAGTTTTTTAGAATTAAAGAGGTATTTTAAAAAATATATAATTGAAGGCATATCTGTAAATATCATTTATATTTTTCATATATATTTCTTCCATTCTATTAATTGTAGCACATGTCTTTTGAATAAAAAAGGCTTCTTTGAATTTCTTTGTGTCATACAGTATAACCTTGTTAATTCGACACACGCCAATTTGGCACTCGGCAATAATTCAACCATGTTCTGATGTCTCGACCTCTGGCCTATCAAATAACAAACTGTAATTCGACGTATGGATAATACGACACTTCTGATAGTTTGACCATTTAAAAATTTGAATTTCGACAGTTGAATGTTTTTTTTTTTACATACAACTTTACCGCTAAAAAGGCATTACGGCGGCGATCGGCGGGCACCGATAGGATCGCGCCTGCACACTTTTGGTTCCTGGTTAGTTTAAGCTTCACTTTGCAGTGCCATTGCGCAATGTTGCGAGTGTTATTGTTTTATTTTTTTTACGCTGGAATTTAGGCTTCGTGGGCTAATTAACCATATTTTATTTTTAAATTTCAAGCATTAAATATTTTAGTTATTTTAAAATTTACAAATAATTTGCTTTTAAATAAATAAATCTTTATAAAATATAGCTACAATGATTATGATAACATTTTATTTCAATATACCATTTCCATGTTATTATAAAAGATTTAAACACAAAATCAATAACACCTGCAGCAGCAGTGGATGCTTTTAACCCTTAACTGGACGGGTTGGGTAGATTCCGCCCATGCATAAACTTAATATAGGAAAAATATATATTTTTTGTTTACTGAGAGCTACCAGCTTTCATGTATTTTAATTTTACAGTGATACAAACAATTTCCATCCATCATTTATAAATATCAGTTTTGGGAGGTGGGTTAAATTTGCATGTGGGGGCGGATTCCGCCCAGCCCGTCCAGAAGCGTGAGAATTTTTCCTGTCAGTGTTAGGTCGTGGCTCATACTTGAGTCGCTATCTTCCGCTATTTTTTAGCTTCCTTTTATAAAACACTTCTTTCTTTGGATAAGAAGAATTATCAATCAAGTCAACCGAGAGAACTATCCCTGCCAACCCAAAATATATATAAGTTTTAGATATTAGTCGACCACTTTGGAAGAGTAATAGAAATATTACAGCAGACAATTGGTTCACTTCAGTAGAATTTGTTGATAAGTTGAAAGAACATGGCATTACATATTTACTTAGAAAGGATGAGAAAGAACAAACCTCAGATTCCACCATAATTTCAACCGCACCCTAATAGAGAATCAGGAACATCTATTTTTGGTTTCACTGGAACAACTGCTTTAGTCACCTATGTTCCCAAAAAAGAAAATCGGTAATCAGATTGATGAAAGGATAAAAAAGAAGGGAGTAATTTTATTGCTGTTCTTGGGAGAGCATTGACTGATGAACACCTGGCCACACGTAATCTCAATTCTCTCCCGCTGGAATTACAGACGATAATTCAAGAAGATTGATGGTTCAAGTACATCTAGGGAATCTACGATGCTACAATAATCTGATACTCCAAAAAGGTGCTACAAATGTCCATCAAAAAACGTGGGAAAAATAAAAACCCTTTGCTCTTTATGTCAACTAAACATTTGCAAAAATATTTTTTAATAATTTGTTAAAACTGTAAATAAATTATATTCGGAATTTTTAAAAGTTCAAATCTGTATATTAACATTTGTATTCATTAAATATTTTTTAAATATTGATTTCAATCATTATTTAGTGCTTATTTCATAAATTTACACTTGTGGGTTGAATCTACCCAACCTGTCCAGTTACGTAAGAAAAATCCACCCGTCCAGTTAAGGGTTAATACAATAAAATTTATTTATTAAAAGACATTTCAGAGGAAGAAAGACATGTAGGTTTTTTCAAAATGACCATCTGGAATACATCCTGAATAGGATTTCAGTGAAAAAACAGACATCTATAAAGGAATTTTTTAAAAGATCTTCATGATTAAAATAAAAGAAAACAAGACCTAATCCAAATAATTTATTAGTGTGTGACGTTTCGGCAACAACATTGTCACCATCATCAGACAAAAGAATATATAGTCCTGTTATCAAGTGTTTAAACAAGATAACAGATAAGGAAAATAGTTTTTAAGTCAACTTGAAATATTCTTCTTAGAATTAAAAGTGGATTTTTTTTTTTCTAAATATAATTAAAGGCATATCTGTAAATATCATTTATATTTCCCCTTTCTTCCATTCTATTAATTGAAGCACATGTCTTTTGGATGAAAAAGGCTTCTTTGAATTGTCTTTTGTAATAATTTTTTTCATAGTCTAGTGTTTTTGGGTTTTCTAAATTGAATTTATTGTGTCCTGTGTCCCTTCTGTGTTCTACAAGAGCAGAATTTTGAATTCTATCCCACTTCAGAGCATATTTATGGTTTTCCATCCTTTCTTTTAATGTTCTGGATGTCTGTCCCACATATCTTTGATCACACTTCTCACACTTAACTTCATAGATCAAACCTGCTCTTTCTGTTAATTGGGTGTTCTTGTGCTGGTTTAGGTATTGTGAGATAGGGTTACATGGTTTCCATGCAATGTTTATTTTTCCATACTTTTTGAATATATTAGTAAAATTTCTTGCAAACTTTTGGTTTATAAATGGCAATGAGATAAATTTGGCTTCTTTGTTTTTGCACTTTAGATTTTGCATTAAAGTATTATTCTCATATTTTTGGTTCATGTCTTCTATTATTCTATTTATCAATTTGATGGGAAAATCTTCATTGATTAGTTCTTTTTTGATGTTGTTAATTTCTATATTTCTTTTAGTTGTATCATTAATGAGAGTAAAAGCTCTATATATAAGAGCTTTTACTAATCCTACTTTTTGGCTGAAGTGGTGCTGTGAGCTGAAGTTCCAATAAGTTCCTGTATGTGTTGGTTTTTTGTATATAGAGGTTGTAATATTGTTATTACTGTATGATAAGTTCATGTCCAGGAAATTAATTGATTTGCTGTTATCTACTTCCATAGAGTAATTGATATGCAAGAAATTGCAAGAAATTTTACTAATATATTCAAAAAGTATGGAAAAATAAACATTGCATGGAAACCATGTAACCCTATCTCACAATACCTAAACCAGCACAAGAACACCCAATTAACAGAAAGAGCAGGTTTGATCTATGAAGTTAAGTGTGAGAAGTGTGATCAAAGATATGTGGGACAGACATCCAGAACATTAAAAGAAAGGATGGAAAACCATAAATATGCTCTGAAGTGGGATAGAATTCAAAATTCTGCTCTTGTAGAACACAGAAGGGACACAGGACACAATAAATTCAATTTAGAAAACCCAAAACACTGGACTATGAAAAAAATTATTACAAAAGACAATTCAAAGAAGCCTTTTTCATCCAAAAGACATGTGCTTCAATTAATAGAATGGAAGAAAGGGGAAATATAAATGATATTTACAGATATGCCTTTAATTATATTTAGAAAAAAAAAAATCCACTTTTAATTCTAAGAAGAATATTTCAAGTTGACTTAAAAACTATTTTCCTTATCTGTTATCTTGTTTAAACACTTGATAACAGGACTATATAAGAAGCTGCTGTAACATGTTTTCTCATTTATTCTTTTGTCTGATGATGGTGACAATGTTGTTGCCGAAAAGTCACACACTAATAAATTATTTGGATTAGGTCTTGTTTTCTTTTATTATAATCTATAATCCAAATTGTGCTTTATCATCTTCATGATTATTTTTAATTTTTTTTTTATTTGCCATATTTATTTCTTTTCAACTGCTATATTCTTCAATTAAAATAAAATATTATTTAATATATTATATTTAATTTAATAAGGTCTGTAGAGTTAATATTTGTTTATATTACTGAAAAGAAACACATTGTCAGTAAATTTATTTGTTACAATTATTTATGTTTCTAAAATATGTATCAATGCCATTTTGTCCCTGATACTAATAGTTAATTATGAAAATAAAATACAAAAAAGTACACACACAATGGTTTCAATTAACCAACACAATTACTGGCGTTCGGCCTCTCAGGCCGACTTTTAAAATCAATAATACATCACCGATGAGCCATGCCTTCACATTTTTCATCACAGAAGGACAGTAGAAAGTTTTTTTTAATTTGGAAAAGAAAATTTCTTGCTTAATGGCTTTATTTTATATAGATGGCACATTATTGGTTTATTTATAATTTATAACCTAATTTACCAAAAGTAACCAATCTGAGGTATCAGTTGGCCCACCTTGTTAATTTAGGTAATTTTTGTAAAGTGAATTTAAACATTTTTGGTTCAAATAATTAGAAAAAAAGCACAATTTTAATATCCCCCCCCCCTACATCTCTATGAATGGCATTTCAAGTTTTTTTACATGGTTGGGGTATTATATAAATTTTTTTGTAAAGCTCCCTACCTTTAATTAATTATTTTACTCTATAAATGGGTATGTAAAATTTATTATTTTAAACCTTATATTAATAAAATATTGATTTTAAAAAATTAAGAAACGTTTTAAATAGAGCGCTTTGCCCAAAGACCTTAATAGCTAAAATCCAAAGCGCAAACGAAAATAATAAAGAACATAAACAATCGATGGTGTCAGGCGTTCTTACTATTTATTTTTCCATTATTAAATATCCCAAATTCTAGGAGCGTACATGTCGCCATAAATATATATTTCACACATATATATATTAAAATTAATATATATTAATATATTTTTTCTATTGTTTTTTCACATATATATATATTTCAATTAAATATTCTAATTAAAAACTATAATTTGAAAGTTTTTTTTTTTTATCAAGCAAGCATTAATTTAAAAACACAAGCTATTTTGAAGTTCACATTTTAAAAGTCTATTTTGGAAAATCCATTCAATGTGGAAAGCAACTAATTTCATTTCCGATTATTTTATTAGCTGAAAAATAAAAATTATAAATAAACGACTTACTTTTAAAATTAAAACAAGCTTGACGCCGAGATTATAGAAGGTTTTAATTAATTTCAGCTCCCAACCTAATATTCAAGATAATGATTTTTTGTTATATAATTACACAATGAAATTAAATCAACAGATATTCTTAAAGTTTCATTTCTTTTATGTTTATATTTTATGTGCGAGTATGATCCTTTCGAAACCACTAATATGTCAAGAAAACATACATTACTCTAAATCCTGGTAATGACACTTATCCCAAATTTTACACAATCTTGAACAAAATGTATCAGGATACTATTGGAAAATTTAAAAATAAATAATAAAAATATTTAAAAAGTATATTACTGAGTTTTTGAGGGAAAGATTGAATAAATATATAAAAAGTGATATTAGGAAATGAAAAAACTATTTGAATCTTCTATAAAATCAATTCTTTTTTACGCGGCCCCAGTGTGGGCCTGCGATAATGGGTAAATTATAGAGCAACTTCAAACCTCATTTATAAAAAACTTTCTTGATTTACCTAGATATATCCTGGGCACATACTAAGATTGGAAACTGGAAGAATCTCACTTACTGCTACCGCCACAAAATTAACATTGAAATACAACATGAGAATACTGGAAATGGACGAGTACAGACTACCAAAATAATGCTGGAACAGACTGAAAGAAGTACATCAAATGTCAAAAAACTCTATAGGATTATACAAAACCGTTAATGATATAATCAACTGTTGTGGTCAATCATGGCTGAACCTCCCACCAAACCATGATACAATTAAAAAAGAACTTCCTAAGATTATGAAACAAAAATAGAACAGCTTATTCAACAAGACTTCGCTAGACTCGACAATTCGAATTTTTTTTCAAACTATAAACTTATCTGTAATTCTTTTATGCCAGAACGATACTTGTCATGGAATCTGTCATCAAAGATAATAGCCTTCATTGCATGGATTAGAATTACTTCAACTCTAGAGAGAGAAAGTCATATTCTGATCATCGAAAAGGAAAACATTCACTGCAGGATTTGTGGAAATATTGGGGCGAAGAAATAATTTATTATTCAATTTAATTATCAAATGAAAATATTTGGAAACAGATTTGAAATTTTACATTTTCTAAATCATCATTTAGTTGCCTAACTTGCTTGCTCGATATTCTCTAGCTGTAGATAGTTAGGTTGATTTGTTATAATTGTCGACTAGTCGCCGTGACGTCATCAATAAATACTTTCACACCTTCAGATATACAAAGACTTGATTTCTACGCTACAACTGGTGGAGAAGCTGGACCGATATCCCTTAAGAAAAAAAGAAAAAAGAAAAATTGAACCTCTTCAGCAAGAAGAAACAAACATGAACATAAAGAAAGAAGCAACAACTCAGGTAGGTTCATTTTTTGTACAACATCTACCTAGAAATCCCTCTATGTTCTCTGGTAAGGGTGTTGAAGATTCCCGTAGCTGGTTAAATGGGTATGAACGTGTGGCGAAGCACAACCAATGGGATGAAACTCTTTGTCTCGCCAACGTTTATTTCTATCTGACAGTCACTGCTCTCAAATGGTTTGAAAACAATGAGGAGAGCATCCTGACGTGGACGGAGTTCATGTCACAATTAGAAAATATATTTGAAAAAAAAAGGTCAAGGCTGCGAGCCGAGAAAATACTCAAAACTCGCGCACAATTAAAAGGCGAGAGCACCGAATTTTACATTCAAGACGTCCTGCGCCTCTGAAAAGAGGTAGATCCTCATATGAATGAAGAAGAGAAATATCCAATCTGATGAAAGGGATAGCCGAGGAGCTCTACCAAGCACTTCTCCCAAGGTATGTGCATAACACTGAGCAATTCGTCACGAGTGTCAACGAATTGAAGTTCTACACTGTAAGCGAGTGACCCCAACCAAATACGAGCGACTACCGAATGTGGCGTCTCTCAGTGATCATGATGACAGGGCAGATCTGTCATCTATGATTAGGCAAATTGTTCGTGAGGAGGTACAGCGGGCATTAGGCTCTACTCGAGAGGAACCAAAAATTGATACCATCGAAGATATGGTAAAGGAGGAGATTGGAAGAACCCTGGCGCCAATCTCAAAGCCTAGGAGAAGTCCCCCCACAGAAAGAATGACCCCGACAGTTTCTTAATACTAGATACGTGGCCCAAACGATACGATCGCATCCTGAACCTCTTTACCGAAAACAAGGAGGAAGACGCGAAACAAACGAATGGCGAATCACGGAAGGAAAGCCGATCTGTTTCCACTGCGGACGCCGTGGTCACGGCGTCCGCTACTGCCGTGATAGACAGAGACAAAACGAAGAAAGGCGAAACCAAAAAAAAGACAAGAACCAAGGACGTTCTATAACGCTAGATCCGATTTCTAAGAGCAAAATGATGATGTTCAAAAAATGCAAGCCGCTATCGAAGCCCTTCCCCAAACCCTTTTCGTAACGGGCAATTTTCGTCATCTGCTAGGAGATCCAGCCAATTGCCTCGCCGTTCCCGTCAGGAAAACTAGAAGATAAGTCCTATTTTGGAGGTAAGGCCGCAAAATTTAGAAATCCTCCCTTGTCGACTACATTAGAATTAAAAGAAAATTACATAGACATTAAAATAGAAGGGAAAATGACGCATACCCTTGTCGACTCAGGAGCCTCATATTCTGTGATATCTGAGAGTTTCAGACTTAAACTAGAATAAATAATGTTTGCCGAAACTGATGTAACATTACGAGTAGCCAACGGTAAAATTGTAAGACCAAAGAAGTTGTAAGTCGTGACATCCCTAATGACGCAATTGTGGTGGCAGAATGTCGAAAAGAGCTATTGCTGGAAAGAAAACTAACGGCTCCCTCCTCTGTCATTTCACTTACCAGTAACCGAGGTAAACTTTGGGTTGTGAATTGGAGTCCATATCCGAAACTAATCCTACAGGGGATTCTCCATATTGTGTCTGTCCAGTACATATTCGTCCTTGTCAGTCTCCCAGAGGTTTTCAGGGCAACTTCTTTGCTGAATGAAGTCCTCGGTCGACTTCTCATTTTCTTGCACTGAAGTGCTTCTTCTACATTTTAGACTTGGATTTTACAGCGGCGACCTTGCCCTGGGCTATGGACTATTCAAAACTTATGCATATTACGGGCCAAATGATATTTACAATTTAAGTACAACCCTTTTCAGTTAGGGGGACTGTTGAATCCTTAATTTGTCTGATGAAGCAGAAAAGTGATAGGGGAAATTCGTGTTACACCTTTTCCATTTTTATTCGCACATTGCACGCAACTTCTGCGTCATAGAATTTCGTCTGACTTCCTCAGAGCGTCTAATGCTCCGTCCTGTTCAGTTAGGTCGCAGGTCACAACTTCGAGGTGCTTTGACCATCTAGTAGCACTTTCATGGAGTGCCCAGCTCTGTCCTGTCTTGTTGGATCGCCGCTGTGATCCCTTGACATTCTGACCCGATCACCTCATTTATACCGCTATTTCCAATGTGGATCCTATTTGGTGAGAAATAAAAATACTATTTGCTCCCAAAAATAGTAATTTCAGAATTTCGCCAATTCGAAGGCAGGTACCACTAGTTGTGAACAGTCAATTCATCATAGCAAGCAGCTCACTTCGGGAAAATTAACATGCTGAAAATCATCACTTTAAATACATTTAAAATGTATATACATTTAACATTCTATTTGTACAAATGTCAAACTGTTTCATTTTGTAAACAATTCTTACTACCACTGTAGGCTTTGGTATGTACATTGTACATTAGTGTTAAGTTATTCATAATTATTTTATTCTTCTTGAAGGATATTTTTATATAAATGGAGTTTTCTGTGTAATGGAGCTCTCTCTTTCTAAAATATATAATCAAAATATAAACAATAACAATGTTACGAAAGGAATAATACTATGAAAACGAATGATGCTATAGTATATAATTTCTTTAAATAAATTTTAAATATCATAGATTATTTTGAATAAATGGAGTAGCGCATCAAGCATGAAGTAACACCCCCCTCCTTCCTCCAGAGGTTGTTACGTCCTCGTGAATGACCTCATAAATTCTCTCATAATAAGGTTTGCGTTTTGAAACATGAACTATCAGCGGATCTTTGTCAGGATTAACTTTCGGTTCTATCATATAATTGACGCTAGACATCTTCAGTATTTAATATTTTCTCAGAATTTCACACATTTTTATATTTTTCTAATTGGTATCCAAACTTCCACTAATTCTCCTGGTTCATAGCTTCTCTCCTTGTGTTTCTTGTCATAGTTCTTTTTATATTTTAGTTTTAGGCTGTAAAGTCCCGCAACTGATTTTAACCTTTCCTACGTTGGCAACGGTGACACATATTTACAAATTCTGAAACATCTTCTGGTGACGTCCAGATGGCCATTCAGCATATGGTTGTGGTATTCACTCATAATTTCTCTCCTTCTCTTGTTTGGCACTACCAGCAACTACGTCCTACCTTCATGATTTGGATTTTTACTGTAGAGACCCCCATTTTCTTCTTCAAAGTTTTGTGTGATTGAACGCTTGTTTCCATTAAGGCTTTTTTTTTTTACATTTTCAATGAAGCCATCCCCTTCGTCTAATATTTGATGCAGTCTTTCATAATCTTCATCCAATTCAGTGTCTGATAAGGGTCCTCTAGATAAGTCATGATGGTCCAAATGCCATTTGCCAAATTTGTGCATTATGTCAAAACCATATTCCTGCATCTTCAGTGCCCATCTTGCCAAGCGACCTGTTGGATCTTTCAAATATTTGAGCCAGAATAGTGCGTGATGATCTGTTATTATCTTTAAATTTCTCCCATATAGGTAGGGCCGTAATTTTGACATTGACCATACAATGGCTAAGCATTCTTTTTCGGTAGATGAGTAGTTCTATTAGGTTTTATTTAGGAACCCTAAAAGCTCAAATATGAGCTAACCTTCTCTTCCCCACCTATATTTTGAACTAGTGTTCATCTAGGCCGATGTTAGGTGCATCTGTGTGAATGTAAGTAGGTGCACTTGAATCAAATGGCCCAAAATTGGTGGATTTATTGATGCTTTTTTCAGCGTTTGGAATGCTTTCTCTTGATTTTCTGTCCAGGTAAATGGCTCATTCTTTCTATTAAGACTGGTTAAAAGGTAGGCAATTTTCGAAAAATCCATGATGAATTTTCTGTGATAATGACACATACCCAAGAGTGATTGTACTTCTTTGACTTTTTGGGCCGAAAAAAATCGCTAACAGCTTTGATATTGCGTTCCTCTGGTTTTATCCCCTGTTGGCCCGTTACATGGCCGAGAATCTCCAGTTTTTCAAAGCGAACTGGCATTTCTTATCGTTTAATTTTAAGTTAGATTCGCGAAAGCATCTGAGGACAGCTTCGAGTCTTTTGAGGTGTGTTGGAAAATCGGAAAAAAATATGATTACATAATCTAAATAACATAAACAAACTTGCCACCTCAAATTACCGAGCACATTTTCCATGTTTCTTTCAAAGGTAGCAGAGGGTTCGCATATATATAGTCCGAAAGACATTACATTGAATTCATATAACCCGTGCGCTGTTGTAAAGACTGTTTTCTCTTTGTCTTTCTCTTTTACTTTCCAGTATCCATATCTAAGATCTATTGATGAAAATACCTAGGGATCCTTAAGAAGTGTATCCATTACTTCGTCTTTTCTGGGAATTGGATAAACATCTTTTACTGTTAAAATTTGTAACAAATAAATTTACTGGCAATGTGTTTATTTTCAACAATTTCATCAAATATTTTCTCTACAGACCCCACTGCAATGATATAAGTTATCAAATGAGAGGGTTTGGCTAATCAGTAGTGAACCCTCTCAGCAGTTTCGCCAAATTAATATCTAGACCCCTCTACTATTGTATTGGATTGGTTTGGGATATTTCCTGCATTTTCTATGGAAGGCAGCTAAGGGGTATTTAGCGAACCTCTGGATACTGGTTTATAGGTCTATAGAGGTACATAGATATAATTTCCTTTATATATACCATATTTGAAACCATCTTTTACTGTGTCACAACATACAAATTTCTGTATTCTACACAAAATCTGAACTTACGATCTCGCTTCTTGACCAATATTATGGGGATATATTACGCCCGAATCAATATTATGCCTTCTCTGAGCATTTCATCAATTTGATATTTTATAATGTCCCGCTCTTTGGCGCTCACCCTGTATGGCTTGTGTTTAATCTGTTTCTCACCTTCTGTATCAATTCGATGTTTTGCCAAGTTGGTTGTTCCTAATCCCGGCGAAAACAAATCTCCGCACTTTTCTAAAACTTGTTTCAACTCCCTCTGTACCTATGATGAAAGATTTTCGTTTATTTGGAATCAAGGTTCATCGCTCTCAGCTTGTTAACTTTCCCATATAAAACTAATTATCTCCGAATTACTCCAAAAGCCAATATGTTTAGTTTTTAATTATTTTTAAAAGTCGAGGGTAAGGATTCATTATACAGATATTTGTTTCTTTATTCATAACATCTACCAAGCTTCTCGCCAGTCGAATACCTTTTGTTTTATACATTTCGCTTTTCTCCTAGAAAGAAAGGGTCACTCCAAAAGTTTTTGCAATCAATATTAGATAATTGAAAAATGTTTAATAATAAATTACACCATTAAATTCTACATGTATTTTTACCTAACATAAACATTTTTCATAAATTAGTAACAACAATGGCTTATAGAGGGCGCGCCTTTGTTTACAGCAGCAGCGGTAATTTCGAAACTTTGCATGAGACACAATGGAGTTGACTAAAGAAAGTTTACGCGCCATGGATCTTTTATGCTTATAAAAGTGATTTAACTTCTAAAGAATTCCAAGAAAGATTGATGATAGCTTTAGGAGATCATTTTATTAGAACAGTTTTTTTTTTGCTTATCCCTAGTACAAGTGGTACAGGCCATGATAATCATGGTGGGTAGAAGTAGGCGACTGCTTTTACTGTAAATGCACCACATGTCTACGCATGTGAAAAGCAGTTCGACTTTGCACTGACAAATCTGCCTGAATTCCGTTTAGTTACTTGCACTCGCTGGTGGAGTTTGGACTTTTGCAAGAATCAGGGGACATTGGAGAATTTTTTTTAAACAGAAAAAAAGTGCTCAATGCGGGAATCAAACCCGGATCGTAGCGGTCGACAACCAACGGTTTAGACCATCCTTCCACCGACTCCCACTTTTTGTATTTAATTGGTTTAATGAATTTAAATTAGGAAAACCCAACCTTGAAGATGAACCTCGTTCAGGTCGATCACCAACAGTAGTGACCCAAGAAAAAAATTGAGCTGGTAAGATTTTACTTTGAGAAAATCAAAGAATTATGTATCAGCAGTTAGAGAAAAGTGTGGGCATTGAATCGGCAGCAATCAACACAATCATTAATGGTCATTTAAAATACATAAAACTTGTTAGTAGATGGGTACCTCACAGCTTGACTGTAGACCAAAAACTTGGTCGCGTTAAATGGTGTAATTTCATGTTGAAAAAAATTGATGAAGGCAAATCAAAGGTTGTTTTTAATATTATTAAAAGTCACGAAACTTGGACTTACAATTTTGATCCAGAAACAAAACGGCAATCTACTCTTTGGGGCTCTTCAAAATCACCTCCTCCTAAGAAAGTTCGCAGAACTCAATGTGTTGAAAAACAAATGGACGCTTGTTTTTTTTTTATAAAAAGTGGTTTTATTGATATTTTAAAGTTATATGATCGAAAAACAGTTAATAGTGACTGGTATACAACAAAATGCCTTCCAGCAATATTTGAAAATCAAGCAAAGCAGACCAAGAGCTCAACTTAGAGGAGTCCTTTTTCATCATGACAATGCAAGACCGCATACCTCAGCCCAAACATTTAACTTTTAGCCAACTCTGGTGTCCACTTAGTCACTCATCTACCATATTCACCATTTGACTTTTTTTATTTCCAAAAGTTAAGTTATTGTTGAAAGGAATTAAAGATGACTGGTGTAAGTGCTTCGATAATTGTTTTCACGGATGAAATCGAGCATATGTGCTAAGGGTGAATAATTTGAGAAACTTTGAAAATTTGAAAGTTGCAGCTTTAATAAAAATAAGTGATTGCAAAAACTTTTGGAGACACCCTTGTATATATATCTTCTGTTTCTACCAATGCCTTAATCAACTTAATGGGAGGTTCGATGGTATTCTTGATACTTTTTATTTTCTTCTGTTGATATACACTGACCCCGCACAATTAAAGGAACAACACATATTTAAGAAAAAGTTCTATTAAAGGATATATATCAAATTTTGGTATTTTCAAAAGTTCCATTAATTACGAGAATATGTAAAACAGAAAAACAAATAAGGTTTTCTGAAAAATGCAAATTACAACCGTCTACGTTAACCCCCCCCCCCCCTAGCGTGTGCATAAGTCTTTCTCAAGGCGTTTTGTGTTCACGTTCCGCTAGATTTTTATTATTATTATTATTTTAGTTTTCATGCTTCATAGGCAACATATATCACAAGAAAAAATAGAAGCTATTGGAAGGATGGAAGCAGGCCAATCACAGGCAGAAGTAGCAAGATGGCTTGGAGTAACAAGAAACGTTGTCTCAAGACCTTGGAAAAAATTTCAAACGACAGCTAATGTTGCCAGAACACACGGACAAGGACGGCTAAGGGTAACAACGCTAAATCAAGACCGTTATTCGAGTCTCCTTGCGTGTCGCAATAGAAGAATGATGACAGCATCGCAACTACAAAGTGGCCTCAATGCAGCTACAGGAGTCTTAGTATCAACTGATACAACACGCAGAAGGCTTCACGTAAAGGGCCTCTATGCTCGACGACCCATAATTTGCGTGCCATCGTCACCACCTCAAAAGAGAGCAAGTAAATGTTGGTGTAGACATCATGTCGCCTGGAATCAAGATGAATGGAGAAGTGTAATGTTTAGTGATGAGTCCAGATTCTCTCTAAACAGCGAATCTCGTCGTGTCTTTGTCTGGAGATAGGTAGGAACCAAAAAAAAATCTCCGGAATATGGTTGAAAGCTACAGAAAGCAAGGTTTTATGGTCTGGGCTGGAATCTTCCTGGGTGGTCGCACAGCACTCCATATTTTTCGGCAAGGAAACCTGACTGAACAGAGGTATCGGGACGAGATCTTGGAAGCATATGTGATGCCTCAAGCGTTGGAAATGGGAGAAAACTTTCTTCTAATAGGAGTTAATGCTGGTGGGGTTGACACTTTTCTCCAAAACCATGCAAGTGCTTGGATGAATTAATCAGCTCGATCTCTAGACCCAAATCCCATTAAGCATGTATGGGACAATCTAGGACGGCAGATCTCATCCCTCCAACCCCTTCCTAGAAACACTCATGAGCTAGAAACAGCCTTAACACAAGAGTGGGCGTTGATTCCACAGGAGCTGATAAACTCCCTAAGTCTTAGTATGGCTCGCCGATGTAGAGCCTGTCTATCAGTTAAAGGCAATAACACCCCATATTAACAACAATATACAAGATTTAGAAAGAGGGAATCTCTCAATTCCCTCTTTCTAAATTGTCGAAATCCGCAATCCGTTTACCATGAATATACAAGATATTTATGCACTGACTGCAAGAAGATCATTGCTTGACCGGCTAATTTGCATAAGGTACGTGTTCGATTACTTTGATTTCGGATATTTTAATCAATAATGGAATAATGAGTTCATGTATAAAATTTCATTCATGAAAGTTCAATAAAATTTGAGATAAATGAAATCAATATGTTGTTCCTTCAATTTTGCGGGCCAGTGTATTTTATTTCGTCTTGAATATTTGTCAAGTCACATTTTATTGTTTCATGCTGAAAATACATTTTTGCGTTCATTTTCTTGAGAAAATTTAGTCCAAGTATGAATATCCTTAAATGCGTTCTCATTATTACAAATTGATGCGTAATTGATTTGTTTTTTTTTAAATCAAATTTCATATTTCCTACAATAAAATACTTCCTACAATTACTAATCTTTTATCATAGGGTCCAGAGCACTCTTTCTTGGAACTATTTATGTCGAGGCCTGAATCAAGAGCTGCTCTAAGGTCGACCACTGAAATATCAGCGCTTGTATCAATTAAAGCTTTGAAGATACCAAAATGGTCGACATGCTTTGATTAACGGACTCAGGTGCGATGCTCAGTTTAAATCTTCCAACACTGGATATCTATTCTGTGTTGGAATAATCGAATTTGTTCAATTACTTATATCAGCCTAGAGCAGAGGTCCCGATTTATCGGTTCCCTTATTCATTTGAATTTTTTCTTCTGCCTTATCTTGTCCAACTATGGGATCCTCTTCCACAATCTTTACAAACCTGACTCTGCACTAACGCGCTACGTATCCCTCGTTCTTTTTTATTTGATTCTGGACTCTTACTGTAGGTTTTCATATGATAGTTTGGTTTTGGTACAAAATTTGAGTTGTAAGGTCGTCTAGGGACGGTGGGGTTTTCTGGTAGTGTCTAGGAGCAGGGACCTGGGGCTTGGCATAGTATTGATAGTTTCTTGTGACTGTCGAATAAGTCTGTGGTTTCACTTGCTGATTGGGTCGAGCATAGCTTAGCTTATTATCTAGAAGCTTGGATTTTTTCCACGCGTTCACATTAATCCTTCTCAAATGAGTCAATTTCTTGCACGCGTTAAGAAGTTCATTGGTATTTTTAAGGGGATTAAGATGAGGGGCAAAACAATACTCCTTTTTAAATCTCCCACGATCACCCAATTTATTATTTTCTCTTATTTCATTAACTGGTCAACTTTATTTCACAAAATAAGTATGTTCTCTGCAAACCTGATTGCAGGCTCATTCCATTGCTGCATCCTGTTGAGTCTCATTTTCAATTATTCTTCGTTAGCATCCAAGGCGAAATCCTAATCCTTGAATAAGTCAGTTCTTGAAGTTTTTCCAGCTGGTAAAGCTAGTCTTATATAAGTTCAGCCAGGATTTTGCTCTGCCAGTCATGTTCATGGTCGCATAACGCGAGATTATGTAATCTGCCCAGTGATTGAGGAAACCGATTTCTTCTAGAGACTCAATTCAAGAGCGAGGGTCTTCTCTACCATCATACCTGTGAAGAGCTGATTTCTGACGGCTTCGTCCCGAAATCCATGATGAATCTTTCGTTCTCAGGGAGTTCACGAAATATACACCCTGCTATATAAAATAAATATAATTTTCATATATCCTGCGCACACTGGGTTTAAAAAAATAATTGACTCTAAACTAAATTAATGACTCAGAGTCAAAGTTGAGATTCAGAATGAATCATTATATTTATTTATCTATTGTAATGGTCACAGACAATTTAGAAATAAAGAAAGAAAAATAAATAAAACGGGGGCAATAAGAATAAATTGGGAAAATATGCATAAGTATAACCTGTTTAAAAAAAAATATTATGAAAATTTGCTTATCTTAGTTGGTGCTTCAGTTGGATGGTTGGAAAACTTCTTCCACTAAAATCTTGGAAGACTACATTTTTGGACTAATTTCTCAGGAGCTCTATTTGAACTCCCCATTGCTATCGCTGCCTAGTCTATCTCTTCACTTCCTTATCTTTTCCTCGAATTTCCCTCCAAGATTTTTATTTTTTTAACAGAGTAAAAAAAATACTCCAACTGTTAAATATTAAAAATAAAATTATCATTAAAATTATTATTCAAAATATTATTTTAATTAACGAATATTATTTGAAAATATTAAAACAAAATAGCTGCTTATTTATTTTTAAAAAAGGAAATTTATTATAATATTATAAATTATATACAAAAATTAGGAGTAAAAGAAGGTGAAGAGATGGGCTGGTTTGACAATGAAGAATTCTCGACGTCCGCTTCGTTCTTGTCGAGGCAGCTTCACCATTGTCCACCAGCTTTCTATTAGGTACTGTGGGTGAACTTTGTGGAGGCCGCAGAAGTGGCCTCTACAATCCTTCCCCACTAAGACCACGGGATTTGGGCTTGCGAGGGAGCAGGACAACTCTCCGGGGTCAAAAGGGGAGGTCAGGGGATGCTCTGGATTAGAGGAAACAGAAGCACTGTCTAGAAAAAAAATTCAAAACAAAGGGCGCCATGCATTCTATTTTTACGCCAGTTGAATGCAAGACTGGCTTTAATTCCACACTGTGACACAGATAGTAACAATAGAAATAAACAAATTATACAAAAGGTTTCACATGGTTATTGATTAATACACCCAATTGTGATAAATATATACGGTGTCATAGGGTGCCTGGAACACAAGGGTTATAAATATATATATACATCTATTTATATGTAATATTTGGCACATTTGTGGAAGGGTGCATAACTTCTAGATTTAAAAAATATTGCTTAGTGTCTAATCATAAAAAAAATAAGAGCCAATAATAATATTAATAATCTGAACTATAATGAATTCAAACTGGTAAAAAAAATAAAAGCCAATAATGAATTCAAAACTGCTAACTTCACATTCGACTTCGGGAAGACCCAGTGCCTGTCAGTCAAAATGTATCTCAATCAGTTCCATGCCTTTTGCGTTGAAACATGTCCAATTCTATATGGGTTTGCTACTAACTAATTTAAACTAACATGAGCAAGCTCGAAACTTGCTTATACCTAATAGAATAACGATTAGTATTTTTTTTCAATGTATTTCCATTTATAAAAGCTAACTGGGCTGGGTTGGTTCTCCAGGATGAACACATCATCCAACTCATCATGGCACATAGCCAGTGTATGAGTAAACAAGACATTCAGCACAAAGCCCGAAATGCCAAAGACCTCACGCCCAGCAGCAAGCCCGTGACGTGATTTACTGGCCTATACTGCACTTATTAATACCCTCGCCGAAGAGTCCTCGTGTCAGTCGTCTGAAGACACTACGAAACCTCGCGCGTCTCACTTAATGGTATCAGACCCAATAAATGAGTCAGTGCATAGAACCAATCAAGTCCCCGAACTGCAAGACCCACCCTAACTCAGCCTTTTACTACTAACGTTATCTGTATGGAAGGAAGCATACCCATAGCGTATACTTCCCCTACTGGGGTTTGAAAACAGATACCACCCAGATATCGAACCCTACATTGATTTAATCTAATTTTATGTAGCCATCTGGTGCGTCGGTGAAAACCTGCTATGTCCACCAAAGTCTCACACATATCAAAGGCTAAAAAAAAAACCTCATATTCCCGAAGGAAGCCTAACAAAAGGAGCGACTATTTTATAAATTTGAGAATTGCATTGTCCTGAGAGGCTTATAGCCCTAACAAAATTTGAAATCAGAATAAAAATCGATCCTATTAAAATTCCCTAATCCTATTCTAAATACGTAGTTTGGTCTAACAGTATAATTATTTCTATCTTTGACACATTCACTAAGATTTCCCTTTCATTCATTTCATTCGCATCTTGCACATAAACTAAAGCTAGAAACTGCTCTAAAAGCCAAAGCACTCTAATCATCATAATAGAATCCTATCTATAACATAAAACTTGCAGGACAATCGAGAAATCAAACTCTAACACAAAACTTGGGAACTAATGCCCTTGATATAATTAACCTATGCGCCTCGTACAATCTCTTAACTAACGATTTATATTCAATGACTGATATCAGTCTCAACTGTAAGCTAACCTAACCTAGAAAATTGTGAATATCAATGTCCTTAAATTGTCTTTGCCTCAGCACCCAGTACCACTTCAAAGATAATTTAATAGGAAAAATGACTGATATCAGTCTCAACTGTAAGCTAACCTAACCTAGAAAATTGTGAATATCAATGTCCTTAAATTGTCTTTGCCTCAGCACCCAGTACCACTTCAAAGATAATTTAATAGGAAAATTCTCACTAATTATAGTGACAAAGAATATGACATTCAACTCATGAAAACCACAAACAATTGGAAACACTTCCTCTACTGATAAGGTCCTATTGACCGACCATCTCTCTTCGTACATGCTCCAGTCACAGCAGCCACTCTACACCACCGTGCAACAACTTCATCCTACGTGTCTACTGTAGGTAACACACATTAGTCGCAGACTATGGAATTATAGGGCGTCAATATACCCAACCGTTATCTACACTAATGCGGAAACCTACACTCTGCCTACACCCCTGCGAACCACCTGGCTTCTGATTGTCTATGACTACTTAGCTTCAATTCAAGGAATTATTGAGCGCTATATACCCAACCGTTGAACTTCACTAAGAACACAAACAGTCCGCCGCCAAACACTACTCTGACCTCGCCAGTACATCTTTCTCTGGAGTTGTTGTGTGGCTCTGAAGTAAACTTGATGTCGCCCAGCTATACTTATACATCTATCAAGCTGCTTGCACAACCAAGCCTACTGTAAAGTATGCACTGTACTGAACTACTAAGTCGTTGTTCATAACTGGAAAGTTTCCACCTAATGACCACTCAAGAGCGTCTGGTTCTCCAGTCTCGCCTCTTAATCAAATAATATATTATTCTAATTATATCTAATCTTAATAAAACGAAAAATGTTGCCCTAAACTTGAATATTTGTGCCAAATGGGTTGAACCTAATTGCCAAAAAAAAATTAAACCAGACCGATTGTCTAAATTTACAAATGCATTGACTCAAAGAAAATTTGAAATTTTTAACATAAAATTTCAAATTCAAAGTTCCAAAAATAAAAAGTTCTATAAAAAATTCTGCTTAATTTGATCTGCCCCATTTAATACATATTAAAAATTTTACGACATGACTGTTTATTATATAGCTTTCTATATATACACTCTCTTAATGTTCAAGTCAGTGACTATGACCATCGCCCTTATCACAAAGTCTACACCTTGTCGGCTTCCTCTCACGTGTAGAGCGTCGTACAGCTGACGAATACTGACCGTTATCTAATCTCTGAATTGGTGCTGTTTGGATTCTGCAAGGTAGTACAGCTGGTTTACTTAAAGGATAAAATTCACAAATCCTGGAATTTTGTTTCAATAGTTCTCGTTTCAAGGCTTACTGACAGGATCTGCAATGGCTTCTATTAGAGAAATAAGTAATCTCAACAAGTAGATTTAGAGGGTTGGAAAGATTATGGAAGTTATAAAGAGGAATGTTTCTTTCTTATAGCAGAATTGCGCCTTTTTAAATAGCATATGCGTAATGCACATGCTAACAACAACAAAAAAATGTTGGACATCTTGTTGGACAGATATACTTCTCACAGTGGTGTACCAGCCTGCATATATGATAAAACACTATATATAAACATAAAGATCCATTTACCTAGAGTGCCTATCTATGATAAATGTTAGTTTTACACGCACTTTATTTTACATTATTTTTCAGTGTCTACTATATTGTTCTTTTCTTTAATCCAGCCTGAACTCTTTAACACATTAAAATTTGATGTAATAGACAGTTTAATTTGTCTAATAGGTATTACGCTTGTTCACTACACAGTGGTTTGAAAAAAAAGGAAGTACTTTCGACTGCAGTACTCTTACACCTTTGATGATATCGTGGTATATTGACTTGACCTGGTTTGACACAGCACGCTATCCCATTGAAGTCTCACTAAAATACGGAATTGAATGCTCAAATATATTTATTTCGTTATGATACTAAACGTTACGATGTACTAGAGCGCCATCTGTTATCAAATTATGAAACTATTTTAGAGGCGTGACATTCTTTTTTAAAATAAAACAATTTCTACTGTCCTTACTGCGATGGAAAAATTAAAGGGAGGGCCTGGCTCATCAGTGGTGAACCCTCCCAGCGGTTTCGCCAGTTTAATCTACCATACCGCTGTTATATTGCATTTTTGGAACTTCCTTTTATAGGTGACTGTTGTAAGACTCTTGGAATGGGTATTTTAGAAGAACTATGGACATAAGCTTTTAGGACAGCAGAATTAAATATAATTATAAATATATAATATGCTTCGAGCAATCGCTCTTCCGCAAATATCAAATTGTGTCTTTTATTAGAACAATAATGTTACGATGTACTAGAGCGCCATCTGTTATCAAATTATGAAACTATTTTAGAGGCGTGACATTCTTTTTTAAAATAAAACAATTTCTACTGTCCTTACTGCGATGGAAAAATTAAAGGGAGGGCCTGGCTCATCAGTGGTGAACCCTCCCAGCGGTTTCGCCAGTTTAATCTACCATACCGCTGTTATATTGCATTTTTGGAACTTCCTTTTATAGGTGACTGTTGTAAGACTCTTGGAATGGGTATTTTAGAAGAACTATGGACATAAGTTCTTCTAAAATACCCATTCCAAGAGTCTTACAACAGTCACCTATAAAAGGAAGTTCCAAAAATGCAATATAACAGCGGTATGGTAGATTAAACTGGCGAAACCGCTGGGAGGGTTCACCACTGATGAGCCAGGCCCTCCCTTTAATTTTTCCATCGCAGTAAGGACAGTAGAAATTGTTTTATTTTAAAAAAGAATGTCACGCCTCTAAAATAGTTTCATAATTTGATAACAGATGGCGCTCTAGTACATCGTAACATTATTGTTCTAATAAAAGACACAATTTGATATTTGCGGAAGAGCGATTGCTCGAAGCATATTATATATTTATAATTATATTTAATTCTGCTGTCCTAAAAGCTTATGTCCATAGTTCTTCTAAAATACCCATTCCAAGAGTCTTACAACAGTCACCTATAAAAGGAAGTTCCAAAAATGCAATATAACAGCGGTATGGTAGATTAAACTGGCGAAACCGCTGGGAGGGTTCACCACTGATGAGCCAGGCCCTCCCTTTAATTTTTCCATCGCAGTAAGGACAGTAGAAATTGTTTTATTTTAAAAAAGAATGTCACGCCTCTAAAATAGTTTCATAATATGATACTAAACATTTATTTTGTTAAGATATGGCTATCGCAATGGTTTCTCGTGGTATGACAGAGGTGAACCGAGCCTAGACTGAGTAGGTGCAGGTTGGCACAACTATATCTCGCGAAGATTAACTTGGCATCATGCCAGTTATTCATCTTGGTAAAAAAAAATCAACATCTGTGCGAATTGGGTGTAGCAGGCCCTGCAGATGGATACAAGATAGAATTCATCTCTGTATTTTATAACTGATATATATTTTCAAAATATTTTCTTCACTTCCCACCATAAGGACCCACTCTTCAATTGGTTCACGTCACGTGGTTACACGCTCAACGGCGTCCATCGGGATATTATATTGTATGTTATTCTTTACCTCACATCCATCTTCGTGAGCATCTTCAAAGCTTACTGAGTAATGTCCAACTTCGCAGACTAAATTGCATGCTCTGACATCCGTTGTTCAAAACTACGCAAGATATTATTCTTAATGATCTTCAAGATCTACTCTCGACCACCCAGAAATGTAGTCTTTGCTACAGCTCACCATACTCTAATACCACGTTTCATAAAACTACGAAAATCGATGTTGAAACGAGTTTTAAGTCTGCTCTGAATCTATGGGTTTTTGTTAATAGGCTTCTGCTGCCAAATAATCTGAAAGAGGAATGTATAGATAGGGTTTCCTGGAAAGGCTTATCAAAAACCAGTCAATTGCAAACACACACAAAGGGCAAAGTTCTTTATCGCTGTCTATCTAAGGTTACCTGGAACTATTTGTAGCGCTCGTTCCATCTGATAAATCGCTAGGTTTGCATACTGCGTTTAATTCTGAAATAATGCTATTAACTTTCAAAGGATGTATATATTCAGGATATAAAAATGATTTCGTTCTTTGGCTGGAGTTAAGAAAAGAAACAAATTTCATTAATTTCATTTGAAAAAGGAAAAACCTTTCCCACCGGTTCTATACATGGATTATCTATATATATAAAATTGAATGTCTGTCTGTCTGTCTGTACTCTATAGATTCAAAAACCATACATCCAATGGCCGTGAAATTTTGGGATATTATTAGGTATATCACCGGGAAGGTTTTTGAAAAATAATTTCATGAATATCTTGAATATCCTTAGAGTTATTTGCAGATTTGTAGATTTAACTCGCAAGCAGCGCCCCCATTGTGACGATGATAACAAGTTTTCTTATCACTAAGTTTGTTATCTTAAATATTATTTATCAAAAGTAAGATTATCTCAGGATGACACGGCAATTTATTTGAGACAAGAATAATGATACAATTCAAGGCGAAGATACTCCAGGAATCCAGGTTGCCTAAATAAAAAAATAAAAAAGGCGAAGATACTATTCCTTTAACTTCCAATTACCGAGGGAACCAATTAATATTGATTTTATTCAACTTATCGAGTATTTTTCAAGGGACCGGGAAAAATTTTCACTAGATAAAACGATGATTTTGTAATGTAGAAAATTAGGAAAGACAAAATTCAGAATGACATTCCCGGCCGATGCATTTTTTTTTTTTACAATTTTTAAAACTCATTTGTATATTATACAAGAATGACATCCACGGCGCCAATTTATAATTGTAACGAATAGTATTTGAATAAAAGCATTTAATCGGGTAAACCCGGGCGTTGCCCGGGTCATTCGGCTAGTTATACTATAAAATCGCTTTTAGACAGAATAATTAGGTCAGTCTTTACGATGATAACTAAATAATAAAATATATATAAATATAAATGGGAGAGATAAAATTATATGCAGTAACTATTTATAATGTGCATGACATGCAAATATAATCAAAGGTGACTCAAGTTTTTAAAAAAGGCTAATAATCAATACCAAAAAAAGTTTTTTCCCTCGGTTCCCTCCATGAGGAGTTACAAAAAAGAATATACAGTTCTACAGAATCACAAAATATTATTTTGCACAAGATACTATGCCCATGCATTAAAAATAAAAATTACAAGACCAGTTTAAGGTCATCTACGCTACTAAAATAAAAAAAAATATTGTAAAATCTAGTCGTTTAGTGAAATAAGTCTTATCTAAAACTGTATAATCGAACAAACGTCTTGCTTGCATAAACTAAAGTAACTTAAAATATTAAAATGATGCGTAAAAATTAATTACTTTTCATTACTTTAATGTAATTGGCAATAAGACATTTATTTTAAACAAGGATTTGCGCTGCGATAAACTAGCCATGCTGGCATCCATCAAAATATCTTGTCATAATGACCTGTACAAAAATGTTTTAAATTATATTTCTGACACCTTAAAACTATTAGAATATTATACTAAATTTTAAAAATAGATAAATAAAATAAATGGAAGAAATATGGGGCAGGCATAGAGCCTGGCTATGGCCTAAAGGCCAAAGCCTTTGCAAAACGTAACTTTCACTTCCAGCGCTCGGTCCAGACTGTGTATTATTAAAGAAGGTTTCCTTTTAGGCGGTATTGGCGGTTTTCTTGAAGCCCTTTGGGTCTCGCCGACTTGTCAATCAAACTTTCGGGGGAGCCTAGAATTTGACATTGATGGATATCTTTATTTGTTTTCCCAGCGGACTTTCCCAGGGTTGTTTATCCCAGATTCTTAGCGTTTTCCCGCTCGATTTTTTTTTCTTATTTTCCTTGTAATTTTCTATCTACCAACGAATATTATGAATTTTTAAGATTGTTAACTAATAATATAAAAAATGGAGATCTCAAAACTCTAAACTGGTGTACTTTGTTGAGAAAAAAAAAAGAAAAGACAGGTGTTGACAATATAGGATTTTAAAAATATATTACCAAAATGATGCAGTGTTTTCAATTATGGTCTTTTTAAGAGGATGGGTAATACTAGATTTAGAATGGTGGCTATAATGTTAAAAAATAGGTTAAAACGACGTTCATATGGATTTGTTTAAATTTAACATAAACATATATATTTGTGTGATATCATTTTTTAAAAAAATATTTTCCTTTTTTCACTTATATTTTATTTCAAATTTCACAATTTTACATTTAAATTTATTTGCGCTCTGTGTTTTCAGTAAAAAAATTTAGTTTAACATTTCTTTTATATATAATTTGTTGTTTTTATTTATTTTTATATGAAAAATCTTTTACACATAGTACAAATAATTTCAAATATAAAATAGGCGTTATTGTTAATTTTCAAAATATTCACACCTATATTTTACAAAATTTATTTTGTCCATAATATAAATATATATAAACAATACTTAAAATTATACCACATAAGTTTCTTTTCTATGAAAAATCAATATTTATTTTTAAAGAGAAATATTTACTATTTCTAACTTTTTTGAATGAAGTATGAGAGGGTGAAAATATGAAGAGTAATGGCGAACGGGAAAAATAAAAGTGTCCAGGGGCGGGAATCGAACCCACAACCTTCTGCTTACCGGGCAGGTGCCATGTCCACTAGGCTACCCTGGACGTTATTTCTCCGTTCGTAAATAATACTTAAAGTAATTTATAATACATTATAAAGGACTGCGGCGTGTGATTATAAACAATACTTAAAATTATACCGCATAAGTTTCTTTTCTATGAAAAATCAATATTTATTTTTAAAGAGAAATTTTTACTATTTCTAACTTTTTTTGAATGAAGTATGAGAGGGTGAAAATATGAAGAGTAATGGCGAACGGGAAAAATAAAAGTGTCCAGGGGCGGGAATCGAACCCACAACCTTCTGCTTCCCGGGTAGGTGCCATGTCCACTAGGCTACCCTGGACGTTATTTCTCCGTTCGTAAATAATACTTAAAGTAACTTATAATACATTATAAAGGACTGCGGCGTGTGATTATAAATATATAAATATATATATCAAAAAAATTACATTGAATATAACAAAATATATTTTTAAAAACTTAATGCTGTTGATGTCATGCGGCGCTAGGTTGTTGTTGACACACTTTAAAATGTTATAACACCTTGATAAAGGTTGGCGTTCAGCCACCTGAAATATTGGAAAAATAAATGATATTTTGATCCAATATATGCCTTTTTAATTAAACATATATATATAATTTTACATAGACAAATATTATTCTACTCGGATATGATTATATGTATAGATGTCAATAGATGCCTAATTTTATTTAAGAAATAAATAATAAACAAAATAATCTATATATATATATAAATGAATGTCTGTGTGTCTGTCTGTCTGTCTGTGTGTGTGTCCTCTATGGATTCAAAAACCATACATCCAATCGCCGTGAAATTTTTGGGATATTATTAGGTATATCCCCGGAAAGGTTTACGAAAAATAATTTCTTTAATATCTTGAATATCCTTAGAGTTATTTGCAGATTTGTAGCTTTAACTCGCAAGCAGCGCCACCATTGAGACGGAGATAGGCTTTTTCAAGAGGGGGAGTAATGTTAGGAGAGAGGAGCGCGTCTCGAGGCGGGTGCTCACGTGTCACTGTTAAAAACCTATTTGTTTTGGCTACATCTTTTCCCGTGGACTTAACGATAACTTTTCTAAAACTTATTTCAAATTTCATGTATAATTATTTTTACATCATTTAGTTTAGTATAATTATTTACTATAATTTCCTATCGTTCAATTATTATACTTTTTGTTCTTAAAGATTATTTAAGACAATAATCTTTAATTAGAAAGTGCTTTGCCAAAAGTTTGGAGTGGGGCAGACCCCGTGCGAGAATGGATTCGCCCGGCCGACAGTCAAAGTACCCACCGACCAATCAGGGCAGAGTTGGTGACACAGCTATGCCAAGTAGACAAGAAAAAAAGCCTCGCGGGAGCTTGCCCAAGATGACCACCGGGAACTTCGTCCATCTTCCATAAACGACCATGAATTTATTCAACCTTATCGAGTATTTTTCAAGGGACCGGGAAAAATGTTCACTAGATAAAACGATGATTTTGTAATGTAGAAAATTAGGAAAGACAAAATTCAGAATGACACGGCACACAGGGACCGGGAAAAAAATGATCACTTTATCAGTTTCAAATTATCAAAATATATCTATTTCTTTTTATAAGTCTATAGAGAATTGTTTTAACAAATGTTCGTTAGACAGACCTTTACTCGGGTACCGATTAATATTGAATTTATTCAACTTATCGAGTATTTTTCAAGGGACCGGGAAAAAATGTTCACTTTATCGAGAGATTCGTTAGACAAACCTTTACTCGGGTAAAACACGGGCAAATGTTCGTTAGACAAACCTTTACTCGGGTAAAACCTCGGGCGAAGCCGGGTACGTCCGCTAGTACCTAATAAAACTAAAAATGTAAGTAGACAATTGCGGCCTTATAAGATATTGTTTGGCAGAATTTAAAATAACTCACTAATCTAAGCACTCCCAGAAATGTACCAAATCTTACCTCAAGAATGGCGGGATCCATGGTTGGCTGCCACGTGGTCTTTACCATTCTTGGATTTTCCGTGACCTCCAACAAGCACACATTCTATTAGTTTGTGCATCAGACAGAATTTTACAAGTTACACGTTTTAAATAGTAGGGTGTTATTTTAACGTGAACTTTTCGTGGCCTAATTTGGAATTGGGAACCCACGTTGGGCGCAATTGAAGAGCTGATTTCTGACGCCTTCGTCCTGAAATCCCTGATGACTTTTTCGTTCTCAGGGAGTTTACGAAATATACACCCTGCTATATAAAATAAATATAATTTGTATATCCTGCGCACACTGAGGTTAAAAAATAATTTACTGTAAACTAAATTAATGACTCAGAGTCAAAGTTGAGATTAAGAATAAATCATTATATTTATTTATCTATTGTAATATGGTCACAGACAATTAAGAAATAAATAAATAAAAATAAATAAAATGGGCAATAAGAATAAATTGAGAAAAAATATATAAATATAACCTGTTTAAAAAAATTATTATGAAAAGTTACTCATCTTATTTGGTGCTTCAGTTGGATGGTTGGAAAACCTCTTCCACTAAAATCTTAGAAGACTACATTTTTGGACTAATTTCTCAGGAGCTCTGTTTGAACTCCCCACTGCTATCGCTGCCTAGTCTATCGCTTCTCTTCCTTATCTTTTCCTCAAATTTCCCTCCAAGATTTTTACTTTTTTAACAGAGTAAAAAAAATTAATTAAAAAAATACTCCAACTATTAAAAATAAAATTATCATTAAAATTATTATTCAAAATATTATTTTAATTAACTTATATTATTTGAAAATATTAAAACAAAATAGCTGCTTATTTATTTAAAAAAAAGGAAATTTATTATAGTATTATAAATTATATATAAAAATTAGGAGTAAAAGAAGGTGAAGAGATGGGCTGGTTTGACAATGAAGAATTCTCGACGTCCGCTTCGTTCTTGTCGAGGCAGCTTCACCATTGTCCACCAGCTTTCTATTAGGTACTGTGGGTGAACTTTGTGGAGGCCGCAGAATTGGCCTCTACACCTGGAGATTTCGATGTTGGGGTTAGAGGCAACTGGGTTCGGCACTTGCATCTCCGCCAATTAATACAACGTGTTGCAACTTTATAGGGTCATCTACCTTAATTTTTTCCTTCTTGGTGTTATACACGTTTCTGGAGCGGATTTCCATAAATAAAGCAAATAAGACGCAAATAAAAGAAATAAGCCCCTATTAATTATGAGAATTAATTTTAAAAAATTCCTAATATATTCTAAGAATTTATATTAAATAAATATATATTTCTTTTGTTTATTTCTTAAAGTAATTATAAATATTTTTATAAAACAGAAAGAGTACAAGACAATTTCATGGCTGATGTCTTGGAGTGTATTTGGTGGAGTTCTGGGTTTGCATCTAGGTTGAAAGTTGGGGCTGTTGATGGAGGTTATTGTGGTGAGGTTAAGGCTTATCTACTGCCTGTTCACCTTCTCCAGGCTGTCGAGCATTCCAGTTCCTGAATCATCTTACACAGGTCTGCCTCCATCACTGTGGGGCTATTGGCGTCGGTATGTAGAGGTCACATGGGGCGTGTAGTCAGTAGGAAGGCCAAGGAGGTCGATAACCCTTTCTTTATACTATTTTTTGGCCACACTTTCCAGATCTCACACTAAGCTTGGTGTAGCCCCTCACACACACTTCTTGGTTAGTGGTGAGCTCCTGTAGCATGCCTTCTCCTTTAAGATGTTCATGGAGTTCTGGACCTGGAGTAATGTTGCCCTGGTTTTGTAGTTCAGGCTGCATGCTACAGCACTCAGAACTGGTCCTCAGTTAACGAGAGATTTGTACCTCCACTGCCACAAAACTTTCACATAAAAGTGAGCTTCTTATTATTAATAACATTGCACCCCTTATAAAAGAGACATCCTTTCATTTCATTTAAAATTGTTTAGGGCACCAGCTATTTACAACCAATTTTATTATTTTTGTCTTCAGCATCTTCCAACAATTTTCAACCCTTTTGATAAAATAATTCCTTGAATCAATATTAAAATAATAATATTAGGCCTCCATGGAAAAGTTTCCTTTTTAAATTTTTTATTTACAAATATGTAAATAAAAATATTTTTAAAATAAACTTTCCCTGGAAGCTAATGTTATTATTTTAATAATTTAACCCTTTCTTATACTTGAATTTGATGTTTTCAATTTGAAATTGAATTTATTTCAGTGAAAAAGTATGGCAGAGCTAATTCTTTATTGATACCCTTTTTGGTGACAACCTAGGTGGAATGTCAGGTTCTCTACTAAGTACTTCGATTCTCAATAGCTTGTCTAGCTGAAATATATAATATATATAAGCGGCATGGGGTTGTAGATCAAAATGAAGGCACAAATCGATGACCTTGCCATTGATGTGGTTAAGTTATGCATACAAAGCCTCCAGCACTAAGATAAAGACAAATTGATATAATATCAGATTAAGATATATATTTGAATTTTCATAATACTGAGAAATAAATTCTGTCTCCTTGACTTTAAAATGAACCTAAGTAAATTAAAAACTATATGTTTTTTAAAATCTCCCTTAAAATACGAATTAATGCCAAATGAATCAATTCAGGACAACTAAAGACTCTAATTGATTAAAATACTAAGAACGGGAGAAATAGACATAAATTTGGAAGGCATTGCTCTTGTGTCGAAACCAACTACCTGAATAAGAATAAACCTTAAATTTGAAATAGCATAATTCAGAAACCAATCGAGTGCAAGATAGAAACATTTCAAGTTGATCTCTCTTATTACAAAAAAAAAAAAAAGTTTATTTCTGATTAGTATATATTTGCTACCATTTTAAAAATTAAAATCGTTTAACTAAATTCTTTCAATTTTATAAAAGTAATTCAAAGTACACGCACAAAACCTATAAAATCAAAATATAATCAATGCTCAAATTTATGATTTTTTTTTTTTACATGGAAAAACCTTCAAAAATGTCAAATTCTTTACTCTAAACTAAATTTAAATATATTATAAAATATAATTACAGTTCATAAGCTCTTAATATCCCTGGCATTTATTTTCATAGATATTCCTTTGTAAAGCTTTGTTATTAATTTTTAGCTTTATATTTTTTGTTTGTTTACAAACTGTGGTGAAAAATACGCTAAGGAAACTCTGGGTTATAGAGTTTCCGATACAACTTAGAAATCAACATGGCGAATCCAAGGAAATTTAGTGAGAAAATTGCTCTTCATAATCAAAAACAGGCAGAAGAGACAGCTGCCTTTGAACAAATTATGCGTGAAGTTAATCGTGCTACTCGAGTAGGTGTTTTTATTTACTCCATTTTGTTATATGCCATAATAGTCTTGTAAAAAAATAATTTTCATTAAAACAAATCGCTTTAAGGTATTTGTTTACAAAAATGTGTTTGACATTTAATTAGAATTAAACATTACATATAGTTATATATTTATAATATATTTGGTTGACAATAATTTGACCTGCCTTTTGCTTTTGAGATTGTTGTCTTGATCGAATCAGCTGTCGAGGATGCGAGTGTATTCAAACATCGCATATTACAGATTTCGGAAATTGTCATCATAGGTTGCTGAAATATAATTGATTGCTACACTTTAAACCATACCGAATAAACCTATATATTTGTTTCTTATCATATTAATATATTTTCATTTTTGTTGTTTTCAAGTCCAAAATAAAAAATTAAAAAAAAATTGTAAACTTGTTTAAAATTATATAGCAATGAATTTTTATTATAAAAATATTCCATATTTAAAAAAAAATTTCGAAGAATATCCTAAATTGTTTACATATGTCTAATCAAACATAGTAAACATACAATAGACAAAACTATTGGACCATTGATAATACATTCATTTTTTTGCATGTTTTCTTATATATATATTTTAAAAATAGGCACGATATTAATATAAAAAGGTGTTATTAATAAATTATTAATATTTTAAGTTTGTTTTGATATTTTAAATTTAAAATATATATATTTTCACAATGAAACTAAATTAGCAGTAATTCAATAATTATAATATATATCTAATGAAAGTTAAAAAAGTAATATATGTTGATAACTTTTTGTGTGTGTGTTAAATTTTACTTTTTATCTCTTGACATTACAAAAAGTTAAGAGATTGCAAATGTAAATTTTAAAAATAAATTGAAAAAAAAAAGCTTTTATTGTTCATCATAATATCTGTTTGATAATGTCTGATTGATTTTTTCTTTAAAAAATATATTTTTTATATTATTAAAGAAAATCTTCTGGTTGAAAATTAATTATCTAATTTATAAATATAGTTTTAAAGAATAATCCTAAACAAAAAATATCCATATAGGTATATGCTGCTGTGTATTAATAATAATAATAAAAAAAATAAGTGGGAAATTTAAAAATGAAACTAACCTATTGTCATTTGAAGTGTCAGAATTGACATGTATTTATGCCAATCTTTTATTGTTCCTGTTTGTGTTATTAGCTGCCAATATATTATATATTTAATATTTCTGAACTCTGTGATTAGAGAGATGTTTATTTATTTAAAACAATATATTCTACACCAACATAAAAAGAAATAATTTTTCAACATACTTTCTATGCTACTCAAGATTATCTTTCTATTTCTACCACCACATCAACGACTAGTATTATCACAAATTACATTCAATGCATTAAATTTTGTGATTCTTTAAATTAGAAAGATCTGTGTTGACTTAGCTTAGACTATTTAAAGATACTGATTCCAAAAAGATTCATCAAACATTATCTTTATTGATTTACAAGAGAGAGAACAAAATAAATGAGAAACTTATAACATAGTAAACAAAGAGAAACTTGTGATCTTACACACACATATTCTGTAGGAATAATGAATTAATTAGAATATATATACAACAATCTGAATCCCCCCTTCTTTAGTTAGAAGTCTTATCAATCTCAAAAGTAGGAATCCTGTGTACAAATAGATGTGATTAGGGAGATCCTCTTTATATAGAGATATGGGACACATTTATACAATACTTTCAATGTGCCCCATCTTTTTGGCCTATATAAACATTCACAACATTTTTAAATGCATAGAACCTCAGAGAGAAAGAGGACACTCCCACTAGTGGACACCTCTCTACAAAGGGAAGTTTTCATATTACCAAATTCACTATTTTTGCTATTTAGTAACTCTCTGGTAAGAGGACACTTCTCTCTAAAGGACACTTTTGCTCTGTATTTAGGTGTCCTCTACAGAAAGGTTCTACTTTATATCGGTAACTAGGTTCATAGTTAATATCAAATACAGTAAAACCCCTCTATAGTGAACCCCATTGGGACGGGACTTTTGGTTCACTATAGCCACGGTTCACTATAGCCACGGTTTGGGTATTTAAATTTTTTTTTAGGATATAATTAAAGGGCATGCGCAAAAAAAAAAAAAAAGAGGCTACCTCTTAATATTGGCTGCTTTTTTTCCCCCTAAATTAACCTATTTCTATATATTAAAGCTGTATATTAAAATAAAAACAAAATCATGTGAAAATATTGCCTTTTGATCAGTTCCTCTGATAATTTAATTAGTATAAATGCAACCTGCCCCCCCATATGTCAAAAAAATCCAAGAAAAGAATACCTTATTTATAAAAATTAAATAAAAACTTTATTAATAATATTTTAAAAGGTATAAAAATATATTTTAAATAAATATTATTATATTACAATATAGGATACAAAGGCTTACTTGAAGAAGTCTGTTATTTTTTCTGCTTTAACATATTCCTCATAATGACACTGACGATAGCGGCAATAGTTGGGATTGATTCCTCTTTGTAGCATTTTTTTTTTATAGTCTTCTTTTTTGCCATATCGTAGAAATGCAACTTTTGCTCATTTTCATTCTCTTCCGAAGTTCCGCTTGCGATGTACCACTCTCAATAGCTTTTATGATGGTTAATTTCTTTTCAAGTGATATCTTGGTACGAGCGACTTTTTCTTTGGCACTTACATTATATTTTAAAACTGGTTTTAATAATTTAATCATGTTTTAAGGAATTTTCCTAATATAGAGTTAAGAAATTTAGTTTTCAATAAGGCATGAAAAATTTATAAAAGTGCGCAGTATAAAAATAGAATGTGAATAAAAACATCCAATGTTGCTAAATTCTTTGTTTTGATTTGTGATCTGTGAGCTAGAGCTCACACAAAATTTTAATTAGATTTGAAAATTATAATTTTGGAATTTTATAATTAAAATTAAAAGTTCGTTATAAGCATGGTATTTTTGATAGAATTTAATATTTTGGGACCAAAATTGGGTTCGTTATAGCGATAGTTCGCTAGTTTGAAAAGTGAAAAGTTCGTTATAGCGATGGTAATTTTAATGGAATGGAATGCGGATTTTCGATGGGTTCGTTATAAGGGAAGGTTCGTTATAGCCATGGTTCGTCTTAGCGGGGTTTTACTGTATATGTATGGTTTTTTCATGAAATAATTTATTAATCAAGATAAATTTGGTCTAAATATAGATTGTTTATATATTAGTCTGTGAAATTCAAAACAGTAGTGTAAATCTATTTAGAGATTTAAAAAAAAAAATATATATATATATACAATGTTTTTTGAAAATAGAGCAATCCATATTTAATTCATTAGAATGTATTTTAAATGATTTCAACTGTGATATTATAACACTCTGTGGCACTGAGTTTGTGTATACAAAAATGTAATGCCTCGATAAAGGTTGGCGTTCAGCCAGCTGAAATATTGGCAAAATAAATATTTTATTAAATCCAATATATGCCTTTATTATCTAATATACAATGTTTATAATTTCCAAATTGATATAATAAGGCATAGATTCCTGACCAGCTTGGTCAGTGACACCTTAGATAAATTTTGACTACATATAAAAATAAATTTCCAAAAATTTGATGTTAAATTAATACCCTATATGTATATTTGAGAGTCCATTTGATTGTTGATCTTTAGCATTACAGATTTTACATTTAGTTTGAATGTGATAGTATATAAATTTGATATAGACTGACACACCTGTAGAATTTGTGAGATCAAACCTGGAAGCAAACACTGCTAATATGGGAAGAGAATACAAGAATGTCTATGTATATATCATATAATGGTATTGAGGTTGGCATAGGAAAAAAAAAGGTTGATAGAAAAGTGGAGGCATGAAATAACTCGATCAATCAGTGCTTAATCTTCATATTGGTAATCATTATTTTTTTGCTGGGAGGAAATTGATAAAAATGAAGAACGCCTCTCCTGTCAAAATAAATGATAAAACTAAATGTCTTATATTGACCATCTTTGCCAACTAGCAGACTAAAGTCGATGACAAAGCTGCAACACCAGCTTTGGCAAACTGAGAAGCGCCCACCTCCAGGTGGGTTTCGAGGTAATGGCTCTTGTCAGTCCAGGGTAGGCTCTTTTTCATGAGATCCACAAAGGATCAAATGAAATCTTCCCAATTTGCCAAAGAGGTGTTTAGCTGGTAGCATGGCTAGGCCAAATCTATGTCTGCTAGCTTGCGGAGATAGTCAATGAAGATGGCGCTTAGTTTTAGTGTCTATTTTAACAAGAGAGGCAACCATTATTTTTATAGATCAATTTCCTCTTGGAAAAATTTCCATCCATAGTTTGGCCATATATTTGGCATCAATTTTTTTGTTATTATTATTTTTTCACAGGGAGCTAGCTGCTATTCATGGTCATATGATAAAAACTAATTTGCATTCATCTGACCTTATCACAGGGTCAGTGAATTTTTTGCAGAATTCCCACCCTATGAAACATTCCTAACATGCCTGTTCTGTATATTTTTAATCAATTTTTCACAAATTCTTTGAATTTCCAGGGAAAATTTAAAGCCATACATAACTGATGCTAGCCTTGATTATGTTATGAAATGCGCACATATTATAGATAAGTTTGATAAAATATTATTCGGATCCCTATATATATAAAAGTCAGTGTATGTATGTATGTGGGTATCTATGACGGCTATACATGTCCACAATACGTAACTAATCTGACTGAAATTTTAACAGTAAATATAGAGTAGAATCTGGAAAAACTTATAATGAAAATTTCAGGTCTCTATCCCGAATATTCTTCGAGTTATTTGCAAATTGCGTTGCAAATTTGCCTTTTCGCTCGCAAGCAGCGCCTCTAGCGGTGAAGATGGGAGGTAATATCAGCTGAGCTAATGTACATGTAAAACGTGTTTTGGCAGGACATAGAGAAAAATCTGGAAAATATATTTATCGGATTTTTAGCCAATAAAAAATTAAATTGACAGGTTCTGGGCAAAAATAGTTGTTTTTTTTAGTCAGAAAATGATGATGACAATATTGCTGTATCATGTTTGATTATCAGATACAAAATTATATCGGGGAAAAAAATTCCAAAAAGCTGAGACCACGGGTGAAGCCAGTTCATTTTTAGTGTGCAGGAACAAAATTCTAACATAAAAACATTCATTCGAGCAGAAGACACAAAGCCAGATCATCTCTTTATAAAAATATTGCTTCTCTGACACAAAGTTTGGAGTGGGACGTTTTACAAGAGTGACATCGACGGCGCCAATTTATAATTGTAACGAATAGTATTTGAATAAAAACATTTAATCGGGTAAAACCTGGGCGTTGCCCGGGTCATTCGGCTAGTTATAAATAAATGGCAACAAAACCAATCCAAATAAGAAATTGACACACAATTCTTCAGTAAAAGCATTGTTACTGAAACATATCATAAAATTTACTTATTCAGACTTGTCCTGTTACCTTACAATTCTGATCTGTAATCCACATTGTGCCTCTTCAGTCTGTTCAGGTCACCAAGGAGGGTTAGAAAGGTGGTTGAGACAAACATGGCTTATGGAAGAGTTTTTACCATATTGAGAAAAAGTGGGCTGCAGGGTGAACTAACTGTGGATCTCGCATATAAATGGTTTAATTGTCAGTGAGATTTACAACATTGATCCTACTATGAAGAATGAAGAGAGATTAAAGTGGTGTGGAATTAGAAGCTAGGAAGAGGTAAAGAGAATTGGGTAGAACAGGGTGAAATGGTGTTCCTTAGAGATGACACTTACTTGATGTCTAGATTAAATGGAGGAATAGTTCTGATAAGTGGAATCCTGGTATCTTCTAGTTGAATTATATATTTTGTTGATAAAATGATTGAGAAAAGGGCTGAGGTCCTTTTTGGAGAATGATAGATCCTTGATGATAAGTAGTCTCTCTCTATCGTGTATTCACCTAATATTTAATTTTACTAATAAAACTTAGTTTAAATAGAAAATGTGGAATAGCCCACTGTAAGAACTGCATATGTGCAGTCTAATTTTGTTCATTCAACACCCCAGGGATCATAATTTTTGATTGAGTTAAAAAATAGTCTGTGTTGAATTATAGTTGGTTATAGAAATTCATCATGGCATTCATTGCTAGTAGACATTTTTATAGGTCATTGTTGTAACGGGAGTGTTGAATTATAGCTAATTAAATTAAATAGGCTGGTTGGGACTAAAAAATGTTGAATTAAAGATAATATTTTAAAATGGAAACAGGATTTGAAAAATTGTTTGAAATAAAGTGTCTTAAATTATAGTAAGTTGAATTAAAGAGGTTATATACTATATATGTAGTCTAACCTCTTTAATTCTATACAAAGGGATCAGAGCTTTTTTGGTTGAATTGAGTTAAGGGTTGAATTAAAGTTAGTTATATGATATGACAACATTCACTGCTAGTGGACATTTTTCTAGGATAACCAAATATATAATTAAAATATTTTTTTTTTTTTTTGCTTATCCCTAGTACACGTGGTACAGGCCATGATAATCATGGTGGGTAGTTAGCGACTGCTTTTTACTGTAAGCGCACCACATGTCTACACATGTGAAAGCAGTTCGACTTTGCACTTACAAATGTGCCAGAGCCCTGTTTGGTTACTTGCACTCGCTGGTGGGGTTGGACTTTTGCAAGAATCGGGGGGCCATTGGAACATTTTTTTTTTTTTAAACATAAAAAGTGTCCAATGCGGGGATCGAACCCGGGTCGTAGTGGTCGAAACCAAACGGTTTAACCAGCCTTCCACCGACCCCCCAATTAAAATAATAACTTTATAAAATACTGTTGTAATATATTTTAATTAATAATGTGAAATTTTGATACCTTATTGGAGAACTTTTTTATTATTTTTTTTTCTGAATGTTTCATGATTACCTTTAAGTGATGCATTAATACAGTTGTATTGAACAAAGGAAAAATTACAAATATTATTTTAATACAAGTGAATAAATGCAATGGGAATAAAAAGCGAATAAATTGAGAAAATAAAGAAAAGGCTAAAAGGAAAAGGCTCTGAAACACTGTTCACATCTGTAATTTAGCAGCCGCTGAAGTTAGGCCTAAGTCGTTCAATGTTGGCACAGATATTTTCGCAGATCCAGTACACCATTTTTATATAAATATAATCAATTTGACTCAAATTCTTTATAATTGCCAGTGATAGAAACAATACAATAGTATAGCAGTCTGGTAGAGCAAACTGACTAAACTACTAGGAGGGCTGACAATTGATGAGCCAGGCCCTCGCAAATAGTTTTCCATGTTAGTAAGAGACAATGGAAAATGATTTTAATTGAAATTTTAAGCAAAGAATATGTAGAATGTATCAAATCTTAACTAAAGGACAAAACTGTTATAAGACACTATTAGAATTATAGATAAGAATCACAAAGAATGTAAAATGACCAAATCCAAAGACTGTGTGTGTGTGCGTGACAGTATGTAAATAGAGTTAACAGACAAAAGTACTGAATATGCCTGTGAAATGATTTGTCTGAATATGTAATATTGTCTGAAATGAGCTCTACCCACCTAAATTATGGATAATATGAGGTAGCATTAGGAATATAATCTTTGACCAGATTGTTTTTACTCTCTGGTAGCTGACTTAATTGATCACCACACACCCGCCCACACACCATCTGCTTCAATCGGAGGGCATCAACCTCCAAATTAAGAGGAAGACAAAAGCCTGGGTGAAAAATTCAAATAGGCAACACAATATATTTCCTAGTAACTGGTACAGAATAAACATTTTTGTTCTTGGTTTTTAAAATTATTTTCCTATATTGAAAGAGACAATTGATTTAATTATTTTTAACATTTCGTTGGACTTTGAAATTTTGAAACATTTTGAGACTTAATGAGAGCTTTTTTCTAAAATTCTGGAATAAGGTCCAAATCATTTAACTTGTGTTTATTTTTTGCTATAGAGTATGTAATATGTATGGATAAAATCTTCCAATAAGGTGGCAGAGTTCCTCATTGTGTCTCTATTATTATTTCAGGTCAATTAGTCCTAAGACTGGGCTGCCACTTCAATCAGGCTCATCCTCATCTATAGCCATAGTCTTCTTGTGGTAAGACGTTGAGTTTTTGCAGTGTCCATTCATTGAGGATTTTTAATCATAAACAATTCCTTACTGTCTGTCACATTGTCGGATACTTCAATCATTGATACAGTATAAGCTCGTCAATTTGACACAATAAATCTACCATGTTTTTATGTCCTGACCTGCCTATTAAATCACAAACGTTAATTCGACCTAACAATAATTCGACCAATTTTTAAAATTAAAATTTTGACAATATTAAATAATAATTGTTAAAATACAAATTTATTGATAAAAAAATGATACTTTGGCATAGGGGACACAGCGACCATAGTGTTTGTGTACTGTGCTTAAAAGTGTTACAATGCATTACAATTTAGGGTGTCGATTAAAGAGGTTGTACTGTAATTCCCTACTGCCTATCACATTGTTGGATTTTTCAATCATAGACAAATCCTTACTGTCTGTCATATTGTTGGCTATATCATCATAGATAACTCTTGTCTGTCACATTATTGGATATTATAATCATACACAATTCCTTACTGTCTCTATCACATTGTTGGATTTTTCAATCAAAGACAATTCCTTACTGTCTGTTACATTGTCACAGATATTACAAACATAGAATATTGCTTTCTCTTTCATATTGTCATCAGATATTACAATCACAGACAATACTTTTCTCTCTGCCACATTGTTGGATACTTCAAAACTAAACAATCCCTTACTCTCTGTTACATTTTTGGAGTTGCTAGCATAGACAATTCCTTACCCCCTGTTACATTTTTGGATGTTGCTAGCATAGACAATTCCTTACTCTCTGTTACATTTTTGGATGTTGCTAGCATAGACAATACCTTGCTCTCTGCCACATTGTTGGATACTTCAAAACTAAACAATTCCTTACTCTCTGTTACATTTTTGAATGTTGCTAGTATAGACAATTCCTTACTCTCTTACATTTTTGGATGTTGCTAGCAGAGACAATTCCTTACTCTCTTATAATAAAAGAAAATATGCTCTGTTTTGTTATAACCATCATTTTAGTTGTCATTTAATAACAATATTTTTAATCATAATAAAATTAATATAAAAACTAATAAACCTATTTTTATTTGAATTTCTGTTTATAAAACCTAATTCGGTGATCTTTTAAAGATCGATTTAAGGTAGGAAAATGAGAAGAGTTTGTCAGATATTTCTGAAATGTTCTATTATAAAAGATAAAAATTTAGTTTAAATATCCAAAAATACCCAAGAGTAAAAAAGTCTTAAATTTTAATGGAAAATTCTCAAAATTAAATGAATTAATATGGAAATGGGTTTACAATGCACCAGTAAAACAAGTGCTTATCACTATTGTTCTTTTGACGATACCAAATAATATAATTAAAAGCTTATTGATTAAGCAATTACATGATGAGGTGCAAGAAGAAAGTGAAGCCATGAAGCTAAAGCCATGAAAATAATGCTATTCTGAAAATCAAAGTTGAACAAAGATTATATTTAATGAATGAAGACATTAATATGTGAATGTTACTTTTTTTTTTTTTTACAAATAAATCAAACTTCTACTGTCTTTACTGTGACGAAAAAAATATATTGAGAGGGCTTGGCTCATCAGTGGTGAACCCTCCCAGTGGTTTCGCCAATTTGATCTACCAGACCGCCTCTTTAGAGCTCTAATACTATATTGGATCAATCTGCTTTTATATGCTACACTGAATGGTGAAATCTTAGAAATGGTATTTTAGCAAACCAATTTGATGAAAAACAAAAATATAATTTAAAAGAGAGAAAGAGAGGTAAAGAGAGAAGTTTATCAAATAGCTAAATCTAATTATTAAAAAATTGTTAATCTATATTTATATACAGTATAACCTCTCTCGTTAATTCGACACACCCCAATTCTACACTTGGCGATAATTCGACCATGTTCCGATGTCCCGACCTCCGGCCTATCAAATAACAAACCGTAATTCGACAGTATCGATAATACGACAGTTCCGATAGTTTGACCATTTTAAAATTCGAATTTTGACAGTTGAATGTTATTTTAACAACAATTTCACCACTAAAAGGTGACGGCGGCGAGCGGCGGGCGGCGATATGATTGTGCATGCTCACTTTTGGTTTCTGGTTAGTTTAAGTTTCACTTTGCAGTGCCGTTGCGCAATTTTGCGGATGTTATTGTTTTTTTTTTTACGCTGGAATTTTGGCATCATGCGCTAACTAATAATAATAATAATAATAATATTTTTTTATTTTTAACATTGAAATATTTTAGCTATTTTAAAATTTATAAATAATTTCTTTTTAAATAAATAAATCTTTATAAAATGATCCAAAATGATTATGATAACATTTTAATTCAATATTCCATTTCTGTGTTAATTTAAATAAATGAGTGGGGCAAGAATGTCAGGTTCTGCCAAAAAAGATTGGAAAGGTAGTCAGTATCACCAGCTCACTTATGTGGAAAAACTGAAAATTATAGAAGAAATAGAACAAGGAAAATCACATAGTCAAGTTTCCAGAGGGAGAAATATTCCACGGTCCACCATTAGCACAATGCGCTAACTAATAATAATAATAATAATAATATTTTTTTATTTTTAACATTGAAATATTTTAGCTATTTTAAAATTTATAAATAATTTCTTTTTAAATAAATAAATCTTTATAAAATGATCCAAAATGATTATGATAACATTTTAATTCAATATTCCATTTCTGTGTTAATTTAAATAAATGAGTGGGGCAAGAATGTCAGGTTCTGCCAAAAAAGATTGGAAAGGTAGTCAGTATCACCAGCTCACTTATGTGGAAAAACTGAAAATTATAGAAGAAATAGAACAAGGAAAATCACATAGTCAAGTTTCCAGAGGGAGAAATATTCCACGGTCCACCATTAGCACAATTTTTAAAAATAAATTCACCATAAAATCTGACTTTTTAAAATCTAATTTTAGCTCTACTTTGAAACATGATCGTGACGGGGGATTCCCAGAGATTGAAGAAGCCCTATTTAGGTGGTAAGGCAGGCAAATGCCATGAAACTTGCCATAAATGGCAATATCTTGAAAGAAAAGGCTATACTCTTGGCCTTGAAAATGGGTCAAGATAATTTTGAATCTAGCAACGGCTGGCTAGAAAAGTTTAAGGCCAGAAGGAATATTGCTTTTAAACGACTTCATGGAGAAGCTGGAAGTGTGGATGCCAATAGTGTAGCCACCCGGAAAGGTGAGATTAATCCTTCACTTTTAGCTAAATTCAGCCCACAGGACATTTTCAATGCTGATGAAACAGGGTTATTTTATAAACGTTTGCCTAATCAAACAATGACTATCAGAGGTGAGAAATGTGAAGGGGGTAAGAAGTCTAAAGAGAGAATTACAGTGTTGGTATGCTGTAATATGGATGGAAGTGAAAAACTGCCTTTACTTTATATTGGGAAATATAGAAGACCGCGATGCTTCCATGGCATGAATATTCTCTCAAATTATCATTTTAATAAAAAAGCCTGGATGACTGGGGCAATTTTTACAGATTGGCTGAAAAAATTGGACCAAATATTTAAAAGAAGAGAAAGAAATTTTTTATTAATTTTAGATATTTGCCCAGCCCCACCAAATACCTGAAGAATTACAGAACATTGAAATAAGATTTTTGCCCTCCCTAACTACAAGTGCATTACAACCCTGTGATATGGGTATCATTAAAGCCCTAAAAGACCAATATAGGAAACGAATGATATCTCACTTGCATGGAAGAAATGCTCAAGTACATTTACTCTTTTCAATTAGCTGGCTAGAGGCTGCATGGGTTGGGGTTAGTTCTTCCACAATAAAAAATTGTTTCTCTCATTCAGGATTTGTGATGGATGAAGCAATGGAAGAAGTTGTTGAAGAAGAAATGAACAGATGTTTTGAGGCATTGAAACAACATCAAGCCATTGATGTCAACTATATTGACTTCTTGGAAGTTGATAAAGATGTGCAAGTTACTGGGGAACAGTCCATTGAAGAAATTGTAAAGGAGGTAATGGGAAAAGAAGAAGATGAAGAGGTAGAGCCAACAGAAAAATATTTAAACAAAACATCAATAACATCTGCAGTGGATGTCATTAATACAATAAAAACTCTTTGTTTTTTAAAATACATTTCTGAGGAAGAAAGACATGCATGTCTTTTAAAAATAGACCATCTGGAATACATCCTGAATAGGATTTCAGAGAAAAAGCAGACATCTATATATATATATAAAATATATATATATTTTAAATCTTGATTCTTTTCAAGTAATATTTTTAAATTTTATTTTTATTTTCCATATTTATTTTCTTTCAACTATTATTCAATTGGAATAAAATATTATTTGTTTCGAAAATATCTATTAATGCCATTTTTTCCTGATACTAAAAGTAAATCATGAAAATAAAAAAATAAATATAAAAAAGTACACACACAATGGTTTCAATTGATATCATTAATTTATATTACAAAGCTACTTATAAAAAAATATATATATTTTCGCGAGTTAGATGTTTAGCTAATATTCTAGCCTTAATTCAACACTTCCTTTAATTCAATCGAAAGCTCTGATCCCTTGGGGTGTTGAATTAAAGAGGTTCGACTGTATATATATTTTTATAATTTTAAAATGTATAAGAAATATAATTTCTCTCTCAAGTAATGTACTTTTAAAAAAAAAAAAAAGATTAAGGAAGTGTGTAAAATATATATACAATATATAAAATATATAGATTACAAATCAAATGAAATAATGAGCCTATTGTTTAAATATAAAATTTTAATAAATAAAATGATATGCTAAATATTAAATTGCTATTTCAAATGAATGAAATATTTTGTACTTATAAAGAACTAGCCGAATAACCCGGGCAATGCCCAGGTTTTACCAGAGAGAATTTTTCCCAGAATGAGTATGTATAAGCCAACCAAGAATTCAAAGGCCGAGTATAGATAAGTAGAATGCCTGATAAGTAGTAGAGTAGAAGGGCATATAAAGTGTAGGGGAATATATATATACAAATGACTTCAGCAAGGAAGGCTTCCCCACCTTGAGAGAGTCCTCCTCCAGACAAGGAGGGGGTCTTCTTGTACACTCCTCAGTTCCACGCCGAGGAAGTACCTATAGGTGCGCGTCTTGGCAGACGCCAGGATGGCCAGGTCGTCATCGTCTAGACCATATGTAGGCCATGATAAGTAGTAGATGCATAGTGGTCTGGTCGATTAAAACTGACAAAATCACATCTGCCAATTTACCACCGATGAGCCATGCCCTCCAAATATTTTCCATTGCAGTAAGAGCAGTAGGAAGCATTTTATTTGTATAAGAAAAAAAAAAATCTTACTATAAATGGTGTTCTTGTGAGTGTATATTCATGGATTTGTTTGATAAATGTTCCAGCTATTGACGCCTTTATTGATAATCTTCCAAATCTTTTCATGTTCTGCCTGCAGTACATCATTCTCATTAAACTTGAGATGTTAGTTTGCAACTCCGCCTTTGCCGGTCCCAAGCCCGGATGAAAATGTAGGAGGGGGAGCAGTAACAAGTTCGCTAAAAAACCTGGGCTCAGCTGGCCTGGCTGATAGTACCCTGTAAGGGCTCCTAATCTAGGGATACAGGATGAGCAGTTTTTACTCCATGTTAGGAGCAGCTGCACATGGCGTCTGTTCCTCATGTCAGAGGCGGCCATTTCTTTTGGAGCTAAGTCGGCCTGCCACTGAGTAGTGCTCCCAGTCTTAATGACAAAGGCAGACTCATTCTACTTCACCCAGTCATGATGGTTGTCAAAAAGACACCATCAAGGGACACAACTTGATACCCTAATATGATTGAGTGGAGATAAGAAAGAAGATGTTAGTTTGCCATTGTTACCTTTTGGTCAGCCTACTGTCTTGATAGCCTTCATCTCCACCTCTTTTACCAGTTCTGGGTTTTTACCGCTGCTTCTGGGATGTTTATTGTCTAGATCAACCACTGAATACTAAAGCCAACACTGCTCTAGGTGAAGTAGAGACCAGTGCATTAACTTCTGGTTTGATGAGCACATAACTCTATCCTAGGGATCCCAGGTCAAAGAACCACCTTCTATTCTTATCTTCACTATCATATTAGGGTATCAAGCTTGTAGAGCTTGAGACTTTTGATGGTGTCTGCTGGGGGGATGAGTAGAGCTCATCAATGGATGAGCCAATACAGTCAATTATGTGGTTTGACAATCATCATGACTGGGTGAAGTAGAATGCATCTGTGTCATTAAGACTGGGAGCACTACTCAGTGGCAGGCCGACTTAGCTCCAAAAGAAATGGCCGCCTCTGACATGAGGAACAGACGCCATGTGCAGCCGCTCCTAACATGGAGTACAAAAGCTGCTTATTCGGTATTCCTGGATCAGGAGCCCTTACAGGGTACTATCAGCCGGGCCAGCTGTGCCCAGGTTTTTTAGTGAGCTTGTCACTGCTCTCTCTCCTCTTTTTTAATCTGGGCTTGGGAATGGCAAAGGCGGAGTTAAGAACCTCCAAAGTTCTAATAAAGAGGTCTTTTGACGGATCACCCTAGATGGTTGATCCAATGTTGGGGACTAGAGATAGTTTTGGTAGGTCTTGCTTCCATCCTTGAAGTGTTTCTGAAGTGCCCTTAATTATGAGAGCATGGTACTGTCCAGATTATATTCCATGATTTCTCAAGGAAGCCTTGTTCCAGTTGTACGTTCCATACTTTTGTTATTATTATTTTTAAAACATAACTCACAGCCCCATCTATCTGTGAAAAATGTTAATTCTGTCATAATTTTTAGTATTAATTATTTTGTTCTCTCTCTATCTCTATTTATTATTATTATTATATTTTAAATAGGTAAAAATAATTAACACAATACTACTACTAATAATAATGATATGTTCATTTTGGTATTTACTGTCCTAATTTTGAATAGGGGGTCTTATATTCATTTAAATAGATGGTATTCCAAAGGACTGCCTCTTTTGCCTCTAGCATCCAATGGGATTGAATCCATTGGAGTATGCTAGTGCTCTCCTGATGGCCTCTTGTTTTATTAGTTTATGATGAGCTAGGTATGGTGAGGATAGGTGAAAAAATAAACTTTTTCTAAAGGTACTTTTCCCACCACCTTTGTTTGGTACTATCCTATTTATTAAAGGTTGCCAATTATTGTCAATTCTGGCCAAGGAGGCAAAGAACTTTGCCATCATTGCAACTCTCTCTGTCATCAAAGTAAATGACCAAATAAACAAGGAAGAATCCACCAATGACCTTGCTACCAGGTTTAAAATTGCAAATAAACCTTTTTTTTTGTTATTTTTTGTTTCAAACTTTCCTTCACTTTGGTAGAGATAGGTAGAGATAAACATCGGGTTGTTGAGGGTTGATCACCTTACAGTTCCTGTGAGATGATAGAGAAATTATGTTGTTCATTCAGTTTACCCACGTAATGATGCCAGCAGTTACAAGGTCATCAGTTCCCTCCCTCCCATACTGAGCAGCTCTTCTTCCTTCAGCCACTTCCTTTCCTAGAACCAAACTTTTTTGATTGATCTGAACAAACTTAACTTTAAATAGAATACATTAGCGTGTAATCTACAGTATAACCTCATCAATAGTTTTTTCGAATCCCAATCAGCTTATTTACCATTATTTAACAGACTATAATTCAACACCGACTTTTCAATTCAACCATAAAATTCTGACCCCTGGGCTATTGGATTAAAGAAGTTAGAGGACTGTATATACCATTCAAGACACCAACTTCCTTTTTCAACTAAAATAAGTTCCTATTGTCCATAAAGAGATGGTGGCATTAGTGAACCCTTCCAGTGCTTTTACCAGTTTGATTCTCCATAATGCTCCAATACACTCTTTAATTCAACAACCCAAGTGATCATATCTTTCTCTTGAATTACAACAACAACAACAAAGCCTTTATTTAGGGCCTCTCACCCTATGCAGGATTCGCCAGTTCACAAGGGATGGGGAGAACACTGTGTGGCCTTTTTCCGGGATATAATCCTGTGGAATCCAAATATCGCCACCGCTATATACCTATTCTTTGATATTTCATTAATTAGTCCCGGAAATGAAGGACAAAGTTGCCCCGTTTTATCATTTAGTTTTCGTCTTTCCTCAGACAGAGCAGCACAATCAAATAAGTAGTGCAACATCTCCATTGTTATTCCTGATCTACAGAAAGTGCATTTCAGGTCTTCACCCCTCATTAAAATCAGATGGTGTTCTCTGAAAAAAATTGAAAGGGTTCTAAATTGTGCAATTAATCTGTTGACAGGAAAAGGGAGTTCACTTAAGAAATATTCTTCGGTGGTAAACGTTGTATATATGTCTCTATAGTGGGAATATAACTTTGATTGGGTTATTCTTGTTAAGTCATTTTGTATTGTTTGCTCTTTCGCAGTTCTTAATATTCCTGGGATCTCATTCCTTAGTGAATCAGGATCATTACAATAAGTAAGCCACGAGGATCCGTTATTATTGAGTAAATTGCTTAATTGTTTTATAAACCCGATGGGCGCACCTGTAGCACAGGATATTTGCCTCATTCTATTTAAACATATTCGAGGCAATCTATTTGTATCCATACTCAGCACCCTCAGCCAGTATTTCAATGTCAATTTCAGAGCTGTTATTATTAATGAGACGCGGCCTGTTCTGGTCTTATTATGTATCCTGGTGTATATCTTGGCAAATTCAAGAACCTACGAATAAATGTATCTTGTATATGATCCAATAAATCTTTATGCTCTGTTGCCTAAATTGGAGCAGCATACATCAAAACAGCCATCACAATAGAATCAAACAGTTTCATTGCAGAGTTTAATGAATTAATTTTTGATTTTGCTAATATTGGGTTGTAGCATTTATTGCCGCAAGTGCTTTTTCTTTGAAAAAGTTTGCGGCTTGAGTGGTTTTAGTTGTACTGACCAGAGGGTATCCCAAGTAATTATATCTTCTTGTTACCATTAGAGATTTACCATTCCAGTACCATCTATCTTCTCTTGAGGGTTTACCACCATTGCGGAATACCATAACCTTCGATTTGGACTCGTTCAGTGTCATATAGTTCTCACCAAGATATTCTTTCAATATATTAATCTTTTTTTGGAGGTTTATCCTCGACTCCTCTATAATAGCAATATCATCTGCATACATCAGCAGGTGAACGTCACCAAATTCAGGCAGGTATACACTCGTCAGATCTGAGTTGTCATACATTTTAATCAGGTCCGTCATGAATAATATAAAAGTAATGGCGATAGTGGCTCTCCTTGTAAAACGCCGGAATGTATCTTGATATTTTCTGTAATTGATCCCCTCCATCTGACTGCCACAGTCACCTGTTCGTAGTAATTTCTAATTGCGTGTATAAATTGATAGCTTACGCCCAGATTGGTTAATTTCTTCCAAAGTAATGAGTGAGGAACTGTATCAAATGCTTTTCTCAAATCAACAAAAAATACATATAAATTTCCTCTCTTTTTCCTCAGTGATAGTTGTATTAGTGGTCAATGTGAATATCAGATCCACACACGATCGACCCCTTCGGAAACCCGCCTGATTTTCTGGAATGACGTTACTTCTTTCTACCCATTCATTCATTCTTGATCTTAGTATTGTCGTAAAAAGTTTCGATAAATTGCTTATCAGTGCTATACCACAATAATTTGAGGGGTTGTCTTTGTCACCGCTTTTAAAGATTGGATGTATGATCGATTTAGTCCATATTGTAGGATAGTGTCCCATTATCAGAGCTCTATTGTAAAATTGTTCTAATAAACCCATGTATGAGTCTGGGAGTACTTTTATTATTTCATTGGGGATGTCATCAGGTCCACTTGCCTTGTTATTTTTCAAATCTCTGATTGCCCTGCCTATTTCTTCAGAAGTTATCTCTGGATCAAGTATTGGATCACTCGGCAAAATCCTCACTTTTATATTACAAATCTTCTCTTTTTTCTCAATACTCATTAATTCGCAATAAAAATCATGCCATTCCTGTACAGTAATTTCTCCTTGAATTTTTGTTGTTCTTTTAAATAGCGCAATGGTCTTTCAAAAGGACTTTGAATCTTTTATATATCTCAATATTTCTTGTTTTTCCTGAATATATTTCTTCCTTTTATCATCTAATAAACCGAGATATTTCTTTCTATGGAGAGCATAGCTTTTAAGGTCTTCCTTTCTGTTGGTTCTACGGTATTCCTTCAGACTTTCTTTTGTTAACTTTTTTATCTCGTAACAGTTTTTGTCAAACCATGGTTTAGATTCTCCGGGGGCACCCTTAGTTAAGTACATTATTCCTGATGTTGACATTGCCTCAGTAATTCTTTGAGTGAAAGTATTTACGGAGCTATCGAGATTTGATATTTTTACTACTTGCAATTCCTTTAATTCCTGTTTAAATGTCTTAATTCCCTCAGCTGTCCATCTGTATCTCGTAACACCATATTCTTCTACCTTGGATTTATTTTCATAGGTGTTTTGGAGTGTTATCTTCAGGGTAAGAGGAAGGTGATCTGAATACATCTGAGTTTCTATCCTGAAGTCTGATATTTTTTCTAGTATTCCTTGTGAAACTATGCAATAATCAATAGTTGATGAGCCTCTCTCCGAAGCATATCTAAAGTCTCCCTCTCTGTCTCCTGTTGATTTTCCGTTGATTATTGTCAGTGAATTGTCTTCGAGAAACTCGAGAAGTCCTTCAGCCAGTGGTGAAATTATTAGATCTCTTGCTTTTCTTTCGGAAACTCAAGAGAGTTGAAGATCAGTTGGATTATACAGTCCCCGAGCCCTCCAGTTCTAATATTTAAATCCCCAATTAGAATTAGTTCTTTCCCGTCAGTTATCTGTTTTTCCATATGTTTAGTTAATCTAACTAAGTTATTCTGGTACAGTTCGTTTGGAGGGAGATATACAAATATCAAGCAGGTGATAGGTTTTCCGGTTCTTATGTTTTGTGATAAGAAAATCGATATCCAAATGTTATCCTTTTCTGTACGGTGCAACCTGTAATGTCCCCCTTTTTTGACACCCACAATTATTCCTCCTGATCCCCTTCCCCTTTCTGCGGTCTTAATTGCCGGATGTTCAAAAATTTGGAAATCCTTTAATGTTATATTTGTGAGATTTATACACAATGTTCAAGTAAAGCGAAGATCTCATAGTTTTTAATGTACTCGAGAAGTGGAAAAACAGAGTGCATCCTAAAAAGTCCATTTATATTCCAGCTTATTATTGTGTTTACCGTAACTTTTGGGTTTTTAAAGCTAATAATCTTAAAACTTTTTTGTGAATCTTTATCTGTATGCATTTTATTTTGTAGTGTCTGTAAAGTTTCTGAGTTGTCAACATCAATTCGGGGCTGCGTCAACTGCTATGATGTAGAGCCTTTTTCACCAACCACTCTACCGTCAACGACTTCGTATTTTTGTCCATTTGCACATAGCTTATTGTCTCTTAATTTTGAGCGTATTCCTTTTTCAGATAGTTCTCTCTTAGAAATCAGGATGCGGCGTTGTTCTCGGGTCTTCAGAGTGTAATCTTTGTTTACAAAAATTTTATCATCTCTGAATTTGTAGGAATTCCTAAGTAGTACAAATCTTGTGATTTGTTTCGGTATTTCAACCAAAATTGGCGAGTTAGCTTTCCTTGAATATTGATGACAACGCAGTATTTCTGATTCAACTTGTATTTTCATCTTTTCATTTATCGCCTTAACTAATTTGCATTAAAGTTTCATCTGAGTTTTCGGCTTCGGGCCCTTTTATACCGTAAAATATAAGGTTATTTTCCCTTATTTTCCTGTCCAACTTATCACCATGATCCTCTAGACTTTTTATTCTTAAATCGTTTTTTGTGGCTAATTCCAAGCATGTTTTCTGTGAAGTTTCGATAACGGTTAATCTTTGATCCCATTCCTCGAACTTTTGTTCAATGTTTTGTAATCTTGTTTCTAGTCTTGCTCCTAAAGTCCTTAGCTCTGTATGGATTTGTTTAACAAGAGATTTGAGATCATCTTCAATAACTTCCTTTGTCTCAGTAGTTTGTACAGTTGACAGAGTTTGCTTTTTTGTAGGGGGCCCGGGGTTGAGTTCCACACCACCAATGATCAGTAGAATGGCAATCACTCTTATCAAATAGGCAGAAGAATACTTTTGAGTTAGCGTAAGGTAGCAGGATGAGTGCATTTTGTTATTGTAAGATAGTTTTTTGAATTCAACGTACTTCTCAACGAGAAATTTAGGCTCTTTAATGCAAATGATAAAAAACAATGCAAGTACTATGTATGTTAATTTAATCTTTTTCTCCTGGTGTCTGATTATAGAAAAACAGTATAGCTTTTGAGGCCATGGTATCCTCTGTAATCCCTGTGGTAAGATTATGTTTGGGGTATAGTATTACTAAGTTAATTATATCTTTATAATTAGGTTCATTAAATATTAAAGTAGATTATTAAAAGTTATTTACCGGGAGCGAACGCACATGCTGCTTGCAGTTTGGCCTCCTGGCGGCGAATTTCTCTTGTATTAATGTCAGTTAGATGATTTCATCACAAATTCACTGCTAGTGGACATTTTTCTAGGATAACTAAAAAAATAAATAAAATTATATTTTTAAAAAATACTGCTGTAAAATATATTGTAATTGATAATTTGAATTGATACCATTGGGGCTTTTTCATTTTATTTTTTTTCAGAATAAATCATGATTATTTTAGTGGTGAAAAGAATTGCATTAATGCCCTTTTGTGTGTGTGTGTGAACAAATGAAAAATTACAAATCTTATTTTAAGTGAATAAATGAAATGGCAAGGGGAAGCAAATAAAAATTTAGAAAATAAAGGAAAGTTAAAAAAATTATTAAATTTTATCTTTTAAAGAAATCTTTCAGGGTTACTTACTTTTAGGCTAGAACCCTATTTTAGTGTGCATTCTAGCTGATCAATCTGCAAAAGGCATGTATGTCTTTTCACTTCTGTATGTTATTTCAAATAGCAGAAATTTACTCTCTAAGACATCTAATTTTTTGCGCCGGTGACTAGTGGCTGCTTAAATGTTAGGCCTAAAATGTTCAGGAGAAACAAAAATCACATGACTTTGGCGCTGACATTTATGACTCAATTGTAACAGTTTTAAGCATGCTGCACATACACAAACTATGGCCGTTGTGCTCCACATGCCAAACTATTGTATTTTTAGAAATACATTTTTTGGTTAAATTAACGTTTGTTATTTGATAGGCTGGAGGTCAGGCCATGAAAACACATGATTATCGTAAGTGTTGAATTATCGTGTGTCGAATTAACAAGGTCATACTGTATATTGAAGTTATCTGCATATATAGCAAGGAATTCCTGGCAAAGGTATTTGAGGAAACTATGCACATAAGCTTTGAGGGGAAAGTAGAAATACAGACAAATATATTCGCTAGCACGCATGCAAAAAAATCTTCACCCCCAAATTACATTACAGCTTCACTTAAGCAACTACTCAGAGAACAAAGACAAAATGTCTGAATAACCCGGATTTTTACTTAACACAGGCTCAAATACTCATGTGCTAAATAACTACAGGATAATGTGGTTTAAGCTGCATAAATAGATTTCTGCATAGAACACAGGTTTTGCTGTTGAGATAAGGTAAGATAAATAAATAAATATATATAAGAATATCTCTCCAAAGACAAACTTGAGGATGTGTTATTTGTGGCATCTAATGATACATTGTCCCTGTTTCTATGTAAATTGGGAAATATGCCTTGTTGGTATTGTGTAGTGCTGTGGGTGTTTCACAAGTCTCCTTCTCACCATTCTTTATTCCTTTTTCTTACCTTCTACTTTCTACATGCAGCATATATAACCTTTATATTTACTACACTCCAACCTACTTTAACCCAATATAATTCAATACCTACTTTAATTGGAAGCACCTTTTCCATGGGTCTGACTATATGTTCTTTTTTTGAAAAGACAAACATTTATGCTGTAAAATCTTTGTTGGAAGTTTCCATTTGGTTCCAAGCAAAATACAAGATATGGTGACTTCAAAGACAAGCTAAATAAAATGGGTTTAAAATAAACCTAAAACTATTCTTTCTTAATCAACTTCAATGATGATCTCAAACAAAATAGGATATCCAACACATTAAGCCTTTATAGAGGCTTAAAAAATTGAGAAGTGAATGCGTTAGACAGGAAAACTCCCAAGACAGATTTTACTGTATAGATGTTATAATTGTATAAAAAAATATAGTCAATAATGCCCTGAAGTTATGTGATAGGCGAGAACAAATAAAATATCTTGTTGAATTTATGTATTATTATAAATCTTTGGTACACAAAACTGTGTGTGTAGCTTTTATCTCTTGTAGAAATGTTAATTGTGAACAAATAGAGCTAGCTACCACCACAGGGCAAGTGAGGCTAGTAGCTAGCATCAAACTATCAATAAAATTCCAAATTTGTATAAGTATCCTAAGTCAGAATATCACTTTATACATTTCAATAGCTTTTAAATTTATCTCCCTATATAATATCTTACATAGTTAAAAAAAAAACATCTCACCCATATTTAAACAAGAACTCATACACAATTAATAAACATCTTTCAACAAAACCCTACACATCATTTTATCAAATCTCACACACAATTCAACAAAAGCTTGTATATACAGTTTCAACTCAATTTCACACAGTTTGAACAAAATCTCTCGCACAATTACATCAATTTTATTCAAAATAAAATCAAAAATATAATTTCATCAAAATCTCACACATAATTTCAACAAAATTTCACATCAATAAAACCCCACTATAGTGAACTTGAATAGGAGTGAACACTTTAGGTTCATTATAGCCATGGTTTGGCTATTTTTAAAATTGAATAATTAAACGACAGTCATTTATATGGAAAAGGCTACCTCTTAAAAATGATCACAATTCCCTAAATTGACCTATTTACCATCATTAATGCTGTGTGTCAAAATAGCCACAGAATATCTTGTAAAAAGAATTTATTTAATGATAGATTCTTCATACAATCAACATAAGGTCAAGTCCTAAGCAATACTTTATTAATTTTATATTAAGAGAGAGAGATAGTATTTAAAAAATATAATTTTATTCTATTATACTCTATAATGTAAATTTTTACTTGAAGAAATCTCTAATACTTTGTTGCTTGAAAGCACTCTTCAAGCATTGCCTTTCAAATGAAGTTAATGAGTATTTTTATTCCATTTCCAATTTCCACATATTTTTCTGTAGACTATCTGTAATTAAACCAATGGTGGCTACAAAATCACTGTATCAAAATCATAGCATAAAAATAATGTTTTGATGTATTATAGGTGCTTTTATTTTGATTTATTCAGCCTATGGCATAATAGTTAGATATCGAACACTTCTGAGAGAGGATGCTAATGCGTACTATTGCAACAAAAATTGAGGTTGATTCCTTTTTGTAGTAATTTTTTTATAGACTTCTATTTGTATCTCTTATAGTATAAATTTTACATTTTCTTATTTCAACTTGTTCTGAAGTTTTGCCCGCTTTGTTTCACTTTGAAAAGCTTCGATAATAGCTTCCCCCCCCCCCCCCCCCTAGCGCTAGCTTGTTAATAGAACGTCTTTTAAAAAATTTTTCCTCATTTTGGAAGTCAATTTGCCTTTTTCTATATAAAATTTGACGAATGCAGAGAGATGTTCTATTAAACACAAGGTAATAAGACCAAATCCAAATAAATTAATAGTGTGTGACGTGTTTCGGTAACCTTGCTGTTACCATCATCAGACAAAAGTACTGTTCTTCTTCTTCTTTCTTATCTCCACACTGGGTGAAGTAGAATTGGTCTGCCTTTGTCATTAAGACTGGGAGCACTACTCAGTGGCAGGTAGACTTAGCTCCAAAATAAATGGCCGCCTCTGACATGAGGAACAGACGCCATGTGCAGCCGCTCCTAACATGGAGTACAAACGCTGCTCATCCTGTATTCCTGGATTAGGAGCCCTTACAGGGTACTATCAGCCGGGCCAGCTGAACCCAGGTTTTTTAGTGAGCTTGTTACTGCTCCCCCATCTCCTTTTTCATCCGGGCTTGGGACCGGCAAAGGCGGAGTTGACAAAAGTACTGAATGCATGTAAAGAAACAATTCCACCAAATTTATTGCTTTGAAATCGTAATCTGTGAGCTGAAACATACTTTAAATTTTGCTGTTTTAAAAATTGATCAAGTTAAGACTAAGTTCATTATAAGCCTAGTATTTTAATTTTTAAATATCAAAAAGATCAATATAACAATGGGATTTTCAATGGATTTGATTTAGAGATTACCTTAGGCTCATTATAGGAGAAGGTTCACTCTATCCCAGGTTGATTTTAGTGGGGTTTTACCGTAGTTTTAACAAACTGTGTCACACATAATTTCACACATTCTTTAATAAAGTCTTGTGTAATCTTCTACTTTTTAAATATAAAAACCAAATTATCTCATATTAGCCCTGTTTGACTTACCTGAATGGAAAGATGCCTTCAAGGCATTAAGGATATCTCTTTACCCACCTCTTTCTTACTTCCCTCATCTCTTGCTTATCTCCTTGACTGTCTCTACTAAACCAACTCACTCACTAACTGTGATCCCACCACCACGGCATGTGACTTGTTGCTCTGTTGTGTTCCCAGGGTGCATACCAGAAAAACCTGCACATTGCTCTAGGCAGTTACAGGGGGGGTTCTCTACCCAATGTCAATCAAATCGGTAACAATAGTATTGACCTCCAGGTTGGTATCTCTTCTGTGCATTCTCTCTCCCCCCCCCACAGTAAAACCCCTCTACCCTACTCCGATTTGTAGATGTAAACTGTGTACCACAGTCTCTGCAAACTATCAGACTTGAGTCCAGTGACCACACAGCCAGCAAGTTTGCAGAGATGGTCAACAGATGGCGCATATAGCTTTTGGCATCTATTTTGACTGGAAATGTGTCCTTTCATTTTAATGGTCACATTTTCTTTCCAGAAATGTTCCCATTTAAACAAGGACTGAGATTGAAACCAGTGATTCATATCTGTTAACTGCTGTCACACAAGGTGGTGTTTTAATATTTAGAGAAGATAACATCCATCAAAAGTTTAGTTTGGTATTGTATAGAGTCTATCATGGTTGAATCCCAGGAAGTGGTCTCTGTCATGTCAGCCCAGGTCATGATTTAGGTCTCTCAGGCTCACATGTAGTGCTGCTAAGTGCAAAAGTCGAACTACTTTTCGCAATGGGTAGACATGTGGTGCACTTACAGTAAAGCAGTCGCCAACATCTACCCACTATGATTATCATGGCCTGTACCATGTGTACTAGGAATAATAATAAAAAAAAAAAGGTGAGCTTTCTGACTATACACCAATATCTTTTCCTTAGACCTCTTATGACTTGGCAGTGCTATGTAGCTCATGTTGTTTAGTGGTGTATACGCTGAAATAAATAAACTTTGCTGAGCAGAATCAGTCTTAAGATATTACTGATGAGGTGACTTTTTTTTCAATAAAGAAGTCTCTTTTTTTACATTCCAAAAAGTTGGATTAGCAATCTTTGACTTTAATAAAGAAATAACCTATACTAAGCATAGACTATTTTAGAGGGGTTTTACTGTTCCTTCTTCCTCTTTGTTTTCTTGTTTAATATAATTGGTGTGTGTTGTTATGTTTAGCTTATTTGCTTGCTTGTGACTTATTAACTTTCTGCTTAATGCCCTCCTCCCTCCCCCTCTCTCTGTTCTTGCTCTATTCTCTTTGCCTGCTATTAATCTAACTGTGTGTGTGCCACTAATTGGGGATATTTCTCCTTTTTGTTTTAGTTTTGTCTTTTTCTACAAGCGCACTGTGTGTAATTGTGTCTTATTTTCTTGCTTAAGACTAGTTTACACACAATAATACCTCTATTACGTACCTTGATAATGTGAATTTTTCAATAATTAAAATTTTTTTGGTCATGTCCAAGTAACAGCTAAATTATTGGTTAAAAAATTGAATAATTAAGATTTTTTCGTCCTTTTTTTTCCCTCTGTTAATACAGTAGAGCCTCTATGAGAGAACACTCTGAAAGGACAGTTTTTATTGATAAGGCACAATTTGGATTATAGATTATAAACACAAGGTAAATAAGACCAAATCCAAAAAATTAATAGTGTGTGACAGTAACAACGCTTTTACCAAAACCCACATACTATCCATTTATTTGGATTTGGTCTTATTACCTTGTGTTGACAGTTTTTATTGTAAAAAAGGTCATAATTACTAATTAGCTGATCTCTGGTTTGAAGACCCCAATCTTCAACTAGGTGTTGTCCTTTTGATAGATCTAGAGATAGTTATAATCCAGGTTCCTGGAGAGCCAACTACTCATAGTTCTAGAGTATTGATTTAATTGTAAATAAATTGAAATTCATCATTAAAATAAAAAAAGAGGAAATTCTTAAAATATTTTACATATTCTGTTTATATATTTTTATTATCAATATTTCAGTCAAAACTTGAAAAGTAATTTTTGAAAAAAAGGAAGGGGGGTTTAATCAATAAGTATATATATATATATTTATACAATATATATATATCTATATATATAAAAATGAATGTTTGTATGTTTGTTGGTCTGTCTGTTTGTATGCACGGTATACAAATTCGCAGTAGTTCACTAATTCAAACCAAAATTTCCATACATAGGTAAAAAATAACGGGGATGACGATAGGCTATTTTAAAAAATATATAAATCAATTATTAAAACTATATATTCAAATTATTCTAATTAGCTCACGAGCAGCGCCCTCTAGAACGCGGTGGACCTGACGGCGGGGCGCGCCCATTGGCTGCCGGCGAGCACGTGGCTTCCCTGTGCGCGCGCATGCGCCGGGAAGCCACTTGCTCGCCGGCAGCCGACGGGAGCAGTCACTTGCTCGCCGGGAGTCAACGGGCGCAGTCGTTTGCTCGCCGGTAGCCAACGGGAGCAGTCACTTGCTCGCCGGGAGACAATGGGCGCAGACATTTGCTCGCCGGCAGCCAACGGGCACATGTTTAATGTGTTTGAATAATACATTTAATCATGTAAACCCGGGCGTTGCCCGGGTCATTCGTCTAGTATATATATATATATGTAGGAGTTATTTAAATTGTGTGTGTTTGGCAAAATTTAAAAATCAATATTTCATCCTTTTTTCTACGGATGTTCACTAATGTGTGTTTTTTTTAATTGGTCCCTTGAAACCGACAATTAGTCAAAAACCTGTTTCAGCCATTTTCCTTTTAAAGGATTTGATTAGGAATCGTGTGTTCAACTCTCTAATTTGTCTATCATTTCTCTAAATGCCTCAAGGCTGAAAAAAAAATAGAGACCTGTTTAAGGAGTGTGAAGTTTCTTGGAAAAAAAATGCACAAAAGAGGTTTAACTATATATACAGTAAAACCCCGCTAATACGAACCCTAGATAAAGCAAACCTTTCCTTATAACGAATCTACGGCGATTCCCAATTCCATTCCATTGAAAATACCATCGTTATAACTAACTTTGCAATTTTTAAAATAATGATCTACCCCTATAACGAACCTATTTTTGGTTCCAAAATGATAAAATCTATTAAAAATAATATGCTTATAACGAACTTAAAATTGTGATTTAAAAAAATTTTTAAACAATAAAATTTTGAGCATGTTTCAGCTCACGGATCGCGATTTCAAAACAAAAAATTAGCAGCATTCTTTGTTTTCATTTCCATTCTATTTTTGCTGTATGTTGTATAAATTTTTACACATCATACTTTTATTTAATAGAATATCTTTGGATTCAAAAATTTTGAAATAGAAAAAAAATATACAAATGGCTTCCAAAATAGAGAAAAGAAACAAAGAATGGCGTTCTAAAAAACAGTGGCAGCATGACCTTTTATAAGAGTTTTATATATAGTTTAACCTAGGCTAAAAATAATTCCAAATAATTTTAAAGCCAAAAATGGTTTGAATAACAGGTTTAAAACAAAGTTTATTCTATACTTCAGAAGAATGTGTGGAAACTGGAATTGGAAGAAAAAAAAACAGTGCTCTGTTTCTCACGAGTCACAAACAAATTGACTTCTAAATTCTCAAAAACAACCACTACAGTTCTATTTTTAGAATGGAAGCCTTGTTAGGTATATGACTCATTCAGGGTTCGCGGATATCTCCCCTGGCTGGCCGCTTTACTACCGATTTTTTGTTTGCAAATTGGCGTTTTTATTCGCAATTTTACCGATCGCGCTATCGTATCAACTTGTTTCGCGTCCGATTTTTCTGAATCCGATACTTTTGATTAATCTCCAATAGATTCAGAATACACAGAGCTTTATTCCTTAAATGGAAATACCAATATTTTAAGACAATTCTGAATTTCAAATTCTACTTTTCACTCTCAAACAAGGTATTGAGGCATTTTTTCAAATAAATATATTTAGTATTATATTATTTGACAAAGATGTTCTAAAATATTCTTATACCTTTCAAGTATATAATTAATAAAGTTTTGCCAAGGGGATTTGGCTTAATTTTTAAATTATACATAGAGGTATATATATAAACATGTATGCTAATAATAAGAATAACCTATTTATCAAATGACTTCTTTTGATATTCAGCATTACTGTAAAGAAATAGGTCAATTTAGGTAATTAAAACAAAGTGACCATTATTAAATGGCTGCCTTTTCCTGTGTGTATGGCTGTTTTTTAATTATACGGTCTAAAAATTTAGAAAAGTAAAAAAAATAGCCAAACCGTTGCTATAGTGAACCGTGGCTATAGTGAACCAAAAGCTCTGTCCCATTGGGGTTCACTATAGAGGGGTTTGACTGTTTTTAGAGAAAAAAGGGCATTTCCTCAACGACCAAAAAAGCTAGTCTTTGGGGCATCTTGAAAAACCATGAAACAGGTATCCTATATATATATTTATTTTTCTGAAAATAGAGCAATCCATATTTAAATCATTAGATAAGGGATCATAAGAATCATAAGAAAAGGGATATATTGGATTGAATAAAATATTTATTTGCCAATATTGCCTTGATAAAGGTTGGCATTCAGACAGCCGAAATATTGGCAAATAAATATTTTTTTCAATCCAATTTATGCCTTTTTATTATCTAATATATATTTATATATTGTCATATAGAAAATTAAGACCAATCCTAGAATGACAGCAAATTATTTGATCAGACCAAATTCAACCAAAAAAGAACAAACAGGAAGTGAGAGAAACTTGCCTAGTAAGAAAATTTTGAAATTATTAATCAGTTCATTAAATAAAAAATATAGTTACTAAGCTCTTTTCCTTGGGAACTGTGACCCACAGCTTACAAATCTTGTTACTACTAACATGAGTCTGAAGTATTTCTCTAATGAATTCCCTCGGAGTCTTGGAAGTTTGTCAAACAATGTTTTTACAAACATATTATGTTTTTTTTTACTTCTCCCTAATACATATGATACAAGCCATAATGATCATTGTGGATAGTTGACAACTATCTTTTACTGTAAGGGAACCACATTTAAACACATGTAGAAAGCTGTTTGACATTTGCACTTGCACGTGTGCCAGAGTCACGTTTGGTGATATCAGTATTATAGAAAGAATTGAAGGCCATTGAGGCAGAAAAAAGTGTTCATTTTGGGATTTGATCTTGGGTTATAATTGTTGTAAAACAGACCAATACGACCAATTTGGAACAAATAAATTATCCAGCCAACCACAAATGGCAGAAATGGCTATAACTGATTTAGAGTTAGAGCTATGGAAAAATTATTGTGGGTTGAGTTTATTTAAACTTAAGAATAGAACATCTACCTGTTTCCACTTTATTTACAGACATCTGAAAGGCTGTTTCTAGAGGGATGGGGATCTGAACAAAAAGATCAATATTAATGTTGTTCTAAACAGTAAAATTGAAGCAGAGTACAAAAAATAAAGAAAGAATAAGGTAAAAATTCAAACTCTCAAAGGAGGGGAATTTAAATATTAATATTTAGAGCCTTTTATCTATTAAACTATGTCTATATTGCATTTTGAATCTGCACAATTTACTTGTTTGTATTCAGACAGCAATAAATCACAACACTAGACTAACATAATATTAGAGAGTTTTGTACTTTGGAATTGGCGACAGAGGGTCACTGAAATGTAAGTGGGAGCTCTGTCACTTTCTGTTTCTTCATGTTAGAAAGTAAACTTTCTTGTTATTATGTCATTGTGTTAAATGATGTTGGCCAACAATATTTGCTGTCTACTGTCAAGAAAGAGTTGAAGGAAGCTGTGAGAATTGCCAACTATCTCCCTAAACCAGCCCTCAATAAGGGCTAGCCATGTAGTTGTGTCTGAAGCAATTGTGTGGAGAAAGTTGCCCAATTCCAGTTTATTTTGGTCTTACCATATTTTGGTTATTTCACCCCAATATTTTACTTATAGAGTAAGAGTGAGTCACTACTCAAAACTTGGGTTCAGGTTCTTCTTCATCCAATTTGACATTAGCTCTTTAATCTTAGGCCATACTTATATATACATATACATATATACAGTGTAGAAGTTCCATAAGAGGACACTCTCTCTATAAAGGACACTTTGGCTCTGCATCTAGGTATTGTCCTTTAGAGAGATGTATGGGAGAAATGTTCACTGTTACAGTTTTAGTTCCTATTTATTTGTGGCAATTTAAATAGCCTTAGCTATCTGATTTAAAATATTTTAAATAATAAGAAATGTAACAGTTGTCCTTGCCAAGTTATCTTGAAATGTCACAATTTGAATTCCTCAACATTTACTTTATAAAAACACACATGCAAAATAGAGAACCTATATACAATAAAAAAAAAAGGAATGCTTGACAATTCTTTGTCATCCCTGTGGGAGGGGTCACACTAATCGTCTCTATATTGTTCCAATTTTGTATCCTTTTATAATCCAATAGAGAGATAATCCATATAGCAGATGTGTGTGATTAACCCTGATCTACTTTACCTTACAGTATTGGATTTTGTCTCATGGGTTGTGAGAGTACTCACAGGGGGCACTGTGGGAAAAAGGTGACTGAATTTAATTTAGGGATTGAATAACCTAGTTTCTTGACTGGCATCTTGGTTTCACCTCTTGCTTCTTGAGTGGTATATTGGTTTCACAACAATGACTTAATTTCTGTGAAAAATAGACACTTCGGCCAGTTAGTTTTTTTTATTTTCTCAACATTTAGACAATTTTTTTTTGTCTTCATCAGTAGAAAAAAAATAAAAATAAAGCATTTGACAAGGCATTAACATTTTTTATTTATTTCTCCTGACGAAGACAAAAGATTTTTGTGGAAATGTTGAGAAAATAAAAAACTAACTGGCCGAAGTGTCTATTTATCATAGAAATATGAATGCTGTCCAGGCAACCTCTATCTTCAGGGGATAATGACTTAATTGTATTTGATAATCACCTCTAGTTTCTTGACTGGCATCTTGGGTTCCCATCAATAGCTTAATTGTATTTGATAATCACCTTTAGTTTCTTGACTGGCATCTTGGTTTCACAACAATTATATTTGATAATTACCTCTAGTTTCTTGACTGGCATCTTGGTTTCACAACAATTATATTTGATAATTACCTCTAGTTTCTTGACTGGCATCTTGGTTTCACTAGAATGATCCCAATTATTTATGCTAGGAGCGAGCTATACATCTCCAGGATATTCGCGGCCAACTCTGTACATAACATTGGAGACCTGGAAAAGGAAGTTGCTCCATTTGATAAGCAGCTTCCCTTTTATTATTATTCTTCCTTTGATTTTTATGGGGTAGGAGACATTGATATAACTCTATAGTTTCTAAGATAGTTCTCAATTAACCAGCTCATTATGTTATGAAGCTTACCTGATAATAATAAGCTATATATCATGGTAATGTCTTATTTTCTTTTCAAGGTGCCTGTTCATATCCTCTGGGACTTTAGATGTGCTTTTATAAAAAAAAATATCCATGGTGCTCCATGTAGTTACATTATTTGTTTTTGCACATAGATAGCAGTTAAACTTTGCATTCAAAGTGCAGCCAGATTTGGCTAATTGCATCTACTGATGGATAATTTTTTCAAACTTTAATAATGATAAATGCCATTATTTCAATAGTTTTGTTATATTATTTTAATATTTTTGTTGTGGAAATAGACAATTTTAATCGACAGAATAATTAAGTAATGATTTTTTAAAATCAAAATTGAAAAAAAAAAAGTTTTGTTTTGAAACATTAATTCAATAAAGTACTATACAAATGACTCGGGTAATGAATATATATAAAAACTTAAAAAAAAAAAAAAATCAAATTTAAAATGGGCTAATTAAATCTTAAGTTGTAAATCGACTTACCTATATTCATTATCAACTGCGATAGTTATTTTTGCCCACAAAAACAACCAACCAGACAAAATTTCATTTTACATACAGTAAAACTCTTTTATAGTGAACCCCAATGGGACTGAACTTTTGGTTCACTATAGCCACAGTTTGGCAATTTTTTTTTTTAACTTTCAAAATTATTAGATCGTATAATTAAAGGACAGCCATACACACAGGAAAAAGCTACCTCTTAATAATATGGTAAAGTTTGCTATATCTTGGGTTTGTATTAGTGGGGTTTTACTGTATAGTCTAACCTCTTCAATTCGACAGACCAAGGGAGCAGAGCTTTTGGTTGAATTAAAGTAAGTGTTGAAATAAACTCAGATGATTTCATCACAACATTCACTGCTAGTGGACATTTTTCTAGGATAACCAAATATAAATTTAAAATAATATTTTAATAAAATTTCTGTTGTAAAAAATAATTCAATTAATAATGTGAATTTTGATACTCTTAATTTTTTCTGAATGTTTGATGATCAACTTTTAGTGATGTATAAAATCGCATTAATAAATTTTTAACAAAGGGAAAATTATGAATACTATTTTAGAAACACAAAGTGATAACATCATATCCAAATATATTTCTAATCATAATCCAAATTATACCTAATCAATTACTATTTAATATAAGTGAATGAAAATGCAGTTTGAAGAAAGCAAATACAGTAAAACCCCTCTATAGTGAACCCTGATGGGACAGAGCTTTTGGTTCACTGTAGCCACAGTTCGGCTATTATTTTTTTTACTTTTCAAAAATTTTAGGCTGTATAATTAAAGGACTGCCATACACACAGGAGAGGCTGCCTCTTAATGGTGGTCACTTTGTTTTAATTCCCTTAATTGACCAATTTCCTTACATTAATACTGAATAATAAAAGATAATTAAATGATAGGTTCTTCTTATCATAAACATACGTGTACCTCTATGTCTAATTTTAAAATCAAGACAAATCCTAGGCAAAGTTTTATTAAATATATATTCAAAGATATAAAATGATTTTAAAACATCTTTATCATATTATATAATACAATGTTTACTTGGAAAAATGGCTCTAATACCTTGTTGCTTCGACGCACTCTTCAAGCATTGCACATTCAAATAAAGTTAGTGTTTTTCTTCCATTTCATGTTCCCATATATTCTTAAGTCTAGATTTCTTTTTTTTTTCAACTTGTCATGCAAAACAATGCTGGCTTTAAAATCACCATAGTTCATGGCATAAAAATAATTTTTGTTTCATCACGGGCCCGTGATGGAGTTTTTTTTTAGCCCTAACATGTATGAATGTGATTGCAGCAAAAGTTGAGGTTGATTCCTCTTTGTAACAATTTTTAAGAGCCTTCTTTTAGATCTCTTATAATATAAAAGTTATATTTTCTTATTTTAACATGTTCTGAAGTTTTGCCTGTGTTGTTTCACTTTGAAAAGTTTGGAAATGGCCTTTTTTTTTTCCTTTAGTAATAACGTTTTTGTTTTTAGAATGTCTTTGTTTTCTTCATTTTAAAAGCCATTTGCATTTTTTTTCTATTCCAAATTTATTGGATGCAAAAATATTCTATTTAATAAAAAGTATAATGTGTAAAATTTATATAACTTAGAGCAAAAATAAAATGTAAATCAAAACAAATAATGCCACTAAATTTATATTTTTGAAATCGCGATCCACGATCTGAAACATGCTCAAAGTTTTGTTGCTTTGATTTTTTTTTAAATTACAAATATAAGTTCACTATAAGCATAGTATTTTTAATATATTTTATTATTTTGAGACTGAAAATTGGTTTGTTATAGGGGTAGTTCGTTATTTTAAAAATTGCGAAGTTTGTTATAACGATGGTATTTTTAATGGAATTGAATTGGGAATATGTATATAAACATAAAGTAACAAGATCAAATCCAAATCAATAAATTATGTATTTGATAATGGCTTTGTTACATAAAATCACAATTTTTTATTTGTACAGTAAAACCCCGCTAATACGAACCCTGGATATAGCGAACCTTCCCTTATAACGAACCCACGGCGATTCCCAATTCCATTCCATTGAAAATACCATCGTTATAATGAACTTTGCGATTTTTAAAATGACGAACTACCCCTATAACGAACCTATTTTCGGTCCAAAAATGATAAAATCTATTAAAAATACTATGCTTATAACGAACTTAAAATTGTGATTTAAAAATTTTTTAAAACAACAAAATTTTGAGCATGTTTCAGCTCACGGATCGCGATTTCAAAACAAAAAATTAGCGGAATTGTTTGTTTTCATTTCCATTCTATTTTTTGCTGTATGTTGTATAAATTTTTACACATTATACTTTTATTTAATAGAATATCTTTGCATTCGACAATTTTGAAATAGAAGAAAATACAAATGGCTTCCAAAATAAAGAAAAAATAAAACAAAGAGTGGCGTTCTAAAAAAACAAAAAAAAAAAAACAGTGGCAGCATGCCCTTTTAGAAGCATTCTATATCAATTTTAACCTAGGCTAAAACATAATTCCAAATAATTTTAAAGCCAGAAATGGTTTGAATAACAGGTTAAAAACAAAATTTAATATACACTTCAGAAGAATATGTGGAAACTGGAATTGAAAGAAGAAGAAGAAAAAAAAAAAAAAAAAACAGTTCCCCCAAGTTCCTCGTGTCTCATGAGCCACAAACAAATCAACTTATAAATTCTCAAAAACTACCACTACAGTTCTATTTTTAGAATTGAATTCTTGTTAGGTATATGACTCATTCAGGGTTCGCGGATAATCCCCCTGGCCAGCCGTTTTACCACCAATTTTGTATTTGCAAATTGACGTTTTTTATTCGTAATTTTACCAATCGCGCTATCGTATCAACATGTTTCGCGTCCGATTTTTCTGAATTGGATACTTTTGATTCATCCTCAATTGATTCAGAATACACAGAGCTCTTTTCCTTTGATGGAAATAACGATATTTTAAGACAATTATGATTTACAAATTTCACTTTTCACACAAACAACAAGGTATTAGAGGCATTTTTAAAATAAATATAGTATTATATTATTTGAGAAAGATGTTCTAAAATACTCTTATTAGTAAATTAAATTTTATTGCCCTCTATCGTTAAAATTTTACACAAATAAATTTACTGGCAATGCGTTTCTTTTTTTTTTTTTTTTTTTTTAAATATCTACAGACCTTACTGCAATGATATGAAAAGAAATGATATGAAAAGAAACGCATTGCCAGTAAATTTATTTGTGTAAAATTTTAACGATAGAGGGCAATAAAATTTAATTTACTAATATATAATGGTTATGAAAACATGTTTTGCGCGGAAGAGCTTTGCTCGATGCAATACCTTGAAATTTATATGTATGTACCTCTACAGACCTATAAGCTTATGTCCATAGTTCACTAAACACCATTTAGCTGCCTTCCATAGAAAATGCAGGGTATATAACAAAACCAGTCCAATACAATAGTAGAGCGGTCTAGAGATTAATTTGGCGAAACCGCTGAGAGGGTTCACTACTGATGAGCCAAGCCCTCTCATTCATTAAATCATATCATTGCAGTAAGGTCTGTAGATATTTAAAAAAAAAAAAAAGAAACGCATTGCCAGTAAATTTATTTGTGTAAAATTTTAAAAATACTCTTATACCTTTTAAATATATAATTAATAATGTTTTGCCAAGGGGATTTGGCTTAATTTTTAAATAACACATAGGTTTATATTTAAACATGTATGCTAATCTTCTTCTTCTTCTTCTTTCTTATCTCCACTCAATCACACTAATGTATGCTAATGATAAGAAGAACCTATTATCAAATGACTTCTTTTGATATTCAGCATTACTGTAAAGAAATAGGTCAATTTAGGGAATTAAAATAAAGTGACCATTATTAAATGGCTGCCTTTTCCTGTTTGTATGGCTGTTTTTTAATTATACGGTCTAAAAATTTAGAAAAGTTTAAAAAAATGGCCAAACCGTGGCTATAGTGAACCAAAAGCTCTGTCCCATTGGGGTTCACTATAGAGGGGTTTTACTGTATTTGGTTTTGTTACCTTATGTATCAAATCTATATATGTAAAAACATCAATAATATATTTATATATATTAATATATATTTATATAAAATATCAAAACGGACATAAAGTCTCAAATTGTAATGGAAAATGCCCTTTCAAATAACTTAGCGTGAAAATGGTTTTGCAATACACATGTAAAGCAATTGATAAATTACTATTGTTCTTTTAACGATGCCAAAAAAGAGATTTGACTCTTAAGTAAATAATAGAATTAGGATATTCTTAATGACCTTTCCCCTCTATTGATTAAGGAATTACATGATGGGGTGCAAGAAGAAAGTGAAGCCACTACATTTATAGAAATCAAACAAGGTTCGAAAACTGCAAAAGATATGCCATTCAGAAAATCAATATTGAACAAAGAAAATATTATTTTTCAAATAATAATTTATTTTCAATGTTAAATTGTATTTCACTCATTTACTTTGGCCATTATACTAAGTATTAAACAAGTATATAACATTTTATAATTTTTATATTTTTAAAATAATAAATAAATATATAATAATAAAAATAATTGGCCTTTCTTGACTTATCAAGAAAATTGGTTTGCCAAATATCAGGGAACAGGTTAAATCAACGTTTAAGTTAATTCTGTTCAACTAGATTGCGCTCTGCCATCTAAAAAGCTCATGTGCTAGTGGTCAGGATATGCCTTTTTGATTTTAAATATAATATTATAACATAGAAAATTAGGAAAGACAATTTCAGGATGATACAGCAATTTATTTAAGCCAAGAACAAATAAAAATTTATAAATAATAAGAGTAGCAAGGGGGGAAGTTTACAAAGTAGAAAATATAAATATAAAAATTTTAATAATCTGTTAATAAAATAATAAATACTTTGATACCATTTGCTCATTAAGATTTTATTAGTTTTAGCATTTAAAAAAATGGCAACTCTCCAGTAAGAAGGCACCTTTCTGTGAAGGACACTTGCTCTGCAACTTGGTGTCAGTTCTACTGTTCCTAGCTCTTTCCTATATAGTAGCTCTTTCTTATGTAATTCTACTGTCCTAAAAGCTTATGTCCATAGTGTTCTTAAATACCATTTATAAGTTTCCATCCTTCAGTGTAGCATATATAAGCAGAATGATCCAATATAGTATTAGAGCTCTAAAGAAGCGGTCTGGTAGATTAAATCGACGAAACTGCTAGGAGAGTTCACCACTGAAACTTCGGTAACAACGCTGCTACCGAAACATCACACCCTATTTGTTTATTTGGATTTGGTCTTATTACCTTGTATTTATGTTGAATATCCTATATTAAAGACATCATTGAACTTGCATAAGAAGAATAGTTTTAAGAGTTTATTTTAACAAATTAATTCAACCTGTCTTGTTAGTGCATTTTTTGCATGGAACCAAATGGAAACTCTCAAGACAGATTTTACTGTAGTTCACACATTCCTAAAATTCAATTCAGTTTTGGGTGGCCTTCTCTGATATCATCTGAATGAAGGATTTAGTACTGTATGTTTTATTTATTTGTTCTGGTCCCTCTTATGGTAATATTTGATCCACAAATGACCACTACAGTCACATAAGTTATGTGATACGTTGGACATGTAAAAATGGATTTAGTTGTTAATTGTTCTAGTCCTGAGTACAACTTTGCATAGTGTTTTACAGAGTTTACAATAATTATGGGCACGATTTTAACTCTTACTGATATTAGAATGGTAACCATGCACTTTTGAGTTCTCCCTAACACATGGACAATGCCTATCCATGCCAAAATATCCTATTGATTACTTTATTGAAAAGGGGCTGTTTTACCTTTCCTCAAACTTATTAGTGAGACTAAAAATAATACAGTAGATAGATTGAGATTGAAACATACCTTATTGGCTTCAGTTAACAATAAAACACATTTCCAATAATACAGTAGAGAGAGAGAGAGAGAACCTCCTTGTGAGAGCACCTCTATATAAAGAATATTTTTCATTGTCAAAATTACCAATTACCAATTATAGATGCTCTTTGGTAAGAGAACACCTCTCCCTAAAGGACACTGGTTCTGCAACTATCTTTTACAGATATGTTCTACTGTACTAGTTTTTTTAGCCTTGATATGGAAGAAAGAACAGTGTTTCAATAGTCTTATCAGTCTTATATAAGATATAAAATTAGATATGACTTGTTCTTCCTCATAATGTCATATTTACACATAGGCAACAACCTATGAACCAGCACACAGACATACAATCAGGAAGTTGCTGGTCTGTAGCATCTACAAAATAAAAAAAAAATAATTTTTTTTTTTAGAGTAGCAGATAATATTGAACATACTTTTTTCTCTATCTTTTGTTAAATCTTCTAAATTTACATCACCTATCGTTCCTATCATGTACTTATCAGCTATCTTTAGGTTTTTTTTTTATGGATTGAACAGTGATTGACTGAATCATCTTAAGGAGATATTCCTATTTTCTTCCTTTATTTGTATGTTAACATTTCATTTGGTCATTTGTTTTTCACTTTGAATTTCATTTTATCTCCTTTCAAGTCATGGATTAGTTGCTTTCATTATTTATAGTGTTAGCTCATAGCTGTATGGTCACAGATATTCTTTTAAATCTGTCTGTGTGTATGTGTGTAGCACTCTAAATAAGTAATATACAGTAAAACCCCTCTATAGTGAACCCCAATGGTACAGAGCTTTTGGTTCACTATAGCCATGGTTTGGCCATTTTTTTAACTTTTCCAAATATTTAGACCGTATAATTAAAAAACAGCCATACAAACAGGAAAAGGCAGCCACTTAATAATGGTCACTTTGTTTTAATTCCCTAAATTGGCCTATTTCTTTACAGTAATGCTGAATATCAAAAGAAGTCATTTGATAATAGGTTCTTCTTAACATTAGCATACATGTTATATATACACCTATGTATTATTTAAAAATTAAGCCAAATCCCCTAGGCAAAACATTATTAATTATATATTTGAAAGGTATAAGAGTATTTTAGAACATCTTTCTCAAATAATATAATACTAAATATTTATTTGAAAAAATGCCTCTAATACCTTGTTGTTTGAAAGTGAAAAGAGAAATTTGAAAATAAGAATTATCTTCAAATATCGTTATTTCCATCAAAGGAATAAAGCTCCGTGTATTCTGAATCAATTGAAAATGAATCAAAAGTTTCTGATTCAGAAAAATCGGGCGCAAAACATGTTGATATGATAGCGAGATCGGTAAAATTGCGAATAAAAAACGCCAATTTACAAACACAAAATCTGTAGTTAAACGACTGGCCAGGGGGGAATATCCGCGAACCCTGAATGAGTCATATACCTAACAAAAATTCCATTCTAAAAATAGAACTGTAGTGGTAGTTTTTGAGAATTTATAAGTTGATTTGTTTGTGGCCCATGAGACACAAGGAACTTGGGGGAACTGTTTTTTTTTTTTTCTTCTTCTTCTTTCAATTCCAGTTTCCACATATTCTTCTAAAGTGTATATTAAATTTTGTTTTTAACCTGTTATTTAAACCATTTTGGCCTTAAAATTATTTGTAATTATTTTTTAGGCTAGGTTAAACTTGATATAGAATGCTTCTAGAAGGGCATGCTGCAACTGTTTTTTTTATTTTTTTAGAACACCACTCTTTGTTTCTTTATTTTGGAAGCCATTTGTATTTTCTCTTATTTCAAAATTGTCGAATGTAAAGATATTCTATTAAATAAAAGTATAATATGTAAAAATTTATACAACATACAGCAAAAATAGAATGGAAATGAAAACAAACAATGCCGCTAATTTTTTGTTTTGAAATCACGATCCGCGAGCTGAAACATGCTCAAAATTTTGTTGTTTTAAAATTTTTTTAAATCACAATTTTAAGTTCGTTATAAGCATAGTATTTTTAATAGATTTTATCATTTTGGGACCAAAAATAGGTTTGTTATAGGGGTAGTTCGTTATTTTAAAAATCGCAAAGTTCGTTATAACGATGGTATTTTCAATGGAATGGAATTGGGAATCGCCGTGGGTTCGTTATAAGGGAAGGTTCGCTATATCCAGGGTTCGTATTAGCTGGATTTTACTGTATATACATGAAATTTTGGGGTAGCAGCATGGTTACCATTTTGAGGGAAAAGTGCTGGTTAGGACATAGTAAAAATGTTGTTAATGTGCAACACCACCTATTAATAACACAAGTCTGTAAAGGAAAAAAAAATTAAGAGAAATCTTAATTGAATTGGATGCTATTTGGTGTGCTGATTCAGAAAATGACCTACATTTTTTCCTATCAGGCCAGGATTTTTCCTAAAATCAATCTATATAAATAAATAGTTCTGTTTGTGTGATTGTTCCTTATACACTTGTACAATATTTTAGAAGGACTTGCATCATAGTTTCAAGTTCAGAAAATGGACCGATTAGTGTATCTTAGGTCAGAAAATGGTGATAGCATAGATTTAAATATAAATCACTCAGCCATCATCTGTAGTCTCAAAAAGATGAGAAGCAGTAATTGAAGTCGAGATGGTGAATAGGATCTGAAATAACCATTCAAAAAATTTTTTTTTTGAGAATCAAATGGCATAATTAATTATTCATTAATTGGTGTATTACCTATAATTAGGATCAATTTTTAGCTTTCCCAGCCTGTCCTAATTAATGGGAGGCATCTATGCCAACCATGTAACAATGGCTCCTTGTTTTCCCAATTTGTTTATCAGGTGACTGGTTGCTTGTATCAATAGTCTTTGATCCAATTGACAGGTTTCTCTGAGACTAGCCAACTGAGCTCTACAGTTAAACCAGCTTACAGTAACCATTTAAGAGAATCCTGTTTACTTTGGATGTTTTCTATTTCAGTTGAGGATATTTAGATCTAAAAAACCGTTTGGTTTCGACCACTACGACCCGGGTTCGATTCCCGCATTGGACACTTTTTATGTTTAAAATAAAAAATGCTCCAATGGCCCCCGATTCTTGCAAAAGTCCAACCCCACCAGCGAGTGCAAGTAACCAAACGGGGCTCTGGCACATTTGTAAGTGCAAAGTCGAACTGCTTTCACATGTGTAGACATGTGGTGCGCTTACAGTAAAAAGCAGTCGCTAACTACCCACCATGATTATCATGGCCTGTACCACGTGTACTAGGGATAAGCAAAAAAAAAAATCTAGAAAGAAGTTTGCTAGATTTTTGTAAGCTTCCCACAGACTTCCCTTTCAGACTTAGATACCCTATTCAAATTTAAAAAAGTGTTACAAAAATGTAAAATTTGTACCTGTTAAATCAGAATTTGAGTTGAGTCTGATGATTGTTGCTATATTTGTTGTAATATTGTGGGAGAATGGTATTCATGTACAAAAAATATATTATTTTTTTATTTTATAAATAAATGCACTAAAATATGGCATTTATAAACTTCTTACCAGATCACTAACTGAATCACCTTTTTGAAGATTTAGGTAATTTTATAACTCTGCTTTTTGGGGATGCCATAAAATTGTAGCTGCCCTGTACTGGTGAGGGTCATTGTCTGAAATTATATATAGGAGGATTTTTGATAGAATATGCCAGAACTTTTACATGTTTCGGTCAGGTAAGATCAAATTAATTCATTGTTTATGTTCATATAGTAAAAGGTAGAGGTGCCTATTTTTGCACATATAGTAAAACTTGTCTTGGACGTTTTCCCATCTTGGAGTCGATTATAAGTGTGAACTTTTTTTTCCCCCCATTAATTTAGTTTTCTTAGTCATCTGATCCGGTCTAAGGCTAACACTTCTAAATTTTTAAAGCCCCTAAAATCTAAATGTTGAATACTCTATCTTAAGAACATCATTGAATTTGCATAAAAAGAATAGTTTTAGGCTTATTGTAAACACTTTTTTTACTTGTCTCAGGAATCAACCTTGCAGTCTTGCAAATGCTTTATTGATTGGAACCAAATGGAAACTTCTAAAAACAGGTTGTACTGTATCTATTTACATATTGATATACTACTCAGATCAAAAAGTTTCGACACTTTGCTCATAAGTTAAAAAAAAACTTTATTCTACCAAATTCAAATTGTTCCCTTCAAAGTAGTCCCCGTTGGCCGCGATGCACTTCAGCCACCTTTTTTTCCAGTCGGCAAAACACCTCTTGTAGTCTGTTTTCGGGATCGCCTTCATGGCCTTCTTTGATTCCACTTTGATCTCTTCTATGCTCTGAAATTTCCGACCCTTTAACTTTTTTTTTAGCTTTCCAAAAAGGAAGAAGTCACAGGGGGCCAAATTGGGACTGTTGGGGAACACAGAGACAGAGGTTGAGTGGTCCTGCAGGAACTTCGAGATTTTGAGGGCTGTGTGCGCCGGCGCGTTATCGTGGTGGAGGATCCACAACTTGCTCCTCCACAGCTCCGGCCATTTCTGCTTGATCGCTTCCCTCAATCGCCTCAAAGCCCCCAGGTAGGAGTCAGCAGTTATTGTAGAGCCTTGTTGTTGAAATTCATGATGAACGATGGTAGTCGAAGAACACTTTCAACATGACCTTGACTTTGCTTGGAGCCTTCCTCGCTTTCTTTAGTCTTGGCTCATTTTTGAAGCGCCATTCCGATGCCTGTCGGGTAGTTTCCGAATCAAAGCCGTAAATCCATGTTTCGTCTCCTGTAATGACCCTCTTCAGCAATTCGGGGTCGTCGGTTGTCGCTTCGAGATTGAGACTGGCCGTTTCTTTCCGGGCGTTCTTTTGATCAAAAGTCAAATCTTTGGGAACGAGAACGGCGTTGAGTCTTCTCACTCCCAAAATGTCCTTCATTATCGATTGAGTCGACCCGAATGATATCCCTGCTTCTTTGGCGACCTCCCTGACAGTTATTCGTCCGTCTTCACACACCAGTTCCAACACTTTGTCCACTTTTTCAGGCGTGGTTGATGTGGACGGTCTCCCGGAATGCTCGAGGTCGGCGGTCTCTTCCCGACCCTCCTTGAAGCGCTTGTACCACTCGAAAACTCGTCTTCGGCTCATGACAGCATCCCCGTAGGCTGTTTGAAACATCCAAAAATTTCGGCACCCTTGAATCCGTTTTTCACACAGAACTTGATGCAAATTCGTTGATCCTCCATTTTGGTGACTAACGAAATCGAAGCAGAGTAGTATAGCATCTCCTGCTTGATGTGCAGGTGAATGTTGCTGATGGGTTCTACCATCTATCAGGAAGAAATCCAAGGGATTTCAAACTAGTATACAATATTTATTATATTAGGAATGACCCCACCAGGGGTATCCACTCCAACCACAGGATCCTGATTGCAGGAAATAACAGCTTAGGACACCATCTAACTCAATAGAGCAAAGTAATGCTCAATACTCTGGTGATTGCAGCTTCAATAGCACATAGGAATCAGCACCTAGCTCAGGGCAGGGTTCCGATCCATGTGAGGTGGAAAGACGCTGGGCGCAAGAGTATATATATAAACCAAGAAACACAATGGCACCCAATTTAAAAAAAATTATTGATGGGGTTCCCCATAATCTTGCCCGCCTCAAACCACACGCACAAAAAACATCCTTGCAAAATAGAAGGCACCAAAAAACAACCCACCAATTTTTTTCCCCTTGTGAATTGATGAAGATTTGAGTGTTGATTAATGTGGATCTGTGTTGTCATCATGGGCCTTCTTTGTTTTATTGATGATAAGTTTTGTAATATACTCAGGGTCCTTTTGTTTGTCTGTTCAAAGTTATCTTGTATTAGTCAATTGTATAAAACAGACAGGTGATGCGTGATCTCTCTCTATCCATAATTATTTATAGCCTCCTCATTAGACGTTTTCATTTTTTACGGAATATATACAGTATATAAAAATATATAAAACGAGCATTTCCTGACCGCTCACATGAGCATTTTTAGATGGCAGAGCTCAGTCTAGTAGAACAAAAATGCTCTTTGAGCAGTACGAAATGCTCATTTTATTTTTGATATCAATACCTGGCCTTTTAAAATATATATATATTTTTTTTCACACAGTATATTGACAAAAGTTACTACAGTAGAACTTGGATAATTCGAACTTCTTTAATTCGAAAACCTCTTTAATTCGAATATTTATCTTGGTCCCTAGAATTTCCTATATATATAATTTCCGTTTTTAATTCGAATTTTTGGATAATTCGAATTTTTTTATGGTCCCTTGGGGTTCGAATTAACCAAGTTCGACTGTATTTACGGGTTAACACACAAAGTTGCAATAATCTAAGGCCTACAGTAAGATTAACTAAACACACAAAAAGCGTACACTCAAGATTACAACAAAAAAAAAAGTAAATAATAGCTCACAATTTGTTAAATAAAATAAAATAAAAAAAAACAGCACTTATCTTTATTGTTGCGTTGGTAGGGATCGGACCGGGGTTACACAGGTATGTGAGGAGATAGTCAGACACGGATATAGCGCGCAGAGAACACTTTAAGCGTCTCCACACGATAATCCACCACACTTCTTCGACCCATACCATAGCCCCCTTTATATACAAACATGGCCACATTCATCCAATGAGAAGGCGGGAGAGATTTGTTCACAAACAAACGAAAACAAAAATTCTTTCCACTAAAACCTGAGATAAGATATGATAAGATTGAAATATTTGTCAATATAATTTGACAAAAGGTATCCTTCCAAAGAAAAAAAAGAAAAAGAAACCATCAAATCTCTCAATCATTCCCATTGTCCTGTAAGGAAAACCTCCCGCTGTCGGGAGGGAAAAAGCTCACGGGAGCCATGTTATAAAGATACAAAAAAAAAAAACTAAAGAGAGGAGAAGTAGGCATCCAGGTCGTTCCATACAGGTGCCTTCCATCTTGTTCCTCCCAAAAAGAAACTTAAAAAAAAAAAAAAAAAAATCTGCGCATACTACGTGAGTTAGCATGAGTGATTACCAAACACACATATATAATATGCTTTAGCAGACAGAGTTTAATGGGGGACCAAATAAGCTTTCATCTGGGACCGGCTGGGTATGTTAGGTAGAGACTTAGGGTACTGACAGACGCTCACTTGATGAGAAACCGAACGATCCAATTCCATTCAGTTCTCTCAAGTCCAAGAGCTAAAAGCTCTTCTTAACGTCTGTTTCTAAACGCTTTCATCCTATCGACATGTACAACTTTCACATCGTGCATGGTGATCCCTCTTACTCTAAAGTTAACATCGGAAACCCTAGCTTCCACACGGAAAGTCCCATAGACGTTGGAGTAACCTTCAGTCTTAGGAACAGCTAGCATTACCAGATCTCCTCTGTCGAAACCTTTGGTATAAGGTGGCCTAGGATTCATAAGCTTTTTAGCAGAATTACCTGACATAAACTGTCTGACATTCTCCTTTGCTTTCGCATCACCCTTAACCTCTCAGCCGAAGTAGGCTTTCTAAAACTATTAACAGACCCAGCGCTACACTCACAGCTTCTGTTAAACTCAGTAGGAGGCAACTTTACAGCCTCGTTTTCAATGCGTCTCACTGATTTCTCATCTATGGAGCTTGAAACCATTTGACTATGTTCACTAGCAACGCAGCTAAGGTCTACATAATCATGGTCTTCTGGTTTCAAGGAAATCATGTTGCCACGTTCTTGTATTGGAGGCAACGGGATATTGAATCTCCTTATATCATTGATTCCCAGAATCCCGTCGTAGCCTTTATCTCCGAGTGTCATTAGCCAAAACCTTATCTCTCCCAGCTCGCTGCCATTTTCGTTACCAACTCTACAGGTTTTAACACGTGTAAGTGCTCGTGGCCTGTCACTGAAACTATATGAAAGTTTTAAGTGCATCGTCCCAATTCTCCTTCAAGACATTACACTTTTCAGAATCAATAATACTGACTTGGCTTCCTGTATCGTATAACAGGTGCCACATATTGCCGTTAATATTAACCTTAACTATTGGCAGATTTCTAAACTGATCTCCGCCATATGAACGTATGTTCACTATCTCAGCATTGTTAAGAGTATTGCGGTTGGAAAACATAGAAGACTGTCTTGAGCAATCACTAGTTATATGTCCTAAGCTACACTCAGGTGGACTCAGCCTGATTTCGCCCAACAATTTAGTCAGTTTTTCTATCTCACCCCTAAGGTCTTCAATACACTGCTCATTTTCGTGTTTCATCCTGTTTACACTGGCCCTAAGCATCTTCATCTCTCCCCTAATGCTATTTATTTCTTTAACCCCTTCTACTGAACATACCCCTTTCATAAAGCTGCAACGGTGTTCTACACTATCCTCCGTGGTCATGGCACTGACTGTTTTGTCTATTGATTTAGCCTCACTGCGAACAATAGCCTCTCTATACTTATCGAGCACATTTTCGAGGAAAATTTCAAACACTAGGCTATCATCAAAACTATACTCTACTTTATCTCTAATGGCCAGGAATCTTTCTTTAAAAACCATAGGACTTTCCCCAACTCTCTGCTTAAGACCTTCTATTAATTTAAGGCATTCCCTAATACCATGCGCTTTCTTAGGGTACAATATGTTCAGTTTACTAGCAATACTTTTGAAACTACTATCGTTACGGATACCCATCTCTTCTAAGCTCAACCTAACTTCAGGGGATAAAGCCTCGAACATGAGCAATGCTTTGCCCTCAGAATCCCATTTGCCTACTCGAGCTTTAACCCTCGAGCGCGCGCGCTAAAAATGTAACGTACTTGCGCCCGCTGGGTGAAATTTACCCGATATTATAATTACATATTTTGAATATAAATATTAACTGAGGAAAAACAAAACCTTTTCTATTTCAAAGTAATAACATTTTAATTTTCAAAAAAGGCAATTATTAATAAAATATTTATATTTTTTACACAGATTAAACATTTTAAAAACTATTCTTGAATAATCCTCAAAATTGGTAATGGCATATAAAATATGAAACTATTGCTCCTTTTCAATATTAAATATATAAAATTCCATGAGGGTATTTTAGACAAATCATTGCAAACTGCAATTGTATGTCCTTTATAAATTGGCTTTGCACATTTATGGCACAAAGTCGAGGTCTTCCTGTCCTTACTGGAGGGACACACTACATCTGGTAGGAAGATTTATCTTGCAGTTCCTGACCTTCTTTATGGCTTGAAGTGCCTTCTAAAAAATAATTGAAATAAATATTTAGAGTATACATTTATGATTTAAATTAACTTATCTGTAAAAAAAGGAAATTTTTAAGTCTTTTAGGCAGTGAAGAAATGATTTTTCTTTGATTTAGTTGCTCTTTGATGAGTTCAAGGGCCAAACATTACAAGAATTTTCTTCAAAAGAGCTTCTAAAGGTGTATATTTAATTTTTTGCTTCTTCACCTTTCAAGCCTAGTAAATGTGTAATGACATTAGGCGTTCTCAGCTTTACTGTTTGTGAAGGACAATTTTTGAACCATTTGATTTTCGAGGCTCTCCCTATATAGAAATGTGTTTGTGGGATAATTCCCTTATTCCACAAAATTCCTATATCTGAATATATTCCAGTGTCACTTCCATAAAAATGTTCATATAGTTGATCTTCTTCAATATCACCTTCTACAATAATCTCTTCTTGATCTAATAAATATGACCTTCTTCCCTCCATTTTATATAGAATTATAGGCTGATAAATATATCAACCTATTATAGTTATTTTTTAAATTATTAATTCGAATTATTCATCTCACTTTAAAAATGTTATAAAAAAAATGCAACAAAAAAATTACGTGAGTGCGCGCGCCGGGTAATTTTTACCCGACAGTGACAATAGATGGAATTTCAGTGGGAGCTGTCAAAATGTGAAACCAAAACTTTAGACTAATTGATGAGTCAGGAAGCTAAACGAAACCACATCTCCGCCAACCGATTTTTTATTGGTTAATTCTCCATTCAAATGTCGCCATGGGTAATTTTCACCCGGCGAGCGCAATGCTGGGTTAAGCTCGACTTCCCGAATGAAAGATTCGGGATCAACCCCATTAAACACTGACAAGTTGAGCATAGAATTCGCGAACATGATGGAGTACAAAAAATAATAATAAACCACTCAATCAAAGAAAAAAAAACTCTGCACGTAAAAATTACAGGAATTTACACGTGCAAAACACCAGTAATCTTGGAAGGGCTCGCCAATGACAAAAGTTACTATTTACGGGTTAACACACAAAGTTGTAATAATCTAAGGCCTACAATAAGATTAACTAAACACACAAAAAGCGTACACTCAAGATTACAACAACAACAAAAAAAAAAAAGTAAATAATAGCTCACAATTTGTTAAATAAAATAAAATTTAAAAAAACAGCACTTATCTTTATTGTTGCGTTGGTAGGGATCGGACCGGGGGTACACAGGTATGTGAGGAGATAGCCAGACACGGAAATACACGCAGAGAACACTTTAAGCGTCTCCACACGATAATCCACCACACTGCTGTCGACCCATACCATAGCCCCCTTTATATACAAACATGGCCACATTCGTCCAATGAGAAGGCGGGAGAGATTTGTTCACAAACAAACAAAAACAATAATTCTTTCCACTAAAACCTGAGATAAGATATGATAAGATTGCAAATATTTGTCAATATAATTTGACAATATACAGTATAACCTCGTTAATTCGACACACCTCAATTCGACACTCGGCGATAATTCGACCATGTTCTGATGTCCCGACCTCCGGCCTATCAAATAACAAACCATAATTCGACATATCGATAATACGACACTTCCGATAGTTCGACCATTTTAAAATTCGAATTTCGACAGTTGAATGTTTTTTACTTACAACTTTCCGCTAAAAAGCTATTACGGCGGCGATCGGCGGGCGCCGATAGCATCGCGCGCGCGCACTTTTGGTTTCTGTTAGTTTAAGTTTCACTTTTCAGTGCCATTGCGCAATGTCGCGAGTGTTGTTTTTTTTGTGTGTTTTTTCTTTTTTTTTTTTTTTTTACGCTGGGATTTAGGCTTCGTGCCCTAATTAACAATAATATTTTATTTTTAAATTTCAGCATTAAAATATTTTAGTTATTTTAAAATTTACAAATAATTTCCTTTTAAATAAATAAATCTTTTTAAAATGTAGCCACAATGATTATGATAACATTTTATTTCAATATTCCATTTGTGTTATTATAAAAGATTTAAACACAAAATCAATAATACCTGCAGCAGCAGTGGATGACTTTAATACATTAAAATTTATTTATTAAAAGACATTTCAGAAGAAGAAAGACATGCATGTTTTTTCAAAATGACCGTCTGGAATACATTCTGAATAGGATTTCAGTGCAAAAACAGACATCTATAAAGGAATTTTTTAAAAGATCTCTTCATGATAATTTTTAAATAATATTTTAAAATTTTCTTTTTATATTTACCATATTTATTTCCTTTCAACTGCTATATTTTTCAATTAGAATAAAATATTATTTAATATATTATTTTTAATATTTTAATGTCTGTAGAGTTAATATTTGATTATATTACTGAAAAGAAACACATTGCCAGTAAATTTATTTGTTACAATTATTTATGTTTCTAAAGTATGTATTAATGCCATTTTGTCCCTGATACTAAAAGTTAATCATGAAAAAATAAAATAAAAACACAATGGTTTCAATTAATATCATTAATTTATATTACAAGGCTATTTTTAAAAAATATTATTTTAGCGAGTTAGATGATTACCTAATCATCACACCTTAATTCAACACTTCCTTTAATTCAACCGAAAGCTCTGATCCCTTGGGGTGTTGAATTAAAGAGGTTCGACTGTATATCTATATATATAAAAATGGATGTTTGTTGGTCCGTTGGTCCGTCCGTCCGTCCGTTCCGTTCTACATAATCTTCTACATCGCTCAACCAATCGTGATGAAACTTTGGGAAGATGTTTAGTATACTACCGGGATGGTTTCTGGCTAATTACTTTTTAGAAATAACCTTTCGTTACATTTTTATTTACAATAAAACGTTAATTCACTCGCAATCGGCGCCCCCTCGCGGCAGACGTATGGCCTAAAATAGCCTCGCATGAGCTTATTTCTAACGTCAAGTTTAGCCTATAGGTTAGTGATGTATATATATTGTTCATTTGTTTTAGATAAATATAAAATGATGTATATATATTGTTCATTTGTTTTAAATAAATATAAAATGATGTATATAATTGTTCATTTATTTTGCATATTTTTCATCTTTGAATTTATCTTATAATTTGGTCTGTGAAAATAAATATATTGGACCAGTGACCAAAAAGGCTGTAAATAGATCGTTTAATGTTAGTTAGTTAGTATAGAGAATGGTTAGGCAGGATATATATATATTTAAATGTTATGCTTGTGTAATTATAATCTTAATTGAATAAAAATATTTAAATTATAAATGTATTCTAAATCTTAAATACCAAGCATTAAAACAACTGGCGACGAGGAAAAGCAAATTTTGTAAAGAAAAAAGAATTTAAATAGTGAAAAGAAATTATACTTTAAAAATGTCTTCAAGTATGTTTGAAAGATTCGACGAAAATCTAGAGAATGTTGAAAATTATATTTATCGATTGAAGCAATTCATGCTAATTTCTAAAACAAAAGAAGACTTTAAGACGCCATTTCTTATTTCAAGCATCGGCCCTAAATATTTCGGGATCTTGCGAAACTTAGTTTTTCCGGAAGAAGTTGATCAAGTTCCCTTTGACAAATTGTGCAGGATCTTATTAAAACATTTCAATCCTAAGATCAATATAATATATGAAAGATTTGTATTCCAGAAAATGGATCAGAAATCAGGCGAAACAATATCTAAATACATAATACGCCTTAAGGAACAGGCTCAAAGGTGTAACTTTGGAGATGTTCTGCAAGAATCCCTGCGAGACAGATTTGTGGCGGGCATCATTGATACACCGACCCAAAAGAAGCTACTACAGGAGGAAGGATTGACTTTTGAGGGAGCATTAGACATCGCGCTGTCTGCGGAGTCTGCAGATAATGACCTACACAACCTCAAGAGATCCGAAGATGCCCATCGGTCCCCACAGCATCTTCATGCCATCAATAATCCCTGCAAACACTGTGGTAAGACCAACCATCTACACTATAATTGTTTTTTTAAATCAGCTAATTGTAGAGTTTGTGGTAGAGTAGGGCATATTTCTACTATATGTTATAAAAAAGATAGTTCTGCCCGTAAATTGCCCAGAAATCCCAAAAATACTTTTAATAAATTTAAAAAGCATGTTAATGATAATAATCCTTCGGGATCTCAAAATAATTTATCATTGAATAATATAAATTTGCATCCTCCCTTGATTGAAACTGTATATGTAAATGACATAAAATTGTTGGCTGAAATTGATACTGGAGCAGCCATAACTACATTAACTAAATATTTGTACTTTAAATATTTCAAAAATGTTAAATTAAATAAATGTAATACAGTCTTGACCGGCTATCGTGGCTCTAAAATACCTATTTTAGGCAAGGCTAAATTTGATATAAAATTAAGAAATGTTTCTAGAACCATTGAAATACTAATAACTAATTTAAATTGTACTAAATTTCTCTTAGGAAGAGATTTCCTTAATCTTTTCAATATCTCATTCAATTATTTGCATAAATTGGACTCTTTTAGTATAGATTCACTTTTATATGATTACGGGTCCATTTTTGAATGCAAATCTGACCCTATTAAAGGTATCAAATGCCATCTTGATGTAAAAGCCTCCAAATTCAATAGTCAATATGTTAACAGTAAATTTAAAGTGGATGAGACTGTGAAGTTTAGGTGGATTACTAATGGGCATCCCTCTTGGTATACAGGAAAGATAATTAAAATACTAGGAAGGAATGTTTATTTAATAAAACAAGGTGACAGTATAAAAAAGGTTCATCAAAACTACATTAGAAAAATGTTGCCTGGTAAATCACATCCCACTATTATGAATGAGGCTGAACGTGTGCCAACTCCAATCTCAGAGGAGAAAAGTATTACAACCCCCAGGTATCCTCAGAGGGAGCGCAGATGTCCGCAGAGATATGGAGAGTAAATAGATAAATAAGGGGGGCCAAGCCTAAGAAGGGGGAATTGATGTATATATATTGTTCATTTGTTTTAGATAAATATAAAATGATGTATATATATTGTTCATTTGTTTTAAATAAATATAAAATGATGTATATAATTGTTCATTTATTTTGCATATTTTTCATCTTTGAATTTATCTTATAATTTGGTCTGTGAAAATAAATATATTGGACCAGTGACCAAAAAGGCTGTAAATAGATCGTTTAATGTTAGTTAGTTAGTATAGAGAATGGTTAGGCAGGATATATAAATATTTAAATGTTATGCTTGTGTAATTATAATCTTAATTGAATAAAAATATTTAAATTATAAATGTATTCTAAATCTTAAATACCAAGCATTAAAACAGTTAGGTACACAGCTTCGTACCCCCGCAACCTAGGTTCGAGGCTCAGCGTGGGTGTTTTTTTTTTTCATTTCTTTTATACAGTGTTGGGCATTAAAAAATTATTTTTCAATTAAATTGAAGTGCAATTAACAATTAATTAATTGTTAATTAGAAAAATACAATTAACAATTGATTAATTGTTAATTGTGAAAATTACAATTAACAATTAATCAATTGTTAATCTTTAATAAATCATTTTAATTAATATTTGCCCAACACTGCCTGAGATAAAAAGTGTTTTTATTAAATACTAGACGAATGACCCGGGCAACGCCCGGGTTTTACCCGATTAAATGTTTTTATTCAAATACTATAGCACGGCGGCGGTGGGGCCCGTTGCCTCCCGGCGTTCACGCTGACTTCCCTGTGCGCGCATGGCTGTCCGCCCGCCATTTCCGCCGCACAGGGAGGTCACGTGCAACGGCGGCAGCCAATCGTCGCGCGCCGCCGTCGACGCCTGAGGGCGCTGCTCGTGAGCTAAGTTGAATAATTTGAATATATAGTTTTAATAAATGATTTATATATTTTTTAAAATAGCCTATCGTCACCCTCGTTTTTTTTTACCTATGTATGGAAACTTTGGTTTGAATTAGTGAACTACTGCGAATTTGTATACCGGACATACAGACCAACCAACAAACATACAAACATTCATTTTTATATATATAGACAACACACCTTTACCATCGTCAGCTGCAGTTGAACGCCTTTTTTCTTTTGCGACAATGACAAATCTGCCAAAGAGTCACAAATTGTTGGACAGCATGTTCGAGAAGAGAGTGGTACTGAAATGCAGTGTTGGGCATTAAAAAATTATTTTTCAATTAAATTGAAGTGCAATTAACAATTAAATAATTGTTAATTAGAAAAGTGCAATTAACAATTAATTAATTGTTAATTGTATGAATACAATTAACAATTGATTAATTGTTAATTGTAAAAATACAATTAACAATTGATTAATTGTTAATTGTGAAAATTACAATTAACAATTAATCAATTGTTAATCTTTAATAAATCATTTTAATTAATATTTGCCCAACACTGCTGTTGGATCCTATAGTTAATAATTTCTTTAAATTCAATTTTATATATGAAAATTAAGTCAAAATATTCTAAATTCAATTGTACAATATAAATCTTTAATATGTAAATTTTAAAGCAAGCAACATGTATGTAAATTTCTAGTTTGGTTAATTAATAGCTTTTTTGTTTTCTCTCTCTCTCTACCACTAGTATCAAAATCTAAGTAAAAATTCATGTACTCTAAATTCATGTGGTAGCTATATATAACTCTAAAACAAAAAGATAATAAACTAATTCAAGACAAGTGGCAAAGTGCTTCTTAGTATCTTTTACTGAACATTCAAGCCACGAACATTATGGTCCCTCGAGCCGGATACTTTAAAAAATTAAGGTAAGCCATTTGAAAACTTAAATTTCTTAAAATAAAGTCATGCCTAAATCAGAAGTTAAAATTCGGCACAAATTCAACTTTATCATTCAGGAAATAAAGGATCTGGAATCAGAGAATGAAGCTATTGTAGAATCCAAAAACATACATAGATTAAAGCTATTCCAACAAGAAGTTAATGAAAGGAAAATTAGCCTAAATCAAGTTATCAACACATTATTAGAATCAGAGTTAGATGATACACAATATGGCGATTATTCAAAGGCCAAAAAGGATATTTTTAATATGTTGGTGTCTATTGAAGAAGCTTTATCTTTAATTGAAACCAAAGAAAATATTCATAGTGATAAACAATTGCCAGAATCCAATGTTAATTTACCTAAGATAAATTTACCCATTTTCAATGGTGATTCAGCCAATTGGCTTAGTTTTAGAGAAATATTTAACTCCACCATTAATTCAAATCAAACACTAACTGAAATACAAAAATTTCAATATCTAAATGCATCTGTTAAGGGTCCTGCGGAAAAGTTGATTCGGGGTTTTCCCATTTCTGACAAAAACTACCAGCAAGCATGGGATACCTTATGCAATAGATTTAATAACAGAAGAGAATTGGCTTTTTCACAAATCAACAAAATATTCTCCATAAGGCCATTAAAATCTATTTCGGCTGGTTCTCTCTATGAAATCCTTGATGTTTGCAATGAAGGCATTAGAAATCTCTCAGTGCTAGGACTTGAGAAAAACACATTAACAGATCTAATCCTGATCAATTTTTTTGAAAAAAGAATTGGTGAAGCCCTCAGGAAAGAATGGGAATTAACCCTTCAAAATGAAGAATATCCAACATTTGAAAACTTTGTGAATTTTTTAGAAAAACATGCTAGAAGCCTGCAAGGTATGAGAATTCCTTTGTTCCAGGAACAAAAAATCTCTAGCAAAAATATGATGGCTCATGGCCTTTATGTCAACAAAGGTCAAAATTGTATTTTATGTCATCAAATTCATAAACTAAATGACTGCCAGAGATTCATAAATCTTCCCTTGCCTAAAAAATGGGAATTAGTTAAAAAACATAAACTTTGTCAAAATTGCCTTAGAGCAAATCATGAGATATCCAAATGTCTCATCACATCAAGATGTAAAAACTGCAAGCAGAACCATCATACTCTTCTGCATGAATACAACTCTGAACCATCCATTCCACAACCAACAACCTCTCAAGAGATGTTGATTTCAACAAATACCATCTGTAATGCGATGCCTTTGGAAACGGAAACAAATATTCTACTGTCAACAGCCCTTATTAAAGTCAAGGCGAAGGATGGCTCATTTGTGCTATGTAGAGCATTAGTGGACAATGGGTCCCAAATAAGCCTAATTTCAGAACAATGTTGCCACAAGTTGGGACTTGAAAAAAGGAAAAATTCTTATACACTAAAAGGTGTAGGTGACATTGTTGTCAACAGGACAACATCGCAGGTTGAAATAGAGTTCACCCCACATCATAATGATCAATTATTTTCTGCCAGAGCATTTGTGGTTGGAAGGGTAACTGCAGACCTTCCAAACTTCCAAATTCAGTCAGCAGACTTTCCTCATTTAGAAAATTTGCTCTTGGCAGACCCAGAATTCTATGTCACCAAGCCCATAGACCTAATTTTGGGTGCAGATACCTTTGTAGAAATAATTCTAGGTCATAAAACAGATTTAAAGCACCATCCTATAGCACTTAATACCAAGTTAGGTTGGCTTGTTTCTGGGAGAATCCATTCAACTATTAAGTCGAATACTTCGGTAATCAATCACTGTACCACTGAACTTGATTCCAGCATAAGAAAATTCTGGGAACTTGAAGATGTCCCAATTTCTAAGGCCCAGTTGGGTATAAAGAATGCCCCATCTCCAAGTCTACAAGAGTCCATTCAGAACTCTCCAAGTCTAAAGGAGTTCACTCAGAACTTTCCAAGTCTGCCGGGGTCCATTCAGACCTCTCCAAGTCTACCAGACTCTGTTCAAGGGTCACCGTCTCTAACTTTGAGCCTACAGAGCTCCAAACACAACTCTCCAACCCCCTTACAAGTATCAGTTCACAGCCTGAAGGAGGCCATGTCCCCTTTGGTCGAAATGCCATCAAGCCCTGGGTGCTCCAAGCAGATTCCAATTCCTATAGAAGAAGACTCTACAGAGAGCCAGAACCGAGTTGATAATCTGCCATCCTACCCGATGAGCCCAGAGCAGAGTTACACTCTCTCATCGGCTTCTGTTGAAGATTTCAAGGCCCAAAGTGGGCCCAAGTCCCCTACATCTCCCACCAGGGGTTCAGAGAGTTGCCGATGTTCTGGGGATTATACAGAGCCACAGATGTCTCAGAACTCCAATTTTTCATGCTCCTCTATAGAAGAATCTGAAGATAATTCAAGTAAATCTGAAGAAAATCTAAGTAGATCCGAAGATAATCCAAGTAAATCTGAAGAAATTCCAAGTAAATCTAAAAGGTCACGTATCTCTAAGTTAACTCCACAAATTACTTCTAAACAAAACCAATTACTTCCTTCTGAATCAAGTCAACCATCCACTCCAGAACAACCTCTCGCTTCTCAGTCAAGTGAACCACTCTCATCTAAGAAAGAAACTTCGATTATTCCTAAGATAAAGCCACCACCCTATTATAGGCGAAAACGTCAACTTCCTACTGAGAAAACTTCATGGGATGAACCAATTGAATCAGATATAAAGTCAAATTGGAATAAATTCCAAACTCAACTATCGTGCCTAAAGGAAATCAAAATACCAAGATACCTGAACAGTTCATCTTCTGAAATAGAAGAATTACAACTACATGGATTTTGTGATGCATCCCTTAATGCTTATTCAGCAGTTTTTTACTTGAAAACTAGATTCAAAATTCAAAAGATCAAAATCAATCTGATAACCTCAAAAACTAAGGTTGCACCATTAAAGACCATTACAATTCCAAGACTTGAACTAAGTGCAGCATTGCTTTTGGCTCAACTGAATCAAGTCATTCTTGAATCATTTCCTTTTCAACCTGACAAAACCTTTTTGTGGACTGATTCACAAATCTGCATAGATTGGATAAGATCAGATGCCAGCAGATGGAAGGCCTTTGTTTCGAACAGAATGTCGTCAATTCAAAATTTGACTCAAATCACTGATTGGTTCCATGTATCCAGTCAAGATAATCCAGCTGATTGCGCAGCAAGAGGAATCATGCCTCAAGACTTGGTCAATCATAGAATTTGGTGGCGGGGTCCTATTTGGCTTCAAGAAAATAATGTTCGATATATTCCTTCTTCACCAACCCAAGTAAATCTCAATATCATTCAAGAAAAAGTCTGTGAGGGTCAAGTGTTGGATCAAACAACCTTAATTCAAAATTCAGAAACTATGTTAAATCTAGAATTCATTGAAAGGTATTCCACAATGACCAAATTGATCCGAATCACAGCTTGGTGTTGGAGATTCTACTACAATTGCCTCCTCTTTGATCCAATTCGTCAGAAAGGACCTTTGACAACAAGAGAATTAACAAAGGCAATTCAAGTCTTAGTCAAATCAATCCAGCAAGTTGAATTCTGCACTGAAATAAAATTACTGAAGTCAAACAAGCAACTACCTCTGTCCAACAAGCTAACTTCTCTAAATCCCTTCTTAGACACTCAAGGACTTCTAAGAGTTGGAGGTAGACTCAAGTATTCCTATTTAAATGAAAATCAAAAATTCCCTCTCTTACAACCAAAATCCCCACGCCAGGAATCACTTATCAAAAATCTCTTAACTGAGAATGCCGACATTCCTGAGGCTATTGATGAGAATCAAGAAGATTCTTCAATTTTAGAAACCACTTTTGTCATTGAAGACGAAGAGTCTAACAAAGATATCGGGACTCCAAAGATTGAAATCTCCGAAGTTTCGGTTATTGATAAATCGGAAGGCAAATATTCGAAAGAACCAGTGGTCAGTGTAGAAGCTCTGGATAAGAAAGAACTGTGCCATGATGACTCAGCTCACCTCAATGTAGTTGAAGCTGATCTTAATCGACCTAAAGAGGCTACTAGTGGCATAATCAATGTTTATACAGAAGCTAATGAATCGTCAAGCAAAGAGAAAGTTGTACCTATTGAAATTGTGGATACATCAACAAAGGATTATCTACAGAGCGGTGAAAAGGCTAAATTATCCCGCTGGAAACCCATCGATTCTCTATGCTTAGAAGACGTCAAGGAATCTGAAGACGACGATGAAAATTACAGTTCATCGGCATATATAGAATGGCCAGAAATCTTGAAGAAAGAAGTCTTAATACCCGAGGCTTTAGAAAAGGCAGTCAATCTGGAAGATTTTGAGAAGGCGGCAGAAAGTCGACAACTCTCCAAAGAACATTTAGAGGAATCGACCGAACAAGGCTCATGCATAAAAGCTGAATCAAAAACTTGGGAAGATCCTATTGAATCCGACTTAGCAGCCGCAGAGTCTGATAATCCAGCAGTTCCCGAAAGAGAACTGGCCAACGAATCTGAAAATCTCATCCAAGATTCACCTCAATCGGATACTCAAAGATGGAAGCTGATTCCATTGCCTTTCAAACAATGAGAATTGTAATCTTAGCTACATAGTCGGCATCAATTAGTCCAGCATCTATACTATTGGAACTCTTTTTTATTTTTATTTTTATTTTTTATTTATTTTTTTTATTTTTATTTTCTGGTCATCTCTTCCCAGCCGGGGGAGTATGTTGGATCCTATAGTTAATAATTTCTTTAAATTCAATTTTATATATGAAAATTAAGTCAAAATATTCTAAATTCAATTGTACAATATAAATCTTTAATATGTAAATTTTAAAGCAAGCAACATGTATGTAAATTTCTAGTTTGGTTAATTAATAGCTTTTTTGTTTTCTCTCTCTCTCTACCACTAGTATCAAAATCTAAGTAAAAATTCATGTACTCTAAATTCATGTGGTAGCTATATATAACTCTAAAACAAAAAGATAATAAACTAATTCAAGACAAGTGGCAAAGTGCTTCTTAGTATCTTTTACTGAACATTCAAGCCACGAACAACTGCTTTTATATTATTGTTGCAAATTATTAAAAATATTATTTTATTTAAAATGTAGGCTTTTTAAAATAAAAATTAACATAAACAATTTTTTAATAATATTTGTAACAAACCTAGGTTCGAGGCTCAGCGTGGGTGCCTTTTTTTATTTTCGTTTCTTTTATATTATTGTAGCAAGGTCTGTTTTTACAGCATTATTATATTTTGATTGGTTTATTTTAAATATGTTTGTTATGAAGGCTCTATGTAATACTATTTAGAGCGCATTTTACATTTTAAACACCTAAGCCCCCCTCTTTTTAATATTGTAGCAAAGTATTAAAAGTATTATTTTATTTTAGATGTTTGCCATGAAACTTTGGGAAGTTGTTTAGTATACTATCAGGACGATTTCTGGCGAATTATTTTATAATATTATTTATAACAATAATTATAGCGAAATTAAGACATCGTGATTATATTCTGTGTTTGTGCATATATAAATATTTTACAGAAAATGTGAGAACGTTCTATTAGAATATCTCGAAAACAAAAAACGATACATATAAACAAGTTCACTGACATTTATTAATGCAGTGCTTATAATCAATGATTACAATGAAGGGCTATATTATATATATATATATATAAAAATCACTTTCAAATTTTAACGTAACGTTACATTCTCGATCCCGTAGGGCTTTAGATCGGCTAAAACATTTTTATCTTTATAAGTGAATATTAACTTTACTGTACTGAATAGTTTAGTATAATGTTAATTTAACATATTACAATTTAGCCACAGCAACGCGTGGCCGGGTTCGCTAGTATATATATATATGAGAGACTCATCCCATGAGCGACCACATTGTAAGGCATGAATGAATTTCCTTTTTAAGCCTATTATCGCAAGCCCCCATGAACGATCAGCGACCACTAAAAATAATTTTTTTACTCTCTCATGAGAGACCATTACAAAATAATAATTAAAAAAAAAAATCCTATTTAAAAAATAATAAATTTTAAATTATTCAATAAAACTTTTTGTTTAATATTTTGCAATACAAATAGCAAAATTTTTTCGAACAAAGAAATATACCTTTTTGCCATTTTAAAACATCTTGTTTTGTTTTATAATCGTTACTAAAATGATGGTTATTCACTTTGAAATTTAATCCTTATTTTATAATTTATTAAATTGTGTGTGTGTGTGTGTGAATAAATCTTATAACTTTTTCAGTCAATAAAATGTTTTAATAAATGACATTTGGCGATTGACAAATTGCAAAATAATTAGATATTATTAAAGCCCAATTTTAAAATTGTATCAAGAATAAGAACTAAATGGGTCATTCAAGAATTTTTATGTATGGGTGAAATTATATAAGGAAAAAATAATTTCTATCTGAAAATGAAATGGTTAATATGTTGATGTACAAATGGCTGATATGCCAATCGCTGATATGCAATTTAAAATACAGTAAAACCCCTCTATAGTGAACCCCAATGAGACAGAGCTTTTGGTTCACTATAGCCATGGTTCACTATAGCCACGGTTTGGCCATTTTTTTTTTTACTTTTCTAAATTTTTAGACCGTATAATTAAAAAACAACCATACACACAGGAAAAGGCAGCCACTTAATAATGGTCACTTTGTTTTAATTCCCTAAATTGACCTATTTATTTACAGTAATGCTGAATATCAAAAGAAGTCATTTGATAATAGGTTCTTCTTTTCATTAGCATACATGTTTTATATATATACCTCTATGTATAATTTAAAAAGTAAACCAAATCCCCTTGGCAAAATTTAATAATTATATATTTAAAAGGTATGAGTATTTTAGAACATTTTTCTCAATCAATATAATACTAAACTTATTTGAAAAAATGCCTCTAATATCTTGTTGTTTGAAAGTGAAAAGTAAAATTTGAAAATCAGAATTATCGTAAAATACCGTTATTTCCATCAAAGGAATAAAGCTCCGTGTATTCTGGATCAATTGAAAATGAATCAAAAGTTTCTGATTCAGAAAAAATCGGGCGCAAAACATGTTGATACGATAGCGCGATCGGTAAAATTGCGAATAAAAAACGCCAATTTACAAACACAAAATCGGTAGTAAAACGACGGGCCAGGGGGGAATATCCGCGAACCCTGAATGAGTCATATACCTAACAAGGCTTCCCTTCTAAAAATAGAACTGTAGTGGTAGTTTTTGAGAATTTATAAGTCGATTTGTTTGCGGCCCATGAGACACGGGGAACTATTTTTTTTCTTCCAATTCCAGTTTTGACATATTCTTCTGAGGTATAGATTAAATTATGTTTTTAACCTGTTATTCAAACCATTTCTGGCTTTAAATTATTTGGAATTATTTTTTAGCCTAGGTTAAACTTGATATAGAACGCTTCTAAAAAAGGGCATGCTGCCACTGTTTGTTTCTTTTCTTTATTTTGGAAGCTATTTGTATTTTTTTTCTATTTCAAAATTGTCGAATGCAAAGATATTCTATTAAATAAAAGTATAATGTGTAAAAATTTATACAACATACAACAAAAATAAAATGTAAATCAAAACAATGCCGTTAAATTTATTGTTTTGAAATAGCGATCCGTGAGCTGAAACATGCACAAAATAATTGTTGTTTTATTATTTTATTTTTAATTAAAATTCTAAGTTCGTTATAAGCATAGTATTTTAAATAGATTTTATCATTTTGGGACCGAAAATAGATTCTTTATAGGGGTAGTTCGTTATTCTAAAAATTGCAAAGTTCGTTATAACGATGGTATTTTCAATGGAATGGAATCGGGAATAGCCGTTGGTTCGTTATAAGGGAAGGTTCGTTATATCCAGGGTTCGCATTAGCGGGGTTTTACTGTATTTACAATATCAGGGGCACTAAATAAAAAAAAGTTATTTTCCTAAAAAAATTCATATCTTCCACTGTTTCTTTGAAAGGTTGCTAAAACAATTAAACACTAGCTCCTTACATTTTCATTATATATATATATAAACTACTTTTTAGAGAGGTGTCCTCTAGCGCAAGTGTCCTCTCATGGAGGTTCTACTGTAACATGCTACCTTCTTTAAGTTTTTTCTATATATAATAAAATAGAATACTGTTGAACCTCTTTATAATGGCCTTTTTATGACAGCAACTTGGCTATAGCAACATAAATGTTGTTATAGTGAGGTTCAACAGCATATAAAAAGAAACTAGTAGAAAACTTGTTCTGTAGGAAACAACTTGCCATGACTTCACACCCGTGTTTCCCCCATTTAAACAAGGGCATCCATTTTTGATCTATCAATATCAAGTTTTCCACGTAATTGTCTGGAAGATATTCCGCATTCCTAATGAGCTAGGTACAAGGAAGTATTTGAAACAGTGCATTTATTTTTATTATTTTTGTGTGTGGTAATAAAAAAAATATTTTTTTTTTATACTTTCAAGGTAATCTTTGTCATTCCTACCCAAAATTGGTGATGCACCATGGAAAATATTTATATTACTAGTTATCACATTTTCCCCCTCTATAAATTTAAAGTTATAGATCAAAAAAACCCAAATAAAAGTAATTTATACATGATGTTTTGGTAACTGTGTTGTACAGTAATATTATGTATAAATTCTCATTTGGATTTTGCCTTGTTACTGTGTAATTTTTTAGTTCTATAAGTCAAATTATACCTTAAATCACTTGTATATATTTCAATGGACTTATGAATGTATTCTAATCATTATTCAGTACTTTTTTATCTGAAGATGTTAACAGCAGTTACCAAAATGGCACTTATAAATACTTATAATTGAATCTTGAACCTGGCACAAAGTTTTTGTTGTTATAACCATGTTAATTTAACCGTTATAACAATTTGAACTTAAACTTGGGACTTTAGATGATAAGGTATAATATATGATAATGCACAATTTGGATTATAGATTAGAAACACAAGGCAATAAGGCCAAATTCAAATAAATAGTGTGTGCCTTTTCGGTAACAGAATTGTTACCAAAATGTCACACACTATTTACAGTCGAACCTCTTTAATTCAACACCCCAAGGGATCAGAGCATTTGGTTGAATTAAAGGAAGTGTTGAATTAAAGTTAGATGATTAGCTAATCATCTAACTCGCTGAAAACACATTTTTTAAAAATAGCTTCGTAACATAAATTAATCATATTAATTGAAACCATTGTGTGTACTTTTTATATATATTTTTTTTTTATTTTCATTATTAACTTTTAGTATAAGGGACAAAATGGCATTAATACATATTTTCGAAAAATAAATAATTACAAATAATATTTTATTCTAATTAAAGAATATAGCAGTTGAAAGGAAATAAATATAGAAAATAAGAAGAAAATTTAAAAATATTAATTATAAAAAGAATCATGAAGATCTTTTAAAAAATTCCTTTATAGATGTGTTTTGCACTGAAATCCTATTCAGGATGTATTCCAGATGGTCTATTTAAAAAAGACATGCATGTCTTTCCTTCTCTGAAATATCTTTTAAATAACAAAGAGTTTTTATTGTATTAAAGGCATCCACTGCTGCTGCAGGTGTTATTGATTTTGTGTTTAAATCTTTTTTAATAACATGGAAATGGAATATTGAAATAAAATGTTATCATAATCATTATGGTTACATTTTATAAAGATTTATTTATTCAAAAGCAAATTATTTGTAAATTTTAAAATAACTAAAATATTTCAATGTTGAAATTATTATTATATATTATCAATTAGCACATGATGCCTAAATTTCAGCGAAAAAAAAAACACTCGCGGCATTGCGCAACAATGGCACTGCAAAGTGAAACTTAAACTAAACAGAGACCAAAAGTGCGCAAGCATGATCCAATCGGTGACCGCCGATCATCGCCGCTGTAATACCCTTTTAGCGGTAAAGTTGTATGTAAAAAAACATTCAACTGTCGAAATTCGAATTTTAAAATGGTCGAACTATCGGCAGTGTCGTATTATCGATAGTGTCGAATTACGGTTTGTTATTTGATTCTGGGGGTCGGGACATCAGAACAGGGTCTACTATCGCTGAGTGTCGAATTTGAGTGTGTCGAATTAATGGGGTTATACTGCATTTAGATTTGGTCTTATTACTTTGTGTTTATAAGGGATAATATTTTGGTAAAGGCATTGTTATTGACACATCACAAACAGTTTATCTACTTGGATGTGGTCTTGTTACCTTACATTTCTAATCTATAATTCTAATTGTAACATATCGTTTTGATATACTTCAAAGGATCTATAAGTTTTAAGTTCCAATTGTCGTTATAGAAACATAAAACTTGGTGGAAAATTTGCAGGGAGGAAATTGATCCATAGAAGCATAGGACACCATAGATGGCGTCAGTTTATGGCATTTATTTTGACGGGAGAGGCGCCCTATGCTTCTATGGATAAAACTTGGTCACAAGTTATATTTTTATAGCGAGGTTTGACTGTACAATGTCCTAACCAAGTTGTTATAAAAAATTAGATTCCGGTGTAAAATAATAGATGGAGGAACAGGAAGAATTTTAATCACTACTTATCATTCTTTTTTACTCAGAGAGTACGCTGCACACTGGAAGAGATATCACTTCAGGATGTAAATAAATAGATGATAAACACATACTAGCCTAGATAACACATGAGGGTGTGTGTGTGTTGATGAGAGAAGGTGTGTTGTGACTGCTTGACCACAAATATGTGTGTGAAAACATCCATGTTGATCCCGCTGTCCACTTTCTTCTAAATAACCACCTCTTCACTGACTTTCATTTCAAATTGTCTAATTTATGTTCACTCTTATACTCAGCTTTAAAAAATTTTCGGGATGAGGTCAAATGAGCATTATGAACCTGAGATTGTATTGAAGAAATAGTATATTTTAGAAGAAGCTAGAAAATAGACAATGTATATTGTGAAAGGTGTTACAGTAGAACCTCTCTGTAAAGGAAACCTAGTTGCAGAGCCAAAGTGTCCTTTAGAGAGAGGTGTCCTCTTACCAGAGAGTTTCTAATCACTAAAAATAGGTAATTTGGGGACGAAAACTGTTCTTTGTAAAGAGATGACTTCATATGAAAGTGTCTTCTCATGGAGGTTCTATTGTATATAGGTTATTTTACAATCATCTTCCATGACAATTATCTTCCATTTATCTAATGGCAGCTTAGAGATATACAAATTCCTCACAATGATAAGGCACAATTTGGATTATAGTTGTCACTTTTGTCTGAAGATGGTAACAACCCTGTTACCGAAACGTCACACAATATTTATTTATTTGGATTTGGTCTTATTACCTTGTGTTTAAATTCCTCACAACTTCCTTATACATTATAAAAAATAACTATTATCTGACTTGAATTGAAAGATGTGAACTAGAAGTTATTTGGTTTTCGTTATAAATACTATATATCTTTATTATACAGTAGAACACCTCTCTGTAAAGGACACCTAGATGCAGGGCCAAATTTTCCTTTAGGGAGAAGTGTCCTCTTTCCAGTGAGTTTCTAAATAATAAAAATGGTAAAGAAGTGCCCTTTTGCAGGAGTTTCCTCTTTTGGAAGGTCTAATTATTTAAAATATTTTGATTTTCTCATTTTCTTCACTTTTCAAACATCAAGAGGTGAATTCATGTTAGTAGAATCTCTCATAGCGGACACTTGCACTAGCAGGCATCTCTAAATATTACATAAAGTAATGCTTTTTTGTTTTTAATATCAACACCTGACACCTCTTCTTATTTTTTCACATGATCAGTGTAATAACGAAAATACCCATTTATTGATTTCTCAGGGAGCCTCTTGGACAAATTTTGGTCATTGAGGTACAGCCTGTACCACTCTGATAAGGGCCATCAGCCCAAATTATATTTTGGTTGGCTTTTCTTGATTTGTCAAAAAAATTGGTTGGCCAAATAACATGGAACAAGTCTAAACCAATGTTTAGTTGATTTTTGTTCCACTAGATGGTGCTCTGCCATCTAAAATGCATATGTGAGAGGTAAGGATATGCCTCTTTTGTTTTTAATATCAACATTTGACCCATTTTTTCTTATATTTTCTCACATGATAACATCATTATGCAAAATTAACCCTCAACTCCCCTCCCCCCTTATTTCTTTATTTTTTAGAAAGCCTCTTGGGTTAAAGTTTTGATCATTGGGGGGTACAACCTGAACTACCCTGATGAGAGCCAACAGCCTAAAACTCATTTCTGGTTGGTTTCTCTTGATTTATTAAGAAAATGGGTTGACCAAATTTCATGGAACAAGACTAAATCAATGTTTAGTTTATTTTTGTCCCAATAGATGGCGCTTTGCCATTTAAATACTCATGTGAGCAGTAAGGATATATGCTTTATTTATTTTTAATATATATATGTAACGTTTCTATGATGATCTGTACACGCCAATATGCAGATGATATTGTTTTGCATAAAGAAAAGAGAACAATCAACCGTCTGACTAACTAACTTTATTTCAATCACGCGGGGGGTCGGTGGAAGGCTGGTTAAACCGTTTGGTTTCGACCACTACGACCCGGGTTCGATTCCCGCATTGGACACTTTTTATGTTTAAAAAAAATGCTCCAATGGCCCCCCGATTCTTGCAAAAGTCCAACCCCACCAGCGAGTGCAAGTAACCAAACGGGGCTCTGGCACATTTGTAAGTGCAAAGTCGAACTGCTTTCACATGTGTAGACATGTGGTGCGCTTACAGTAAAAAGCAGTCACTAACTACCCACCATGATTATCATGGTCTGTACCACGTGTACTAGGGATAAGCAAAAAAAAAAATTAAATCACGCGCCTTTTATTTATAGTTACAAATATTTACATAATTCCTGACAGCGTAAAAATTTACATCTATTAATAATTTATAAGCAGAATGTGACAAACCCCCCTACTAAAAAAAATAAATTTCAGATTTATTTACACAAATGGAGGTTGGGAGGGGTTGGAAGGTTAGAAAAAAAAAAAAAATAATAAAAAGTATTCTCACTATGGCAGTAGGGTGGTTGGACCTGATAGTTGGGGTATCCAGGCGCGTACCTAATCCACTGTATCGTATAGTGACCATTTTACTAGAGGTCCTTGGGGTAACTGACCTGTTAGTTTTTTTTCCAGGTGTGTCACTTAGAACATATGCAACAGGGCTGTACTATCCATCATTATCAGAGTCCTTCAATGTTTGTAGAGAGAATTCAAGCTTCACCATTGAAGTGGAAAATTACATGGACGTAAAAAAAAAACATTTTGCTATATTAAGCAGTCCCCTTAGAGAGTGGAAACTCCTTTCTGCATAACCCGTTATTCTCACTTCCAGTTTGGACACTGGCAGGAAGACACAGCGATGTACATAAAACCCTTCCAGACTTAGAAGTCATTATTGTTGATTCAAAAAAGGAGTCGCTCCTTGATAACTTTTGGTTATGGTCGGATTCAAGACATCCATTCAAATCCTCCACATCTTAGAAGGGAAGTGAATAATTCCCCATGCCTTCATTCGAGGTTGAAATAGGGTCCCATAGTTTTAATTTAGATACATTAACTATTGTGCTGGGCTTATTTTCAGGCTGGCATGGTTTATTTATTTCGACTATGTGAGGTGATGGGGTAGAAAGAACGGTGTATGGATCTGGATAATAAACTGGTGACAGTTTGCCACCTGATGAGGGATTCGATACAAAACTTTATATCCAATTTTTAAATTCGGGAATCTATGAGAACTATTGTATCTTTTAACTAACCTTTTATGTAATTCCTTGGTTTTTTCATTGGCAATGGTTCGGGCTTTTTCTACTGGCGGATATGGACTCATAAGATCAGAGATGTAGGAAGGGAGGGTTCCGTACAGCAAGTATATCGGAGGGAATGTAGTCGTAGAGTGGGGTGTGTTTCGATATTCTTCCAGCATCTTTTGTAACAATTTAAGCCAAGGGGCCCTAGGGTTACCTTGATATTGTATTTTTAACTTTCCAATCAACGTTGCATTAGCCCATTCTAAAAGTCCATTACACTCTGGATGGGACGGAGAGGTCATTACGTGCTTTATACCCTTCTCCTGAGGAAATTTATTAAATCTCTTCGAGACAAACGAGGGATGTCTATCCGTGACTAAGATTCTAGGTTTTCCTATATTTAATAATTGGTTGATGGTATTTATGTAGGTCGCGATGGATGTGCCTTTGGAAGCATAACCCCAGATATATCGTGAATGATGGTCAATAACGGTATGGATACAATTTTTAGCACTATTATAACCTCCTAGGCCCAAAACCGTATCTAAAGCCACGACATCGAAGGGTTTTGTCGCCCTAGGTAATGATCCCATCAGTCCAAAGGAGGGCTTGGTGCTACTCTTTATTGTTTGACAGTCCTTGCACATTTTAACATAATTCTTTATCTTCCCTATCATCCCCTTAAAATAGTATTGAACGGAAAGTGCTCTGATCATAGCACTGATGCCTGGGTGTCCTAAAGATTCATGGGCTTTCTGAATCAGGTTATCTTGGAGCTCCAGGGGAACAACTATCCTATCCTTGTTATTAAGTTTTATATATGTAATACCATCCACCATAGAGTATAATTTTGAAGGTGGTATTGATAAATCACCCTGGTTTTGTTTCAAGGCTTGAGCTGACAAAAAAAAAAAGTTTGGAAGTCTGGAGAGCATATCGGCTTCGTGATTTTCACAACCCTTGTTAAAATTAAAATCCAAGTCATATTTGGACAACTCAAAGACCATCAGAACAGTCTCCCATTGGTGTGTTTGAAGCTATTCAACCATATCAGCGCCTTATGATCCTTGTGAACTATGATGTGACTGTCGGATATGTAAGGGTGGTAGCGCTTACAAGTCTCGACCACCGAGAGCAGTTCTAGTTCTGTTATTGTATATTTAGACTCGGCACCTCTCAAAGCCCTACTGAAATAGGCGAACGGCTTTTGCGTGCCATCAGGATATTCCTGTTTAAGCACCGCTCCTATACTCGAGATACTGGCATCACAATAAATATGTGTAGCCAAAGAAGGGTTAAAAAGTTGAAGTATTGGTTTAGAACATAGCACTTCCTTTAAATCCTCAAAGCTTCTCTGACATTCCTCCGTCCAGATAAACCGGGAGTTTTTCTTGAGAAGCTCATTCAAAGGGGCTCTTAGGTTGTTAAAATTCTTTATAAATTTCGCGTAATGTGTCATGCTTCCCAAAAAGGATCTTAAACATTGCAAATCATGAGGTGGGGGCAATGATTTGATGACATCGACATTAACGCCCGAAGGCGAGATCTGGTTCTCCGAAATTTCATAGCCGAGTTAAGTTATCCTTTTCATAAATAGTAGACATTTGTCTCTCCTCAACTGTGCCTTCTTTTTTTAAAATCTCAAATATTCTTCCAAGGTGTTTTAAATTGGATTCCTCGTTTTCTGAAAATACTAAAATATCATCAAAATAAGATGTTACATTATCAAGTTTATATTTCTGCAGAATGGCAGAGAGCTTTATATTAAATATTGCAGGGGCGGTCTAAAATCCAAACGACAATCTACACCAGACATAAGAGCCCTCCGAAGTTGAGAAACATGTCATCTCCCGATCTTTTGGATGAAGAGGGATTGTTCAGTAAGCGCTCAAGATATCTAGGCATGAAAATACTCTGTCGCCCTGTACCTTCTGAACTATATCCTCCATTAATGGAATGGGGAACGAATCCGAAATTATTTTCCTGTTTAGGAGTCTATAGTCGATACAAAGCCTAACCCTTCCCTCGCCCTTCTTGGGTGCGAGTGTCACAGGTGCGCTGTATGGGGAAGACACAGGTTTGATTAAGGCATACTTTAACAATTGCTCAATTTGTTGTTTTATTAAATCCCGATCTCTCAAGCAATGACGATACGGTCGAACACAGACAGGCTTTTTGTCACTCAGGTTCAGTCTTGGAGGCTGGATGTTCAATGGTTTTATATTAAATTTGTTTTCCCCAAAGATCTCTGAATAATTATCTAATAATATTTTTACCATAGTGAAGAGTTCTATATTATCATGTAAATAACAATCATTCATGTCAGGCAGTGGCAGAGTTTTTGCATCTGGCTTAGATTTTAATACATAAGGAACTGCTCCACTGTCTGGCACTGAACAAACAAAATTACAAACATCATCTTCAAGCAAGTTTGCAACATTTCTATAGGATAAAGAATCTCTAATCCTAAGACCTCTTCTCTTTACCTTTAAACAATTTACATGATTTATTTCTTGAAAAAAGACACCTCGGCCAGTATAAATCTTTATATAAAAGATTTATACTGGCCGAGGTGTCTTTTTTCAAGAAATATGAATGCCGGCCAGGCAGCCTCTATCTTCATGATAATTTACATGATGATTGCAATATTTGGTTCTACTAATTTTAGCATAATAGTTTTGAATTTTATAAAATTTATGTATGGCTTCTAATTCTCTGTCTGAAAAACTGTAATTAAACTGGCCTAATTTTCTATTATTCTGTTTAATGTAACTATTATTAAAATCTATTTCACCTTAAAATAGGGTAAGTATTTGGCAGATAAAATACCAAAATTAAGACTTTCACTTTGAACTATATGAAACAAAAGATTGAGCGACTTAGCTCCTATGGTAGTATTTAACTCAATCTCGCCAACAATGTCTATACAATGGCTAACCGATTTTAAGGATTTTAAGTTTGGGTTCCTTAATTAATGTCATAAATTCCACCGGCAATAGATGCCTGGGAAGGATATTTTTTTCTGATCCGGAGTCTAAAACAAAAAGTAACATAAAGTCCACCCCGTCCTCACGATTCCCCAACAATACGTGAAGACTGGGGAGGCGTCAATCGCTTCGTTCGGGCCTCCTGATAGAGGCTGGTGACTCACCCTTGTGATCCTGAACGGTGGCAAGGCTCGCGGTTAGGCTCCTCGTTGGCGGAAGGTGGGTCCCGGGGCGATCGTTCCTTCCCTCTCTCCAGTTCCATGGCCTATAGCCCTGTCCTCCCTGCCAGGAAGTAGACTGTTGTCGTCAGGCAGGATAACCTAACTCCATTCTTGAGGATGCACTTGTGGTTCGGCAGTGAGATACCTCTATGGCCTCGGCAATCTCAAGCCAACGTTCCAAACTTGCCAGTTAGGCAGCAATTAATAAGCGCTCAAACTCCGAATCAATGCCAGAAGTTAATCCCTCCAAGATCAGTTCCTGTGACAGTCCCAATTTGGTAGCGATCTTCATCTTTGCAAAGTAGTATTCCTTTACAGATTGTTCTTGTCCTTTTCTTAATTGCCAGAATTTTCGATGTAACCCATGTTCAGGCTTGTGAAAAAAACATTTCATTCTAGAATTAAGTTCTTCTAATGAGGATATATCCTTGAAAATTAAAGCATACATTTCCAGAGCTTTACCTTTAAATAACATTGGTATCATGGACAGGGATTCTTTTGATGAGAGACCTTGCTGTTGTGCCTGATTGGTAAATAAAATTGACCAGTTAGCGTAGCTAAGTCCATCATCAGGATCATATCTCGGGATCAATTCAAAAGGGAGATTCAGATTTCTTCATTCTTCTAATGAGTCTTCCTTCGATGAGGTGTTTGCTCTATTTCTTCCCATTGCTGGTCAGATCCTGTCGACTTCTGTAACGTTTCTATGATGATCTGTACATGCTAATATGCAGATGATATTGTTTTGCGTAAAGAGAACAATCAACCGTCTGACTAACTAACTTTATTTCAATCACACGCCTTTTATTTATAGTTACAAATATTTACATAATTCCTGACAGCTTAAAAATTCACATCTATTAATAATTTATAAGCAGAATGTGACATATATACTACTCTGATCAAAAAGTTTCGACACTTTGCTTATAAGTTAAAAAAAATTGTCCCCTTCAAAGTAGTCCACGTTGGCTGCGATGCACTTCAGCCACCTTTTTTTCCAGTCGGCAAAACACCTCTGGTAGTCTGTTTTTGGGATCGCCTTCATGGCCTTCTTCGATTCCACTTTGATCTCTTCTATGCTCTGAAATTTCCGACCCTTTAACTTTTTTTTGAGCTTTCCAAAAAGGAAGAAGTCGCAGGGGGCCAAATCGGGACTGTAGGGGGGTTGGGGGAACACAGAGGTTGAGTGGTCCTGCAGGAACTTCCGAGATTTTGAGGGCTGTGTGCACCGGCTCGTTATCGTGGTGGAGGATCCACGACTTGCTCCTCCACAGCTCCGACCGTTTCTGCCTGATCGCTTCCCTCAATCGCCTCAAAACTCCCAGGTAGGAGTCAGCAGTTATTGTAGAGCCTTGTTGTTGAAATTCATGATGAATGATGGTAATCGAAGAACACTGTCAACATGACCTTGACTTTGCTGGGAGCCTTCCTCGCTTTCTTTGGTCTCGGCTTATTTTTGAAGCGCCACTCCGATGCCTGTTGGGTAGTTTCCGAAACAAAGCCGTAAATCCATGTTTCGTCTCCAGTAATGACCCTCTTCAGCAATTCGGGGTCGTCGGTTGTCACTTCGAGATTGAGACTGGCCGTTTCTTTCCAGGCGTTCTTTTGATTAAAAGTCAAATCTTTGGGAACGAGAACGGCGTTGAGTCTTCTCACTCCCAAAATGTCCTTCATTATCGATTGAGTCGACCTGAATGCTATCCCTGCTTCTTTGGCGACTTCCCTGACAGTTATTCGTTGGTCTTCATGCACCAGTTCCAACACCTTGTCCACTTTTCAGGCGTGGTTGATGTGGACGGTCTCCCGGAACGCTCGTTGTCGGCGGTCTATTTCCGACCCTCCTTGAAGCGCTTGTACCACTCGAAAACTCGTCTTCGGCTCATGACGGCATTCCCGTAGGCTGTTTGCAACATCCAAAAAATTTCGGCACCCTTGAATCCGTTTTTCACACAGAACTTGACGCAAATTCGTTGATCCTCCATTTCAGTGACTAACGAAATCGAAGAACGGGTAAAAATGGCTTCACTTCGAACAGCCGCTGCTCGTGCTGTTGTGGCGCGTGATTTTTGAAAATTGGCAGGTCTCCAAGCCAAGGGCGATGCGTGCGTTTGCCACAAACCAGGAGAAAATATATTGAGTTTTCAGGATTTTATGAGCGAAGTGTCGAAACTTTTTGATCAGAGTAGTATTTAAAATTAAAAACGCTTATTTTGGATCAAAATAATTTATTAAAATATCTAATATTTCGATGAGGCTGTTTGCCTATCTTCCTCGGGGATTCTAACCTTGTAAACAAATCATCACCGTGATGCACGAGTGGCGAGGTTTTGAATAAAGTAGTCTGGCCAAACCATTTAATGAAAATATGATTACTTTTTAAATTTTTATATAATTAAAATACTATTGTATATATTGTATAATTACTGTTTCTGTTTTATCTGTAGGTATGATTGGTAATATCGATTTTTCTATTGATACTATTTTTGTTCTCAATAGATGCCCAGCTCTAGAAATAATCTTGCATGTTTATCTTGTATGTTTCTGTATAATATCTTGGAATTTTCAAAATCTGGTATGTGTCCTTGTTTTATTGCATGGTCTACTAAGAGTGATAATGGGCTATTATTTTTGAAGGCTGCCTTGTGCTGATTGATTCTCTCTTTTAAGGTCTTTCCAGTTTCTCCAATTCTATATACAGTTACGAGCGTCATGCGTTCTTCATCTCTTAATTCTTCAGTTTTCATCTCTGTCACCGTTTTTTTTTTTTGGAATGGCGCTCTCCTATTGGTTGGCTACGATCACGCCACCTTTGATATACTTCCAGATCACATAGAAGTATGAAACTTTTAACACTCACTCAGTCCAATGAACAATGCAAATTTTCAGACTTCTGGGTGGTTGGAATGGCCAGGAATGAACAAATTTTTATATTTATTTTTAGGGTTTTTTTCGCCATCTAGTGAAACAGAAATCAACTAAACGTTGATTTAACCTGTTTCCTGATATTTGGCCAACCCATTTTCTTGATAAATCAAGAAAAGCCAACCACCTATATTGAAATTATAACTATAGATTCAAAATATAGATTTAAAAACACCTCTGGTTCCTAATACATTACCCAATGGGATGAATCCATCCGAGCACACATATATGTTCAAAAAGAGAGAATAATTGTAGGTATAATGCATTGAGTGGCAGTATGGTATAGCTAAGCAAGCAGTATAACCTTATAACAAAATGTACTGTAGTTATTGTTTCTCACAGAACCTCTTTATAAATAGCTTAATCAATGAGATTCTTTCCAGGCTCTAAAGTTGAGCATTGCTTCAGAAAACAATAATCTGTTTAAAAGTTAAATACAGTTTTGTGAAAATACTTAAATAATTAATGGACTGAAGGGGCCGAGAAATGTTTTTGTGAAAGTTTTCTATTAAAAGTTACACTATAGAGTTTCCAATGTATTTAAAGAGCATTTCTTTTAAATGGAGCCGACTATCTACTTGCTGAGAACTTTTGTCCTATTCATTACTAGTCATAATTATAAAAAAAGTAGTCAATTTTTAAAATGCTAATTTGTGTATGAGGTCAAAAATCTATTTATTATCCCATTAAAGAACTTTATAACAAAACTTTTTATGATGGTAAATGAAAGTTTGTTCAATTATCTTGATTAAAAGATGCTGAAGTACATACTGTGGCAATCTGATTTTACCTCAGATAAGGTCACTATTAACCGTGTTAGAACGAGGATTCAGATTAGCTTTTGGTTAATAATGCTTACTTTTAATGCTGGCACATAATTTACCATTTACCCAGTACAGTAGATCTTTCATGAGTGGACACTTGTGCTAGGGGAGACTTCTATACAAAGGACAGTTTTCATCACCAAAATTACCATTTTTACCAATTAGCTGCACTCTGGTAAGAGGACACCTCTTTCTAAAAAATAATTTTGCTCTGCAACTAGGTGTTGTTCTTTAAAGAGAGTTTTATGACTTTTTAGGACTAACCCCACCACACAGACTAGCCTGTCACACTGTTTATTACTGGAGCTGTTGGTCTGGAATTGTTTAATAGATACTTGCAACAATTCAATGGTTTATCCACCACCTGGACTTGTAGAATTCAGCTTACCACCACCGTTTACATTTGTTCAATGGGGCTACTGGAAATTGAAGCTTGTTTGAATCTGGAATAACATTGCTTTTTCTATACAACAACAGGACATGTTACAACTAGACTGCAGGCTTGCCACCAATTGAAGGCTAAAAATAACTCAAGGAAAACTATGTTTTTTTAATAGTTTCTATTTTTGTCTTTAATACCAACTTTTTTACAGCTGATTTCATAATGACCTTCTGAAGTCAATGTCATCAGTGGTATACTACTTGTGGAAAAACATAAAGTTTGAAATTCACAAAGGAGGACTAGCATTAATATGCCATATAATGTAAACAAAAGGTTCAATGACGGGCCCAACTACAAATATGAAACACTAAAAATGCTGATTACCTCTGTACAATTTATAGAAACTATATTTATTTAAAATTAAGATTATTCAGCATTTTGAATATAGTTGGTTAAATTAAAAGGTCGTAATGTAGTTTACTTTTATAGCTATATTATAAGTTGGGGTAGGAGGAAAGATAAAATAGTCTAGTGGTTATTCATATTGTGCCAGTATTTATATTCTCCTGCTTTATCATTTGAACTGAAGGTGATACCTGTGTTTATGCAAGTATTGATGAAGGGACTAATAAAATGCATTGAATTAAAGCTTTTTTTTTTTATAACAGCAACTTGGGGTTATATTATCCTAATTCTATAGTCCCAAATTTAAAGTGTTCCCTTAGTAATAGGGATTTTACTGGAAATCAATAATTTTCTTCCACTTATCAGGAGTCCAAATGTGCATTATGAATTCTTTCTTATCTCCTCTCAATCAATAAACTATGTCTATACTTCAGGATTAAGAGAAGTAACATAAATCTGACTTTTAGTTGTTAAGACTGGGTGCACACCTCAGTATTAGACCAATTAACATAGGAACAAATGCCATGCTTCCAGATGCTCCTAACTTGGAGTACAGACAATGCTCATTTTGGGTCCTTTACTGAGTAATATCAACTGGGCCAGGTGAAATTATTGATAGTTTTTTTTAGAGCTTTTCACTGCTTTTTATGTTATCATAATCATTTTTTCTTACCTAAAATACATTAATTGGTCAGTTTTTATATCTAAATCACATTTTCTGGGCTCAAAACTATAATGTGTACTCCTTCCAGATATAGTCATATAACTTGTGAAAATTTTATTCAGATTGGTCACATATTGTAGGAATGTATAAGGAACAAATGCACACAAACAGACCCATCCGCCGCGAGCAGGCTTCCGTCTATTTAAGGCCTAATCCCCAGTGAACTTTTGATTCAAGTTTTGTAAATTCATGAATATATAAAAAAATTAGCTGAATAATTAATAGATAAAAAACATTAAAAAAAAAAAAGCTTCTATTTAATTGCACTAAAAAGGAAAAAAAAAAATGTATCTTCTGTCATTGAGCAATTAGATGTATCTGAGTGAAAATAAAAGTGGCGGGGGACGATCATATTTAGAGAAGAGGTAAAAATATAGCAAACACTTATAAAAATCACTAATCAGTTTCTACATATTAATCACATTAGGTTCGAAATTCATGATCATCCCTCACCACTTTTATTTTCACTCGGCTACATCTAATTGCTCAATGACAGAAGATACAATATTTTATTTTTCCTTTTTAGTGCATTTAAATAAAAGCTTTTTTAAAAATGTTTTTATTTATTAATTATTTTTGAAATCAGCACACCAAATAACATTTAATTCAGTAAAAATTTCTCTTGTATTTTTCATTCAGTCTTGTGTAATTGAAATAAATGTTTACTTTCTGATGAGTAGCTATACATTGTGAGAGTGGATTGCATTTTCAAAAGTTTGAGGTAGACAATAAAATAATTGATGGTTTTCTATTTCTCCTCAACCAGCCATTGATTGGTGGTCTTCCTTCCATTCATTCCTTCAGCAATACGTTTGGTGGTCTTCCTTCCATTCATTCCTTCAGCAATACGTTTATCCACTCTGAGTGTTGAATATGACATCCAAACATGCTGTTTCTCCTCTTCTCAATTGTTTCCAGTAGCCCATATCACTTCTCAGTCATATTAAGGTCATCTTCATTTTTTTGTCATGTCTTCTTTTCTCATGATTGGGTGAGGTAAAATGTTTCTGCTTTTGACATCAAGACTGGGAGAAAACAGACTTTGCTCCAATATAAAATGGCCAACTCTTACATGAGGAACAGACACCATGTGCAGCTTCTACTTGGAGAACAGTGCTTCTCATCCTGTATCCCAGGATCAGAAGTCTCTCAGCTGAGCTCCTCCTTTTTCAACTGGGCTTTGAACCGGCAAAGGCAGAGTTACTTAATCTGTGATTGTATCTAGTGTCTACCTACTGTATGCTGACAGAGAGTTGTGGCAGAGTGCTCTCAACAACCTGGAGGATATCAAACACGGCAGAGAAGTCACCTCAGTTCCCCACCGTGGCCGCCATGCCATTCCGCACAAACCTCGCACATTGGACAAAAAGGTAATAGTGGTCTCCATTCTAACTGTGGCATTCAATTTTATATAGTTATCAAAAAATTACTTCAATAAAAATAATAATAAAATAAACTAATTGCCAGTTATATGATAGATCTAGAAGTCAGCCAGTCCTAAGTCTTATTAAATTTTTATCTCTATTTTTATTATGATTATATTAGAACCACTAGCATTTGTAATATATTTTGAAAATAAAATATAATATTACTACATATAGGTTATATATATACTAGCACACGCCAAGCTTTTATTAAGACACCAGTCTTATACAGATTCTCCTCTCTCATTACCAGCTTGCAATGATATCCTCATGATGTTCAATCACCATCATGCAATGGAGGAGAAAACAATGAATCTAAGTTTTTTCTTACTTACTGTTTTGAAAAAGTTGTACAGGGGCAGAGCAACCATTTGACTTGATATGGCGCTGATTAAAATGCTTTGAACTCAGGTAAGTTGCCTTTCATATATCTTTGAGAAGAACGTCTCTCTTTCTTCACTAATATACTGGCACCCAAAGATGCAATAAGAAATTTCAATTTCTATGTTTTCTTTATAAAAATATGCATATTATATCCCCTTCACTGAATATTTTGGTATGGTTTTCCTGAAAAAAAAAATGATTTGAGTATTCTCTGTTGTGCAATATAGCATTTTACTGGAAATAGAAGGTCGCTAAGTAAATAGCTTTCATTCAAAAATGAACTATGTAAGTACTTATAGTGAGGATATAATTTAGAATTTTCTATTTGAAATTACAAAAATGTGTGTGTGATTCTCAAATGTAAAGCCTTCATTGTTATATAGGCTGCTCAAAATGTTTCATTGTTATATAGGCTGCTCAAAATGTTTCATTGTTATATAGGCTGCCCAAAATGTTTCATTGTTATATAGGCTGCTCAAAATGTTTCATTGTTATAAAGGCTGCCCAAAATGTTTCATTGTTATATAGGCTGCTCAAAATTTTTTTATTATTATATAGGCTGCTCAAAATGATAAGTCATAATTTGGATTATAGATTATAAACACAAGGTAATAACACCAAATCCAAATAAATAAATAGTTTATGACGTTTTGGTAACATTGTTGTTACCATCTTGTTTACACACTTGATAACAGTAACTATTTAAAACATGCTGTGGTAAAATTTCTCATTCAGTACTTTTGTCTGAAGATGGTAACAATGCTGTTACCGAAATGACACACACTATTTATTTATTTGGATTTGGTCTAATTACCTTGTGTTCTCTGCCAAAATGTTTCATTGTTACATAGGCTGCTCAAAATGTTTCATTGTTGTTTCATTGTTATATATGCTGTTCAAAATGTTTCATTGTTTTATAGGCTGCTCAAAATGTTTCATTGTTATTTAGACTGCTCAAAATGTTTCATTGTTATATAGGATGTTAAAAATGTTTCATTGTTATATAGGCTGCTCAAAATGTTTCATTATTATATAGGCTGTTCAAAATGTTTCATTGTTATATAGGCTGTTCAAAATGTTTCATTGTTATATAAGCTGCTCAAAATGTTTCATTGTTGTATCATTGTTATAATAGGCTGCTCAAAATGTTTCATTGTTATATAGACTGCTCAAAATGTTCATTGTTATATAGGCTGCTCAATTTTTTGAAGAGCTGTTATTTGCATAAAAATATATTAAGCCTTGAAAGTTATGTACATAGATGATGAGAGAGTGACATAGATATATTAATTATTCTACATATAATACACTATTCTGTGGATTAATTAATTATATATTAATTAAATATATGTATTTGAAATTATACATATATAATATATTAGATCATCTCTTCCCCTTAAAATATTTCAAGGTACCTTTTGAAGTTCTTGGTATCTCCCTTCTGATCCAACAGTGGTCCACTTGCTGTTTGGTCCTGCTGGCTGAAGACTATCTGTGGCTCCTCGTAGTTGAACTGCTGTCCAAACTTCTGGCAATTTGAGACATTTTGTGCATAAAATCTTGAACCTCACGCTTGAGCTTTGTAAGTTTCCCGACGTATCTTGATCATGGCTAAATGTAGAATTTTCAGCTGATTTATCCACTATAAGGGCTTTCTTTCTCCTTTGGTTACTATTGCTCCAAGCCTTGAGGTTCTGCCTTGGAATTTTACATGGCTCTGATTTTACCTAGAATTGGTACTATTATTATATTATAGGTTTTTATCTTCAAGTTCACATTTTTAACTCTACTTGTGTGACAAACATCTTTTAAAATCCCATTCTGGAATCAAGGTTAGGCCACTATCATTGTCTATCTCAAATTTAATGAATGAATCTTTTGTTTTTAAATCTATAGCATATATATATAGAGGTTCACTTTTGGCATAATTCACTCTACAAGATGGTGTGTGTGTGTGTGTGACAATTAAAATAAATTTATTGACACCTCAGTCAATTTAAAGCAGGCTGCCTCTATAAATCTTCATTTTTCTTTATGCATCTTTCCACGGTGTTTACATTTCACCTTTGACTCATAAACCTTATTTCTTTCTTTGATACACAATTTATTAATTCTATTTTGCCATTCATCCTGATGAAGCAATTTTGCATTTTCCTCAGCAGATATCTAGTGCTCTATCCAGGGATATATCTCCCTGTATTTTTGTATTTAGTAGGCCACATACAAACTTATTCTCCTCAAAGAATCATTTAAATAGTTCCCCAATTTGCATTTCTCTGCCAATCATTTAATCTCTACAAAATAATTTGAAATAACAGTAGAACCTCCCTTTAGCAGACACCTCTCTACAAAGGACAGTTTCTATTTGCAAAATTGCCATTTTTACTATTTAGCAACTCTCCGGTAAGAGCACACCTCTCCCTAAAGGACACTTTGGCTCTGCAATTAGGTTTCCTTTACAGGGAGGTTCTACTGTACTTTCTATTGTTTCTGTATTGTTCAACTATGATTGAACGTTTTGGAGAAAAATGTTTCACCAGTATTTCAATTAACTCTTCATATTTCATGTTCTTTGGTTGTACTGGACTACATAAGTCTTTCAGTATGTTTTTGCTCCAATAAGAGTTAATAGGTAAGCCTTTCTTTGCTCTTTTACTTCATTTAATATGATAAAATATTGCTCTAATCTTTCATTAAAAGTTTCAAATTCTTCACTCTTGTCTTTATATTCACCAAAAGTGCAATAAGCCATTTTGCTCTTCAATTATTTATAATATTGTTATTTTAAATATAATTATTTATCATAGAAAAACTAATTTGTCATCTTTTAATTTATGGGCACAAGCCCTCATAATAATTAGAAGTAAAACAACTATAACAACATTGCTTTGAACCAACAGTTTATATGCAGTTATAACTAACTACAGTCGAACCTCTTTAAATCAACACCCCAAGGGATCAGAGCTTTCGGTTGAATTAAAGGAAGTGTTGAATTAAGGTGAGATGATTAGGTAATCATCTAACTCGCAAAAATAATATTTTTTAAAAATAGCCTTGTAATATAAATTAATGATATTAATTGAAACCATTGTGTGTTTTTATTTTATTTTCATGATTAACTTTTAGTATCAGGGACAAAATGGCATTAATACATATTTTAGAAACATAAATAATTGTAACAAATAAATTTGCTGGCAATGTGTTTCTTTTCAGTAATATAATCAAATATTAACTCTACAGACATTAAAATATTAAATATAATATATTAAATAATATTTTATTCTAAATAGCAGTTGAAAGGAAATAAATATGGTAAATATAAAAAGAAAATTTTAAAATATTATTTAAAAATTACCATGAAGAGATCATTTAAAAAATTCCTATATAGATGTCTGTTTTTGCACTGAAATCCTATTCAGGATGTATTCCAGACGGTCATTTTGAAAAAACATGCATGTCTTTCTTCTTCTGAAATGTCTTTTAATAAATAAATTTTAATATATTAAAGTCATCCACTGCTGCTGCAGGTATTATTGATTTTGTGTTTAAATCTTTTATAATAACACAAATGGAATATTGAAATAAAATGTTATCATAATCATTGTGGCTACATTTTATAAAGATTTTTTTATTTAAAAGGAAATTATTTGTCAATTTTAAAATAACTAAAATATTTTAATGCTGAAATTTAAAAATAAAATATTATTGGTAATTAGCGTACGAAGCCTAAATCCCGGCGTAAAAAAAAAAAAAAAAACACTCGCGACATTGCGCAATGGCACTGAAAAGTGAAACTTAAACTAACAGAAACCAAAAGTGCGCGCGCGCGATGCTATCGGCGCCCGCCGATCGCCGCCGTAATAGCTTTTTAGCGGAAAGTTGTAAGTAAAAAACATTCAACTGTCGAAATTCGAATTTTAAAATGGTCGAACTATCGGAAGTGTCGTATTATCGATATGTCGAATTACGGTTTGTTATTTGATAGGCCGGAGGTCGGGACATCAGAACATGGTCGAATTATCGCAGAGTGTCGAATTGGGGTGTGTCGAATTAACGAGGTTATACTGTATATTGTTGTGTGATATAACCAATGTTTATAATTATTCTGACTTAAAACTTGGACATTGACTCATGATGCTGATAGCAAGTTGCTAATAAAAATAAGACTGGTATAAAATGGTTTCACTGTATTTACACAAGACATGCTTGATGAGGATTATGATGTTCTGTGAGATATTATTTCTTGGGCCAACAACCCAAATGTTGCCAACAACCTGAGATTATGTGAGATATAAAATAATTTTTTCATACAGTATAGCGTAGTCAGGATTTTTTTATCTCAAAATTCATATATATTAGAACCTAAATGATAATGCACTCTTATCAGGGGACACCTCTTCACAAAGGACAGTTTACATTGTCAAATTGGCCATTTTTACCAATTAGTTGCTCTCCAATAAGAGAACACCTCTCTCTTAAGGACACTTTGGCTCTGCAACTAGGTGTTGTCCTTTAGAGCAAGGTTCTAGTCTAAAAGACATTTTATTCATACAGCCTTTAGTATAAAAGCTTATTTTTTCTGCATAACATCTTTACATCTCCTTAGGTCTTTTTTCCCTCATATATCATATAGAAGTTTAATACATTATTGACTGTATTGACTCATCCGTTGATGAGCTCTACTCATCCCCAGCAGACACCATTTCAAGCTTAAGCTTGATACCCTAATATGATTGAGTAGAGATAAGAAGATACAGAAGTTTTATGCTCTACTCTTCCAACTGATTGTTCTCTCTCCATTGGGCTGTATCTCCTCCACTGTGAGGTTGTGTGTTGTTCCAGATCTCAGACACCTCACCCTACAGCTCATCAGCATTTCTCTCCCCTCCCCCAGACACCAACTGGAGGCGGTGAGTAATCTCTACTTCCTAACTTGTACGCCTGAAGTAGAGTACAATCTTTGTCAATTATCCAAACTCTCTATTCTCATGATTATTGAACTACTAGCCGAATGACCCGGGCAACACCTGGGGTTTACCCGATTAAATGCTTTTATTCAAATACTATTCGTTACAATTATAAATTGGCGCTGTGGATGTCATTCTTGTGAAACGTCCCGCTCCAAACTTTGTGTCTGAGAAGCGATATTTTTATAAAAGATGATCTGGCTTTGTGTCTTCTGCTCGAATGAATGTTTTTCTGTTAGAATTTTGTTCCTGCATACTAAAAATGAACTGGCTTCACCCGTGGTCTCTGCTTTTTGGAATTTTTCCGGATATAATTTTGTATCTGATAATCAAATATGATACAGCAATATTGAATCATCATTTTCTGAATAAAAAATAACTACTTTTTTCCCAGAACCTGTCAATTAATTTTTCTTGACTAAAAATCCGAAAAATATCTTTTCCATATTTTCTCTATGTCCTGTTAAAACACGTTTTACATGTCTATTAGGTCAGCTGATATTACCTCCCATCTTCACCGCTAGAGGCGCTGCTTGCGAGCGAAAGGGCAAATTTGCCACGCAATTTGCAAATAACTTGTATACATACTTGTATACTTGTGTACATAGACCATAAATCTGTACATAGACAGGAAAAGCACATATATTTTAATAATATAAATGAGTTTTAAAAATTGTAAAAAAAAATGCATCGGCCAGGAATTGAACCCGGGGTGCCCGCGTGGCAGGCGAGCATTCTACCACTGAAACAAAAGCAAACGGTGACAGAATTAAGAAAGAATTGTGCATGACGCTGATAACTGTATATATTAATTCTTAAATGCAACTGGGAAAATTCAGTAATTTCTCTATCAAGCATAGATTCATAATAATGAGATAATTGCAGGCATCATATAAACTTGGGATAGTTACCAAATGAATAAAGATTGTATCTTTGGGATTACAAAAGTTGGATCTTCAATGCAATTGGGGCTTTATTTTTTTCCAAATACATTTTTTTTTTCTTATCCTTAGTACACGTGGTACAGGCCATGATAATCATGGTAGGTAGAAGTTGGCGACTGCTTTTACTGTAAGTGCACCACATGTCTACACATGTGAAAAGCAGTTCGACTTTGCACTTACAAATGTGCCAGAGCCCCATAAAAGATAATTCTACTATGAATAATTAAAAGAAAAATGTTTCCAGAGTACACATGACACAGGCCACGATAAACATTTATTTATTACAAAATAAATTCTATATCCTATGTAAATATTTCTGAGTAGATGTGTGTGTGAAAAATACTTTATACATGTTTTAAAAATATATACACAAATAATTTATTTTATTAGAGAGAGATTGAAAAATTATTTACATGTTACAACAATATAAATACATAGATAGTATATTGATCAGTTGAATATTTGATACATATTTTATAATATATTATTTATATTGTTGCGTTGTTGACAAAGAATAACTTCCGTGAGTACAAAGGATCTTTAGGACTTTATTTAAGCCTAATCAATAAAATAATTACAGAAGAGTGCAAAAATAAAACAACAATAAAGAAAACAGCAGTTACAAACTCACCAACTGCAGCACTGTGAGGGAAAGCAGGAGCAGAACAGGAGACAAGTTCGTAGAACCTTCTAGAATCTTCCAGGAAGTACACCGGCGTCGGCGGTAAGCAGCAGTCCGACCTCTTGAGACAGCAGCTTGCTTGGAGTACACCACGTGGCTTCGTTCTTCGACTTCTTTTATCTTTCTTCCACCTTGCATGAGTTCCTCATCCCTATATATACCGGAGTAGATCTTTCCAGAAAGGTCATGGTTGGTTAGCCAATCACAAAGCCGCCAGGCTTGAGCATTGCGCAATCACTACTGATTGGCCAATCCGTTGTTCTTCGATTTTTCTACATTTTTCTAGAACGTTCCAAAACATTCTCTTCTGGAATGCGCCATTTTTCTTTTTACGTAACAATATATATTTTTGTGTTTTGATCAATAACTAGCGGATGTGCCCGGCTTCGCCCGGGTTTTACCCGAGTGAATGTTTGTCTAATGAACATTTGTTAAAACAATTCTCTATGAACTTATAAAACATACTCGGCTTCGCCCGGGGTTTTACCCGAGTAAAGGTTTGTCTAGCGAACATTTGTTAAAACAATTCTCTAAAAACTTATTAAAAAAAAAAAAGATATATTTTGATAATTTGAAACTCGTAAATTTGAATCTCTCGATAAAGTGAACATTTTTTCCCGGTCCCTGTGTGCCGTGTCATCCTGAATTTTGTCTTTCCTAATTTTCTACATTAGAAAATCATAGTTTTATCTAGTGAACATTTTTTCCCGTGTCACATTGCCGTGTCATCCTGAGATAATCTTACTTTTGATAAATAATATTTAAGATAACAAACTTAGTGATAAGAAAACTTGTTATCATCGTCACAATGGGGGCGCTGCTTGCGAGTTAAATCTACAAATCTGCAAATAACTCTAAGGATATTCAAGATATTCAGGAAATTATTTTTCAAAAACCTTCCCGGTGATATACCTAATAATATCCCAAAATTTCACGGCGATTGGATGTATGGTTTTTGAATCTATAGAGTACAGACAAACAGACAGACATTCAATTTTATATATATAGATAACTATATAAACTAAATAAATGATGGAAATATATAGATTATTTACATTCACTATAAATTTTACAAATTGAAGCTAGAATTTTCAATTCATTAGTGTAATTTAGGTCCTCTGTTGTTGTTGTTGTTGTTTCTTATCCCCTTGTGTAAAGATTACACGAATTCCATGAGTTCATGCTCCTCGAGCTGTTTTATGATGAGCAGCGGCCTCTCCCAAAGATCCTGTTTAGTGCATCTAATGCAAGCCAAAATGTGTTCTGTAGCTGCAGGTGCCAAGCTACATTTTGGGCAAGTGGGGTAGATTTTGTTGTTATTTTCTATCTTCAATGGCTTGAGATGGCCTGTTCTAAATCTTGTTAGCGTTGTTTGATGCTGTCTATTTCTGAGGTTCAGAGCTCCTCCTGGGTTCACTCCACTGTACCAACTGTGCTTAGATGGGATCCTCCAGTTCTTGTTTATTTTTGTTTTGGCTACTGTTTCTATTTCTTTAAAAGTAAGTTTATTTTTCTGTGGCAAGGGTTCTTTTGTGCCTTTTTTCGCTAGCACATCAGCAGCTTCATTGCCTTCAATGCCAACACGTGAGGGTATCCATTGAAGGTGAATTTTTGAGGTTTTTGAGAGTTTTTGGAAATAGCCAATTATGTTCTTGCTTACTTTGTCTCTAAGTTCCCCTGTGTGACTCAAGTGTTGTATGGCACTTCTACTATCAGTTAGAATCCAGATATCCTGATAATTAGTATTTCTGATGGATTTTTTAAGGCTTCATAGATGGCTATAAGTTCTGATCTGAAGACTGAACAAAAATTTGAGTTTCTTCGGTTTTTCTCAATGCCATTTGTGGTTTTAATGAGACAGCAACTGCCAGTGTGTCCCAACACATCTCTGCTACCATCGGTATAGATATTTGTTAGGAGCTAATACTTTCCTATTCTACAATCGAGCAGAGTAAACACCAATACCTCTAAGAAAATTAACTTTTAATTTCCTTTCATAACTAACTATCTAACTAATTTTCATCATTTCTAAAACCAAATATATACATGTAAAGTCATCCGGTCATCTGGTCAAATATATAAAAATATAAATCTATGAAAAACAACTTATAAAATGCTAACAATGCCCCCCCATTTTAAAGTTGTTTTCATACCCTCATCGGAGGCCTAGAGTGGTCAAGATCCTGGTTAGGCCTTCGTTTAACACTATTTGGCAAGTCAACATCCCATACTCTGTGTTCCTGAAGTGATGCCATTTCACATTCTATAGATTTTAGCCGATCTTGTACTTTGGGCATATTAAGCGCTTCCTCGTATGATGACGGTATTTCATCTTGATGGCTCATATGTTCAATTATCCCATGGTAGAAGGTTGATCTACAATACTCCTTCTGCCTAGCTGCAATTCTTGAAGATCTTCTTGGGATTATAGTTTCATTCTGGCCTTCCTCTTCGTCTTCTCTCCTCAGTTCTTCGTCTTCATAGGCCTGCTCTTCATCCTCTTTTCGTTTTAAGTTATTCAGATTTTTCTCTACCGATATTGTTTCTTCATCAGTCCCTGAATATCCCCTTGGGATCGCAGCTTCCTTTTGGCCTTCTTCGTCTTCCTTCTTTAGTTCGTCTTTCTGGTTCCTTTCCACCAATTTCGTCTCTTCCTCATTTACAGATTCATTGTCTTCTTCAAAATTATTATGTAAAACCTGGAAAAAATCAGTTTCAGGTGAAATTTGTTTATCGATTTTCTTAGTTGGGAAAACATCTTCTCTAAATCTGACATTTCTGCTTACAAAGACCTTATTGTTTCTGAAGTCCCAAACCTTGTATCCTTTGACTCCTTCCGGATAACCAATTAGAACACATTCTCTGCTTCTTGAGTCAAATTTAGATCGACGCTGGTCGTTGTATGTCCAGGTCTGACAACCGAAAACTCTGAGATGTTCAATATTCACTGGCCGTTCAGTCCACATTTCTTCGGGTATTTTGTTACTTATCGCCTTGCTAGAACATTTGTTTCTTAAGTAACATGCTGTATTAACCGCATCTGCCCAAAATGATTTGGGAATCCCTGATTCAAGCAAAATGCATCTTCCTGTGTTTAGTAATGTCTGATTCATTCTTTCTGCAGTTCCATTTTGCTGAGGTATTCTTGGAACTGTAAGTTGTCGCTTGATGCCATTTTCATTAAGGAATTTATTAAATTCTTTGTTAACATATTCCGTCCCATTATCACTTCTCAGTACTTTGATTCTTCTGCTGTGGTAATTCTCAACACTGTTCTTATATTCTTTAAATCTTTCAAGTACCTCCGATTTAGACCTCATAAAATATACCGTAGTGTAATGAGTGAAGTCGTCTATGAATGTCACGAAATAATTGTTCCCTCCCTTCGATATTGGGCTAATGGGACCTACTACATCCGAATGGATGAGCTCCAAGGGTGATGAAGTCTTCTTACTTTCGACAGGTTTGGAAGGAAATGGGAGTCTTCGCATTTTACCTTCAAGGCATACTTCGCACTCAGCTGTGTCACTCACATTTTGGAGATCCCTTTTGTAAATGTTTCCTAGCCTTCTGTGCCAGATATCTGAATTTGGTGACTTCACTTTTACTATCTTAAGTTCTTCAACTGTATAGATCCTTCCTCTTCTATTAGATTTCAAAATTAATTCACCATCACTTCCAAAAACAGAGGCCTTGCCATTCTGGAATAATACCTTGCCTCCTCTTTCCTCAATCCTTCCAACAGACAAAATATTTCCGTCTAATTCAGGAACGTATAATACGTTTTCCAAGAACAAGGTTTCACCTCCATATTCGTGACCGAGTTTGATGGTTACATCACCCATCTCTGATATTTCTATTTTCTTATTGTTTGCCATTTCAACTGAAGTTGAAATACTTTTTGTATTCGTCATTTTCAGTCTGTTCGACGTCATGTGTTCAGTAGCTCCACTGCCCAGAAACCAGATATTCTGCGAGTTATTGTTTTCAAAGTTATCCGCAAATAGGACTTTATGAGTAGGGTCTAACGTACTTTGTTTCAGCATACCTTCGCTAATTCTCCTTGATGAGTTGGCAAATCTGCAATTCCTAGCTATGTGTCCTAATTTGCCACAATTGAAACATCTTATCCGCCTGAAATAATTATAATTTTCTTTTTTTCCTTCCGACCATGTATTCTGATAATTCCTTGGTTGGTCATATTTAAATTTATTTCGCTCTTGACATGGTGATTTGCATGTATCCTCTTTTCTTCTTACCGCAAAAGCGCTATTCAGATATTCTTGAGGAATTTTACGCTGGTTCTGTCGTTTTTCTTCTAATAGTAATTTAGATTTAACCACACTAGTAGATAGCTTCTCCTCCTGCTGTTCCAAACTGAGAATTAGTGGTTCGTAACTTTTTGGTAATCCGAATAGCATAATCAACGCTAATTCGCCATCCCCAAATCCATGGTGAGACTTTGCCAATTTTCTATGACATTCCATTATTCTCGCAAAATATTCTTTCATATCCTCGTAATTTCTTTTGATAATGTTGAAAAATTCTCTCAGTAGCTGTAATATGTGCAGCAAGCCATACTTTGTGTGGATGTCCTCTAGTATCTGCCATGCATCGATCGCTCGTTTACAATCACCGATGTCATCTAGGAATGAATCTTCAACTGCTAATAATATGACAGATAATGCCAAGCTATCTTTCCGCTTTTGTTTTTCTGAAGTTTCACTAGGAAAGCCAGGCTCAATCGCATCCCATATATCCTTCTGAATCAAAATTGATTTGGCTCTTATGGCCCACGAATAGTAATTATTACCATCTAGTTTAGGTATTCTCAATTCATCAGCCATTGATTTTTCTAGTTATGCAAATTTGACAAAAAATATAACTTAGATCTTTTCTTCATCTTCTTCGTTGCACAAAGTTCAGTCTTTAAATCGCTCAAATTTCCAACAATCAAATTCTTTTCTCTATCTTAGTTAGCTTTATCTTCTTTAGCCTAACATAAACTTTTCTTCTTTAGCCCTATATTCCCTGGCCTTATCTTCTTAAGCCTTCAGCTTTTTTTCTCTTTAGCTCTATCTTCAAATTTTCTTCTTTACCTTCTTAGCTTTAACTTCTATTACTTTCTACGGCGCAGTGGAAGCGTTCTGCTGGGCCCATAACCTCTTAGGAGCTAATACTTTCCTATTCTACAATCGAGCAGAGTAAACACCAACACCTCTAAGAAAATTAACACTTTTAATTTCCTTTCATAACTAACTAACTAACTAATTTTCATCATTTCTAAAACCAAATATATACATGTAAAGTCGTCCGGTCATCTGGTCAAATATATAAAAATATAAATCTATGGAAAACAACTTATAAAAATGCTACATTATTTATTGCATTTTTAGGAATGTTATTAATTATTTCTAATGATAATTGTTTTAAGTATTCTGGATTTTGGTATTGTTTGTTGGTGGGTTCATTTAAAGTGTCATTAAAAATAACATTTTGTAGTGGTTTGCATGGAGAAATTTTTTCTGCTAAATGATTTTTTTCCACTTTATATTTTAAAAATCCATTTCTTTTGGCCAGGTGTAGACAGCCTTCTTTTTTGAGTCTTAAATTGGATTCCCAATTAAGTATGTACTTGGAAGTTCTGTGTTTGTTTCCATAACTCTTGATTTTATTTATATATTTTGGCAGATTGTAGCTTCTTTTATCCTTTAAGGGCATAATGTCTGCCTCGTAAAGTACAATATCATTAGGGCAGGTATTTCGAAGACCTGTAATAATTCTAGCTGCACTTAGTTGTATTGTTTCCAGTGATTTTAGATTTGTTTCAGATGCTGTACCATAGATTTGATATCCATATTCCAGGATAGGTCTAATTAGAGATGTGTAAGTTAATTTTAGTGTGGTTGCATCGGCTCCCCACTCTCTTCCTGAAATATATTTCAGGATTTTCAGTCGGTCTCTTCCTTTTCTAATAACTTCTTCAATATGTTTACTGGAGTTAATTTCTGGATCCAGGGTGTAGCCAAGATATTTAGGATGTTTATTATATCGTAATTGTTGTTCTTTCAGAATAATTTTTGGTCTTATTTTGTATAGTTTCTTATCGGTAGTAAAAAGACGGGTTTCAGATTTTTGGGGGTTAAATTCTAATTTATGTTTATTAGCAAATTTTTTCTAGGTGGAGAAGAGTCTTGTTCAAATCCCTTTCAGCTTTTTTTCAGTTAGTGTTGCTGCTCCATAGAATAATGTCATCAGCGAAAAGTCCAATATTGGTTTTATGTGAAATTTTTTCTTCTATGCCTGCAATAAATAGGGTGAAGAGAGTTGGGCTAAGGACTGATCCTTGTGGTAATCCTTGGTACAATTTGAAGGTTTTAGATAGAGTTCCATTATATTTGACCCTGATGCATCTATTTTTAAGGAAATCATTTATCCAAGTGATAGCTTTTTCATCAATTTTGAAATGCTTGTATAATTTTGTAATTGACTTGTTTTTCCATACTTTATCAAAAGCTAGTGTAAGGTCTAAAAAAGCAGCTATGGTGTGGTTAGTTGGTTTTCTGTTTTGTGCATCTTTTACCTTTTGTGTGAAAAATAAGAGTTGGTCTATTGTCCCATGTCCTTTCCTGAATCCATATTGTTCTTCTGGTAAGAGATTTCTTGTGTCGAGGTGGTAGGTGAGTCGTCTGAGTATAATTTTTTCCATTAATTTGCAGCAAATACTTGTGAGGGAGATAGGTCGGTAGTTTTTGGGTCATCAGCAGATTTGTCAAGTTTTTTAATAGGAATTATTGTTGCAGTTTTCCAGTCTTGAGGCAATTTTCCAGTTTTCCAGGAGTTATTGAAAATATCAAGAAGTCTTTCTTTGCCATTTTTGCCCAAGTTTGATATCATTTGGCCATGGATTCCATCTGGCCCAGGAGTCTTGTTTAGGTCAGTGTTTTCTAATGCATAATCTAGCTCTTTCATATTGATTTTTTCATGGAAAATATTATGAGTGCTGGTGACATTTTTACAGTCATGAATAATCTTTCGGGCCTTTTTTTCAACTTTCTTATCTTTTATTTTAATTTGATTTTACTTCTTATTTGATATGAATTACCTAAAAGATTAGCAGCATTTTTGTCATTAGTTGCTCGGGTACCATCTGTATTCTTAATCATATTTGTGTTTTCAGTTTGTGGCTGGGCTCTGTCAATTTGTTTTGCCAAATGCCAAAGTTTTGTATTTGGGTTTCTTGGGTTCAGGTTTTCACAAGTTTGTTTCCATTTTTCCCTTTTCATATTTACATATAATCTTTTAATTTTTGCATTCACAATGTTCAGTTCAGTTCTACAATTTGTTTGGTTTTGGGTGCACTTTTTTGTAGTTCATTTCTTTTAGTTATAAGTGTTTGAATATCTTTTGCCTGGTGTGTATAATTTGGAATCCATTTCTTAACATTACCTCTTGGTATTGAAACTTTGGCTGCTTTAATAATGGTGTTTTTGAAAGATATCCAATTTTGTTCCAGATATTTTATTCTAGTGGGTGCTTTTCCAAAGTCTTCATTGGTGTTTTGCTGGTAAAGATTCCAATTAGCCTTTTTGAAGTTCCAGAATTTTTCTTTAATTGAGCTGGTTTTGGTCTTGGTGCTAATTTCTATCAAAATAGGCAAATAATCACTTCCAATACTTTTTAATATTTGCCATTTGCATTTGTGGAAAATATCAGGACTGGAGAAACTTATATCAAGTGCTTGTGCAGTAGTATAGCTGTAGGAATGGTGGGTAGGATTCCCATCATTTAAGCACATGAAGGCATTGTCGTCAAAAAAGTTTGAAAGTACAGTAAAACCCCTCTATAGTGAACCCCAATGGGACAAGCTTTTGGTTCACTATAGCCACGGTTTGGCCATTTTTTTTTTAACATTTCTAAATTTTTAGACCGTATAATTAAAAAACAGCCATACAAAAAGGAAAAGGCAGCCACCTAATAATGGTCACTTTGTTTTAATTACCTAAATTGACCTATTTATTTTCAGTAATGCTGAATATCAAAAGAAGTGATTTGTTAATAGGTTCTTTTTATCATTAGCATATATGTTTATATATAAACCTATGTATCATTAAAAATTAAGCCAAATCCCCAAGGCAAAACATTATTAATTATATATTTAAAAGGTATAAGAGTATTTTAGAACATCTTTCTCAAATAATATAATACTATATATTTATTTGAAAAAATGCCTCTAATACCTTGTTGTTTGGAAGTGAAAAACTGAAATTTGAAAATCAGAATTGTCTTAAAATATCGTTATTTCCATCAAAGGAATGAAACTCCGTGTATTCTGAATCAATTAAAGATGAATTAAAAGTATCCAATTCAGAAAAATCGGATGCGAAACATGTTGATATGATAGCGCGATCGGTAAAATTGCGAATAAAAAAACGCCAATTTGCAAACACAAAATCGGTGGTAAAACTGCCGGCCAGGGGGAATATCCGCGAGCCCTGAATTAGTCATATACCTAACAAGAATTCCATTCTAAAAATAGAACTGTAGTGGTAGTTTTTGAGAATTTTTAAGTCGATTTTTTTTGTGTCACATGAGAGACACGGGGAACTTGGAAGAACTGTTTTTTTTTTTTTTTTTTTTTTTCTTTCTCTTTTTCCTCCAATTCCAGTTTCCACATATTCTTCTGAAGTATATATTAAATTTTGTTTTTAACCTGTTATTCAAACCATTTCTGGCTTTAAAATTATTTGGGATTATGTTTTTGCCTAGGTTAAACTTGATATAGAACGATTCTAAAAGGGCATGCTGCCACTGTTTTTTTTTTTAGAACGCCACTCTTTGTTTCTTTTCTTTATTTTGGAAGCCATTTGTATTTTCTTCTATTTCAAAATTGTCGAATGCAAAGATATTCTATTAAATAAAAGTATAATGTGTAGAAATTCATACAACATACAGCAAAATTAGAATGGAAATGAAAACAAACAATGCCGCTAATTTTTTGTTTTGAAATCACAATCCGCGAGCTGAAACATGCTCAAAATTTTGTTGTTTTAAAAATTTTTTAAATCACAATTATAAGTTCGTTATATGCATAGTGTTTTTAATAGATTTTACCATTTTGGGACCGAAAATAGGTTCGTTATAGGGGTAGTTCGTTATTTTAAAAATCTCAAAGTTCGTTATAACGATGGTATTTTCAATGGAATGGAATTGGGAATCACCGTGGGTTCGTTATAAGAGAAGGTTCGCTATATCCAGGGTTCGTATTAGCGGGGTTTTACTGTATTTTGCCTCTTGGGTTTGGCATGGAACATCCCCATAGTTGATGTTTGGCATTAAGGTCACCTACAATAATAGTGTTGTCTGTAAGAAATTGAGCCATTGTTCCATCTTCAATAAGTTTATTGTTCGGTGGTTGATACATATTGAATATGTTGATGGTTTTGTTTTAACTGAGGTAGACTTTGATACCTTGGGCTTCGAGGTCTGATGTGTTTGGAATATTAATGGCTATGTCTTCATAGTATAAATTTTTGATTAAAAATGCAAGGCCACCCCCTTCTTCATTTCTGTCTTTTCTAAGGATATTGTAGTTTTTATATTTGAGATTGTACTTTTCATTTAATTTGGTTACCTCTAGGGCTATAATTTGTATCTTTTGTTTTTCAGCTATTTCCATTATTTCTTTTAATTTTATTTTTGTTGCTGTTGAGCACAATCCATTTATGTTGCACTGCAAAGTGCTCAATTGCTTGGAAGCTGTGAAGTGTGTGGAGACTGTATTATACTTATCGGACAGAACCTTCTACCTAAGTCCTGAACACGCCCCTGTTTATTCTGCGTGACGGGCGATGCAGCATGCAAATCAACATCTGATCTCATGGAATGGGGTGTAGAGTGCAACTTTCGTTGATCATGGCACTATGATCCAGGCACACTTTGGTGAAAGTCTGACTTTGCCTGTAGTTTGAGGCCCTTCCTAACATGAGTACAGATGCAGCTCCTCCGTATCCCTGGAGTGGGACCCTTGCTGAGGTCTATCAACTGGGTCAGTTGAAGTCAGGATTTTTAAAGAGGTCTACTCCTCTTCTAACAATGCTGCTGTTGGTCTGCGACTGCTTATTCGTCAGAGTTATTCTGCTTGTTTCGCAGCTGGCCTTCATATCTGAAGGTCGTTCCCCTATCTGCCACCTGGGGACGCTCCCTATAGCAGTCAGCTCTGCCAAGGGCCTCTGTAGTTGAGATAGTCTATTTCCAGCTCTGTACCATATTTAGAAGCTATATCATAATAATTTGAGCATGTCATTTCTCTTAAAAATACATTCTATTTTTTCAAATGCCTTTTTGAATTTTGTTTAGCAATGTAGTTTGTTTTTATTTCAATAATTTTTTTTTTCTTCTAAAGTGACCTTTTAGAAAAAATAAAAAATATTATTGAAATAAAAATAAACTACATTGCTAAACAAAATTCAAAAAGGCATTTGAAAAAAATAGAAAGTATTTAGAAGTTATATCATCTATTAGTTTCATGGAATATGGAATTGGCAGATTCCATTAGAATGCCTGAAAGTTCTTTTATTGTTTGTTCAACTTGTGGGGTTATATTAACCTATAAACTTGACATTTTTTTCTTTTCTGCATCATCCACATTCTGTGTTAATCTTAACTAATCTTCTCTTTTCTCTTAATTTACATGATCAAATTTTAGATTGTGGTTGAAAATTATTCAGTCCTGCATACATCAAATATTATTGCAGCGTGTCCAAATATTTGGGATATATCTATTGCATATGCTATTTCATAATAGTTGTAAGAGCTTTTTATTTGTTAATGCCCCTAATCAATTAAATTTTTAGTGTTAGTGACTGCCTTTTACTCTAAGTGCACCACATGTCCACACATGTAGAAAAAAAAGTGAATTTACTACTTGGTGTGATAATTGATGTACAAATATAGAATCCCAAGTTTTAATTATAACTTTAATAGCCCCAACAAGGAACTCTATAAAGATATTTATAGAAATGTTAGGAGTATGTGAGAATTTCCTAAATGAAAATGATTTATTAAACTAAGGCACTCATCACTCACTTAATTTTGCCTTGTTAGTGGAGGATGGAAGACATACAAGGTGTGTTTGTCCATCACACATGTCACCTGGCATCTTGTATAGTCCTAGATATATATGGTAATTTAAACCAACAACCCCATATTGTATATAACTTATAACAAGATTTTCATGTTGTATAATAGAAACACATCTGTAAATGATTATACGCATGATTGACATGTGTCATTACATCATCATATGTATTGTACTTTGTACAAACTGAGGATAAATAAATAAAACTCTGTAATAGATTAAAAGTTGAGCTGAAGCAAGAGATAGAAGTCATAACGTCTAAATTCGAGATAGGTTTAGAATTCCCCACAACAAGGTCTAAAAATGGAAATTGCCACGGCGCCAGTGTCCAATTTCACCTGTGATCCACCCTCGTGTGCATCTGTTGAAATGCAACACTCCCTTTCTCGGAAAATATATAAAAGGCCCCCATCTTTAGCCAAAAACACAGTCACTTGATAGTCAGTTCACCCTCAGCGTGGCCTCTCGTCGGTTGTACCCCAGGTCCATCTCATCCATCACGTAGACCAGTAAGAAATCTTCTATCTCTCCATCTTTCGCTCCTAGATCAACTTTTATCTGTTCACAGAACTTTCTTAGTGCAACTGTGTCTTCGTTTTTTGTGTGAACATTCCCAAGCTTTCGACTCTGCCTCAACCACGACTGCCTGTACTCTGTGAGGACTTTTAAAGGTCTTACAAGGTGCAGAGAGGTACTGGAAAACTCCTCATTCTGACTGTTCCTCTCGGTCAACACAGTATAGCGAGAGTTGACAGGGACTCACACCATAGTTTAAGTCGACAGTATTCTACAAGAGGCTACCAGACCACACCACATTTTTAGTCGACAGGATTTTACAAGAGACTACCAGACCTCACCACATATATGTGGACAGTTTAGATCAACCATTTTACGCAGGAACCTTACTATAACAGCAACTTGGTTAAAACACTGTATTTATAAGTACATAAGAACCTCCATGAAAGGAAACTCTCACTAGGGGACATCTTTCAACAAAGTACAGTTTTCATTGCAAAAATTACCATTTTTTCTAATTAGTAATTCTCTTGTAAGAGGACGACTGCCTACATTCTCCAGATCTCTCACAAAATCTGGGTGAATGTTTTTAAGGAATTACTCCTCTCAATCAGCTGAACTAGAGCATAGAGCCACATGGACCTACCATGTTTGACTCGGAGCTGTTATTGAAGACTACTCTGGATATTGATTTCTGCTACACTATAATTCAAGATACTTGCTTATTTTAATAAATTGTGTGTTCAATGTGTTCAATAAATAGAATTTGGCTATTTGCATTATTTTTTGGTGTTAGAATTTAAAGGCAAATTCTGTATATTTTTTCTTATTAAATTCATTTAGTCTTTTGTCTCAGGATGGTAACAACGCTGTTACTGAAATGTCACACACTATTTATTTATTGCAAACATTCACTTGGGGACATCCCAGCTGAAGCCGGGTCATACCTATATACAGGGTGTACCAGGTAAATTGGGAATTTCAACAATGGTATTTTAACTGAAATTTTTTGCAAGTAAAAATTAAAATATCCGAATGAAATTTGACACAGTAGTAGATAAAAGGATATAGTTTTTATTTATTCAATGTAGTTTCCAGTATTAGCTACAACAGTCTCGAGGCGAGTGCGGAATGAAGCACAGGCCTTGGCGACGATGACCTTGTCCATTTGGGTCATCACCGTGTGAACTGCTTTCTTGACAGACTGGATGGTGGTATGAGGAGCTTTGTTGACATCTCTCTCAACAACGCCCCATACATAGTAGTCGAGGGGATTGCAATCTGGAGAATTAGGGGGCCAAATATCAGGACCCCAGTGACTAGGGACGTTAAGTGTCAGCCACGATTGTGTCTTTTTTGCCTTATGGGCTGGAGCTGAGTCCTGTTGGAAGACATACTTCCTTCCTGTGGCCACCATGTCCATCCAAGGCTTCACAACGGTCTCCAGAACATTGATGTAGGTGTCAGCGTTCATCCTAAGGCCCTTCTCAAAGAAATGGGGAGGCATGACATCACCTTCACTGCTGATAACGCCAAGGACCATTACGGAGGCAGGAAATTTCGTGTGCATCACGACAGGTATCTCTGAGGGGTCTTTACAGATCCAGCGATCATTCCTGGGATTTACCTTTTGGTCCACGTCAAAGTTCTTTTCGTCAGAGAAGAACCTTAGCATGCCAAAAGAGTCGTGTTTCAGGTTGTTGTGGAGGGCAGCAGCCTTTCCTTTTCTGTTATTCTTCATATTCTCAGTCAGCAACTGACCTTTCCGAAGGGCATAAGACTTGAGACCAAGGTCCTCATGGATAGTTCTGACAATTGTCATAGAGCCAACGTCCATTTCCTTGGCTATGGCCCTCATGCTCTTCCCAGGGTTTCCATCAATCTTCTCCTTGACATTTTTGACAAATTCTTCGCCTCTTACCCTGTCCAATCGACGCGAATGCTTTTTCCTTGTAGCTATCCCCTCTTTGTTACTGTCGGCCTCATCAAACTGCTTCTTGACACGATAAATAGTGGTTTTGGGCAACTTAAGAAAATCCACTATCTCTTTGGGGCTCCTTCCGGCGCGCAGAGCAACGATGATGGCAGCTCGATTTTCAAATTCTCTGTTACTCTTCATCACTACACTGCGCACACATGTACTGTTGCATTTTACATGAATATGGCTACGTAATGAAAAAAAAAACAAGTTTTTAATCTCAAGTAGTTTTTGTTTTATGGACTGTCAAAGTTAGTCCCAATTTACCTGGTACACCCTGTATATAAAAGTCAGTGTATGTAAAAAAAAAAAACGGTCTTTATTTAGTCAAAGGCAATTACAGTCGAGAGGTAGTTACTATCCGGGGTAAATTCCTGCCCTAATATTCGCGTAAAATTCTTTTGAGATATCTTCTTGTTCGTCCCACTTCTTCATGATCCACTCGGCTTCTTCTATTTTCTTGTCGTAGATTGTCGTTCATGTCACTGTCAGGGTCTTCGAGATTCTTTCTTCTTTCACGGAGTGTCTCGGCGAAGACTTGTATTTGGTGGTCCAGGGAGTGATTTTTTTTCTTCATCTCTCTTATAGTTTTGATTTGGTCGTCTGAGCAGATGATAAATTCGATGATATTTTTGTTAGTATCATTTTCAGTGTCGAGGGATATAATCGAATTCGTGGATTTATCTGTGGTATTTTTTCCCTCTGTCTCCATGTCAGTGGACAGCGGAAGGGATGTCTTCACTCCTGGGGGGGTAGACTTCTTCCTTTTGTCTTGTCTTTTTCTTTCTCGTTGGTCGAGATTGTCGTCTTGAGACGCCTTAAAGGGTCTCTTTTTCGACGACAGTGTTTCCTCGTTTCCAGTAGATAATTTTGTGAGCTCATTTAAAATTTGCTTCATTTTTCCAATTTTGATGTTAAGGGCTCTTCTCTGGTCACTTTTAAGGTAACTGTAATATTTGGATTTAATATTTTCCTGTTTCTCGAGGTAGCAGGATATCTTGATCTCAAGGTCAGGATGTTGTTCCAACTGCTGTAGGACCTTAGTTGCCCTCGAGGTACCGGCCTTTTTGTAGATCGTGGCGATAATTCTCTCCACTTCTGGGTTTTATCCTTCTTCACATTCCATCAACTCTTTTTGGAACTGGTTGGAGTCCATTGACTTTATAGAACACATGCTAGATGTCTCATCTTCATGGTTTTCATTCCGTGCATCGGTCTCCGAATCAGAGTTCGGGAGAATGGCCGTCGCCCCGCCTGGGGGGATAGATCTTGGGTGTCTGTTTGGACCCATCGCAGGAAGTCCCTTTTTCAAGTAGGTTTTATGTTGTTTTGAAGTAGGGACACTACCCTCCGTCAGAGGCTGTTCTAGGGTTTGTGGCTGCGATGTAGAACTCAGGGCGTCGGGGGAAGGGTCTAGTCACTCCTTCCCTGATCTCAGGGTCAAATGTGCATTTTTTTCTGTCGCGGCCGTGTCTTTTGCAGCGCTGACAAATAATATCTTCTGCAATAAAGATTTTAAAGTTTTGGCCCATGTATTCAATTGTAATTATCGCTGGCATGGTTGTTTCATCATTTTTTTTTGAAGACTATATCTCTCCTTAGCGAGGAGAGGTGCTTGTAGAGAGGACTGTTGGTGGGGAAGGGGAGGGGCCAGACGCTCAACACTTGTCCAAAAGGCTGTAAGGCTCTCTTTATATTCTCATCTGGGATGAACAGTAGGACGCCGGATAGAATATATTTCTTAGGGATAGTGAAGAGCGGGCTGGGGTAGACAGTTTCCTCTTTTACCTTGAAGCCGGTGTAATTAGCAGCTCAGCTTGCTCAGTTCCAGCCACTGAGACTATGGCATTTCCGTTGATTTTTCCGATTGAGTGGATGTTTTCTCAGCCAATGATTTTTGCTATTGCGTCCAGATGATCCTCAGCGGTGGAATTTGAGATCGGGACGAATTGGATCGTCGATTTGGCTGTTAAGCTTCTCTTTTCATATGTTATTTTTCTGTCGTTGTCGAATTTTTTCTTTCCTCCGAGAGAAATTTGTTCTTTGGTCGGTGATATTTACATGATTGTTTCTTATTTGCGGCGCAAATTTAGATTTTTCTTTTTGAGATTGCGATGATGAAGATGCAAATTGTGAAGTTTGAGCAGCCAATGAGGTGCTCGATGGTGATGATGATGCAACAGCTGGCTTGGCTGTTGCCATGGTGATGAAAAACCTAAGTCTCGACTTGAGACTTAGGTATGTTAAAAAGCCAAAGGCAAACTTTTAAACGATGATTATGGACGATAAAATTTGTACAATCTAGATGAGAATTTGATGACAAATCCGAAAATGATAATTAAATTTAACGAAAGTCAATGAGAGCTGAAAGAAAGGTGAAAAACGCGGAGCTCGTGCGACGCATGGCCGCACGGTCAGCGTATGTATGTATGTGGGTATCTATGTCGGCTATACATGTCCACAATACGTAACTAATCTGACTGAAATTTTAACAGTATATAGAGTAGAATCTGGAAAAACTTATAGTGAAAATTTCAGGTCTCTATCCCAAATATTCTTCGAGTTATTTGCTAATTGCGTTGCGAATTTGCCTTTTTGCTCGCAAGCAGCGCCTCTAGCGGTGAAGATGGGAGGTAATATCAGCTGACCTAATGTACATGTAAAACGTGTTTTGACAGGACATAGAGAAAAATCTGGAAAAGATATTTATCGGAATTTTAGCCAATAAAAAATAAAATTGACAGGTTCTGGGCAAAAATAGTTGTTTTTTTTAGTCAGAAAATGATGATGACAATATTGCTGTATCATGTTTGATTATCAGATACAAAATTATATCCGGAAAAATTCCAAAAAGCTGAGACCACGGGTGAAGCCAGTTCATTTTTAGTGTGCAGGAACAAAATTCTAACAGAAAAACATTCATTCGAGCAGAAGACACAAAGTCAGATCATCTCTTTATAAAAATATCGCTTCTCTGACACAAAGTTTGGAGCGGGACGTTTCACAAGAGTAACATCCACAGCGCCAATTTATAATTGAAATGAATAGTATTTCAAAATCAAAATTATAGATTTTTAAAATATCGTTGTTAAAATTTCATTGTTATTTTTATATTTTAAAAACACACAAATTTTGGAACGGGATGTTTCCCATGAGTGACATCCATGGTGCCAATTTATATTTGTAACGAATAGTATTAAATAAAAACATTTAATTGGGTAAAACCCGAGCGTTGCCCGGGTCATTCGCCTAGTAATTAATAAATAAAAATACATTTTAAAAAGCTTTTATTCAAATTCACTAAATAGAAATAATAAAATATTGTATCTTCTATCATTGAGCAATTAGATGTATCTGAATGAAAATAAAAGCGGCGGGGGATGATCATATTTAGAGAAGAGGTAAAAATATAGCAAACACTTATAAAAATCGGTAATCAGCTGCTTCATATCAAATCACATTAGGTTTCAAATTCATGATGATCATCCCCCGCCTCTTTAATTTTCACTCAGATATATCTAATTGCTCAATGGCATAAAATGGATTTTTATTTATTAACTAGCGGATGTACCCGGCTTTGCCCGGGTTTTACCCGAGTAAAGGTTTGTCTAACGAACATTTGTTAAAACAATTCTCTATAAACTTATAAAAAAAAAAATATATATATATTTTGATAATTTGAAACTCGTAAATTTGAATCTCTCGATAAAGTGATAATTTTTTCCCGGTCCCTGTGTGCCGTGTCATTCTGAATTTTGGCTTTCCTAATTTTCTACATTACAAAATCATCGTTTTATCTAGTGAACATTTTTTCCCGGTCCCTTGAAAAATACTCGATAAGTTGAATAAAATCATGGTCGTTTATGGAAGATGAACGAAGTTCCCGGAGGTCATCTTGGGCAAGCCCCCGCGAGGCTTTTTTTCTTGTCTACTTGGCACAGCTGTGTTACCAACTCTGCTCCCGCGCGCCAGGACATCTTGACCCCTCTGATTGGTCGGTGGGTACTTGGACTGTCCATCCGGCCGGCGGCCGGACGATTACATTCTCTCGACAGGGGGTGGGGCAGACCTAAGCCTATCTCCGTCGCAAGGTGGCGCTGCTTGCGAGTTAAGGCTACAAATCTGCAAATAACTCTAAGGATATTCAAGATATTCAAGAAATTATTTTTCGAAAACCTTTCCGGGAATATACCTAATAATATCCCAAAATTTCACGGCGATTGGATGTATGGTTTTTGAATCTATAGAGTACACACACACACACAGACAGACAGACCGACATTCATTTTTATATATATATAGATTATTTATTTTTAATATATATACAGTAAAACCCCTCTATAGTGAACCCCAATGGGACAGAGCTTTTGGTTCACCATAGCCACGGTTTGGCTATTTTTTTTTTTACTTTTCATAAATTTTAGACCATATAATTAAAAGACAGCTATACACACTGGAAGAAGCGGCCTCTTAATAGTGGTCACTTTGTTTTAATTCCCATAATTGACCAATTTCCTTATATTAATACTGAATAATAAAATAAATTATTTGATGATAGGTTCTTCTTATCATTAACATACATGTACCTCTATGTCTAATTTCAAAATCAACACAAATCCTAGGCAAAGTTGTTGTTATTTTTTCAATAATTGAAGATCTAGCGCACATCCACACATCAAAACCACTTTTATTAAGTAACTCTCACAGGTTCTATATATCAGTCAAAAGAAAAAATAAAATATGCAAATATTTATACATTTAAAAACAAATGGTTATGTAAATCAAAGATTATCATCTTGTTTCTTTAAAAAAAAAAAAGAAAAAAAAGATTATCATCTTGTTTCTTCTTTTCCTTAATATGTAAATATATCTCTCTTATTTTTATTAAATCTTTTCCAACAAAAGTTTTATTAAATATATATTCAAAGATATAAAATGATTTTAAAACATCTTTATCACATTATATTATACGATGTTTACTTGGAAAAAGGCCTTGTTGCTTCAAACACTCTTCAAGCATTGAACTTTTCAAATAAAGTTAATGTGTTTTTCTTCTATTTCATGTTTCCATATATTCTTCTTAAGTCTAGAATTCCATTTGTTTTGAACCTGTCATGCAAACCATTGATGGCCTTAAAATCGCCATAGTTCATGGCATAAAAAATAAATTTGGGTGCATCACAGGCCCGTTTATTTGGTCTTTTAGCCCTAACACGTACAATCGCGGCAAAAGTTGAGGTTGATTCCTCTTTGAAAACAATTTTAATAGCCTTCTATTTTATATTATATAAAATAGAATATAATATTCTATTATAGTAGAAAAGTTATATTTTCTTATTTTAACATGTTCTTTAATTTTTCCTGTGTTGTTTCACTTTGAAAATGTCCTTTTTTTTTAAAGTAAAAACGTTTTTGTTTTTAGAATGCCTTTGTTTTCTTTATTTTGGAAGCCATTTGCTTTTTTTTTTCTATTTCAAATTTGATGGTTGCAAAGATATTCTATTTAATAAAAAGTATAATGTGTAAAAATTTATACAACATGCAGCATAAATAGAATGTAAATGAAAACAAAAAAGGTCGCTAAATTTATTGTTTTAAAATCGCGATCCGCGAGTTGAAACATGATAAAAATTTTGTTTTTTTATTATTATTTTTTTAAATTACAATTTTAAGTTCGTTATAAGCATAGTATTTTTAATAGATTTTATTATTTTGGGACCGAAAATAGGTTCGTTATAGGGGTAGTTCGTTATTTGAAAAATCGCAAAGTTCGTTATAACGATGGTTTTTTCAATGGAATCGAATCGGGAATCGCCTTAGGTTCGTTATAAGGGAAGGTTCGTTATATCCATGGTTCGTATTAGCGGGGTTTTATTGTATGTTTTTCTTCCATTTCATGTGTCCACATATTTTTCTTAAGTTTAGATTTCCTTTTGTTTTGAACCTGTCATTCAAACCATTGCCGGCTTTAAAATCACCATAGTTGATGGCATAAAAAATAAAATTTGTTGCATAACGGGCCCGTTTATTTGGACTTTTTTTTTTTCAGCCCTAACACGTACAATCGCAGCAAAAGTTGAGGTTAATTCCTCTTTATAATTTTTTTTTAATAGCCTTCTTTTTTTTTATCTCTTATAGTATAAAAGTTATATTTTTTTATTTTAACGTGTTCTGAAATTTTTTTGCCTGTGTTTTTTCACTTTGAAAAGTTTTGAAAATGGCCTTTTTTAAAAGTAATAATGTTTTGTTTGTAGAATGCCTTTGTTTTCTTTATTTTGGAAGCCATTTGCATTTTTTAAATTTCAATTTTGATATTTGCAAAGATATTCTATTTAATAAAAAGTATAATGCGTAAAAATTTATACAACATACAGCAAAAATAGAATATAAATGAAAACAAACAATGGCGCTAATTTTTTGTTTTGAAATCGCGATCTGTGAGCTGAAACATGCTCAAAATTTTATTGTTTAAATTTTTTTTTAAATCACAATTTTGAGTTCGTTATAAGCATATTATTTTTAATAGATTTTATCATTTTGGAACCGAAAATAGGTTTGTTATAGGGGTAGTTCGTTATATTAAAAAACGCAAAGTTCATTATAACGATGGTATTTTCAATGGAATGGAATCGGGAATCGCCTTAGGTTCTTATAAGGGAAGGTTCGCTATATCCAGGGTTCGTATTAGCAGGATTTTATTGTATATGCATATATATATATACAGTAAAACCCCTCTATAGTGAACCCCAATGGGACAGAGCTTTTGGTTCACTATAGCCACGGTTTGGCCCTTTTTTTTTTTTTTACTTTTCCAAATTTTTAGACCGTATAATAAAAAAAACAGCCATTCACACAGGAAAGGCAGCCACTTAATAATGGTCACTTTGTTTTAATTCCCTAAATTTACCTATTTCTTTACAGTAATTCTGAATATCAAAAGAAGTAATTTGATAATAGGTTATTCTTATCATTAGCATACATGTTTATATATAAACCTCTATGTATAATTTAAAAATTAAGCTGAATCCACTAGGCAAAACTTTATTAATTATATATTTAAAAAGTATAAGAGTATTTTAGAACATCTTTCTCAAATAATATAATACTAAATGCTTCTAATACCTTTTTGTTTGAAAGTGAAAAGTAAAATTTGAAAATCTGAATTGCCTTAAAATATCATTATTTCCATCAAAGGAATAATGTTCTCTGTATTCTGAATCAATTGAAGATGTATAAAAAGTATCCGATTCAGAAAAATCGGACGCGAAACATGTTGATACGATAGCGTGATTGGAAAATTGTGAATAAAAAATGCCAATTTGCAAAGACAAAATTTTAAATTCACAAGTAAACCCTTTTGTTATCATTTTCGTAAAGCAAAAAATGTAAGTTTCTGAGTTGACCTCAATAGAATTGGTTAAAATCATAACAAGCCCTCTGCAAATCAAGAGGACCTTATATTTTATAAACAGATGGCAGTAATCCTGAGGTCTATAATCCCTATTGAGCAGGCTGAACTAAGTGTCTGGATGATGTTCCAGGACTAACTCAGACTCCGCCCTCCACCACAGTGCAGCCCAGGATGGCTCCTACAGTGCCAACAGGAGGACTCCAGGTCCATGCCGACAGACTTTCGGTGATTTTCCCGCATTTTTTTCTTTCTCTTTCCACATTACTTCTTTTTTATGTTTAATGGATGGCTCCCCAATTATAGTCCAATTTCTTCAATACAACACCCCATGAATTATCAGAATTTTTGGTTGAATTGAAGTTAGTGTTGATTTATAATCAGTTAATATGATTATCAATTCTTCACAGAATTCACACTGTTACTGGGCATTTTTTATTATATTTTATGTCAACACACTTAAGGGGTTATTAAATTAAATTCTATGTTGAATTATAACTGATTAAGTACAAATTGGGAATTGAAAATGGTTGAGTAATAATAATTGTTGAATTAAAGAGGTTATGCTACATGTAGGTACTGTAATCCCCACTCTTCTTTTCTGTATAGTATAGCCTCTTCAATTCAACTGACGATAATTCAACACTTGAAATTTTGATTCCCTGGGGTGTCGAATTAAAGAAATTAGAAGGTATTCTAGATAAGAAAGAAGAGAAGGTATCCTGTTTTGAAGAAGGATCTTCTATCTCTTTTAAACCAGAACTCTTCAAACACCTCTCTCACCATTGTGAAGTTGTCTCTCTCACCTGACCCAACCTGGCTGTTGCTGCAGATGGAGAAAGTTCACAGGACAGAGCCTACAGAGACTCCAGGGACACTAAGAAAGCTCTGGTGGGTAACTTACCTCTAATTTGAACCGGAGTGCCAGATGAAGTGTCAATCTTAACACTTTCTATATTAAATATTCCATATCTTATATAAGGCAACAAAACAACAACAAAAAATATATATAGCCCAAATTTTCTTTTTTAAATCAATTTTCTTAAATTCCATAACAAAGATTCACCCTTCAGTGTTGCATGTATAAGCAGATCATCATATTAGAGCTCTAAAAAAAGCCGCCTGATTAATAGGTGGGGCCACTGGGATGGTTCAACACTGGTGAGCCAAGCCCTCCCAATGTTTTTTACCATAGTGAGGATAGTGGAAAGGTTTTTTTTTTTTAACAGGAAAAATTTGTGCTTAATGATTTTTTTATATATTCCATATCTCTTATCAAATAACTAAGAAAGAGTAGAATTTGTAACAATATTTGTGAACACCTGGTTTCAAACCTAGATAAGATTACTGTACTGGTTTCAATCTCTAAGCTGAATAAATCTGCAAATCAAACAACAGAGATCATCCACAAGGTCTCTTTACAAACTCAAACAACCACTGAAAGTGCTTGCAGAGGATATTAATGTATTAAAAAAAGGTTCCTTTTTATAAATGCATGAATTGCATTAAAACAATGCCTTTTTTGATCTTCTTTGAGCAGAATGCTCAGATCAGTGAATGAAGCTGTACCTGTACCCAAACCATGCTATACAGGTTGTTGTTGAATTTGCTAAGACTGGTGTTGTAGCCTATTCATTGATCCAAGTCTGTGTTCAGAGAAGTCTAGAGAGATGTCATTATTTATTTATACTAAACACACACACTATTTATTTATTTGGATTTGGTCTTATTACCTTGTGTTTATAATCTATAATCCAAATTGTACATTATCATGTCTTAATGTATTTCCAAAGGCATTTCATTCAACTGTCTCTCCCACTAGTGCTAACACCTTGTCATTGTGCAGTCCACAGTAGTTTCAGTAAAATACTCTGATGTCCTTGACTGATATGAAGCAGTCATGTTTTGGTCCTTGTAAGCTACACAAAAATACCACAGCAAATATTTGGGCATGAATGTTCAATAACACAGGTCTACAAAAAAAAACTTTTTTTTTGGCCGGAGAAAACCTGATTTTGATTCTAATGTAACTTTTCATGCTGAATTTAGAAATGAAATCAGAAGTTTTCCATCACCCATAGTTCTTGCAGGAAAAACATTTTTTCTATAAATTGGTATATACAGTAATAATGCAGAAAATGTTACGTAAGCATTTTTTAAGTAAACACCATTACATTAGCTAGCGCTTTATTTTTGACAAGAAGAGTCGATATGTGGAGCCAAAAGCTTTATTTTATTTGTTATTAATTAAATTTTACTCTTTAAGAATCATAAAAATTAATTTAAATAACAAATTATTGAATTTTTAATTAAATATGTTTATTTTATAATGCAATCTGTTTTGCTTTCAACTCAAAAATAAGGACAAGCTCTGGAATGCTATTTGCTGAATAACAGTTTTAATATATATATTTAAATTGAACCTAACGATTTGTTTAATAGATTTGCATCGGAAGTGACAGGTAAATTTAAAGTGATCAGTTTATTCTTCTCTATCGATTTGCTTTTATAAATCGTTGTGCACTAGACTGTGTCAATATGCCGAGGCGTTGCATTAATATTCCTGATATTTTCTATTGCATTTGTGGGGAATTAAATTTCAAAGTTCAAAGGCGAAACTTTACACTGCTCATCAAAAAGTGCTATAAACTTTATTTTGGCTGTAAAGTCGGTTACCAAGATAAGACTTGGGCTCCTCATCATTGTTGTGAAATTTGTGCTTGACATCTAACAGGGTGAATTAAAGGTGAACGGCATATGCCTTTTGCGGTTCCAATTATATGGAGGGAACCTAAAGACCATTCTTCAGACTGTTATTTTTGTTTGACAAAGACTACAGGTATTACATCCAAATCAAGACATACAGTTGTATATCCAGATTTGCCTTCTGCTATGAGACTGGTTCCTCATAGTGATATTTTACCTGTGCCACAGCCTCCAGAAAATGTAATATTTAGTGACGATGATTCAGATAGACGAGAGCAACAGTCGGATGACAAATTTTGAAGCAGGTGCTTCATCTGAATCTCATTTGTTAACCCAAGGAGAATTGAACGACCTCGTACGTATAATTTAGATTTATCCAAAAAACAGAGTGAACTTTTAGGCTCTAGGTTAAAAGGCTGGAATCTGCTGCATAAAGGCACAAAATTATGCTTTTTTCGCAAGAGTCAAGATGAATTTCAAGACTTCTTTTCACAAGAGAATGATTTAGTATATTGCAATGATGTTGTTAGTCTAATCGAAGCACTTGGCCATGACCATGATACAGAAGAGTGGCATTTATTCGTTGATTCTTCAAAAATTAGTTTGAAAGCTGTTCTTCTTCACAACGGAAATAAGTTCCCATTAGTGTCAATAGCACATGGATCCAACATGAAAGAGACTTACGAAAACATGAAACTGCTTTTGAAAAAGATAGAATATGAAAGATACGGTTGGAAAATATGCAGCGATTTGAAAGTCATTGCTCTCTTGCGTGGTTTACAGCTTGAATATACAAAATGTTGTTGTTTTCTGTGTGAGTGGGATAGCAGAGATAGGGAAAGGCATTACATTGAAAAAAGCTGGTCAAACTGAAATCTTTACTCCAGGACATAAAAATATTGTAAATCCTCCCCTGATCAATTCAGAAAATATTTACTTACCACCATTTGCACATTAAACTGGGATTAATGAAGAACTTTGTCAAGGCAATGGATCGTAATGCCAGTGGATTTGCCTACCTATAACAAAAATGTTCTAGCATAAGTGATGCAAAAATTAAAGAAGGCATTTTCGTTGGACCTCAGATTTGAGAATTGCTGCAGGATGGAAATTTTCAAAATAGTTTGAATGAAGTTGAAGCAGCAGCATGGAATACCTTTAGAAACGTTTGGAAGAACTTTTTAGGAAGTGTCAAGGTTGAAAATTACCGAGACATAGTTAATGATCTGTTACTTTCCTACAAGGCACTGGGATGTGACATTTCTCTCAAGATCCATTTCCTGCATTCACATCTGGATTTCTTTCCAGACAATCTTGGTGCAGTTAGCGTTGAGCATGGTGAGAGATTTCATCAAGATATATCAAGCATGGAAAAGCGGTATCAAGGTAAATGAAGTCCAGGTATGCTTGCTTACTACTGCTAGACACTCAAGAGGGATGTACCACATGCAAAGTATAGAAGAAAATCCACTTTCATGGTTGGCCAGGTTGGCCAATGGCCTTTTTGGTTGTGAAGCTTATGTCAAAACCCTAAAAAACTTGGAAGACAGAAGTAAAAAATATACCTTTATAGGTTATGCACCAAATGGTTATCGCCTTTGGGATGAACAAAGCAAACAAATCTTTACAGCTAGAGATGTAATTTTTTTAGATAAAGAATGTATAAATAAAGAAGAAAAAATACCTATTGTCAAACCAGAAGAAGAATCTGAAGATCAACTAGAATTAAATGAAGAACCAAGTCTACCAAAATTCTAAAGACAAAGAAGATATCCCTGCAAAACCAAGTACTTCAAAATATAATCTTAGACCAAGAAGTAGTTTACAAACACCATCAAGATATGAAGATTCCTATTTAGAGCGGAACGGAACAACAGAATCAGCTCTTCTAACTTACTCGGAAGCTATATCTGGTCCAAATCAAGAAAAATTGAAAAAGGCAATAAAAGAAGAAAAAGAGTCTCTTGCCAAAAATGAAGTTTGGGAAATAGTAAAAGAAAATGAAGCGTCAAACAAGAAGATTCTGACCTCTAAATGGCTCTTTAAAGTGGAAGAAGATGGCCGCTACAAAGCAAGACTAGTTGTAAGAGGCTTTGAACAAGAAGCAGGCATTGATTATGATGAGACATTCAGTCCAGTTATAAGCACTGTCTCTTTAAGGATATACTTTGCTCTAATGGCTAAGAAAAAGTTTGTTTTTAAAACATTTGACATAAAAACAGCTTTTCTATATGGGTTTTTGGATGAAGAAATATATGTTCAATTGCCAGAAGGGAATATATGTAGGTTAAGAAAGGCATTGTATGGTTTAAAGCAAGCCCCATTAAAATGGAATGAAAGATTAAAAACCTTTCTCAAATCCAAAGATTTCAATCAACTAAAATCAGAGCCATGTCTTTTTAAAACCAACAAAGGAAATACTGTATGTACCTTGCAATATATGTAGATGATGGTATCTTAATGGGAGATAATGAAGAAGAATTAAATAATATTTTAGAAAACTATATACTTTTCTATATGGGTTTTTGGATGAAGAAATATATGTTCAATTGCCAGAAGGGAATATATGTAGGTTAAGAAAGGCATTGTATGGTTTAAAGCAAGCCCCATTAAAATGGAATGAAAGATTAAAAACCTTTCTCAAATCCAAAGATTTCATACAACTAAAATCAGAGCCATGTCTTTTTAAAACCAACAAAGGAAATACTGTATGTACCTTGCAATATATGTAGATGATGGTATCTTAATGGGAGATAATGAAGAAGAACTAAATAATATTTTAGAAAAACTATCCCAAGAGTTTGAAGTTAAAATAAACAATGATCCAAGAACTTTTTGTGAATAAATTTGTGTTTTGAGGAAAAACATAAAATTTTACTTTCACAAGAAAATTATGCAAAATCGGTTCTCTTGAAAGATATAATATGCAAAACTCAAAACCAGTACCCACTCCTATTACAGATGTAGTAAAAGAATTAGACAAAAACTTAGAAATATCAAATGATAACAAATTTCCCTACAGACAAGCAATTGGAAGCCTTTTATATTTGACAAACAAAACTAAACCAGACATGACCTTTGCCACAAATTTTGAAAGCAGGTCAATGCATGATCCTACAACTCAAGATATTATAAACATCAAAAGAACCCTAAGATATTAAAATCACACCACCAATTTAGTGTATTGTGATTCTGACTTTGCTGGAGATATTAAAACTAGAAAAAGTACTACAGGATATGTAGTTTACTTATGTGGAGGTCCCATAAGTTGGTGCTCCAGAAAGCAACCTGTAATTGCCCTTTCCAGCACTGAAGCAGAGTTCATTGCTGCAGCAGATGCATGCAAAGAAGTGTCATACATAAGGTCCCTATTAGAAGAATTAATTCCAGATAATTTTGATATAAATCTCTATGTTGATAACCAAAGCACTATAAAAATGATAAAATCAGGCAAATTCACCACTAAAACTAAACATATTGATGTCAAATATCATTTTGTGAAAGTTCAAGCTCAAAAATTTAACCTGATATATTGTCCAACAGAACACCAAATTGCAGACATCCCAAGAAACCTCTAGCCAGACCAAAGTTTGACAAATTCAAATCCCTTCTTATGACAACCATTTAAAACATAAGTCAAGTGAAGAAACTGTTGAATGTGATAAGATCACTGATTTAAAAGGGAATGTTGGAAAAAAAGAAGAATAGTAAATCAATGATCTTGAAATACTTTTAGACTGACAACATTGTAATATAAAATTGGGGGGGTCGGTGGAAGGCTGGTTAAACCATTTGGTTTCGACCACTACGACCCGGGTTCGATTCCCGCATTGGACACTTTTTATGTTTAAAAAAAAAAAAATGCTCCAATGGCCCCCCGATTCTTGCAAAAGTCCAACCCCACCAGCGAGTGCAAGTAACCAAACGGGGCTCTGGCAGATTTGTAAGTGCAAAGTCGAACTGCTTTCACATGTGTAGACATGTGGTGCGCTTACAGTAAAAAGCAGTCGCTAACTACCCACCATGATTATCATGGCCTGTACCACGTGTACTAGGGATAAGCAAAAAAAAAAAATTAGTAATTGTAATGTAAATTGTTAAATGTTCTTTTCTCTCCCTCTTTGAAAATAATAAATTTAAAATACTTTCATAAAAGGTAAAATTGCCTAATTCTTTAAAAACCACTTCAGCTGTAAGTAAACTTGTTATTTGTTGTTTCATTGTCTGAAACCATAAGAGATTCCCAACAGTGCCCATACTCATTGTATTGCCAGCTGCAACACTTTCTAATTGTGTTTTCATTTGTTCTAATAGTTCTTATTGTAGCTTCGATCATGCTATATGATTTTGCAACATCTACTACTCTATCTCCCTTTCATAAGCGATCCAAAATTTCGATTTTAGTTTCTAAAGAAATAACTTTTCTTTTAACTTCTTTCTTCATTATAAGCCTATAATTTTTTTTTTATTTATGTTAATTTGGCTGTGATTAAAGTAAAATTCAGAGGGAAAAAATACGGGAAATTTTGGAGGGAAGATTAAAAACTTTTATTATTTTTTAAAATATTTTATATTATAATTTTTATTCAAATTAAAATGTTTTAATTTTTTTATTTTAATTAAACCTATTTGGTAAATTGCCATCATTTCCCTCCAAAATTTCCCGCATTTTTTCCCGCAATAAAAATTGTGATAAAAACAAAAAAACAAAAACTTATTTTGAAAACCGTGTAAAAGCGAAAACGTGCAAAACAAGTACCGTGTAAATCAAGGGATAGGTGTATATATTGTCACAGTAATGAAGGTGACGAGTCGTTTGGGTAGAATAAAATAATAATTTATTAGATGACTTTAATAATAATAAGTTTGAGGGATAAAAAGAAATAGAGGTAAACTAAGTTAAATGGATAAAAATAATGGTAAATTAAGGAAGTAATGTCAGAGACCCAAACGGCTGGTATTCGGCTACACCCCTCAAGATGGCGACTATTGTTTACAAACTTGCCGCCTAGCGCGCCCGCCATCTATCGGAGCTTAGGTACATTACACTTGCCGAGCTGACAGCGCGCGCCACCTATCGGGGCTTAGGTACATAACATTCGCCAAGCTGCCGATGTATTATTTACAGTTACAAGCTATGTACATTTTTGGTTATGACAATATTTTTTAATAAAAAATATTTTTGTAAATAAATATATTTTATCTCTCTCTCTGATGGAGAAATTTAATTTATATATTAAACCCCTTCCGGTCCACGCGAGCCTTTGTTTACGTAAGTGTAGATGCTGCTGTCTACTGCGCACATAATATGATCCACTTGTGCATCTTCCCATAATTCCCCATATCTATATATATATAAAATTGAATTTCTGTCTGTTCTCTATAGATTCAAAAACCATAGATCCAATCGCCGTGAAATTTTGGGATATTATTAGGTATATCCCCGGGAAGTTTTTGAAAAATAATTTCTTGAATATCCTTAGAGTTATTTGTAGATTTAACTAAATGATGATGATTATTTATCAAAAGTAAGATTTTCTACTTATTAATTGGGCACAAGTCAAAGTTAGTTTTATCATTTATCTACAACATATATATTGGGAGAATAGATAAAATGATGATTTTGTAATGTAGAAAATTAGGAAAGACAAAATTCAGGAAGACACGGCAATTTATTTGAGACAAGAATAATGATAATTAATATTGATTTTATTCAACTTATCGAACATTTTTCAAGGGACCGGGAAAAAATGTTCACTTTATCGAGGGATTCAAATTTACGAGTTTCAAATTATCAAAATATATCTATTATTTTTTACATATGTTATATTCAAATGACATTTATGTAGGGATAATTTTATTGTTAATTTTCATTTTGATGTATTGTATACATTTGATCATTAATAAATTATTATTTAGGTATTAAAACTGCCTTTTTGTTCAAAGACAGCAACATTTGAACGGGTACAGCTAGGTGGAGCAGATAATCAAACATAAAGTTATCTTGCCAAGAACACTTGGTTCTTTTTTTATGCGGTAGATGCGTTCCAGGGGAATCCGCATAAAAAAAAATCGCACAAAAAAAGACATACATTTATATGTAAAATGATGGATACGTTCCATTTATTAAAAAAAATCGCATAAAACCTAAATAATGTTTTAAAATGCACCAGAAATCGCATAAAAAAAGATTTATAAATAATAAGATTTAATTTTTTTCTCATCATATTTTAATAAATGGCACATATGTGTGTTAATAACAAAAACAAAACTTAATATGTAAAAAAAAAAACATAAACAAAACTTTATTTAAAATCATATTAAGAATGTTTTCATCATTATTCGCTGTCTGATAATGTGCGAACCCGTTTGTGGATTGGTGCAAGATCACTTTCATCACTTGAAGATAAAATTACGTCATCAGATCTACATGGTAATGCTTCTTTAGGAACTTCAGTGATTTTTTTTACTTTGACAAGGTAGTCAGTAATCAAACGCTGTGATGGCTTGACTAGTTCTTTGTAGAGTTCTCTGTAGCCAGACATACAAAATTTCAGATCACGTTGGAATTTTAAGGCGCGTTCTACATCATTATCATTTTGAATAAAAAAAATTTCCAATTTACCGGAAAGTTGAAGGCCTTCCCGAAGTAATTTTTCGTCCAGTGGAGTAACATCTTCCAGTTCGCTATCTACTGTTTCGAAATCTTTAGTAGTATCTACCATACTTTCCAAAATATCATCATCATTTAGGGCTTCGTCCACAAGCAATTCTTCTATATCATGCTCGCCAAAATCATCAAAACCTTCCCCACCTATTTCCTTAGCAATTGAAATAATATCTGATGTTACTATTGTTGTTCTATTTGATTCATTTCTCTTTGATACGCATTCAGGCCAAGCAGCTTTCCAACATGCATTTAAAGTTTGTGATTTTATCTCGGCAATTGCTAACGCAACATGATCTACACAGTTCAAGATATTAAATTGTTTCCAAACTTCAGTAACTGTTATTGTATCGGATTCCAGTTTATCGAAAATGAATTGGAAAGTAAATTTTACATAATATTTTTTAAATGTTGAAATAATTCCCTGATCTAATGGTTGAATTAGGCTCGTTGTGTTTGGAGGGAAAAAACTACCTTTATATTTGGATGTTCTAAGTTTGGATGACCTGGTGCATTGTCAAGAATTAATAAGATCTTAAATTCGAGACCCATCTCTTTCATATAATTTTCTACTTCGGGTACGAAGCATTTATTGAACCATTCAGTGAAAATAGCCGTTGTTACCCAGGCCTTCTTGTTTGCCATCCAATGTACGGGCAGTGTATTTAAGTCTTTTCCTTTTAATGCACGTGGTTTTAAAGATCGATTTACAAGCAGCGGTTTTAACATTCGATCGCCAGATGCATTGCTGCACAGCAATAAAGTAACTCGATCTTTAGCAGCTTTAAAACCACTGGCATTTTTTTCGGACTTTGCAATGTAAGTACGGGTTGGCATTTTTTTCCAAAACAATCCTGTTTCATCAGCATTGAAGATTTGATGGGCACAATATCCTCCATCTTTAATAATTTTAGCCAACTTTTCAGGATATTTTCTAGCAGCTTCTTCATCTGCAGAAGCCACCTCACCTTTTATTTTTAGATTATGAAAAGAATGTCTTTTTATAAAACCAGTTAACCACCCTGTGCTGGCAGAGAATTGTGGATTACTTTCACGTGAAGATGTAGATGGCTCTGATTCTTTTAACTCCTTGTAAAATTTAAGGGCTTTCATCTTGATTAAATGTCCATCTAACGGCATTCTTTTTGAGTTGAATCTTCAATCCAAATTACGAGAGCCTTTTCTGTTTTTTTCTATTAAAGTGCCTCTTGAATATGATGAAATTTTAGAACTCAAATTTGTACCAGATCTGACTGATCTTCTTATTGCCGCTTCATTTTTTTTTATTGCTCTTATAGTAGATTCGCCTAAATTATAACGTTTACCTATTGCTGTTGATCTTTCTCCTTTCGCCAAGCAATCGAGAATTATAATTTTGGTTTCTAGCGAAATTGCACTTCTTTTTTGTTTTTTATTATTGTCACACATTTTCTTTAAGAGGACTAAAAATTATAGAAAAAACTTAATGTACAATTACGCACTAAAATTATTCAAAAAAACTTACAATTCACTTGAGTAAATTTATCTTCCGGTTTTCGGTAGTAACCTTCTTTCACAAAGTTTTATTTTCTAATGCTTTCCAATATGCAGGCTTTTTTTAATTAGTTTCATACAAAAACAAAATGCAGCATAAAAACACGCAATTTTAACAAGGTATTTTTGTTTTTGTCTCTTTTGTTTTTAAGAACAAATCAAGAGAAAACATGTCAATAAAAGAAAAAAGAAATTTGTAACGGCAGCTGGCACGCCGGCGGGTTTTCAGTTTTGATTTCGGTTTTGCACGAGTTATGTAAGACACCGGCAGGCGCGGAATAAAAGACATTGGAACTTCCCCTCTACTGTTTGTTGGATAACTTAACATACAACCAGGACGTTACAAAATTCTTTCTTTGTATTGATTGCGTAATAGTAGAGTTGTAGTTGTTATTCTTATTCGTTTTCAGAAAAAGTGAATCACCAAAAAAAAAATTTTCGAAATTCGAATAATTTTTTTTTTCTTGCACCGCATAACTCCAAAACCGCATAAAAAAAAACCGCATAAAAAGAGAACGAAGTGTATAGATTCAGTAGGGATTGGATGTTTTCTAGAATTGTTTTAACAAATGTTCGTTAGGTAAACTTTCACTAGGGTAAAACCCGGTTGAAGCCGGGTACATCCGCTAGTTATCAAATATAATTAAAACATTTTACAAATGGAAGTATATTTATTGGTGCATAAAACAATTTTAAAAAATCACAAAAAGTAATTGATATTTTTAATTATATATCAATGAAGTATGGTATTTCCGGAAACAATCCCCCAAATGAAGAGCTGGTTTGTCACTACAGGTTTCACAATGATAACCTGTTAATTTTCTATCCACCATGTACAAATTAGGAAGAAAAGACCTTGAACTTTTTGGCGGTCTGTATGTTAGCATTGTGGAATCAATTTTCCATACTTTCCAAGCTTGCTGAAATCGAAGATTTCATACCTTTTGGACATTCACTCTGCCATAATTCTACAAGCTCTTCCACTAAATTTTCGCCACTAAATTCGGAGGCCTTAGCCTATACTATATACTTCTGCTTATATTGTCTGCAATTGAAGGTTTATTCTTGGTAATCGTTTTAACAAATTTATGAAAAGTAACTTGTGTAATTGTAGAAATTTGACAAATATTTTAGCTTCAAGCACAGCTCAAAAGACCAGCCAACAAATAAAAAGGGCCTGTTCAGGCAACATTAGTGATTAGAACACATAGCGCCATATGTTGATGTATTTGGAAGAATTTCCCATGAGATTCTTAACACATGGCTAAATCTGGTCTCTGACTCTGTATAGGTAGAAAGACTTGGCCTGACATGACATTCTCTGATAAGGAGAGACCAGGTCTAGCTCATGGAGGTTCTATTGTATAACCAAACCCCTACCCTGCATGATTATTCTATATACAGTTACGAGCGTCATTCTTCATCTCCTAATAATTTGTCAGTTTTCACCTCTGTCACCGTTTGCTTTTTTTTTTTGGAATGGCGCCCTCCTATTGGTTGGCTACGGTCATGCCACCTTTGCTCCCCCCCCCCCATCATGCGCCCCCCCCCCCCCCCCCCACTCGCTATTTCGTCTTTGTAACTATTGTGCTGGAGCGGGTCGCTCCCTAAATAAATGCATATATTAGATAATAACCAAATGGAATCCTCTCTTTCTTTTTCCCAGTAAGAGACGCCTACGGAAGCCAACAGTACATAGACAGATAAAGCACATAGGATATAGTTATTAACTAACATATGCAATTATTTAAGGCGCCAATTTATTATTGTAACAAATAGTATTTGAATCAAAACATTCAATCGGGTAAAACACGGGCGTTGCCTGGGTCATTCGGCTAGTCATGTATATTTGGGACCATGAAGTTACCCAAGGAGTGTTTGTGATGTTGCCACTGTGTGTCACAGCACCAGCACCTGTTACTCCAACTGCCCCAGAGTAGACCTCGGTCTTGTGAGGTGCCGCCTGCCCTCAAGTAAGTCATCAGTTGTTTCTTCAGTGGAATCAACAAGCGATTCTACACTTGTAATTACAGTCGAACCTCTTTAATTCAACACCCCAAGGGATCAGAGCTTTCGGTTGAATTAAAGGAAGTGTTGAATTAAAGTTATTCAGATGATTAGCTAATGATCTAACTCGCTAAAATAATATATATATTTTTTAATAGCTTTGTAATATAAATTGATCATATTATTTAAAACCATTGTGTGTGTACTTTTTGTATTATTTTTTTATTTTCATGGTTAACTTTAATATCAGGGACAAAATGGCATTAATATATATTTTTGAAACATAAATAACTACAAATAATATTTTAGTCTAATTGAAGAATATAGCAGTTGAAAGGAAATAAATATGGAAAATAAAAAGAAAATTTAAAAATAATATTTAAAAATAATCATGAAGATCTTTTAAAAAATAATCATGAAGATCTTTTTAAAAAATCTTTTATAGATGTCTCTTTTTGCACTGAAATCCTATTCAGGATGTATTCCAGATGGTCTATTAAAAAAAAAAAACATGCATGTCTTTCTTCCTATGGAATGTGTTTTAATTATTGTATTAACCCTTAACTGGACGGGTAGATTTATCTTACATAACTGGACGGGTTGGGTAGATTCAACCCACTTATGTAACTTTATGGAATAAGCGCTAAATAATGAAATGAAATCAATATTCAAAAAAATATTGAATTAATATATAGTTAATTTACAGATTTTGACTTTTAAAAATTCTGAATATAATCTATTTACAGTTTTCACAAATTTTTAAGAAATGTTTTTGCAAACGCTTAGTTGACATTTTTTACTGCGTTTTTTGAAGGACATTTGTAGCACCTTTTTGGAGTATCAGATTGTTGTGGCATCGTAGTATCACTTTATTTACTTGAATCATCATTCTTCTTGAATTGTCATCTGTAATTCCAGCGGGAGAGAATTGAGATTACGTGTGGCCAGGTGTTTATCAGTCAATTCTCTCCCAAGATCAACAATAAACTGACTCCTTTCTTTTTTGCCCTTTTTATCAATCTAATTACTGATTTTCTTTATTTTTTTGGGAACATAGGAGACTAAAGTGGTTGTTCCAGAGAAACCAAAAATAGATGTTCCTGATTCTCTATTAGGGTGCTGTTGAAATTGTGGTAAATCTAAGGATTGTTCTTTCTCATCGTTCCTAAATATGTATGGACATGTTCTTTCAACTTATCAACTAATTATACTGAAGTGAATCAATTGTCTGCTGGAATATTTCTTCTAAAGTGTGGTCGACTTATCTCTAAAACCTATATATATTTTGGGTTGGCAGGGATAGTTCTCTCTGTTAACTTGATTGATAATTATACTTATCCAAAGAAAGAAGTGTTATTTTATAAAAGGAAACTAAAAAATAGCGGAAGATAGAGACTCTAGTATGAGCCACGAGCTAACACTGGAACGAAAAATTCTCACGCTTCTGGACGGGCTGGGTGGAATCCGCCCACACATGCAAATTTAACCCCCCTCCCAAAACTGAAATTTATAAACGATGGATGGAAAATGTTTGTATCACTGTAAAATTAGAATACACAAAATCTGGTAGCTCTAGCTAAACGAAAAATATATATTTTTCCTATATTAAGTTTATGCATGGGCAGAATCTACCCAACCCGTCCAGTTAAGGGTTAAAGACATCCACTGCTGCTGCAGGTGTTATTGATTTTGAGTTTAAATCTTTTATAATAACATGGAAATGGAATATTGAAATAAAATGTTATCATAATCATTGTGGCTACATTTTATAAAGATTTATTTATTTAAAAGGAAATTATTTATAAATTCTAAAATAACTAAAATATTTCAATGCTGAAAATTAAAAAGAAAATAACATTATTAATTAGCGCGCAATTCCTAAATTTCCGCATAAAAAATAAACAACACTGGCGACATTGCACAACGGCACTGCAAAGTGAAACTTAAACTAACAGAAATCAAAAGTGCGCAGGCGTGATCCTATTGGCGCTCGCCGACATCGCCGCTTGCCGCCGCCGTAATACCTTTTTAGCTGTAAAGTTGTATGTAAAAAAAACATTCAACTGTCAAAATTTTGAATTCTAAAATGATCAAACTATCGGAACTGTCGTATTATCGATACTGTCGAATTACGGTTTGTTATTTGATAGTATATTTGGTAGTCTGGACATCAGAATAGGGTCGAATTAAGGTAGAGTGTCGAATTTGCATGTGTCGAATTAACGAGGTTATACTGTATATGTATACACTTCTATAAACTAATGTCCATAGATTCCCATAATACTTGTATCCTGCCGTCCTTTAAAATGCACACTATATAAGTAAAATAATCTTCTTCTTCTTCTTTCTTATCTTCACACTGGGTGAAGTAGATTGCGTCTGCCTTTGTCATTAAGACTGGGAGCACTACTCAGTGGCAGGCCGACTTAGCTCCAAAAGAAATGGCCGCCTCTGACATGAGGAACAGGCGCCATGTGCAGCCGCTCCTAACATGGAGTACAAACGCTGCTCATCCTGTATTCCTGGATTAGGAGCCCTTACAGGGTACTATCAGCCGGGCCAGCTGAACCCAGGTTTTTTAGTGAGCTTGTTACTGCTCCCCCTCCTCCTTTTTCATCCGGGCTTGGGACCGGCATTACAATAGTAAAGTGGTCTGTAAATGATGAGCCAAACCCTCTCATCTAATATTTTCTATCATCGCAGTAAAGTCTGCAGAGGTTGTTTTGATTCTTGATATCATAAGAAAATGCTGATGTAACTACATAGCTAGCACAAAACAAGGAAGGCCTAAAAGAGAATATTGAGAAAGTTGAATAAAACTGTGAAAATTTTGGTTTAGAATAAATAACAGCATGACCATAAAATTATTCCTACTTTGTATCATAGTTGATGCACCTCTCTATTTATACGTTATAACTTCTATTATTTTGAGTGAATTTATTTTAAATATTAATTTTAAAAGATTAAGTATCATTCATTTTCATCATATATTGATATATTTATTATATTCATCTTTCTTTCTCTGATCTCTTTGTAAATTTGATTGGGGAAAATAGAGAATAAATTCATATTTTTGAGGGAGAGAAGGTAATTGCTTTAGTATTCACCTATTTAATTTATATAAAATGGTTGTGTAACTCATTCCAGAAAGACATTCAACATGAGTGAAGAGAAAATTAAGGTCAATGAAACTGCTAAACTACAACCCGGTGTAACAATGGGAGGATATGCCATCCCAAACCTCAATATAGATTTCCCTAAGTATGATGGGACAGATGACCCTTGCCACTGGATTGAATCGGGAAAAATAAATCCACAACTCCCAGAGTTGACATCGTGCAACAAAAAAGATTTAAAAATAAACATAGAAATTGGTTTATTCCCTGCTATCCTGACCACCCTGACGTTTGAAAATTTGTACACTTGCATTGTTAGTTGGACTGAGAGAGTTTTCAAAATTTAATACTTCTATGTGGTCTGGAAGCATATTCAAATTAATTTACAAAATTTGAAAGGCAAATTGGAAATTTGTCCATTCCCTGACAACCCAGAAGTCTGAAAATTTGTCAACTTGCATTGTAATCAGGTTCTTAAATGTGTACACAATTTCAGACAGACATGTAAGCAAGTTAAATGAAAGATTTAAAAATACAAATTCATGTTAGACATAATTGAACCTATTTTTAACAATTATACTGAAAAAGGACTAAGAACATCAGTTATAACAATTGGGACACAAAACCTGGGATGAAAATGATGATGTTATAGACATATTATAGGGTAAAAGGAAGCTGTTATAGCGAGGTTCCACTAAAGTTTTCCATTCAATTTAAGCAGCAGCCTGTATTTGAAGCGTGAGTGTGTGGGAGCAGCAGCTTGCTACCCTCCCTGGGCCAGGAGGACTCCTCGGGACTGGTGCTGTCCAACAACACAGGCTCTTTGCCGGACCTGACCACCCTGCACTTCCCCTCCCCCCTCGCCATGCCCCTCGACCTGGAGGACTATGGGGGAGGGGGCCTGGGCCCTGGAACGTTAGGGGGTGAGTCATGACAACCTTATATATTGGATGTGTGAGTATTTATCCCAACCACAGAAGAGTGTTGGGCAGGCTCCAGTGGTAGCGGGGCACCGCGGGGCTCCAACCGTCACTCTAGCCCCGGACCCTCCCCCTCACCCTCCTCCAGGCGGCGCCACCATCACAACGTCACCACATTGGTGATTGGCAGTCCGCGCCACCACCACTCCCAGCAAGTACGTAGGCCACCGCCGGCTTCGTCCATGGAGGTAGGGAACCTTGGTTGGTTGCTCGGCTGTGGCTGCTCCTGCTTCTATCTTCTTCTCTTCTGCTGCTGCTGGGACCTGCTTCCTCTGTCATCACACTCTTCCTTCAACACACCTCTGGACACTTTGGTGGGCTGTTTATGGCGGCTGTATGTGCATCGCAGTTCTACGCAGGTCGAAAGAAGTTGTCAGAGCTGTGTTTTTAGTTACTTCATCACCTGTGAACTTGCACAAGAATCAAGGGGTGTGGGTTTCAATCTTGTGTCCTGCATCTTCACCAGGACTTCAATTCTCACAAATTTTAAAAAGACTATAAAGTTTCATCAACCCATCTTTATTGACCCAACATTTCGACAAGCTGCTGCCACCTTCCTGAGGGAGGTGGTAATGACTCGTTGAAGCATTGAGACAAAATTTAAGATTGATATAATTACATTCTTTTCTTTTAAATCCCAAACCAGCAAATTACAAAATTTCGAAAGAAAAATTATTGAAATAGTATATATGGTATATAAAAGATTTCTCAGCTTTTGACAGAGAGTTCATGGTGTTGAACTTTTATAATTTCCATCTAGTGCAAGGCATGCAGTCGTATGATACATAATCCATGTTAAAGCCCCCTTGTTTTTTTTCACCCTTTAGAATCAGTATAATTCACTTTTTTTTCCTAATCCTACTCCCCTGAAAGCCATGCACATAATCACAGATATAGATAATTCAGATAACATTGATTCAAAAAATGCATTTCAATATTTTTTCTACTCCTTTTATCTCAAGTACACGTGGTATAGGCCATTATAATCATGGTGGGTAGAAGTTGGCGACTGCTTTTACTGCAAGTGCACCACATGTCTACATATGTCAAAATCAGTTCGATTTTTGCTCTCACAAATGTGCCAGAGTCCCATATGGTTACTTTGCACTCACTGATGGGGTTGGACTTTTGCAAGAATTGAGGGCCATTGAAGCATTTTTTAAATTATTATAAAAAAAGTGCCCAATGTGGGATTCGATTTTGGGTCATAGCAGTCGAAAACTAGCAGTTTAGACCCCCTTCCACCGGCCCCTTTTTTTTTTTTTTAATTATATTAGGTCATTTTCAAATTACTGTGGGTAGCTATACTTTGGGTAGCAAGTTTTACAAGGCGAGTCTGCCATTTTCACCTTTTTATCATAAGAAAAATTGATGAAAGGGCAAATTTCGGCAACCTCAATATCTCAACATGATTATTATTGTTTTCAATTTATGCAGTATCAGCTTGTAAGTCCCATCATTGAAATCTGTCATACACATGTTAAGCCACCTCAAAGAATGAATGGTAAGTGTAGTAGACTACGGAGAAGGATTGGTTCAATAATTTTAAAAGTTGTTGATAAGGCACAATTTGGATTATAGATTATAAACACAAGTTAATAAGACCAAATCTGAAGATGGTAACAACGCTGTTACCGAAACGTCGCACACTATTTATTTGGATTTGGTCTTATTACCTTGTGTTTTTAAAAGTTGTTGTTAAGTTTTGTAGGGGGTTGGTGGAAGGATGGTCTAAACCGTTGGTTTTCCACCGCTACGACCCGGGTTCAATTCCCGCATTGGGCACTTTTTTTCTGATTAAAAAAAAAATGCACCAATGGCCCCTGATTCTTGCAAAAGTCCAGCCCCACCAGCTAGTGCAAAGTAAACAACCGGGGCTTTGGCACATTTTTAAGTGCATAGTTGAACTGCTTTTCACATGTGTAGATATGTGGTGCACTTAGAGTAAAAGCAGTAGCCTACCTCTACCCACCATGATGATCATGGCCTGTACCATGTGTGCTAGGGATAAGGGAAAAAAAAGGTTTTTGTTGTCAGAGCGTCCATCAAGTCCAACTTTTGGTGACTATATGGACAAATATTCTCCATTTCTATGTGTTGGTGATCATCACTTCACAGCTCATCTTGTAACCTTCTGATAGCTTCCTTGACCCCTTCCAGCCAGTTCTTTGCAATTCTTCCTTTTTCCTTCAATTTTTCCTAACATCTTTGCTAAACCATTTGCTTTCATTATATGTTCAAATTAGGTCAGTAGGAATCTGCCCGGATTAATTGCATTTAAGATTGAAATATTAACAGCAGATTTGGTATTTGCAATCTTCAGTTTTTTTTAAGGCGATTTTACCGATCGTGCTAGCGTATCAACATGTTTCGCATTCAATATTTTGGGATAAGATACTTGTGATTCATCTTTAATTGATTCAGAATACACAGAAATTTATTCCTTTGGTGGAATTAACAATATTTTAGACAATTCTGATTATGAAAAGGAGGATGTAACAGAAGATGATAGAGACCCACAAAACGTATCATTTTCCACTCCACCCATGAAAAACACCCTATATCAAGTAAACAATTTTATTATTTCCCTATATTTTTACAGAGCCTTTTTGTTAACAAATAATTGAAAAAAGTTTGTGCTTATTTCTGAGTTTTATTTGTTTAATAATGTTTAATTGAGAACAACTCCAACCTAAAAGCTCTCATTGTATTTTGAAGAATTTTCTCCTAATATGCTAAATCTGTATTTGCTGTATTTTTTTACTGTAATTGCTATTTACACACATTTTAGGGCTAATATGCCTGGTAACACTAGTACACACACTTTTTCCTTCTCAATATTTGAAAGTTGTTTCTAGTAAATTCCAACCCGTAGATCATGAATATAACCTTCATTTTTCAAAATTAGCTCAATTTTTAAAAAATTATATTTGAAAATATTTAAATTCTCATAAAGAAGCTGGTGTCATCGCTGTCATCAAAATATTTTGAAGATATTGACATTGTAAGCATAAAATTTAATCATAATTTAGATTAAATGCATACCATTGCAATTTTATATCAAGAAAATGTTTAACAATTCATTTATTTTCATAAATATTTTTAAATATATAAATAATGCCGCGTAAATGCAACTAATCCAGAAATTTGTGGAAAATTTACCATTCCCAAACAGAGGAAACGTATCACCCCAAAGATAAAAAAATGCTATAAAGAATATTTTGGTGTGGCTTTAGGTGATCGAAACAAGTGGTGGTGCCCCCATAGTGTGTGCGGAACGTGCCATCAAGGGCTTTTGCAATGGAAATCGGAGAAATCAAAAGGTATGCCCTTTGGTGTACCAAGGGTTTGGCGAGAACCAAAAAATCACCATGACAATTGTTATTTCTGTGTCTGCAAATTCACAGGCCTTAATAGCAAAAAGAAGCAAACTAACTTTTAACCTGATATACCATCAGCTAAGCAACCTATTCCTCACGACCTCAAGAATCCCATACCGATTCCTAAAACGGTTCAAAAATCCTATATCAAAAAGGATGATCAGCACACAGCATTTGCAGATGATCATCAATTAGAAGACCGTGAATTTATTTCAAATGAAAGTGGTATTCCACATTTATTTGATCAGGCATCATTAAATGATCTAGTTAGGGATCTAGGGCTATCAAAAGAAGCAGCATAAATCCTTGGATCAAGATTAAAGCAAAGGAACCTTGTGTTACTACAAACCAAAATCTCTATTGTAATAGGTAACAATGTTTTTTGCCATTTTTTTCTGAAGAACAAGAATTAGTGTACTGCAATGATATTGAAGGCATTTTTAAAACTCCACATTAATTACAATGCTACCGAGCATAGACTCTTTATTGATTCCTCTAAACAAAGTTTGAAGGCTTTGTTTGCTGCACTATGGTAGTATATTACCTTCCATACCAGTTGCCTATTCAGCCCAAATGAAAAAAACCTATTCGACTCTTAAGAAAATCTTGAATTGTTGAATTATACCAAAAATTGTTAGAAAGCTTGCGGTGATCTTAAATTTATAGGAATTTTACAGGGCTTACAGAAAGGAAACACAAAGTATCTTTGCTTTTTATGCAAGTGGGACAGCAGAGACAGAAAAAATCATTATATACAAAAAAAATGTGGCCTGAAAGATGTATGTTTTGCTTAGGTGAACAAGACGTTGAAAATGAACCGACTGTCCATAAACTAAAAAGGATTCTTCCCCCTTTACATATCAAATTAGGGTTATTGAAAATTTTTGTGAAGGCTTTAAAGAAAGATAGCGATGCTGTCAAGTATTTAATGACTAAATTTCTGAAGATTAGTTGTTCTAAGATAACGAAAGGTATTTTCATTGGGCCTCAAATTCGTTAAACCTTAAATAACGAAAAGTTTATTTCAACATTGAAAGAAGATGAGAAAAATGCTTGGCTTGCATTCATCGACATAGTTAAACAATTTTTAGGCAATAAGTCACCGAATTATGCGAGAATCATAGAAAATATGATTTCCAAATTCCATAAGCTCGGGTGCTTAATGAATCTAAAATTGCATTTTACAGATTCACATTTAAACTTTTTCCCTGATAATCTCGGTGCAGAGAGCAAAGAACAAGGTGAATGTTTCCACCAAAAATATTAAAATCATTGAGCAACGATACAATGGTCTTTGAAATCAACAAATGGTGGTGGATCATTGTTGAAATCTGATGCGTGAAGACAAACAAGCAAAATATATTAAAATTCACAAAAAATTCTTTAAATCCATGAATATAATTTTTTTTATTACTTCCTAAATATTACTGCATCTTCGTAAATAATATTTATTATATCAAATAAAATGTGTTTTTTCGCATACACAGCTTTTTGTTAAGACCTTCCATCTTATATATAAAAATAATTCTCCTGATAATTTTGAAAAAGAAAGGGAAAGACATTAGATTTTTTAATGAAAATTTATATGGATAGAGTAAGTAGTTTGTAATTATATATATATATATATATATATAAGAGCAGTTATTGAAGTAAAATATATACACATGCATATACCAGGTCTATTAGTATGAAACACAAAAATGGCCGCAAGAGGGCGCTGTGCAACTCTATTTGAGCCGACGGTAGCGCTGTTGAAGGCATTTTTTTTTTTTTTACTCATGTGGCATCAGCATGCATGCAGTTTTAGAAAAATTCAAATCGTGGAAAATTTCTGGAGCCCGTGGAAAATGGCAATTTCCGAGCCAAAAAGTGCCCATTGGCGGGAAGTTTTGTTGTTTGCCTTCAACTGGAAGAAAAGTGCTACTGAAGCCCACCGAATGCTTGAGGAAGTTTACGGCGACCATGCTCTGAGCAAATCGCAGTATTACAGGTGGTTTAAAAAATCCAAAGTGGCGATTTTGAACTTGATAATGAACCACGTGGAAAACCACCCCAAAAGTTTGAGGACGCTGAACTGCAAGCTTTGTTAGATGAGGACAGTACCCAAACGCAGGAGAAACTCGCGAAACAGCTCCAGGTGTCTCAAGGTGCTGTTTCCCTACGTTTAAACAGCCTCGGAATGACCCAAAAGCTTTCAGATGGGTCCCCCACGAGTTGAGCGAAAGGCAGCAAGAACGGCGTCTGGTAACCTGCGAAGGGCTGCTCGCCAGGCATGAAAAGAAGTCATTTTTGCACCGAATCGTAACTTCTGATGAGAAATGGATCCACTTCAGCAATCCTATGCGCCAAAAGTCGTGGGACCTGCCCGGCCAATTTCCAAAACAGACGCCTAGGCCCAATCGCTTCAGAAAAAAGGCAATGCTTTGCGTATGGTGGGACCAGACCGGCGTAGTATATTTCGAGCTCCTGAAACCTGGCGAAACGGTCAATACTAGTCGCTATGAACAACAAATGCACAGTTTGAGAGAGGCGTTAAATGAAAAAAGACCGGAATGCCGTGAAAAGCACAACAAGCTGAATCTGCAGCATGACAATGCTCCAGCCCACAGCGCTACAGTGGTCAAAAACACCATAAAAGACTTGGGCTGGGAACTCTTACCCCACCCGTCGGACTACCACCTTTTTACATCTTTAGGGCACGCCCTAAAAAACCAGGAATTTTCAAACTCAGATACACACGAAAATGGCTTGTTGACTGGTTCGACTCAAAAGGAATAGAATTTTTCAGACATCGAAAATTGCCTGAAAGGTGGTCCGAGTGTATAGCTAATCAGGGCAATTACTTTGAATAAAAAATCTTTTGTTGTATGGAATTGGTGAACTTTTGAATTCACTGAAAATTTTCGCGTTTCATACTAATAGACCTGGTATGTATAATATTGTTTTTTTTTTTATTTTCACTATCTTTGGCCCATTTATTCATATAGTAATAAGTTTAATGTCATAACTTTTCCTCCAATAGATGAATATCATAGGTAAAAGGCATTATATCCATAACTTGAGAAATTGAGCTAACAAAAAAAAAAATATTGATACCACGTTAATCAGCGCAAAAAGTTAACCCAGAAAATGTGTCGTTTATTTGAGGAGGAGCATTTTTTTTTTTTTCATTTTGTTTACTAGTGTAATCGAAGTGTTAGCTTTATTTGAAAAGGTCAATGCTAGGAGAGTGATTTCAAACAAGGTACTAGAAACATTTTTTTCAAGTATAAATGCAGTATTATATAATATGATAAAGATGTTCTAAAATGCTCTTATATCTTTTAATATATAATTAATAAATCTTTGCTTAGGGTTTGTCTATTTTTTAAATTATACATAGAGTACACATTATGCTAATGAAAAGAGCCTATCATCAAATAACTTCTGTTATTATTCAGTTATAATGTATGAAAATTGGTCAATTAATGGAATTAAACCAAAGTGACCATTATTAAGTGTCTGCCTTTTCCTGTGTGCATAGCTGTCCTTTAATTATACGGTCCAAACATTTTGAAAAGTAAATAAAATAGCTAAACCGTGGTTATAGTGAACCAAAAGTTCTGTCCCATTGGGGTTCACTATAGAGGGTTTTTATTGTATATGGTTTTGAGTTTCTAAGTAGGTGTTTCAAACTCTGATGTTGAGCGCAATAACTCAGGCTTTTCTACAATGTGTTGGTGGGGTTCCAGGGTCTGACGATGGACACCAACGCGCTCAGTTTGGATGCCCCCCACCACACATTTGGTGTCTATCCCCAGCAACAGACCTTTGTGTACGACTCCACACTACCTCCACTCACTCAGGTAGTGGTGCCTCCTCCTCTACAACACCCATTCCTCTTACTGAGAGGACTGGGTTCTTGTTTGCATGTACCAAGCATTAATAGCTTTTATTCAAGCCTAAAATTTGTGTGTGTGTGTGTGTGTTTAAAATTGTGAAACTATATTTTGACACTAATTTTATCTTTTGTTGGGTTAATATAAACTATTTCAACAGATACCTTTTACTGTAAAGATAAAATGAAAGTTAAAAAAAGAGCTGAAATCACAGAGAGGATTCTTCACTCTAAAGCCATGCTTTTCCATTACAATTTTCAGCATGACAGAAAAGAAAGCCTAAGGTAAAAAAGACCCTAACAATAAACTGTGTGTGTATTTTTGGTAACAGCATTGTTATTATCTCCAGACATAGTTTATTAATTTTTCCTTTTTACCCATGTTTCAAAATTTATAACCCAATGGATCTATCATTTCAGTACAAAGCCTTTACAGAAATAGAGTTTTTAATTATTAACCCTTTAGGGGTGTGCGAGAGATGACGATACTTGCCTTGAAGATTTAGTCTGTAGGTGCAGGAAGCGACTTTAGTCTACGTGCTATAAAATTAAATCCCTTCAGTGCGGCAGTCTAGGCTAGTCGCTCCATTAAAATATGACACTGTTGACTCATTTCCGCCTGCTTGACGTGGAAAATAGGTCTTTATTTTTTAGTAACTTCTTTGGCTTGGTTGGCTTGTGAAAGACTGATAACATTTTCCCTCATTTTTAGTTGAAAAGAATTTAGACAAGAAGTTATTAATGGACCTTTAAAATATTAAAAAAGCAAACCTTCCTCTTGCTTAAGTGGAAAAGAAGTTTGCTGGTTAAAACTGAGCATCGCTTAGAAGAGAAACACTTCCCTGATCAAGTTGAAGATTTAAAATTCAAACCTAATTGTGCCGTATGCAGCATTCTTTCTAGTAAATGTAAAAAGGGGTAAAAGGTGCCTGCCAAAGAAAGCAAACAACTTTTTACTGCCCAGATTGCCCCAATAAGCCAGCATTGTGTGTCTCACCATGCTTCAGGGATTATCATATGAAGCAAAATTTTAAAATTCCTGTAATTGTTCAATTTAAGTATATTATATGATATTGGATATCAAAAATAATTTTTATTTTTATTATTCAAAAATTCATGCATATATTTTTATATATATGACCTCCATTTAAATAATTAAAATTGTCAAATGTCTACATCATAACTATAATAATCTATATTTTTATCTAAATACAAAAGGTTGAAAAGAAAATATGGAGGTAAATTATCATGAAAGCTGCAATCAACCACCAAACAAAAAGCGTCCCTACTGTGAGGAAGATGAATCCCTCTCATCTGCCAACCTTGGCATGGACAACCTTCACAACTTTGCGTGTTGTGCTTTCGAATCCATCCTTGTGGACTCCAACCTCAACACTCCCAAGAAAAGAAACATGGCTACCAAAGCTTTGCTACTCAATTTTGCAAAGAAAGTGGAGCTCCTTCTGGAAGATGCCTTCAAAGGCACAAGCCTAAGTCGATCCCAGCCTTCGGGAAGTGTTACAAACCCTCCTACCTCTGTTGCGGCGAAGGAAGTAAAGCCTGTCCTACCAAAGAAAAAAGGTAAGGCCTCCTTGATTAATCTGACATCATCCTTTTAATCCCACGTCATGGTAAAATCAATAGACCCCAAGGCCAACTCGAGAGAAATCCTCAAGGTAGTCGAGAAAGCTGAACCATCACTGATGTCTACTAAAGATGTGGTAGCTTCCATCAAAACAAGAAGCAAGGTGGTCTTCCATACCAAAACTTCTCGGGACTCAAAACTGCTCGCCACCAAGCTATCCACGCTGCCTAAAGAACTAAGTTGCCATGAAAATCCTAATATCCTCCCAAGAATCTGCCTGTTAGAGTTGACAAAGACGTCCAAGAGGAAATTTGTGACAGCATCGGCTCCAACCACTCAGTATAAACACTTTCAGGCAAACAAACAATCAAGGTTGTCCATCACTCCAGGAATCGCAGGAAATGCAGAGCACAGAAACTGTCTTTGTGGAGGTGGACAACTCTGCCCTTGCCGGTCCCAAGCCCAGATGAAAAAGGAGGAGGGGGAGCAGTAACAAGCTCACTAAAAAACCTGGGTTCAGCTGGCCCGGCTGATAGTACCCTGTAAGGGCTCCTAATCCAGGTATATAGGATGAGCAGCGTTTGTACTCCATGTTAGGAGCGGCTGCACATGGCCGTCTGTTCCTCATGTCAGAGGCGGTCATTTATTTTGGAGCTAAGTCGGCCTGCCACTGAGTAGTGCTCCCAGTCTTAATGACAAAGGCAGACGCATTCTACTTCACCCAGTATGGAGATAAGAAAGAAGAAGAAGAAGAGGTGGACAACTAAGTTGCTAAGATCCAGGGATAACCTGGTCATATTCCCATAGCTGGGCTAATGCACAGGTATAAGCACAGCCATTCATTGAAGCAGTGTTTCCGATGCTGTGGCTTCAGACACGGCGCTTTGTTCTGCTCAACATCTAATTCCACCTGCTATCGCAGAGGTTCTGCAGAGCATGAAGGAAATAAATGCTCGGCTGACTAAAGCCAATACATTGCTGTCACTGTAGTAAAATGGCTGGAGCTCCCACCAATCATCTGGCAACCTCCTTATCCTGCCCCCTTGGGAAGGATAGAATACTCCGATCCCAAAACAATGTCTAGGCCCTTACGTATCCTGCAGGCAAACACCCGGAAATCTCCATCTGCCGTTCTTGAGATTTCCAATTTGGCCAACTCTCCACGCAGGCCGACATCATTCTCTTACAAGAACTTCCAGCAAACTTATACTGGCCCACCCCAGGTTTTCAAGTCTTCTCCGACTCAAGATCTTGCAAAACTTCGGGCCTTGTTTCATGGAGCAATCTTCATCTCATTCCTCTAGTCACTCGGGGCACTGCCATCACCTCTATTGCCTACCTGGATCAGCGAGTATTTGCAATTTGCTCAGTCTACTGGCATGGTCATAGGTCGGAGAAGGATTTCTTTCCATAGTTGGATTTTATAAACAGGACTTCATTTTCTATGATCTTGGGTATGGATGCCAATGCCCACTCTCTCTCCTGGGACATCGGTGTGAAGTTGGACACCCATGGAGCAAACCTTGAAGACATCACCCGCTGCAACGACCTTCATCTTCTGTATCATCCTTTGCACTTTACATGGTCAGCTTTCCTCATCCATTGATGTTTGTCATAGCCAGCTCATTAGTGGTACATGCCCCTTGGAACTTGCTTAAGGAATTAGCCTTCACTGACCACATCCCGATTTTTCAATCTTTCCAGATATGGTCACCACTGAGGAAACTACCACATGGGTGGAATCCTCATGCAAAAGCAAGACTGTTCCTCCACTCATCTCTCCACCAATTTACTGCCCTCCTAAATATGGCATCTACACCAGAAGCCATTGACAAGACAGTTCTCCTACTTACTTCAATCCTACAGGCAGTCTGTAGGTCCTCCATGCGTAGACATTCCAACACTTCTAAACCATCTTAACCCTGTTGGCTCCTGAGCTAAGCCGGCTCAGAAAACTATTAGTAACCCTCCGCTGAAGCAGCCACAAAATCCAGAGACCTATTAGTATAATTTTCCATGGATTATATCAAGCGTGTCACAACAAGCTCAAGACAGCTATCCGGAAAGCTAAACGCCACTCCTGGCTAAACCTCTGCGAGGAGATTTCAATGGTGCCATGATATTTCATCCAAAAACTATCTTCTTCTTATCTGCTATCTTGTTTACACATTTGATAACAGTAACTATTTAAACCATGCTGTGATATATTTTCTCATTCAGTACTTTTGTCTGAAGATGGTAACAACGCTGTTACTGAAACGTCACACACTATTTTTTTATTTGGATTTGATCTTATTGCCTTGTGTTTAGTCATGAATTCTAAATTTATCATAACCAAAATATTTTCTACATTTACAAAACATTTGAAATCAAAAGTTTGGTATGTGGTCTGGAATTATATTTAAAATTTCCCACAAAAATTGAAAGGTTGTATATATATATATTAGTCCAAGCACATTTTTATCGAATGCTAGCCGCTTTTTATGCTATAGAAACAGTTTGCCTATTTTATTTGTTTAAAAGGAAATATACAAATTCTATTCCATACTATACACCAAAATTTGTTCATATTTATTGTTATCAGGATTGAAATAGTAAATAAAATACAAAATTTCTACTTGGTCTAGAAATATATTAAAAACTAGAACATCATATGATTGGGTCTAGAATGACAGCCACATCAAAACCTTATTAAAATTTTACCTATATCTGTATACATTGTGATATGTATATATATACAGTAAAACCCCTCTATAGTGAACCCCAATTGGGACAGAGCTTTTGGTTCACTATAGCCACAGTTTGGCTTTTTTCTACTTTTCAAAATTTTTAGACCGCATATAATTGAAGGACTGGAAAAGGCTGCCTCGCAAAGTTCGTTATAACAATGGTATTTTCAATGGAATGGAGTTGGGAATTGTCTTAGGTTCGTTATAAGGGAAGGTTCACTATATCTGGGGTTCGTATTAGCAGGGTTTTACTGTATGATTACATGATGATATTAGAAACATAATGTTTTAATGTCCATCCATACAGAGTTCAAAACAACAACAACTACTCACCCGTGCAGGCCCGGTCACGCTCCGCCGCGTCACCATGGGAAAACATACAATGTTCTCAGCACATCCTCCTTTTTAAGATTTGAAATATATATACATTACAAACTTTAATTGCATAATATGATTAATAATGAAGGCGATCCACGGGTTTAACAATTCGTCCACTCCGGGTTCTTATCTGGCTGTCTTCTGAGTCGTTAAAGGGATAATCCACAACTGGGGTCTTTTCATTTTCAACCAGTTCCTCCCCCGAAAAGGTCAGCGTCGATGGGTTGGCTGAATATTGCACTGTAACTCCTTTTCGTAGATGGAACCTGTTTCGAAGTAAAGTCCCAACTGGAGTATCAACCATATATGACCTTGGTGTTGATGCTTTCTGCTTTACAATCCCCCAGATTCGCATATCTGTAATCCAAACCGTGTCACCTTCGGAAAGCTCCTCCATGTCCGTAGCTCCGCAGCGTCGATCATATCTGGAATTCATATCCTTTCTCCTCCCCTCCTTTCTTTTCAGGGTCTGAGAGTCCACCAACCTTGGATTAAGATTCTCTGGTGCAATTGGCAAGGTCGTTCGGAGTTTACGTCCCATGAGAAGCTCAGCAGGGCTGTAACCGTTCTCCAAAGGGGTCGATCGATACTCCAGGAGTCCAAGCGATGGGTCTTGGTTTTTCTTGAGGATCAACTTAGCAATTTTCACACCTGCTTCTCCCATCCCATTTCTCTGCGGGAATCGAGGACTTGAAGTGACATGTGTGAATCCGTACTGCCTTGCAAAATTTGCAAATTCACGAGCAGCTCCAAATTGCATCCCATTATCACTTACAACAGTTTCTGGTACTCCATGTCAGGCAATTATGGATTTGCAACTACGCACCACAACATTGGCTGTGAGCCGATCCAGCTGAATCATTTCAGGAAAGCGAGAATAATAGTCAATGACGACTAGATACCACTTATTCTCGAACTTGAACAAATCCATTCCAATCTCTTGCCACGGTCGTGTAGGAAAGTTGGTTGGTATCAAAGGTTCATGTTTTGAGACGGCTTCCTGGATACAGACACTGCACTTTCTGACTGTTTCCGCGATCTCTTCCGAAATTCCAGGCCACCATACCGTCTCACGTGCGCAAAGTCTTGTTTTTGTAATCCCGAAGTGCCCAGCGTGCAACTTATCTAGGATCTCCAGTTTCATACTTGCTGGAATAACAAGACGACAGCTACACATCAGTAGTCCATTTTGAACGCCGAGTTCATCCTTGACATGCCAATAAGAGAGCAGAGCCTGTGACATCTTCTTCTTATCTGGCCATCCTTGCTCAAGGTAGTTGACTACTGCTTTCAGGGTCGTATCTTCTTGTTGAGCTTCAAAAATCTTCGTCAACATCTCGTCTTTGTCGGTTATACTCGAGAGAACTGCATTTATTTGCGCTGAAGTTGGCCGTTCGTTTTCACCTCCCTCGGTTGTAAGAAATGGTTGTCTGGATAATGCATCGGCATCGAGCAGCTCCTTTCCAGGTATGTCCAATCTTGTTTTGAGCTTTTCCATCAAAGGTACCCGTCGAGGAGTATGCACAGCATATGGTTTTTCTCCAGGTTTCAATTTGATTTCGTAAGGGTTTCCGATCTGTCCTAGTCCTTCAAATACTTCAGGGAATTCTTTGATAGGGTTAATTCTCGTCGCGCCCACTTCAATCTGCCTCGCCAGGTTCAAGAGCTCACATGCCCGGTGACTCAGAAGAGGTTCACTCAAACGACGAATGACATAAATCTTCTCCTTGATTTCATAATTGCCATTTCGCAGCGTTGATATAAACATACCCACAATCTGAAGTTCAGAAAATTCAGCAGCTCTAATGTTGATATCACTTTCCACTAGTCGTTGCTGTCCCATTATCTTCTTGAAGAGACACAGAGGAACACATGTAACATCAGCCTGGGAGTCGAGCTTGAACTTCACCTGTTTCCCGTTCACTTGGATTTCTGCTGTCCATCTCCTCCTGCACTCGCCTTCATCATCATCGAGATTAGATGAATCCTCCACAGCTGAGACCTCCAGGGAAAAACCAATTTCTTCATCAAGTTCAGAAACAGCTTTAACTTCCGCAGTCTTCGCCTGCTTATCTGGGCAGCAATTTGCAAAATGGCCAGTTTTTGAACATAGGTTACATCTTTGTCCTTCAGCACGGCAAGCCTGTCCTTCCCTGTGGGTGAAACCTCCGCATTTTGGACATCGTGATCTTGTTTTGGCTGACTTCTCCTTCTTCCTCGAAGGCTGCTGTTGTTGTTTCGGTGATTGTTTCTTCGAGTTGAACTTCACCTGATTGACCTTTTGGCTTTTTGAGGACGCTGCAGGTCGACTTGCTGCTGTCGAACCAATTTCACTGCCTTTTCCAAAGTCAGTTCGCTGTCCAACTGCATTCTTTCAGATAAAGCTTTGTCCCTCACTCCAACCACTATTCGGTCACGGATCAACTGCTCATGAAGACCCTCAAATTCGCAACTATCAGCCAATTTGAACAATGAAGTGATGAATTCGTCCATTGGCTCCCGATCCTCTTGGATTCTTGAATTAAATTTCGCACGTTCGAAGATAAGTGGCTTTCGAACGCCTTGAGGACGGAATCAATTTTCATTGCCTCTTCCTCCTTTTCGAACTTGAAGGTCCTGAATATATCATCCGTGCGGTCACCCATCAAGTACATGAACAAATCGATCTTGTCCGCCTCCTCTTTCTTCTTCATTCCACTGACCACGAGGTATCGTTCGAATCTCTTCCTCCATTTGGGCCATTCGTTGGGAGTCAAGAAGTCGAAAGTTTCTGGAGTTTGAATCTGAGCCATGTTGAATTATCTTCCAAGGTACACAAAAATCGATATTTTGCAATATACGGGTTCGTATTTTATCCAGTTATCGCTGCCACCATGTTTTAATGTCCATCCATACAGAGTTCAAAACAACAACTACTCACCCGTGCAGGCCCGGTCACGCTCCGCCGCGTCACGTGGGAAAACATACAATGTTCTCAGCACACATAATACTGAATAATAATAAATAAAATATTTATTGATTTTCGACAGTTTTTTTTTCTTTTAATTCCAAGGAGGTTTTAGATAGGAATCTGAATATTGTGATTTCTTCTTCCTCTGAAGTCTTGAACAATCACAGAAAAAAATAAATTGCAACTCCCAATAGTTTCTGAGTTGAAATCATGCAACACATAAGATTAAAAAATAAATATATAAAATTGGTTCATTCCCTGATCCCCCAGAAGTCTGAATTTTACCCTTGCATTGTTAATTAGACTTAGTCAAAATTTCAGACTTCTATGTTATTTGGAAGCATTTTAAATTACAAAATTTGAATCGCAATTTGAAATTTAATCCATTTCTGACAACCCAGAAGTCTGAAAATTTGTTACCTTGTATTGTCACATATGAGGCTTGGACAAGGGTACAAAATTTTAGGATTTAATTGTTCTGGAAGTATATTAAAAATTGATTACAAGATTTGTGGACAGATAGACATGGAAGCAAGTTGAAAGCTTTTTATAAAAATAGCGATGAAGGTTTGTCTCAATTTTAGCAATAAAGGATGCTATGTCTGTGAGTGTGTGTAACATTCA
>CP092871.1:65806033-65920580 GCA_030710605.1 Cordylochernes scorpioides | reverse complement strand
GATCGCGATTTCAAAACAAAAAATTAGCGGCATTGTTTGTTTTCATTTCCATTCTATTTTTGCTGTATGTTGTATAAATTTTTACACATATACTCTTTTATTTAATAGAATATCTTTGGATTCAAAAATTTTGAAATAGAAAAAATATATACAAATGGCTTCCAAAATAGAGAAAAGAAACGAAGAATGGCGTTCTAAAAAAACAGTGGCAGCATGCCCTTTTAGAAGAGTTTTATATATAGTTTAACCTAGGCTAAAAATAATTCCAAATAATTTTAAAGCCAAAAATGGTTTGAATAACAGGTTTAAAACAAAGTTTATTCTATACTTCAGAAGAATGTGTGGAAACTGGAATTGGAAGAAAAAAAAACAGTGCTCCGTTTCTCATGAGTCACAAACAAATTGACTTATAAATTCTCAAAAACAACCACTACAGTTCTATTTTTAGAATGGAAGCCTTGTTAGGTATATGACTCATTCAGGGTTCGTGGATATCTCCCCTGGCTGGCCGTTTTACTACTGATTTTTTGTTTGCAAATTGGGCGTTTTTATTCACAATTTTACCGATCGCGCTATCGTATCAACTTGTTTCACGTCCGATTTTTCTGAATCCGTTACTCTTGATTCATCTTCAATAGATTCAGAATACACAGAGCTTTATTCCTTAAATGGAAATAACAATATTTTAAGACAATTCTGATTTTCAAATTTTACTTTTCACTCTCAAACAAGGTATTGAGGCATTTTTTCAAATAAATATATTTAGTATTATATTATTTGACAAAGAGATGTTCTAAAATATTCTTATACCTTTCAAGTATATAATTAATAAAGTTTTGCCAAGGGGATTTGGCTTAATTTTTAAATTATACATAGAGGTATATATATAAACATGTATGCTAATAATAAGAATACCTCTTTATCAAATGACTTCTTTTGATATTCAGCATTACTGTAAAGAAATAGGTCAATTTAGGTAATTAAAACAAAGTGACCATTATTAAATGGCTGCCTTTTCCTGTGTGTATGGCTGTTTTTTAATTATACGGTCTAAAAATTTAGAAAAGTAAAAAAAATAGCCAAACCGTTGCTATAGTGAACCGTGGCTATAGTGAACCAAAAGCTCTGTCCCATTGGGGTTCACTATAGAGGGGTTTGACTGTTTTTAGAGAAAAAGGGGCATTTCCTCAACGACCAAAAAAGCTAGTCTTTGGGGCATCTTGAAAAACCATGAAACAGGTATCCTATATATATATTTATTTTTCTGAAAATAGAGCAATCCATATTTAAATCATTAGATAAGGGATCATAAGAATCATAAGAAAAGGGATATATTGGATTGAATAAAATATTTATTTGCCAATATTGCCTTGATAAAGGTTGGCATTCAGACAGCCGAAATATTGGCAAATAAATATTTTTTTTTCAATCCAATTTATGCCTTTTTATTATCTAATATATATTTATATAGTGTCACATAGAAAATTAAGACCAATCCTAGAATGACAGCAAATTATTTGATCAGACCAAATTCAACCAAAAAAGAACAAACAGGAAGTGAGAGAAACTTGCCTAGTGAGAAAATTTTGAAATTATTAATCAGTTCATTAAATAAAAAATATAGTTACTAAGCTCTTTTCCTTGGGAACTGTGACCCACAGCTTACAAATCTTGTTACTACTAACATGAGTCTGAAGTATTTCTCTAATGAATTCCCTCGGAGTCTTGGAAGTTTGTCAAACAATGTTTTTACAAAAATATTATGTTTTTTTTTTACTTCTCCCTAATACATATGATACAAGCCATAATGATCATTGTGGATAGTTGACAACTATCTTTTACTGTAAGGGAACCACATTTAAACACATGTAGAAAGCTGTTTGACATTTGCACTTGCACGTGTGCCAGAGTCACGTTTGGTGATATCGGTGTTATAGAAAGAATTGAAGGCCATTGAGGTAGAAAAAAGTGTTCAATTTGCGATTTGATCTTGGGTTATAATTGTTGTAAAATAGACCAATAAGACCAATTTGGAACAAATAAATTATCCAGCCAACCACAAATGGCAGAAAAGGCTATAACTGATTTAGAGTTAGAGCTATGGAAAAATTATTGTGGGTTGAGTGTATTTAAACTTAAGAACACAAGGTAATAAGAACAAATCCAAATAAATAAATAGTGTGTGACGTTTCGGCAACAGCGTTGTTACCATCTTCAGACAAAAGTACTGAATGAACATCTACCTGTTTCCACTTTATTTACAGACATCTGAAAGGCTGTTTCTAGAGGGATGGGGATCTGAACAAAAAGATCAATATTAATGTTGTTCTAAACAGTAAAATTGAAACAGAGTACAAAAAATAAAGAAAGAATAAGGTAAAATTCAAACTCTCAAAGGAGGGGAATTTAAAATATTAATATTTAGAGCCTTTTATCTATTAAACTATGTCTATATTGCATTTTGAATCTGCACAATTTACTCTTGTTTGTATTCAGACAGCAATAAATCACAACACTAGACTAACATCATATTAGAGAGTTTTGTACTTTGGAATTGGCGACAGAGGGTCACTGAAATGTAAGTGGGAGCTCTCACTTTTGCACAATATTTGCTGTCTACTGTCAAGAAAGAGTTGAAGGAAGCTGTGAGAATTGCCAACTATCTCCCTAAACCAGCCTTCAATAAGGGCTAGCCATGTAGTTGTGTCTGAAGCAATTGTGTGGAGAAAGTTGCCCAATCCCAGTTTATTTTGGTTATTTCACCCCAATATTTTACTTATAGAGTAAGAATGAGTCACTACTCAAAACTTGGGTTCAGGTTCTTCTTCATCCAATTTGACATTAGCTCTTTAATCTTAGGCCATACTTATATTTACATATATATATATATATACAGTGTAGAAGTTCCATAAGAGGACACTCTCTCTATAAAAGACACTTAGGTTCTGCATCTAGGTATTGTCCTTTAGAGAGATGTATGGGAGAAATGTTCACTGTTACAGTTTTAGTTCCTATTTATTTGTGGCAATTTAAATAGCCTTAGCTATCCGATTTAAAATATTTTAAATAATAAGAAATGTAACAGTTGTCCTTGCCAAGTTATCTTGAAATGTCACAATTTGAATTCCTCAACATTTACTTTATAAAAACACACATGCAAAATAGAGAACCTATATACAATAAAAAAAAAAAAAGGAATGCTTGACAATTCTTTGTCATCCCTGTGGGAGGGATCACACTAATCGTCCAAACGGGGCTCTGGCACATTTGTAAGTGTGCAAAGTCGAACTGCTTTCACATGTGCAGACATGTGGTGCGCTTACAGTAAAAAGCAGTCGCTAACTACCCACCATGATTATCATGGCCTGTACCACGTGTACTAGGGATAAGCAAAAAAAAAAACACTAATCGTCTCTATATTGTTCCAATTTTGTATCCTTTTATAATCCAATAGAGAGATAATCCATATAGCAGATGTGAGTGATTAACCCTGATCTACTTTACCTTACAGTATTGGATTTTGTCTCATGGGTTGTGAGAGTACTCACTGTGGGAAAAAGGTGACTGAATTTAATTTAGGGATTGAATAACCTAGTTTCTTGACTGGCATCTTGGTTTCACAACAATGATTTACAGTCGAACCTCTTTAATTCAACACCCCAAGGGATCAGAGCTTTCGGTTGAATTAAAGGAAGTGTTGAATTAAGGTTATATGATTAGCTAAACATCTAACTCGCTAAAATAATATTTAAAAAAAATTGCTTTGAAATATAAATTAATGATATTAATTGAAACCATTGTATGTACTTTTTTGTATTTATTTTTTATTTTCATGACTAACTTTTAGTATCAGGGACAAAATGGCAATAATACATATTTTTGAAACATATATAATTACAAATAAAATTTATTCTAATTGAAGAATATAGCAATTGAAAGGAAATAAATATGGAAAATAAAGAAAATTTAAAAATAATATCCCTATATATAGTCACGACCGTCTTTCCTCATCTGCCTCTGTCACGGATGCGCGCGCACAGGGAGGTCACGTGCTCGCCGGCAGCCAATAAAAATAAAAATAAAAAACTCCCTCGAGCCGGATTTGAACCAGCGACCTAAGGATCACCGTTGTAACATCTACAGTCCTCCGCTCTGCCAACTGAGCTATCGAGGGATACAAACTGTATGAATAAGTTTACCTTATAAAGTCAACTAATCCTATTTCTACACAAAATGTACTCATACATATATTATACTAGCCGAATGACCCGGGCAACGCCCGTGTTTTACCCGATTGAATGTTTTTATTCAAATACTATTTGTTACAATTATAAATTTGGCGCCTTTAATAAATGCATATATTAGTTAATAACTATAGCCTATGTGCTTTATCTGTCTATGTACTGTTGGCTTCCCTAGGCGTCTCATACTGGGAAAAGGAAAGAGAGGATTCCATTTAGTTATTAACTAATATATGCATTTATTTAAAGAGCGACCCGCTCCAAACCAATAGTTACAAAAACGAAAGAGAGAGTGGGGGAGGCATGATGTGGGGGGGGGGGGCAAAGGTGGCGTGACCGTAGCCAACCAATAGGAGGGCGCCATTCCAAAAAAAAAGCAAACGGTGACAGAGGCCGATGAGGAATGACGCTCGTAACTGTATATAGAAATAATAAAAAGGCATATATATTGAATTGAATAAGAGATGTATTTGCCAATATTTGCCTTTTTTTTTTTAATCTAATGATTTTAAATTTGGATTGTTCTATTTTCAAAATATAAATACAGTCGAACCTCTTTAATTCAACACCCCAAGGGATCAGAGCTTTCGGTTGAATTAAAGGAAGTGTTGAATTAAGGTTATATGATTAGGTAATCATCTAACTCGCTAAAATAATATTTTTTTTAAATAGCTTTGTAATATAAATTAATGATATTAATTGAAACCATTGTGTGTTTTTATATTATTTTCATGATTAACTTTTAGTATCAGTGACAAAATGGCATTAATACATATTTTAGAAACATAAATAATTGTAACAAATAAATTTATTGGCAATGTGTTTCTTTTCAGTAATATAATCAAATATTAACTCTACAGACATTAAAATATTAAATATAATATATTAAATAATATTTTATTCTAATTGGAAAAATATAGCAGTTGAAAGGAAATAAATATGGTAAATATATAAAAAGAAAATTTTAAAATATTATTTTAAAATAATCATGAAGAGATCTTTTAAAAAAATTCCTTTATAGATATCTGTTTTTGCACTGAAATCCTATTCAGGATGTATTCCAGATGGCATTTTGAAAAAACATGCATGCCTTTCTTCCTCTGAAATGTCTTTTAATAAATACATTTTAATGTATTAAAGGCATCCACTGCTGCTGCAGGTGTTATTGATTTTGTGTTTAAATCTTTTATAATAACACAGAAATGGAATATTGAAATAAAATGTTATCATAATCATTGTTGGATCATTTTATAAAGATTTATTTATTTAAAAAGAAATTATTTATAAATTTAAAATAGCTAAAATATTTCAATGTTAAAAATAAAAAAATAAAAATTATTATTAGTTAGCGCATGATGCCGAAATTCCCGCGTAAAAAAAAAACAACAATACCATCCGCGAAATTGCGCAACGGCACTGCAAAGTGAAACTTAAACTAACTAGAAACCAAAAGTGCGCAGGCGCGATCGTATCGGCGCCCGCCGATGCCGATCGTCGCCGCCGTAATACCGTTTAGCGGTAAAGTTGCATGTAAAATAACATTCAACTGTCGAAATTCGAATTTTAAAATGGTCGAACTATCGGAACTGTCGTATTATCGATACTGTCGAATTACGGTTTGTTATTTGATAGGCCGGAGGTCGGGACATCGGAACATGGTCGAATTATCGCCGAGTGTCGAATTGGGGTGTGTCGAATTAACGAGGTTATACTGTATATCTATATTAATATGTGAGAAATGATATAAGTATTTGTTCAAAATCTTAATTTATTAGTTAGATATGAGTACCTTTTGTGTAGAAATAGGATTAGTTGACTTTATAAGGTAAACTTATTCATCGGTTTGTATCCCTCGATAGCTCAGTTGGCAGAGCGGAGGACTGTAGATGTAATTAAGCGGTGATCCTTAGGTCGCTGGTTCAAATCCGGCTCGAGGGAGTTTTTTTTTTTGGTAGATACACGCGCATCCGTGACAGAGGCCGATGAGGAAAGACGGTCGTGACTATATATAGTAATTATATTATATATATATAGTCACGACCGTCTTTCCTCATCGGCCTCTGTCATGGATGCGCGCGCACAGGGAGGTCACGTGCTCGCCGGCTCCCTCGAGCCGGATTTGAACCAGCGACCTAAGGATCACTGTTGTAACATCTACAGTCGGGTAAAACACGGGCGTTGCCCGGGTCATTCGGCTAGTTTAAAAATAATCATGAAAATCTTTTTAAAAATTCCTTAATAGATGTCTGCATTTTCACTGAAATCCTATTCAAAATGTATTCCAGATGGTATATTAAAAAAAAAAAAAAAACATGCATGTCTTTCTTCCTCTGGAATGTGTTTTAAATAACAAAGAGCTTTTATTGTATTAAAGGCATCCACTGCTGCTGCAAGTGTTATTGCAAGTTTATAATAACATGGAAATGTAATATTGAAATAAAATGTTATCATAATAATTGTGGCTACATTTTATTAAGATTTATCTATTTAAAAATAAATTATTTGTAAATTTTAAAATAACTAAAATATTTCAATGCTGAAAATTAAAAAGATAATAATATTATTAATTAGTGCACGAAACCTAAATTCCTGCGTAAAAAAAAGAACAAAAAACATTAACACTCGCGACATTGCGCAACGGCACTGCAAAGTGAAACTTAAACTAACAGAAACCAAAAGTGCGCAGGCGCAATCCTATCGGCGGCCGCTGATGCTGATCGCCGCCGCCATAATTACCGTTTAGCGGTAAATTTGTATGTAAAAAAACATTCAACTGTCGAAATTCGAATTTTAAAATGGTCGAACTATCAGAACTGTCGTATTATCAATACTGTCGAATTACGGTTTGTTATTTGATAGGCCGGAGGTCGGGACATCAGAACATGGTCGAATTAAGGTAGAGTGTCGAATTTGCGTGTGTCGAATTAACGAGGTTATACTGTAATTGTATTTTATAATCACGTCTAGTTTCTTGACTGGCATCTTGGTTTCACAACAATGGCTTAATTGTATTTTATAATCACCTCTTTTGTCTGAAGATGGTAACAACGCTGTTACCGAAACGTCACACACTATTTATTTATTTGGATTTGGTCTTATTACCTTGTGTTTATAATCTATAATCCAAATTGTGCCTTATCAATAATCACCTCTAGTTTCTGGACTGGCATCTTGGTTTCACCTCTTGCTTCTTGAGTGGTATATTGGTTTCACAACAATGACTTAATTTCTGTGAAAAATAGACACTTCGGCCAGTTAGTTTTTTTATTTTCTCAACGTTTCGACAATTTTTTTTTGTCTTCATCAGTAGAAAAAAAATAAAAATAAAGCATTTGACAAGGCATTAACATTTTTTTATTTATTTCTCCTGACGAAGACAAAAGATTTTTGTGGAAATGTTGAGAAAATAAAAAACTAACTGGCCGAAGTGTCTATTTATCATAGAAATATGAATGCTGGCCAGGCAACCTCTATCTTCAGGATAATGACTTAATTGTATTTTATAATCACCTCTAGTTTCTTGACTGGCATCTTGGGTTCCCATCAATAGCTTAATTGTATTTTATAATCACCTCTAGTTTCTTGACTGGCATCTTGGGTTCCCATCAATAGCTTAATTGTATTTAATAATCACCTCTAGTTTCTTGACTGGCATCTTGGGTTCACATCAATAGCTTAATTGTATTTAATAATCACTTTTAGTTTCTTGACTGGCATCTTAGGTTCACATCAATAGCTTAATTGTATTTAATAATCACTTTTAGTTTCTTGACTGGCATCTTGGGTTCACATCAATAGCTTAATTGTATTTAATAATCACCTCTAGTTTCTTGACTGGCATCTTGGGTTCACATCAATAGCTTAATTGTATTTAATAATCACTTTTAGTTTCTTGACTGGCATCTTAGGTTCACATCAATAGCTTAATTGTATTTAATAATCACTTTTAGTTTCTTGACTGGCATCTTGGGTTCACATCAATAGCTTAATTGTATTTGATAATCACCTCTAGTTTCTTGACTGGCATCTTGGGTTCACATCAATAGCTTAATTGTATTTAATAATCACATTTAGTTTCTTGACTGGCATCTTGGGTTCACATCAGTAGCTTAATTGTATTTAATAATCACTTTTAGTTTCTTGACTGGCATCTTGGGTTCACATCAATAGCTTAATTGTATTTGATAATCACCTCTAGTTTCTTGACTGGCATCTTGGGTTCACATCAATAGCTTAATTGTATTTGATAATCACCTTTAGTTTCTTGACTGGCATCTTGGGTTCCCATCAATAGCTTAATTGTATTTTATAATCACCTCTAGTTTCTTGACTGGCATCTTGGGTTCACTTCAATAGCTTAATTGTATTTGATAATCACCTTTAGTTTCTTGACTGGCATCTTGGGTTCCCATCAATAGCTTAATTGTATTTTATAATCACCTCTAGTTTCTTGACTGGCATCTTGGGTTCACATCAATAGCTTAATTGTATTTGATAATCACTTTTAGTTTTTTGCCTGGCATCTTGGGTTCACATCAATAGCTTAATTGTATTTGATAATCACTTTTTGTTTCTTGACTGGCATCTTGGGTTCACACTTCAATAGCTTAATTGTATTTGATAATCACTTTTAGTTTTTTGCCTGGCATCTTGGGTTCACATCAATAGCTTAATTGTATTTAATAATCACTTTTAGTTTCTTGACTGGCATCTTGGTTTCACAACAATGACCTAATTCTATTTGCTAATTACCTTTAGTTTCTTGACTGGCATTTTGGTTTTGCAACAATTGTATTTGCTAATTACTTTTAGTTTCTTGAATGGCATCTTGGTTTCACAACAATCGTATTTCCTAATTACCTTTAGTTTCTTGAATGGCATCTTGGTTTCACAACAATTATATTTGATAATTACCTCTAGTTTCTTGACTGGCATCTTGGTTTCACTAGAATGATCCCAATTATTTATGCTGGGAGCGAGCTATATATCTCCAGGATATTCGCGGCCAACTCTGTACATAACATTGGAGACCTGGAAAAGGAAGTTGCTCCATTTGATAAGCAGCTTCCCTTTTATTATTATTCTTCCTTTGATTTTTATGGGGTAGGAGACATTGATATATAACTCTATAGTTTCTAAGATAGTTCTCAATTAACCAGCTCATTATGTAATGAAGCTTACCTGATGATAATAAGCTATATATCATGGTAATGTCTTATTTTCTTTTAAAGGTGCCTGTTCATATCCTCTGGGACTTTAGATGTGCTTTTATAAAAAAAATACCCATGGTGCTCCATGTAGTTACATTATTTGTCTTTGCACATAGATAGCAGTTAAACTTTGCATTCAAAGTGCAGCCAGATTTGGCTAATTGCATCTACTGATGGATAATTTTTTCAAACTTAAATAATGATAAATGCCATTATTTCAATATGTTTTGTTATATTATTTTAATATTTTTGTTGTGGAAATAGACTATTTTAATCGACAGAATAATTAAGTAATGATTTTTTAAAATCAAAATAAAAAAAAAAAAAAGAAAAATTATTTTGAAACATTAATTCAATCAAGTACTATACAAATGACTCGGGTAATGAATATATATAAAAACTTAAAAAAAAAAAATCAAATTTAAAATGGGCTAATTAAATCTTAAGTTGTAAATCGACTTACCTATATTCATTATCAACTGCGATAGTTATTTTTGCCCACAAAAACAACCAACCAGACAAAATTTCATTTTACATACAGTAAAACTCTTTTATAGTGAACCCCAATGGGACTGAACTTTTGGTTCACTATAGCCACAGTTTGGCAATTTTTTTTTTTTAACTTTCAAAATTATTAGATCGTATAATTAATATGGGAAAGTTCGCTATATCTTGGGTTTGTATTAGTGGGGTTTTACTGTATATATATATATATATATAGTCTAACCTCTTCAATTCGACAGACCAAGGGAGCAGAGCTTTTGGTTGAATTAAAGTAAGTGTTGAATTAAACTCAGATGATTTCATCACAACATTCACTGCTAGTGGACATTTTTCTAGGATAACCAAATATAAATTTAAAATAATTTTTTAAAAGAAATTCTGTTGTAAAAAAATAATTCAATTAATAATGTGAATTTTGATACTCTTAATTTTTTCAGAATGTTTGATGATCAACTTTTAGTGATGTATAAAAAAATCGCATTAATACATTTTTAACAAAGGGAAAATTATGAATACTATTTTAGAAACACAAAGTGATAACATCATATCCAAATATATTTCTAATCATAATCCAAATCATACCTAATCAATTACTATTTAATATAAGTGAATGAAAATGCAGTTAGAAGAAAGCAAATACAGTAAAACCCCTCTATAGTGAACCCTGATGGGACAGAGCTTTTGGTTCACTGTAGCCACAGTTCGGCTATTATTTTTTTTACTTTTCAAAAATTTTAGGCTGTATAATTAAAGGACTGCCATACACACAGGAGAGGCTGCCTCTTAATGGTGGTCACTTTGTTTTAATTCCCTTAATTGACCAATTTCCTTACATTAATACTGAATAATAAAAGATAATTAAATAATAGGTTCTTCTTATCATAAACATACGTGTACCTCTATGTCTAATTTTAAAATCAAGACAAATCCTAGGCAAAGTTTTATTAAATATATATTCAAAGATATAAAATGATTTTAAAACATCTTTATCATATTATATAATACAATGTTTACTTGGAAAAATGGCTCTAATACCTTGTTGCTTCGACGCACTCTTCAAGCATTGCACATTCAAATAAAGTTAGTGTTTTTCTTCCATTTCATGTTCCCATATATTCTTAAGTCTAGATTTCTTTTTTTTTTTTCAACTTGTCATGCAAAACAATGCTGGCTTTAAAATCACCATAGTTCATGGCATAAAAATAATTTTTGTTTCATCACGGGCCCGTGATGGAGTTTTTTTTTAGCCCTAACATGTATGAATGTGATTGCAGCAAAAGTTGAGGTTGATTCCTCTTTGTAACAATTTTAAGAGCCTTCTTTTAGATCTCTTATAATATAAAAGTTATATTTTCTTATTTTAACATGTTCTGAAGTTTTGCCTGTGTTGTTTCACTTTGAAAAGTTTGGAAATGGCCTTTTTTTTTCCTTTAGTAATAACGTTTTTGTTTTTAGAATGTCTTTGTTTTCTTCATTTTAAAAGCCATTTGCATTTTTTTTCTATTCCAAATTTATTGTATGCAAAAATATTCTATTTAATAAAAAGTATAATGTGTAAAATTTATATAACTTAGAGCAAAAATAGAATGTAAATCAAAACAAATAATGCCACTAAATTTATTGTTTTGAAATCGCGATCCACGAGCTGAAACATGCTCAAAGTTTTGTTGCTTTGATTTTTTTTTAAATTACAAATAAAGTTCATTATAAGCATAGTATTTTTAATATATTTTATTATTTTGAGACTGAAAATTGGTTTGTTATAGGGGTAGTTCGTTATTTTAAAAATTGCGAAGTTTGTTATAACGATGGTATTTTTAATGGAATTGAATTGGGAATATGTATATAAACATAAAGTAACAAGATCAAATCCAAATCAATAAATTATGTATTTGATAATGGCTTTGTTACATAAAATCACAATTTTTTATTTGTACAGTAAAACCCCGCTAATACGAACCCTGGATATAGCGAACCTTCCCTTATAACGAACCCACGGCGATTCCCAATTCCATTCCATTGAAAATACCATCGTTATAATGAACTTTGCGATTTTTAAAATAACGAACTACCCCTATAACGAACCTATTTTCGGTCCAAAAATGATAAAATCTATTAAAAATACTATGCTTATAACGAACTTAAAATTGTGATTTAAAAATTTTTTAAAACAACAAAATTTTGAGCATGTTTCAGCGCACGGATTGCGATTTCAAAACAAAAAATTAGCGGCATTGTTTGTTTTCATTTCCATTCTATTTTTGCTGTATGTTGTATAAATTTTTACACAATATACTTTTATTTAATAGAATATCTTTGCATTCGACAATTTTGAAATAGAAGAAAATACAAATGGCTTCCAAAATAAAGAAAAAATAAAACAAAGAGTGGCGTTCTAAAAAAACAAAAAAAAAAACAGTGGCAGCATGCCCTTTTAGAAGCATTCTATATCAATTTTAACCTAGGCTAAAACATAATTCCAAATAATTTTAAAGCCAGAAATGGTTTGAATAACAGGTTAAAAACAAAATTTAATATACACTTCAGAAGAATATGTGGAAACTGGAATTGAAAGAAGAAGAAAAAAAAAAAAAAAACAGTTCCCCCAAGTTCCTCGTGTCTCATGAGCCACAAACAAATCAACTTATAAATTCTCAAAAACTACCACTACAGTTCTATTTTTAGAATTGAATTCTTGTTAGGTATATGACTCATTCAGGGTTCGCGGATAATCCCCCTGGCCAGCCGTTTTACCACCGATTTTGTATTTGCAAATTGACGTTTTTTATTCGTAATTTTACCGATCGCGCTATCGTATCAACATGTTTCGCGTCCGATTTTTCTGAATTGGATACTTTTGATTCATCCTCAATTGATTCAGAATACACAGAGCTCTTTTCCTTTGATGGAAATAACGATATTTTAAGACAATTATGATTTACAAATTTCACTTTTCACACAAACAACAAGGTATTAGAGGCATTTTTAAAATAAATATAGTATTATATTATTTGAGAAAGATGTTCTAAAATACTCTTATACCTTTTAAATATATAATTAATAATGTTTTGCCAAGGGGATTTGGCTTAATTTTTAAATAACACATAGGTTTATATATAAACATGTATGCTAATCTTCTTCTTCTTCTTCTTTCTTATCTCCACTCAATCACACTAATGTATGCTAATGATAAGAAGAACCTATTATCAAATGACTTCTTTTGATATTCAGCATTACTGTAAAGAAATAGGTCAATTTAGGGAATTAAAATAAAGTGACCATTAATAAATGGCTGCCTTTTCCTGTTTGTATGGCTGTTTTTTAATTATACGGTCTAAAAATTTAGAAAAGTTTAAAAAAATGGCCAAACCGTGGCTATAGTGAACCAAAAGCTCTGTCCCATTGGGGTTCACTATAGAGGGGTTTTACTGTATTTGGTTTTGTTACCTTATGTATCAAATCTATATATGTAAAAACATCAATAATATATTTATATATATCATCTATATATTAATATATATTTATATAAAATATCAAAACGGACATAAAGTCTCAAATTGTAATGGAAAATGCCCTTTCAAATAACTTAGCGTGAAAATGGTTTTGCAATACACATGTAAAGCAATTGATAAATTACTATTGTTCTTTTAACGATGCCAAAAAAGAGATTTGACTCTTAAGTAAATAATAGAATTAGGATATTCTTAATGACCTTTCCCCTCTATTGATTAAGGAATTACATGATGGGGTGCAAGAAGAAAGTGAAGCCACTACATTTATAGAAATCAAACAAGGTTCGAAAACTGCAAAAGATATGCCATTCAGAAAATCAATATTGAACAAAGAAAATATTATTTTTCAAATAATAATTTATTTTCAATGTTAAATTGTATTTCACTCATTTACTTTGGCCATTATACTAAGTATTAAACAAGTATATAACATTTTATAATTTTTATATTTTTAAAATAATAAATAAATATATAATAATAAAAATAATTGGCCTTTCTTGACTTATCAAGAAAATTGGTTTTCCAAATATCAGGGAACAGGTTAAATCAACGTTTAAGTTAATTCTGTTCAACTAGATTGCGCTCTGCCATCTAAAAAGCTCATGTGCTAGTGGTCAGGATATGCCTTTTTGATTTTAAATATAATATTATAACATAGAAAATTAGGAAAGACAATTTCAGGATGATACAGCAATTTATTTAAGCCAAGAACAAATAAAAATTTATAAATAATAAGAGTAGCAAGGGGGGAAGTTTACAAAGTAGAAAATATAAATATAAAAATTGTAATAATCTGTTAATAAAATAATAAATACTTTGATACCATTTGCTCATTAAGATTTTATTAGTTTTAGCATATAAAAAAATAGCAACTCTCCAGTAAGAAGGCACCTTTCTGTGAAGGACACTTGCTCTGCAACTTGGTGTCAGTTCTACTGTTCCTAGCTCTTTCCTATATAGTAGCTCTTTCTTATGTAATTCTACTGTCCTAAAAGCTTATGTCTATAGTGTTCTTAAATACCATTTATAAGATTCCATCCTTCAGTGTAGCATATATAAGCAGAATGATCCAATATAGTATTAGAGCTCTAAAGAAGCGGTCTGGTAGATTAAAAAAAATCTACGAAACTGCTGGGAGAGTTCACCACTGAAACTTCGGTAACAACGCTGCTACCGAAACATCACACCCTATTTATTTATTTGGATTTGGTCTTATTACCTTGTGTTTATGTTGAATATCCTATATTAAAGACATCATTGAACTTGCATAAGAAGAATAGTTTTAATGCATAAGAAGAATTTTACCAAATAAATTCAACCTGTCTTGTTAATGCATTTTTTTGCATGGAATCAAATGGAAACTCTCAAGACAGATTTTACTGTAGTTCACACATTCCTAAAATTCAATTCAGTTTTGGGTGGCCTTCTCTGATATCATCTGAATGAAGGATTTAGTACTGTATGTTTTATTTATTTGTTCTGGTCCCTCTTATGGTAATATTTGATCCACAAATGACTACTACAGTCACATAAGTTATGTGATACGTTGGACATGTAAAAATGGATTTAGCTGTTAATTGTTCTAGTCCTGAGTACAACTTTGCATAGTGTTTTACAGAGTTTACAATAATTATGGGCACGATTTTAACTCTTACTGATTGTAGAATGGTAACCATGCACTTTTGAGTTCTCCCTAACACATGGACAATGCCTATCCATGCCAAAATATCCTATTGATTACTTTATTGAAAAGGGGGCTGTTTTACCTTTCCTCAAACTTATTAGTGAGACTAAAAATAATAAATAGAGAGATTGAGATTGAAACATACCTTATTGGCTTCAGTTAACAGTAAAACAAATTTCCAATAATACAGTAGAGAGAGAGAGAGAACCTCCTTGTGAGAGCACCTCTATATAAAGAATATTTTTCATTGTCAAAATTACCAATTATAGATGCTCTTTGGTAAGAGAACACCTCTCCCTAAAGGACACTGGTTCTGCAACTATCTTTTACAGATATGTTCTACTGTACTAGTTTTTTTAGCCTTGATATGGAAGAAAGAACAGTGTTTCAATAGTCTTATCAGTCTTATATAAGATATAAAATTAGATATGACTTGTTCTTCCTCATAATGTCATATTTACACATAGGCAACAACCTATGAACCAGCACACAGACATACATTCAGGAAGTTGCTGGTCTGTAGCATCTACAAAATAAAAAAAAAAAAATTTTTTTTTTTTTAGAGTAGCAGATAATATTGAACATACTTTTTTCTCTATTTATCTTTTGTTAAATCTTCTAAATTTACATCACCTATCGTTCCTATCATGTACTTATCAGCTATCTTTAGGTTTTTTTTTTTTTTGGATTGAACAGTGATTGACTGAATCATCTTAAGGAGATATTCCTATTTTCTTCCTTTATTTGTATGTTAACATTTCATTTGGTCATTTGTTTTTCACTTTGAATTTCATTTTATCTCCTTTCAAGTCATGGATTAGTTGCTTTCATTATTTATAGTGTTAGCTCATAGCTGTATGGTCACAGATATTCTTTTAAATCTGTCTGTGTGTATGTGTGTATCACTCTAAATAAGTAATATACAGTAAAACCCCTCTATAGTGAACCCCAATGGGACAGAGCTTTTGGTTCACTATAGCCACGGTTTGGCCATTTTTTAAACTTTTCCAAATATTTAGACCGTATAATTAAAAAACAGCTATACAAACAGGAAGAGGCAGCCACTTAATAATGGTCACTTTGTTTTAATTCCCTAAATTGGCCTATTTATTTACAGTAATGCTGAATATCAAAAGAAGTCATTTGATAATAGGTACTTCTTATCATTAGCATACATGTTTATATATACACCTATGTATTATTTAAAAATTAAGCCAAATCCTTTAGGCAAAACATTATTATTTATATATTTGAAAGGTATAAGAGTATTTTAGAACATCTTTCTCAAATAATATAATACTAAATTTATTTGAAAAAATGCCTCTAATACCTTGTTGTTTGAAAGTGAAAAGAGAAATTTGAAAATAAGAATTATCTTCAAATATCGTTATTTCCATCAAAGGAATAAAGCTCCGTGTATTCTGAATCAATTGAGGATGAATCAAAAGTATCCAATTCAGAAAAATCGGACGCGAAACATGTTGTTATGATAGCGCGATCAGTAAAATTGCGAATAAAAAAACGCCAATTTGCAAACACAAAATTGGTGGTAAAACGGCCGGCCAGGGGGAATATCCGCGAACCCTGAATGAGTCATATACCTAACAAAAATTCCATTCCAAAAATAGAACTGTAGTGGTAGTTTTTGAGAATTTATAAGTCAATTTGTTTGTTGCCCATGAGACACAAGGAACTTGGGGGAACTGTTTTTTTTTTTCTTCTTCTTCCAATACAATTTTCCACATATTCTTCTGAAGTGTATATTAAAATTTGTTTTTAATCTGTTATTTAAACCACATTTTGGCCTTAAAATTATTTGGAATTATTTTTTAGGCTAGGTTGAATTTGTTATAGAATGCTTCTAAAAGGGCATGCTGCCACTGTTTTTTTTTTTCTTAGAACGCCACTCTTTGTTTCTTTATTTTGGAAGCCATTTGTATTTTTCTTCTATTTCAAAATTGTCGAATGTAAAGATATTCTATTAAATAAAAGTATAATATGTAAAAATTTATACAACATACAGCAAAAATAGAATGGAAATGAAAACAAACAATGCCGCTAATTTTTTGTTTTGAAATCGCGATCCGCGAGCTGAAACATGCTCAAAATTTTGTTGTTTTAAATTTTTTTTTAAATCACAATTTTAAGTTTGTTATAAGCATAGTATTTTTAATAGATTTTATCACTTTGGGACCAAAAATAGGTTTGTTATAGGGGTAGTTTGTTATTTAAAAAATCGCAAACTTCGTTATAACGATGGTATTTTCAATAGAATGGAATTGGGAATCGCCGTGGGTTCGTTATAAGGGAGGTTCGCTATATCCAGGATTCATATTAGCTGGGTTTTACTGTATATACATGAAATTTTGGGGTAACAGCATGGTTACCATTTTGAGGGAAAAGTGCTGGTTAGGACATAGTAAAAATGTTGTTAATGTGCAACACCACCTATTAATAACACAAGTCTTTAAAGGAAAAAAAAAAAATTAAGAGAAATCTTAATTGAATTGGATGTTATTTGGTGTGATGATTCAGAAAATGACCTACATTTTTTCCTATCAGGGCAGGATTTTTCCTAAAATCAATCTATATAAATAAATAGTTCTGTTTGTGTGATTGTTCCTTACACACTTGTACAATATTTTAGAAGGACTTGCATTATAGTTTCAAGCTCAGAAAATGGACCGATTAGTGTATTTTAGGTCAGAAAATGGTGATAGCATAGATTTAAATATAAATCACTCGGCCATCATCTGTAGTCTCAAAAAGATAAGAAGCAGTAATTGAAGTCGAGATGGTGAATAAGATCTGAAATAACCATTCAAAAAAATTTTTTTTTGAGAATCAAAAAAATACCATAATTAATTATTCATTAATTGGTGTATTACCTATAATTAGGATCAATTTTTAGCTTTCCCAGCCTGTCCTAATTAATGGGAGGCATCTATGCCAACCATGTAACAATGGCTCCTTGTTTTCCCAATTTGTTTATCAGGAGACTGGTTGCTTGTATCAATAGTCTTTGATCCAATTGACAGGTTTCTCTGAGACTAGCCAACTGAGCTCTACAGTAAAACCAGCTTACAGTAACCATTTAAGAGAATCCTGTTTACTTTGGATGTTTTCTATTTCAGTTGAGGATATTTAGATCTAGAAAGAAGTTTACTAGATTTTTGTAAGCTTCCCACAGACTTCCCTTTCAGACTTAGATACCCTATTCAAATTTAAAAAGTGTTACAAAAAAGTAAAATTTGTACCTGTTAAATCAGAATTTGAGTTGAGTCTGATGATTGTTGCTATATTTGTTGAAATATTGTGGGAGAATGGTATTCATGTACAAAAATATATTATTTTTTTATTTTATAAATAAATGCACTAAAATATGGCATTTATAAACTTCTTACCTGATCACTAACTGAATCACCTTTTTGAAGATTTAGGTAATTTTATAACTCTGCTTTTTGGGGATGCCATAAAATTGTAGCTGCCCTGTACTGGTGAGGGTCATTGTCTGAAATTATATATAGGAGGATTTTTGATAGAATATGCCAGAACTGGTGTTGTAGCTTATTCATTATTCTATATTTACATGTTTTGGTCAGGTAAGATCAAATTAATTCATTGTTTATGTGCATATAGTAAAAGGGAGAGGTGCCTATTTTTGCACATACAGTAAAACTTGTCTTGGATGTTTTCCTATCTTGGAGTCGATTATAAGTGGGAACTTTTTTTTCCCCCCCCCATTAATTTACTTTTCTTAGTCATCTGATCCGGTCTAAGGCTAACACTTCTAAATTTTTAAAGCCCCTAAAATCTAAATGTTGAATACTCTATCTTAAGAACATCATTGAATTTGCATAAAAAGAATAGTTTTAGGCTTATTGTAAACACTTTTTTACTTGTCTCAGGAATCAACCTCGCAGTCTTGCAAATGCTTTATTGATTGGAACCAAATGGAAACTTCTAAAAACAGGTTTACTGTATCTATTTACATATTGATATACTACTCTGATCAAAAAGTTTCGACACTTTGCTCATAAGTTAAAAAAAAAAACTTTATTCTACCAAATTCAAATTGTTCCCTTCAAAGTAGTCCCCGTTGGCCGCGATGCACTTCAGCCACCTTTTTTTCCAGTCGGCAAAACACCTCTTGTAGTCTGTTTTCGGGATTGCCTTCATCGATTCCACTTTGATCTCTTCTATGCTCTGAAATTTCCGACCCTTTAACTTTTTTTTGAGCTTTCCAAAAAGGAAGAAGTCACAGGGGGCCAAATTGGGACTGTTGGGGGAACACAGAGGTTGAGTGGTCCTGCAGGAACTTCGATATTTTGAGGGCTGTGTGCGCCGGCGCGTTATCGTGGTGGAGGATCCACAACTTTCTCCTCCACAGCTCCGGCCGTTTCTGCCTGATCGCTTCCCTCAATCGCCTCAAAGCCCCCAGGTAGGAGTCAGCAGTTATTGTAGAGCCTTGTTGTTGAAATTCATGATGAACGATGGTAGTCGAAGAACACTTTCAACATGACCTTGACTTTGCTGGGAGCCTTCCTCGCTTTCTTTAGTCTTGGCTCATTTTTGAAGCGCTACTCCGATGCCTGTTGGGTAGTTTCTGAATCAAAGCCGTAAATCCATGTTTCGTCTCCTGTAATGACCCTCTTCAGCAATTCGGGGTTGTCGGTTGTCGCTTCGAGATTGAGACTGGCCGTTTCTTTCTGGGCGTTCTTTTGATCAAAAGTCAAATCTTTGGGAACGAGAACGGCGTTGAATCTTCTCACTCCCAAAATGTCCTTCATTATCGATTGAGTCGACCCAAATGATATCCCTGCTTCTTCGGCGACCTCCCTGACAGTTATTCGTCCATTTCACACACCAGTTCCAACACTTTGTCCACTTCTCCAGGCGTGGTTGATGTGGACAGTCTCCCGGAATGCTCAAGGTCGGCGGTCTCTTCCCGACCCTCCTTGAAGCGCTTGTACCACTCGAAAACTCGTCTTCGGCTCATGATAGCATCCCCGTAGGCTGTTTGCAACATCCAAAAATTTCGGTACCCTTGAATCCGTTTTTCACACAGAACTTGATGCAAATTCGTTGATCCTCCATTTCGGTGACTAACGAAATCTAAGCACGGGCAAAATGGCTTCACTTCTAACAGCTGTTGTGGCGCGTGATTTTTGAAAATTCGCAGGTCTCCATGCCAAGAGCGACACTTACGTTTGCCACAAACCGAAAGAAAATATATTGAGTTTTCAGGATTTTATAAGCAAAGTGTCGAAACTTTTTGATAAGAGTAGTATAGCATCTCCTGCTTGATGTGCAGGTGAATGTTGCTGATGGCTTCTACCATCTATCAGGAAGAAATCCAAGGGATTTCAAACTAGTATACAATATTTATTATATTAGGAATGACCCCACCAGGGGTATCCACTCCAACCACAGGATCCTGATTGCAGGAAATAACAGCTTAGGACACCATCTCACTCAATAGAGCAAAGTAATGCTCAATACTCTGGTGATTGCAGCTTCAATAGCACATAGGAATCAGCACCTAGCTCAGGGCAGGGTTCCGATCCATGTGAGGTGGAAAGACGCTGGGCGCAAGAGTATATATATAAACCAAGAAACACAATGGCACCCAATTTAAAAAAAATTATTGATGGGGTTCCCCATAATGTTGCCCGCCTCAAACCACACGCACAAAAAACATCCTTGCAAAATAGAAGGCACCAAAAAACAACCCACCAATTTTTTTCCCCTTGTGAATTGATGAAGATTTGAGTGTTGATTAATGTGGATCTGTGTTGTCATCATGGGCCTTCTTTGTTTTATTGATGATAAGTTTTGTAATATACTCAGGGTCCTTTTGTTTGTCTGTTCAAAGTTATCTTGTATTAGTCAATTGTATAAAACAGACAGGTGATGCGTGATCTCTCTCTATCCATAATTATTTATAGCCTCCTCAATAGATGTTTTCATTTTTTACGGAATATATACAGTATATAAAAATATATAAAAAGAGCATTCCCTGACAGCTCACATGAGCATTTTTAGATGGCAGAGCTCAGTCTAGTAGAACAAAAATGCTCTTTGAGCAGTACAAAATGCTCATTTTATTTTTGATATCAATACCTGGCCTTTTAAAATATTTTTTCTTTTTTTTCACACAGTATATTGACAAAAGTTATTATTTACGGGTTAACACACAAAGTTGCAATAATCTAAGGCCTACAATAAGATTAACTAAACACACAAAAAGCGTACACTCAAGATTACAACAACAAAAAAAAGTAAATAATAGCTCACAATTTGTTAAATAAAATAAAATTAAAAAAAAAACACACACACAGCACTTATCTTTATTGTTGCGTTGGTAGGGATCGGACCGGGGTTACACAGGTATGTGAGGAGATAGTCAGACACGGATATGCACGCAGAGAACACTTTAAGCGTCTCCACACGATAATCCACCACACTGCTGTCGACCCAAACCATAGCCCCCTTTATATACAAACATGGCCACATTCGTCCAATGAGAAGGCGGGAGAGATTTGTTCACAAACAAACAAAAATAAAAATTCTTTCCACTAAAACCTGAGATAAGATATGATAAGATTGCAAATATTTGTCAATATAATTTGACAATATATATATATATATATATATATGAGAGACTCATCCCATGAGCGACCACATTGTAAGGCACGAATGAATTTCCTTTTTAAGCCTATTATCGCAAGCCCCCATGAACGATCAGCGACCACTAAAAATATTTTTTTTTACTCTCTCATGAGAGACCATTACAAAATAATAATTAGAAAAAAAAATCCTATTTAAAAAATAATAAATTTCAAATTATTCAATAAAACATTTTGTTTAATATTTTGCAATACAAATAACAAGTGTTTTCGAACAAAGAAATATACCCTTTTGCCATTTTAAAACATCTCGTTTTGTTTTATAATCGTTACTAAAATGATAGGTTATTCACTTTGAAACTTAATCCTTATTTTATAATTTATTAAATTGTGTGTGTGTGTGTGAATAAATGCTTATAACTTTTTAAATTGACAAAATGTTTTAATAAATGACATTTAGCGATTGACAAATTGCAAAAAATTAGATATTATTAAAGCCCAATTTTAAAATTGTATCAAGAATAAGAACTAGATGGGTCATTCAAGAATTTTTATGTATGGGTGAAATTATATAAGGAAAAAATAATTTCTATCTGAAAATGAAATGGTTAATATGTTGATGTACAAATGGCTGATATGCCAATCGCTGATATGCAATTTAAAATAAAGTAAAACCCCTCTATAGTGAACCCCAATGGGACAGAGCTTTTGGTTCACTATAGCCATGGTTCACTATAGCTACGGTTTGGCCATTTTTTTTTTTACTTTTCAAAATTTTTAGACCGTATAATTAAAAAACAACCATACACACAGGAAAAGGCAGCCACTTAATAATGGTCACTTTGTTTTAATTCCCTAAATTGACCTATTTCTTTACAGTAATGCTGAATATCAAAAGAAGTCATTTGATAATAGGTTCTTCTTATCATTAGCATACATGTTTTATATATATACCTCTATGTATAATTTAAAAAGTAAACCAAATCCCCTTGGCAAAATTTAATAATTATATATTTAAAAGGTATAAGTGTATTTTAGAACATTTTCTCAATCAATATAATACTAAACTTATTTGAAAAAATGCCTCTAATATCTTGTTGTTTGAAAGTGAAAAGTAAAATTTGAAAATCAGAATTATCTTAAAATACCGTTATTTCCATCAAAGAAATAAAGCTCCGTGTATTCTGAATCAATTGAAAATGAATCAAAAGTTTCTGATTCAGAAAAATCGGGCGCGAAACATGTTGATACGATAGCGCGATCGGTAAAATTGCGAATAAAAAACGCCAATTTACAAACACAAAATCGGTAGTAAAACGACCGGCCAGGGGGGAATATCCGCGAACCCTGAATGAGTCATATACCTAACAAGGCTTCCCTTCTAAAAATAGAACTGTAGTGGTAGTTTTTGAGAATTTATAAGTCGATTTGTTTGCGGCCCATGAGACACGGGGAACTATTTTTTTTCTTCTAATTCCAGTTTTGACATATTCTTCTGAGGTATAGATTAAATTTTGTTTTTAACCTGTTATTCAAACCATTTCTGGCTTTAAATTATTTGGAATTATTTTTTAGCCTAGGTTAAACTTGATATAGAACGCTTCTAAAAAAGGGCATGCTGCCACTGTTTGTTTCTTTTCTTTATTTTGGAAGCCATTTGTATTTTTTTTCTATTTCAAAATTGTCGAATGCAAAGATATTCTATTAAATAAAAGTATAATGTGTAAAAATTTATACAACATACAACAAAAATAAAATGTAAATCAAAACAATGCCGTTAAATTTATTGTTTTGAAATAGCGATCCGTGAGCTGAAACATGCTCAAAATTTTGTTGTTTTATTATTATTTTTTAAATTACAATTCTAAGTTTGTTATAAGCATAGTATTTTAAATAGATTTTATTATTTTGGGATCGAAAATAGGTTCTTTATAGGGGTAGTTCGTTATTCTAAAAATTGCAAAGTTCGTTATAACGATGGTATTTTCAATGGAATGGAATCAGGAATAGCCGTTGGTTTGTTATAAGGGAAGGTTCGTTATATCCAGGGTTTGCATTAGCGGGGTTTTACTGTATTTACAATATCAGGGGCACTAAATTAAAAAAAGTTATTTTCCTAAAAAAATTCATATCTTCCACTGTTTCTTTGAAAGGTTGCTAAAACAATTAAACACTAGCTCCTTACATTTTCATTATATATATATATATATATATACAGTAGAACCTCCCTGTAAAGGACACCTAATGCAGAGCCAAAGTGTCCTTTAGGGAGAGGTATCCTCTTACCGGAGAATTGCAAAATAGTAAAAATGGTAATTTTGCAAATCAAAACTCTTTTTTAGAGAGGTGTCCTCTAGCGCAAGTGTCCTCTCATGGAGGTTCTACTGTAACATGCTACCTTCTTTAAGTTTTTTCTATATATAATATATATAAAAGTCAATTCCTGTCTGTCTGTCTGTTTCGCGATAAACTCAAAAACTACTGAACCAATTGGTTCCAAATTTTGCATGTCGCTTTTTATAAACCTGAGGAAAATTTTTGGCTACATTTTGCTTATTATTTTTGGCTATTTCTTTTTTCAATTTGAAGAACTATTTTTTTACGCGGACTAATCCGGAATGGAATGAATACCTAAATATGGCCATTTTTTTAAAGCATCGGTGGCTTAGTGGTAGAATGCTCGCCTGCCACGCGGGCGGCCCGGGTTCGATTCCCGGCCGATGCATTTTTTTAACAATTTTTAAAACTCATTTATATTATATCTTCTATATATATAAAAATGAATGTTTGTATGTTTGTTTGTTTGTTTGTTGGTTTGTATGTCCGGTATACAAATTCGCAGTAGTTCACTAATTCAAACCAAAATTTCCATACATAGGTAAAAAAATACGAGGAAAACGATAGGCTATTTTAAATTTTATATAAATTAAATATTAAAACTATATATTCAAATTATTCTACTTAGCTCACGAACAGCGCCCTCTATCAAGGTTATAAATACGTTTAAAATCGAAATCTTCTCAAAATTTTATTAATAATAGTTCGCTTAATAATTAGAATACTTGATCTAAATCGAAATATTTATAGACGCTCGCTCGATTTGAAGATTTATATCGTAACTAATCTGACTGTAAAGTTTGGAGCGGGACATTTCACAAGAGTGACATCCACGGCGCCAATTTATAATTTTAACGAATAGTGTTTGAATAAAACATTTAATCGGGTAAACCCGGGCGTTGCCCGGGTCATTCGTCTAGTATATAATAAAATCGAATACTGTTGAACCCCCCTCTTTATAATGGCCTTTTTATGACAGCAACTTGGCTATAGCAACATAAATGTTGTTATAGTAAGGTTCAACAGCATATAAAAAGAAACTAGTAGAAAACTTGTTCTGTAGGAAACAACTTGCCATGACTTCACACCCGTGTTCCCCCATTTAAACAAGGGCATCCATTTTTGATCTATCAATATCAAGTTTTCCACGTAATTGTCTGGAAGATATTCCGCATTCCTAATGAGCTAGGTACAAGGAAGTATTTGAAACAGTGCATTTATTTTTATTATTTTTGTGTGTGGTAATAAAAAAAAAAATTTTTTTTTTATACTTTCAAGGTAATCTTTGTCATTCCTACCCAAAATTGGTGATGCACCAATGGAAAATATTTATATTACTAGTTATCACATTTTCCCCCTCTATAAATTTAAAGTTATAGATCAAAAACCCAAATAAAAGTAATTTATACATGATGTTTTGGTACATGTATGATGTGTTGTTACAGTAACATTATGTATAAATTCTCATTTGGATTTTGCCTTGTTACTGTGTAATTTTTTAGTTCTATAAGTCAAATTATACCTTAAATCACTTGTATATATTTCAATGGACTTATGAATGTATTCTAATCATTATTCAGTACTTTTTTATCTGAAGATGTTAACACAGCAGTTACCAAAATGGCACTTATAAATACTTATAATTGAATCTTGAACCTGGCACAAAGTTTTTGTTGTTATAACCATGTTAATTTAACCGTTATAACAATTTGAACTTAAACTTGGGACTTTAGATGATAAGGTATAATATATGATAATGCACAATTTGGATTATAGATTAGAAACACAAGGCAATAAGGCCAAATTCAAATAAATAGTGTGTGCCTTTTCGGTAACAGAATTGTTACCAATATGTCACACACTATTTACAGTCGAACCTCTTTAATTCAACACCCCAAGGGATCAGAGCTTTTGGTTGAATTAAAGGAATGGTTGAATTAAAGGAATGGTTGAATTAAAGTTAGATGATTAGCTAATCATGTAACTCGCTGAAAACACATTTTTAAAAAATAGCCTTGTAACATAAATTAATCATATTAATTGAAACCATTGTGTGTACTTTTTGTATATATATATTTTTTATTTTCATTATTAACTTTTAGTATAAGGGACAAAATGGCATTAATACATATTTTCGAAACATAAATAATTACAAATAATTTTTATTCTAATTGAAGAATATAGCAGTTGAAAGGAAATAAATATGGAAAATAAGAAGAAAATTTAAAAATATTAATTATAAAAAGAATCATGAAGATCTTTTAAAAAATTCCTTTATAGATGTGTTTTTGCACTGAAATCCTATTCAGGATGTATTCCAGATGGTCTATTTAAAAAAAAACATGCATGTCTTTCCTCCTCTGAAATATCTTTTAAATAACAAAGAGTTTTTATTGTATTAAAGGCATCCACTGCTGCTGCAGGTGTTATTGGTTTTGTGTTTAAATATTTTTTAATAACATGGAAATGGAATATTGAAATAAAATGTTATCATAATCATTGTGGGGGGGTCGGTGGAAGGCTGGTTAAACCGTTTGGTGTACGACCACTACGACCCGGGTTCGATCCCCACATTGGACACTATTTTCTGTTTAAAAAAAATATGCTCCAATCGCCCCCCCGATTCTTGCAAAAGTCCAACCCCACCAGCGAGTGCAAGTAACCAAACGGGGCTCTGGCACATTTGTAAGTGCAAAGTCGAACTGCTTTCACATGTGTAGACATGTGGTGCGCTTACAGTAAAAAGCAGTCGCTAACTACCCACCATGATTATCATGGCCTGTACCACGTGTACTAGGGATAAGCAAAAAAAAAAAAATCATTGTGGCTACATTTTATAAATATTTATTTATTTAAAATGAAATTATTTGTAAATTTTAAAATAACTAAAATATTTCAATGTTGAAATTATTATTATATTATTAATTAGTGCATGATGCCTAAATTCCAGCGAAAAAAAAAATAATAACACTCGCAACATTGCGCAACAATGGCACTGCAAAGTGAAACTTAAACTAAACAGAAACCAAAAGTGTGCAAGCGCGATCCTATCGGTGACCGCCGATCGTCGCCGCTGTAATACCCTTTTAGCGGTAAAGTTGTATGTAAAAAAACATTCAACTGTCGAAATTCGAATTTTAAAATGGTCGAACTATCGGCAGTGTCGTATTTTCGATAGTGTCGAATTACGGTTTGTTATTTGATTCTGGGGGTCGGGACATCAGAACAGGGTCGACTTATCGCTGAGTGTCGAATTTGCACGTGGCGAATTAACGAGGTTATACTGTATTTAGATTTGGTCTTATTACTTTGTGTTTATAAGGGATAATATTTTGGTAAAAGCATTGTTATTGACACATCACAAACAGTTTATCTACTTGGATGTGGTCTTGTTACCTTACATTTCTAATCTATAATTCTAATTGTAACATATCGTTTTGATATACTTCAAAGGATCTATAAGTTTTTAAGTTCCAATTGTCGTTATAGCAACATAAAACTTGGTGGAAAATTTGCAGGGAGGAAATTGATCCATAGAAGCATAGGACGCCTTAGATGGCGTCAGTTTATGGCGTTTATTTTGACGGGAGAGGCGCCCTATGCTTCTATGGATAAAACTTGGTCACAAGTTATATTTTTATAGTGAGGTTTGACTGTACAATGTCCTAACCAAGTTGTTATAAAAAATTAGATTCCGGTGTAAAATAATAGATGGAGGAACAGGAAGAATTTTAATCACTACTTATCATTCTTTTTTACTCAGAGAGTACGCTGCACACTGGAAGAGATATCACTTCAGGATGTAAATAAATAGATGATAAACACATACTAGCCTAGATAACACATGAGGGTGTGTGTGTGTTGATGAGAGAAGGTGTGTTGTGACTGCTTGACCACAAATATGTGTGTGAAAACATCCATGTTGATCCCGCTGTCCACTTTCTTCTAAATAACCACCTCTTCACTGACTTTCATTTCAAATTGTCTAATTTCTGTTCACTCTTATACTCAGCTTTAAAAAATTTTTGGGATGAGGTCAAATGAGCATTATGAACCTGAGATTGTATTAAAGAAATAGTATATTATAAAAGAAGCTAGAAAATAGACAATGTATATTGTGAAAGGTGTTACAGTAGAACCTCTCTGTAAAGGAAACCTAGTTGCAGAGCCAAAGTGTCCTTTAGAGAGGGTGTCCTCTTACCAGAGAGTTTCTAATTACTAAAAATAGTTAATTTGGGGACGAAAACTGTTCTTTGTAAAGAGATGACTTCATATGAAAGTGTCTTCTCATGGAGGTTCTATTGTATATAGGTTATTTTACAATCATCTTCCATGACAATTATCTTCCATTTATCTAATGGCAGCTTAGAGATATACAAATTCCTCACAATGATAAGGCACAATTTGGATTATAGTTGTCACTTTTGTCTGAAGATGGTAACAACGCTGTTACCGAAACACCACACAATATTTATTTATTTGGATTTGGTCTTATTACCTTGTGTTTAAATTCCTCACAACTTCCTTATACATTATAAAAAATAACTATTATCTGACTTGAATTGAAAGATGTGAACTAGAAGTTATTTGGTTTTCGTTATAAATACTACAGTAAAACCCCTCTATAGTGAACCCCATTGGGACGGGACTTTTGGTTCACTATAGCCACGGTTTGGGTATTTAAATTTTTTTGAGGATATAATTAAAGGGCATGCGCAAAAAAAAAAAAAACAAAAAAAAAAAGGCTACCTCTTAATATTGGCTGCTTTTTTCCCCCTAAATTAACCTATTTCTATATATTAAAGCTGTATATTAAAATTAAAACAAAATCATGTGAAAATATTGCCTTTTTGATCAGTTCCTCTGATAATTTAATTAGTATAAATGCAATCTGCCCCCCATATGTCAAAAAAATCAAAGAAAAGTATACCTTATATATAAAAATTAAATAAAAACTTTATTAATAATATTTTAAAAGGTATAAAAATATATTTTAAATAAATATTATTATATTACAATATAGGATACAAAGGCTTACTTGAAGAAGTCTGTTATTTTTTTCTGCTTTAACATATTCTTCAAAAATTTGGTTTCATATCTAGCAAAGAAATCTTCATTCTTTAAAATGAAGCCTAGCTTGTACTAACCATGTATACAAGGCTTCTTCTAAAAGTGGATAATGACACTGACGATAGCGGCAATTGTTGGGATTGATTCCTCTTTGTAGCAATTTTTTTTTTTAGACTTCTTTTTTGCCCCATATCGTAGAAATGCTACTTTCGCTCATTTTCATTTTCTTCCGAAGTTCCGCTTGCGATGTACCACTCTCAATAGCTTTTATGATGGTTAATTTATTTTCAAGTGATATCTTGGTACGAGCGACTTTTTCTTTGGCACTTCCATTATCTTTTAAAACTGGTTTTAATAATTTAAATCATGTTTTAAGGAATTTTCCTAATGTAGAGTTAAGAAATTTAGTTTTCAATAAGGCATGAAAAATTTATAAAAGTGCGCAGTATAAAAATAGAACGTGAATAAAAGCACCCAATGTCGCTAAATTCTTTGTTTTGAATTGCGATCTGTGAGCTAGAGCTCACACAAAATTTTAATTAGTTTTGAAAATTATAATTTTGGAATTTTAGAATTAAAATTAAAAGTTTGTTATAAGCATGGTATTTTTTATAGAATTTAATATTTTGGGACCAAAATTTGGTTCGTTATAGCGATAGTTCGCTAGTTTGAAAAGTGAAAAGTTCTTTATAATGATGGTAATTTTAATGGAATGGAATTGGGATTTTCGATGGGTTCGTTATAAGGGAAGGTTCGTTATATCCATGGTTCGTCTTAGCGGGGTTTTACTGTATATATCTTTATTATACAGTAGAACACCTCTCTGTAAAGGACACCTAGATGCAGGGCCAAATTTTCCTTTAGGGAGAAGTGTCCTCTTTCCAGTGAGTTTCTAAATATAATAAAAATGGTAAAGAAGTGCCCTTTTGCAGGAGTTTCCTCTTTTGGAAGGTCTAATTATTTAAAATATTTTGATTTTCTCATTTTCTTCACTTTCGAACATCAAGAGGTGAATTCATGTTAGTAGAATCTCTCATAGCGGACACTTGCACTAGCAGGCATCTCTAAATATTACATAAAGTAATGCTTTTTTGTTTTTAATATCAACACCTGACACCTCTTCTTATTTTTTCACATGATCAGTGTAATAACGAAAATACCCATTTATTGATTTCTCAGGAAGCCTCTTGGACAAATTTTGGTCATTGAGGTACAGCCTGTACCACTCTGATAAGGGCCATCAGCCCAAATCATATTTTGGTTGGCTTTTCTTGATTTGTCAAAAAAAAAACAAGTTGGCCAAATAACATGGAACAAGTCTAAACCAATGTTTAGTTGATTTTTGTTCCACTAGATGGTGCTCTGCCATCTAAAATGTATATGTGAGAGGTAAGATATGCCTCTTTTGTTTTTAATATCAACATTTGACCCATTTTTTCTTATATTTTCTTACATGATAACATCATTATGCAAAATTAACCCTCAATAAGGGGGGGGGGGGGCTTATTTCTTGATTTTTTAGAAAGCCTCTTGGGTTAAAGTTTTGATCATTGGGGTACAACCTGAACTACCCTGATGTGAGCCAACAGCCTAAAACTCATTTCTGGTTGGTTTCTCTTGATTTATTAAGAAAATGGGTTGACCAAATTTCATGGAACAAGACTAAATCAATGTTTAGTTTATTTTTGTCCCAATAGATGGCGCTTTGCCATTTAAATACTCATGTGAGCAGTAAGGATATATGCCTTATTTATTTTTAATATATATATGTAACGTTTCTATTATGATCTGTACACGCCAATATGCAGATGATATTGTTTTGCATAAAGAAAAGAGAACAATCAACCGTCTGACTAACTAACTTTATTTCAATCACGCGCCTTTTATTTATAGTTACAAATATTTACATAATTCCTGACAGCATAAAAATTTACATCTATTAATAAAATTTATAAGCAGAATGTGACAAACCCCCCTACTAAAAATAAATAAATTTTAGATTTATTTACACAAATGGAGGTTGGGAGGGGTTGGAAGGTTAGAAAAAAAAATAATAAAAAGTATTCTCACTATGGCAGTAGGGTGGTTGGACCTGATAGTTGGGGTATCCAGGCGCGTACCTAATCCACTGTATCGTATAGTGACCATTTTACTAGAGGTCCTTGGGGTAACTGGCCTGTTAGTTTTTTTCCAGGTGTGTCACTTAGAACATATGCAACAGGGCTGTACTATCCATCATTATCAGAGTCCTTCAATGTCTGTAGAGAGAATTCAAGCTTTACCATTGAAGTGGAAAATTACATGGACGTAAAGAAAAACATTTTGCTATATTAAGCAGTCCCCTTAGAGAGTGGAAACTCCTTTCTACATAACCCCTTACTCTCACTTCCAGTTTGGACACTGGCAGGAAGACACAGCGATGTACATAAAACCCTTCCAGACTTAGAAGTCATTATTGTTGATTCAAAAAAGGAGTTGCTCCTTGATAACTTTTGGTTATGGTCGGATTCAAGACATCCATTCAAATCCTCCACATCTTGGAAGGGAAGTGGATAATTCCCCATGCCTTCATTCGAGGTTGAAATAGGCTCCCATAGTTTTAATTTAGATACATTAACTATTGTGCTGGGCTTATTTTCAGGCTGGCATGGTTTATTTATTTCGACTATGTGAGGTGATGGGGTAGAAAGAACAGTGTATGGATCTGGATAATAAACTGGTGACAGTTTGCCACCTGATGAGGGATTCGATACAAAACTTTATATCCAATTTTTAAATTCGGGAATCTATGAGAACTATTGTATCTTTTAACTAACCTTTTATGTAATTCCTCGGTTTTTTCATTGGCAATGGTTCGGGCTTTTTCTACTGGCGGATATGGACTCATAAGATCAGAGATGTAGGAAGGGAGGGTTCCGTACAGCAAGTATATCGGAGTGAATGTAGTCGTAGAGTGGGGTGTGTTTCGATATTTTTCCAGCGTCTTTTGTAACAATTTAGGCCAAGGGGCCCTAAGGTTACCTTGATATTGTATTTTTAACTTTCCAATCAACGTTGCATTAGCCCGTTCTAAAAGTCCATTACACTCTGGATGGGACGGAGAGGTCATTACGTGCTTTATACCCTTCTCCTGAGGAAATTTATTAAATCTCTTCGAGACAAACGAGGGATGTCTATCCGTGATTAAGATTCTAGGTTTTCCTATATTTAATAATTGGTTGATGGTATTTATGTAGGTCGCGATGGATGTGCCTTTGGAAGCATAACCCCAGATATATCGTGAATGATGGTCAATAACGGTATGGATACAATTTTTAGCACTATTATAACCTCCTAGGCCCAAAACCGTATCTAAAGCCACGACATCAAAAGGTTTTGTCGCCTTAGGTAATGATCCCATCAGTCTATAGGAGGGCTGGGTGCTACTCTTTATTGTTTGACAGTCCTTGCACATTTTAACATAATTCTTTGTCTTCCCTATCATCCCCTTAAAATAGTATTGAACGGAAAGTGCTCTGATCATAGCACTGATGCCTGGGTGTCCTAAAGATTCATGGGCTTTCTGAATCAGGTTATCTTGGAGCTCCAGGGGAACAACTATCCTATCCTTGTTATTAAGTCTTATATATGTAATACCATCCACCATAGAGTATAATTTTGAAGGTGGTATTGATAAATCACCCTGGTTTTGTTTCAAGGCTTGAGCTGACAAAAAAAAAAGTTTGGAAGTCTGGAGAGCATATCGGCTTCGTGATTTTCACAACCCTTGTTAAAATTAAAATCCAAGTCATATTTGGACAACTCAAAGACCATCAGAACAGTCTCCCATTGGTGTGTTTGAAGCTATTCAACCATATCAGCGCCTTATGATCCTTGTGAACTATGATGTGACTGTCGGATATGTAAGGGTGGTAGCGCTTACAAGTCTCGACCACCGAGAGCAGTTCTAGTTCTGTTATTGTATATTTAGACTCGGCACCTCGCAAAGCCCTACTGAAATAGGCGAACGGCTTTTGCGTGCCATCAGGATATTCCTGTTTAAGCACCGCTCCTATACTCGAGATACTGGCATCACAATAAATATGTGTAGCCAAAGAAGGGTTAAAAAGTTGAAGTATTGGTTTAGAACATAGCGCTTCCTTTAAATCCTCAAAGCTTCTCTGACATTCCTCCGTCCAGATAAACCGGGAGTTTTTCTTGAGAAGCTCATTCAAAGGGGCTCTTAGGTTGTTAAAATTCTTTATAAATTTCGCGTAATGTGTCATGCTTCCCAAAAAGGATCTTAAACATTGCAAATCATGAGGTGGGGGCAATGATTTGATGACATCGACATTAACGCCCGAAGGCGAGATCTGGTTCTCCGAAATTTCATAGCCGAGTTAAGTTATCCTTTTCATAAATAGTAGACATTTATCTCTCCTCAACTGTGCCTTCTTTTTTTAAAATCTCAAATATTCTTCCAAGGTGTTTTAAATTGGATTCCTCATTTTCTGAAAATACTAAAATATCATCAAAATAAGATGTTACATTATCAAGTTTATATTTCTGCAGAATGGCAGAGAGCTTTCTATTAAATATTGCAGGGGCGGTCTAAAATCCAAACGACAATCTACACCAGACATAAGAGCCCTCCGAAGTTGAGAAACATGTCATCTCCCGATCTTTTGGATGAAGAGGGATTGTTCAGTAAGCGCTCAAGATATCTAGGCATGAAAATACTCTGGCGCCCTGTACCTTCTGAACTATATCCTCCATTAATGGAATGGGGAACGAATCCGAAATTATTTTCCTGTTTAGGAGTCTATAGTCGATACAAAGCCTAACCCTTCCCTCGCCCTTCTTGGGTGCGAGTGTCACAGGTGCGCTGTATGGGGAAGACACAGGTTTGATTAAGGCGTACTTTAACAATTGCTCAATTTGTTGTTTTATTAAATCCCGATCTCTCAAGCAATGACGATACGGTCGAACACAGACAGGCTTTTTGTCACTCAGGTTCAGTCTTGGAGGCTGGATGTTCAATGGTTTTATATTAAATTTGTTTTCCCCAAAGATCTCTGAATAATTATCTAATAATATTTTTACCATAGTGAAAAGTTGTATATTATCATGTAAATAACAATCATTCATGTCAGGCAGTGGCAGAGGTTTTGCATCTGGCTTAGATTTTAATACATAAGGAACTGCTCCACTGTCTGGCACTGAACAAACAAAATTACAAACATCATCTTCAAGCAAGTTTGCAACATTTCTATAGGATAAAGAATCTCTAATCCTAAGACCTCTTCTATTTACCTTTAAACAATTTACATGATGATTGCAATATTTGGTTCTACTAATTTTAGCATAATAGTTTTGAATTTTATAAAATTTCTGTATGGCTTCTAATTCTCTGTCTGAAAAACTGTAATTAAACTGGCCTAATTTTCTATTATTCTGTTTAATGTAACTATTATTAAAATCTATTTTCACCTTAAAATAGGGTAAGTATTTGGCAGATAAAATACCAAAATTAAGACTTCCACTTTGAACTATATGAAACAAAAGATTGAGCGACTTAGCTCCTATGGTAGTATTTAACTCAATCTCACCAACAATGTCTATACAATGGCTAACCGATTTTAAGGATTTTAAGTTTGGGTTCCTTAATTAATGTCATAAATTCCGCTGGCAATAGATGCCTGGGAAGGATATTTATTTCTGATCCGGAGTCTAAAACAAAAAGTAACTTAAAGTCCACCCCGTCCTCACGATTCCCCAACAATACGTGAAGACTGGGGAGGCGTCAATCGCTTCGTTCGGGCCTCCTGATAGAGGCTGGTGACTCACCCTTGTGATCCTGAACGGTGGCAAGGCACGCGGTTTGGCTCCTCGTTGGCGGAAGGTGGGTCCCGGGGCGATCGTTCCTTCCCTCTCTCCAGTTCCACGGCCTATAGCCCTGTCCTCCCTGCCAGGAAGTAGACTGTTGTCGTCAGGCAGAATAACCTAACTCCATTCTTGAGGATGCACTTGTGGTTCGGCAGTGAGATACCTCTATGGCCTCGGCAATCTCAAGCCAGCGTTCCAAACTTGCCGGTTAGGCAGCAATTAATAAGCGCTCAAACTCCGAATCAATGCCAGAAGTTAATCCCTCCAAGATCAGTTCCTGTGACAGTCCCAATTTGGTAGCGATCTTCATCTTTACAAAGTAGTATTCCTTTACAGATTGTTCTTGTCCTTTTCTTAATTGCCAGAATTTTCGATGTAACCCATGTTCAGGCTTGTGAAAAAAACATTTCATTCTAGAATTAAGTTCTTCTAATGAGGATATATCCTTGAAAATTAAAGCATACATTTCCAGAGCTTTACCTTTAAATAACATTGGTATCATGGACAGGGATTCTTTTGATGAGAGACCTTGCTGTTGTGCCTGATTGGTAAATAAAATTGACCAGTTAGCGTAGCTAAGTCCATCATGAGGATCATATCTCGGGATCAATTCAAAAGGGAGATTCAGATTTCTTCATTCTTCTAATGAGTCTTCCTTTGATGAGGTGTTTGCTCTATTTCTTCCCATCGCTGGTCAGATCCTGTCGACTTCTGTAACGTTTCTATGATGATCTGTACATGCTAATATGCAGATGATATTGTTTTGCGTAAAGAGAACAATCAACCGTCTGACTAACTAACTTTATTTCAATCACACGCCTTTTATTTATAGTTACAAATTTTTACATAATTCCTGATAGCTTAAAAATTCACATCTATTAATAATTTATAAGCCGAATGTGACATATATACTACTCTGATCAAAACGTTTCGACACTTTGCTTATAAGTTAAAAAAAAATTGTCCCCTTCAAAGTAGTCCACGTTGGCCGCGGTGCACTTCAGCCACCTTTTTTTCTAGTCGGCAAAACACCTCTGGTAGTCTGTTTTTGGGATCGCCTTCATGACCTTCTTCGATTCCACTTTGATCTCTTCTATGCTCTGAAATTTCCGACCCTTTAACTTTTTTTTGAGCTTTTCAAAAAGGAAGAAGTCGCAGGGGGCCAAATCGGGACTGTAGGGGGGTTGGGGGAACACAGAGGTTGAGTGGTCCTGCAGGAACTTCGAGATTTTGAGGGCTGTGTGCGCCGGCTCGTTATCGTGGTGGAGGATCCACGACTTGCTCCTCCACAGCTCCGACCGTTTCTGCCTGATCGCTTTCCTCAATCGCCTCAAAACTCCCAGGTAGGAGTCAGCAGTTATTGTAGAGCCTTGTTGTTGAAATTCATGATGAATGATGGTAGTCGAAGAACACTGTCAACATGACCTTGACTTTGCTGGGAGCCTTCCTCGCTTTCTTTGGTCTCGGCTTATTTTTGAAGCGCCACTCCGATGCCTGTTGGGTAGTTTCCGAAACAAAGCCGTAAAACCATGTTTTGTCTCCAGTAATGACCCTCTTCAGCAATTCGGGGTCATCGGTTGTCGCTTCGAGATTGAGACTGGCCGTTTCTTTCCAGGCGTTCTTTTGATCAAAAGTCAAATCTTTGGGAACAAGAACGGCGTTGAGTCTTCTCACTCCCAAAATGTCCTTCATTATCGATTGAGTCGACCCGAATCATATCCCTGCTTCTATGGTGACTTCCCTGACAGTTATTCGTTGGTCTTCATGCACCAGTTCCAACACCTTGTCCACTTTTTCAGGCGTGGTTGATGTGGACGGTCTCCCGGAACGCTCGTTGTCGGCGGTCTATTCCCGACCCTCCTTGAAGCGCTTGTACCACTCGAAAACTCGTCTTCGGCTCATGACGGCATTCCCGTAGACTGTTTGCAACATCCAAAAAATTTCGGCACCTTTGAATCCGTTTTTCACACAGAACTTGACGCAAATTCGTTGATCCTCCATTTCAGTGACTAACGAAATCGAAGAACGGGCAAAAATGGCTTCACTTCGAACAGCCGCTGCTCGTGCTGTTGTGGCGCGTGATTTTTGAAAATTGGCAGGTCTCCAAGCCAAGGGCGATGCGTGCGTTGGCCACAAACCAGGAGAAAATATATTGAGTTTTCAGGATTTTATGAGCGAAGTGTCGAAACTTTTTGATCAGAGTAGTATTTAAAATTAATAACGCTTATTTTGGATCAAAATAATTTATTAAAATATGCAATATTTCGATGAGGCTGTTTGCCTATCTTCCTCGGGGATTCTAACCTTGTAAACAAATCATCAACGTGATGCACGAGTGGCGAGGTTTTGAATAAAGTAGTCTGGCCAAACCATTTAATGAAAATATGATTACTTTTTAAATTTTTATATAATTAAAATACTATTGTATATCTATATATATAAAAATGGATGTTTGTTGGTCCGTCCGTCCGTCCGTTCGTCAGTGATAATTTTCTACATCGCTCAACCAATCGTGATGAAACTTTGGGAAGATGTTTAGTATACTACCGGGATGGTTTCTGGCTAATTACTCTTTAGAAATAACCTTTCGTTGCATTTTTATTTACAATAAAACGTAAATTCACTCGCAATCAGCGCCCCTCTCGCGGCAGACGGGCGATGGCGGCGCGCGACGATTGGCTGCCGGCGCAGCACGTGACTTCCCTGCCCCCCCCCCCGCCGAGTAAATGAGATCTCCCGGCTGACGGCCGAGCAGCGCCCTCTAGAAGGCAAAATCGTCACGATTTTGACGGCGCGGGGCGCTCCCGGTTGGACAGTTGCGCGGGGGCAGAGTGACCTCGCGGGTGCCCTCCGGGAACTATGTCCATCTTCCATATGTAATATACATTTAATCGTGTAAACCCGGGCGTTGCCCGGGTCATTCGTCTACAAATTCGCAGTAGTTCACTAATTCAAACCAAAATTTCCATACATAGGTAAAAGAATACTGGGAAGACTGACATTTATTAATGCAGTGATTATAATCAATGATTACAATGAAGGGCTATATTGTCTATATATATAAAAATCACTTTCAAATTTTAACGTAACGTTCCATTCTCAATCCCGTTGGGCTTTAGATCGGCTAAAACATTTTTATCTTTATTAGTGAATATTAACTTTACTGTACTGAATAGTTTAGTATAATGTTAATTCAACATATTACAATTTAGCCACTGCAACGCGTGGCCGGGTTCGCTAGTATTGTATAATTACTGTTTCTCTTTTATCTGTAGGTATGATTGGTAATATCGATTTTTCTATTAATACTATTTTTGTTCTCAATAGATGCCCAACTCTAGAAATAATCTTGCATGTTTATCTTGTATGTTTCTGTATAATATCTTGGAATTTTCAAAATCTGGTATGTGTCCTTGTTTTATTGCATGGTCTACTAAGAGTGATAATGGGCTATTATTTTGAAGGCTGCCTTGTGCTGATTGATTCTCTCTTTTAAGGTCTTTCCAGTTTCTCCAATTCTATATACAGTTACGAGCGTCATGCGTTCTTCATCTCTTAATTCTTCAGTTTTCATCTCTGTCACCGTTTTTTTTTTTTTTTTTTTTTTTTTTGGAATGGCGCTCTTCTATTGGTTGGCTACGATCACGCCACCTTTGATATACTTCCAGATCACATAGAAGTATGAAACTTTTAACACTCACTCAGTCCAATGAACAATGCAAATTTTCAGACTTCTGGGTGGTCGGAATGGCCAGGAATGAACAAATTTTTATATTTATTTTTAGGGTTTTTTTCGCCATCTAGTGAAACAGAAATCAGCTAAACGTTGATTTAACCTGTTTGCTGATATTTGGCCAACCCATTTTCTTGATAAATCAAGAAAAGCCAACCACCTATATTGAAATTATAACTATAGATTCAAAATATAGATTTAAAAACACCTCTGGTTCCTAATACATTACCCAATGGGATGAATCCATCCGAGCACACATATATGTTCAAAAAGAGAGAATAATTGTAGGTATAATGCACTGAGTGGCAGTATGGTATAGCTAAGCAAGCAGTATAACCTTATAACAAAATGTACTGTAGTTATTGTTTCTCACAGAACCTCTTTATAAATAGCTTAATCAATGAGATTCTTTCCAGGCTCTAAAGTTGAGCATTGCTTCAGAAAACAATAATCTGTTTAAAAGTTAAATACAGTTTTGTGAAAATACTTAAATAATTAATGGACTGAAGGGGCAGAGAAATGTTTTTGTGTGTGAAAGTTTTCTATTAAAAGTTACACTATAGAGTTTCCAATGTATTTAAAGAGCATTTCTTTTAAATGGAGCCGACTATCTACTTGCTGAGAACTTTTGTCCTATTCATTACTAGTCATAATTATAAAAAAAAGTAGTCAATTTTTAAAATGCTAATTTGTGTATGAGGTCAAAAATCTATTTATTATCCCATTAAATAACTTTATAACGAAACTTTATGATGGTAAATGAAAGTTTGTTCAATTATCTTGATTAAAAGATGCTGAAGTACATACTGTGGCAATCTGATTTTACCTCAGATAAAGTCACTTTTAACCCTGTTAGAACGAGGATTCAGATTAGCTTTTGGTTAATAATGCTTACTTTTAATGCTGGCACATAATTTACCATTTACCCAGTACAGTAGATCTTTCATGAGTGGACACTTGTGCTAGGGGAGACTTCTATACAAAGGACAGTTTTCATCACCAAAATTACCATTTTTACCAATTAGCTGCACTCTGGTAAGAGGACACCTCTTTCTAAAAAATAATTTTGCTCTGCAACTAGGTGTTGTTCTTTAAAGAGAGTTTTGTGACTTTTTAGGACTAACCCCACCACACAGACTAGCCTGTCACACTGTTTATTACTGGAGCTGTTGGTCTGGAATTGTTTAATAGATACTTGCAACAATTCAATGGTTTATCCACCACCTGGACTTGTAGAATTCAGCTTACCACCACCGTTTACATTTGTTCAATGGGGCTACTGGAAATTGAAGCCTGTTTGAATCTGGAATAACATTGCTTTTTCTATACAACAACAGGGCATGTTACAACTAGACTGCAGGCTTGCCACCAATTGAAGGCTAAAAATAACTCGAGGAAAACTATGTTTTTTTAATAGTTTCTATTTTTGTCTTTAATACCAACTTTTTTACAGCTGATTTCATAATGACCTTCTGAAGTCAATGTCATCAGTGGTATACTACTTGTGGAAAAACAAAGTTTGAAATTCACAAAGGAGGACTAGCATTAATATGCCATATAATGTAAACAAAAGGTTCAATGACGGGCCCAACTACAAATATGAAACACTAAAAATGCTGATTACCTCTGTACAATTTATAGAAACTATATTTATTTAAAATTAAGATTATTCAGCATTTTGAATATAGTTGGTTAAATTAAAAGGTCGTAATGTAGTTTACTTTTATAGCTATATTATAAGTTGGGGTAGGAGGAAAGATAAAATAGTCTAGTGGTTATTCATATTGTGCCAGTATTTATATTCTCCTGCTTTATCATTTGAACTGAAGGTGATACCTGTGTTTATGCAAGTATTGATGAAGGGACTAATAAAATGCATTGAATTAAAGCTTTTTTTTTTTTATAACAGCAACTTGGGGTTATATTATCCTAATTCTATAGTCCCAAATTTAAAGTGTTCCCTTAGTAATAGGGATTTTACTGGAAATCAATAATTTTCTTCCACTTATCAGGAGTCCAAATGTGCATTATGAATTCTTTCTTATCTCCTCTCAATCAATAAACTATGTCTATACTTCAGGATTAAGAGAAGTAACATAAATCTGACTTTTAGTTGTTAAGGCTGGGTGCACACCTCAGTATTAGACCAATTAACATAGGAACAAATGCCATGCTTCCAGATGCTCCTAACTTGGAGTACAGACAATGCTCATTTTGGGTCCTTTACTGAGTAATATCAACTGGGCCAGGTGAAATTATTGATAGTTTTTTTTAGAGCTTTTCACTGCTTTTTATGTTATCATAATCATTTTTTCTTACCTAAAATACATTAATTGGTCAGTTTTTATATCTAAATCACATTTTCTGGGCTCAAAACTATAATGTGTACTCCTTCCAGATATAGTCATATAACTTGTGAAAATTTTATTCAGATTGGTCACATATTGTAGGAATGTATAAGGAACAAATGCACACAAACAGACCCATCCGCCGCGAGCAGGCTTCCGTCTATTTAAGGCCTAATCCCCAGTGAACTTTTGATTCAAGTTTTGTAAATTCATGAATATATAAAAAAATTAGCTGAATAATTAATAGATAAAAAACATTTAAAAAAAAAAAGCTTCTATTTAATTGCACTAAAAAGGAAAAAAAAAAATGTATCTTCTGTCATTGAGCAATTAGATGTATCTGAGTGAAAATAAAAGTGGCGGGGGACGATCATATTTAGAGAAGAGGTAAAAATATAGCAAACACTTATAAAAATCACTAATCAGTTTCTACATATTAATCACATTAGGTTTGAAATTCATGATCATCCCTCACCACTTTTATTTTCACTCGGCTACATCTAATTGCTCAATGACAGAAGATACAATATTTTATTTTTCCTTTTTAGTGCATTTAAATAAAAGCTTTTTTAAAAATGTTTTTATTTATTAATTATTTTTGAAATCAGCACACCAAATAACATTTAATTCAGTAAAAATTTCTCTTGTATTTTTCATTCAGTCTTGTGTAATTGAAATAAATGTTTACTTTCTGATGAGTAGCTATACATTGTGAGAGTGGATTGCATTTTCAAAAGTTTGAGGTAGACAATAAAATAATTGATGGTTTTCTATTTCTCCTCAACCAGCCATTGATTGGTGGTCTTCCTTCCATTCATTCCTTCAGCAATACGTTTGGTGGTCTTCCTTCCATTCATTCCTTCAGCAATACGTTTATCCACTCTGAGTGTTGAATATGACATCCAAACATGCTGTTTCTCCTCTTCTCAATTGTTTCCAGTAGCCCATATCACTTCTCAGTCATATTAAGGTCATCTTCATTTTTTTGTCATGTCTTCTTTTCTCATGATTGGGTGAGGTAAAATGTTTCTGCTTTTGACATCAAGACTGGGAGAAAACAGACTTTGCTCCAATATAAAATGGCCAACTCTTACATGAGGAACAGACACCATGTGCAGCTTCTACTTGGAGAACAGTGCTTCTCATCCTGTATCCCAGGATCAGAAGTCTCTCAGCTGAGCTCCTCCTTTTTCAACTGGGCTTTGAACCGGCAAAGGCAGAGTTACTTAATCTGTGATTGTATCTAGTGTCTACCTACTGTATGCTGACAGAGAGTTGTGGCAGAGTGCTCTCAACAACCTGGAGGATATCAAACACGGCAGAGAAGTCACCTCAGTTCCCCACCGTGGCCGCCATGCCATTCCGCACAAACCTCGCACATTGGACAAAAAGGTAATAGTGGTCTCCATTCTAACTGTGGCATTCAATTTTATTTAGTTATCAAAAAATTACTTCAATAAAAATAATAATAAAATAAACTAATTGCCAGTTATATGATAGATCTAGAAGTCAGCCAGTCCTAAGTCTTATTAATTTTTTATCTCTATTTTTATTATGATTATATTAGAACCACTAGCATTTGCAATATATTTTGAAAATGAAATATAATATTACTACATATAGGTTATATATATACTAGCACACGCCAAGCTTTTATTAAGACACCAGTCTTATACAGATTCTCCTCTCTCATTACCAGCTTGCAATGATATCCTCATGATGTTCAATCACCATCATGCAGTGGAGGAGAAAACAATGAATCTAAGTTTTTTTCTTACTTACTGTTTTGAAAAAGTTGTACAGGGGCAGAGCAACCATTTGACTTGATATGGCGCTGATTAAAATGCTTTGAACTCAGGTAAGTTGCCTTTCATATATCTTTGAGAAGAACGTCTCTCTTTCTTCACTAATATACTGGCACCCAAAGATGCAATAAGAAATTTCAATTTCTATATTTTCTTTATAAAAATATGCATATTATATCCCCTTCACTGAATATTTTGGTATGGTTTTCCTGAAAAAAAAAAAATGATTTGAGTATTCTCTGTTGTGCAATATAGCATTTTACTGGAAATAGAAGGTCGCTAAGTAAATAGCTTTCAGTCAAAAATGAACTATGTAAGTATTTATAGTGAGGATATAATTTAGAATTTTCTATTTGAAATTACAAAAATGTGTGTGTGATTCTCAAATGTAAAGCCTTCATTGTTATATAGGCTGCTCAAAATGTTTCATTGTTATATAGGCTGCTCAAAATGTTTCATTGTTATATAGGCTGCTCAAAATGTTTCATTGTTATATAGGCTGCTCAAAATGTTTCATTGTTATATAGGCTGCTCAAAATGTTTCATTGTTATATAGGCTGCCCAAAATGTTTCATTGTTATATAGGCTGCTCAAAATTTTATTATTATTATATAGGCTGCTCAAAATTATATGTCATAATTTGGATTATAGATTATAAACACAAGGTAATAACACCAAATCCAAATAAATAAATAGTTTATGACGTTTCGGTAACATTGTTGTTACCATCTTGTTTACACACTTGATAACAGTAACTATTTAAAAATGCTGTGGTAAAATTTCTCATTCAGTACTTTTGTCTGAAGATGGTAACAACGCTGTTACCGAAATGTCACACACTATTTATTTATTTGGATTTGGTCTAATTACCTTGTGTTCTCTGCCAAAATGTTTCATTGTTACATAGGCTGCTCAAAATGTTTCATTGTTTTTCCTTTGTTATATAGGCTGTTCAAAATGTTTCATTGTTATATAGGCTGCTCAAAATTTTCCATTGTTTTATAGGCTGCTCAAAATGTTTCATTGTTATTTAGACTGCTCAAAATGTTTCATTGTTATATAGGATGTTAAAAATGTTTCATTGTTATATAGGCTGCTCAAAATGTTTCATTATTATTTAGGCTGTTCAAAATGTTTCATTGTTATATAGGCTGTTCAAAATGTTTCATTGTTATATAAGCTGCTCAAAATGTTTCATTGTTGTATCATTGTTATATAGGCTGCTCAAAATGTTTCATTGTTATATAGACTGCTCAAAATGTTCATTGTTATATAGGCTGCTCAATTTTTTGAAGAGCTGTTATTTGCATAAAAATATATTAAGCCTTGAAAGTTATGTACATAGATGATGAGAGAGTGACATAGATATATTAATTATTCTACATATAATACACTATTCTGTGGATTAATTAATTATATATTAAAATTAAATATATGTATTTGAAATTATACATATATAATATATTAGATCATCTCTTCCCCTTAAAATATTTCAAGGTACCTTACAAAGTTCTTGGTATCTCCCTTCTGATCCAACAGTGGTCCACTTGCTGCTTGGTCCTGCTGGCTGAAGACTATCTGTGGCTCCTCGTAGTTGAACTGCTGTCCAAACTTCTGGCAATTTGAGACATTTTGTGCATAAAATCTTGAACCTCACGCTTGAGCTTTGTAAGTTTCCCGAAGTATCTTGATCATGGCTAAATGTAGAATTTTCAGCTGATTTATCCACTATAAGGGCTTTCTTTCTCCTTTGGTTACTATTGCTCCAAGCCTTGAGGTTCTGCCTTGGAATTTTACTTTGGCTCTGATTTCACCTAGAATTGGTACTATTATTATATTATAGGTTTTTATCTTCAAGTTCACATTTTTAACTCTACTTGTGTGACAAACATCTTTTAAAATCCCATTCTGGAATCAAGGTTAGGCCACTATCATTGTCTATCTCAAATTTAATGAATGATTCTTTTGTTTTTAAATATATAGCATATGGAGGTTCACTTTTGGCATAATTCACTCTACAATATGGTGTGTGTGTGTGTGACAATTAAAACAAATTTATTGACACCTCAGTCAATTTAAAGCAGGCTGCCTCTATAAATCTTCATTTTTCTTTATGCATCTTTCCACAGTGTTTACATTTCACCTTTGACTCATAAACCTTATTTCTTTCTTTGATACACAATTTATTAATTCTATTTTGCCATTCATCCTGATGAAGCAATTTTGCATTTTCCTCAGCAGATATCTAGTGCTCTATCCAGGGAGATATCTCCCTGTATTTTTGTATTTAGTAGGCCACATACAAACTTATTCTCTCTCTCTCCTCAAAGAATCATTTAAATAGTTCCCCAATTTGCATTTCTCTGCCAATCGTTTAATCTCTACAAAATAATTTGAAATAACAGTAGAACCTCCCTTTAGCGGACACCTCTCTACAAAGGACAGTTTCCATTTGCAAAATTGCCATTTTTACTATTTAGCAACTCTCCGGTAAGAGCACACCTCTCCCTAAAGGACACTTTGGCTCTGCAATTTGATGTCCTTTACAGGGAGGTTCTACTGTACTTTCTATTGTTTCTGTATTGTTCAACTATGATTGAACGTTTTGGAGAAAAATGTTTCACCAGTATTTCAATTAACTCTTCATATTTCATGTTCTTTGGTTGTACTGGACTACATAAGTCTTTCAGTATGTTTTTGCTCCAATAAGAGTTAATAGGTAAGCCTTTCTTTGCTCCTTTACTTCATTTAATATGATAAAATATTGCTCTAATCTTTCATTAAAAGTTTCAAATTCTTCACTCTCGTCTTTATATTCACCAAAAGTGCAATAAGCCATTTTGCTCTTCAATTATTTATAATATTGTTATTTTAAATATAATTATTTATCATTGAAAAACTAATTTGTCATCTTTTAATTTATGGGCACAAGCCCTCATAATAATTAGAAGCAAACCAACTATAACAACATTGCTTTGAACCAACAGTTTATATGCAGTTATAACTAACTATATTGTTGTGTGATATAACCAATGTTTATAATTATTCTGACTTAAAACTTGGACATAGACTCATGATGCTGATAGCAAGTTGCTAATAAAAATAAGACTGGTATAAAATGGTTTCACTGTATTTACACAAGACATGGTTGATGAGGATTATGATGTTCTGTGAGATATTATTTCTTGGGCCAACAACCCAAATGTTGCCAACAACCTGAGATTAAGTGAGATATAAAATAATTTTTTCATACAATATAGCGTAGTCAGTATTTTTATCTCAAAATTCATATACATTAGAACCTAAATGATAATACACTCTTATCAGGGGACACCTCTTCACAAAGGTCAGTTTACATTGTCAAATTGGCCATTTTTACCAATTAGTTGCTCTCCAATAAGAGAACACCTCTATCTTAAGGACACTTTGGCTCTGCAACTAGGTGTTGTCCTTTAGAGCAAGGTTCTAGTCTAAAAGACATTTTATTCATACAGCCTTTAGTATAAAAGCTTATTTTTTCTGCATAACATCTTTACATCTTCTTAGGTCTTTTTTCCCTCAAATATCATATAGAAGTTTAATACATTATTGTCTGTATTGACTCATCTGTTGATGAGCTCTACTCATCCCCAGCAGACACCATTTCAAGCTCAAGCTTGATACCCTAATATGATTGAGTGGAGATAAGAAGATACAGAAGTTTTATGCTCTACTCTTCCAACTGATTGTTCTCTCTCCATTGGGCTGTATCTCCTCCACTGTGAGGTTGTGTGTTGTTCCAGATCTCAGACACCTCACCCTACAGCTCATCAGCATTTCTCTCCCCTCCCCCAGACACCAACTGGAGGCGGTGAGTGGTCTCTACTTCCTAACTTGTACGCCTGAAGTAGAGTACAATCTTTGTCAATTATCCAAACTCTCTATTCTCACGATTATTGAACTATTCTTAAATGCAACTGGGAAAATTCAGTAATTTCTATATCAAGCATAGATTCATAATAATGAGATAATTGCAGGTATCATATAAACTTGGGATAGTTACCAAATGAATAAAGATTGTATCTTTGGGATTACAAAAGTTGGATCTACAATGCAATTGGGGCTTTATTTTTTTCCAAATACAATTTTTTTTTTCTTATCCCTAGTACACGTGGTACAGGCCATGATAATCATGGTAGGTAGAAGTTGGCGACTGCTTTTATTCTAAGTGCACCACATGTCTACACATGTGAAAAGCAGTTCGACTTTGCACTTACAAATGTGCCAGAGCCCCATAAAAGACAATTCTTCTATGAATAATTAAAAGAAAAATGTATCCAGAGTACACATGACACAGGCCACGATAAACATTTATTTATTACAAAATAAATTCTATAACCTATGTAAATACAGTAAAACCCCTCTATAGTGAACCCCAATGGGACAGAGCTTTTGGTTCACTATAGCCACGGTTCACTATAGCCACGGTTTGGCTATTTTTTTTTTACTTTTCAAAATTTTTAGACAGTATAATTAAAGGACAGCCATACACACAGGAAGAAGTTGCCTCTTAATAGTGGTAACTTTGTTTTAATTCACTTAATTGACCAATCTCCTTACATTAATACTGAATAATAATAGAAATCATTAGATGTTAGGTTCTTCTTATCATTAACATTACAATGTTTACTTGAAAAATGGCTCTAATACCTTGTTGCTTCAAAGCATTCATCAAGCATTGCACCATTAAAATAAAGTTAGTGTTTTTCTTCCATTTCATGTTTCCACATATTCTTTTAGGTCTAGATTTCGGTTTTTTTTTCTAACCTGTCATGCAAAACATTGCTGTCTTCAAAATCCTCATAGTTAATGGCATCAAAATAATTTTTGTTTCATCACAGGACCGTTTATTTGGACTATGTCTAATTTCAAAATCAAGACAAATCCTAGGCAAAGTTTTATTAAATATATATTCAAAGATATAAAATGATTTTAAAACATCTTTATCACATTATATAATACAATGTTTACTTGAAAAATGGCTCTAATACCTTGTTGCTTCAAAGCATTCATCAAGCATTGCACCATTAAAATAAAGTTAGTGTTTTTCTTCCATTTCATGTTTCCACATATTCTTTTAGGTCTAGATTTCGGTTTTTTTTTTCTAACCTGTCATGCAAAACATTGCTGTCTTCAAAATCCTCATAGTTAATGGCATAAAAATAATTTTTGTTTCATCACAGGACCGTTTATTTGGACTTTTTTTTTTTTTTTTTTAGCCCTAAAACGTACGATCGCGATCGCGGCAAAAGTTGAGGTTGATTCCTCTTTGTAACAATTTTTAATAGCTTTATATTTTATTTTTATAATAGAAAAGTTATATTCACTTATTTTAATATGTTCTTAACATCTTGCCTGTGTTGCTTCACTTTGAAAAGTTCTGAAAATGACCTTTTTTTTTAAAAAAGAAATAACGTTTTTGTTTTTAAAATGCCTTTTTTTTCTTTATTTTGGAAGCCATTTGCATTTTTTATATTTCAAATTTAATGGATGCAAAGATATTATATTTAATAAAAAGTATAATGTGTAAAATTTATGCAACATACAGCAAAAATAAAGTGTAAAAATCAAAATAAACAAAGCCGCTGAATTTATTGTTTTGAAATCGCGATCCGCGAGCTGAAACATGCTCAAAATTTTGTTGTTTCAATGTTTTTTTAAATTACAATTCTAAGTTTGTTATAAGCATAGTATTTTAAATAGATTTTATTATTTTGGGACCGAAAATAGGTTCGTTATAGGGTTAGTTCGTTATATTAAAAATTGCAAAGTTCTTTATAATGATGGTATTTTCAATGGAATTGAATCGGGAATCGCCTTAGGTTCATTATAAGGGAAAGTTCGCTATATCCAGGGTTCATATTAGCGGGGTTTTACTGTATATATATATACAGTAAAACCCCTCTATAGTGAACTCCAATGGGACAGAGCTTTTGGTTCACTATAGCCACGGTTTGGCCATTTTTTTTACTTTTCCAAAATTTTAGACCGTGTAATTAAAAAAACAGCCATTCACACAGGAAAGGAAGCCACTTAATAATGGTCACTTTGTTTTAATTCCCTAAATTTACCTATTTCTTTACAGTAATTCTGAATTTCAAAAGAAGTAATTTGATAATAGGTTATTCTTATCATTAGCATACATGTTTATATATAAACCTCTATGTATAATTTAAAAATTAAGCCGAATCCCCTAGGCAAAACTTTATTAATTAAATATTTAAAAGGTATAAGAGTATTTTAGAACATCTTTCTCAAATAATATAATACTAAATGCTTCTAATACCTTTTTGTTTGAAAGTGAAAAGTAAAATTTGAAAATCTGAATTGCCTTAAAATATCATTATTTCCATCAAAGGAATAATGTTCTGTGTATTCTGAATCAATTGAAGATGAATAAAAAGTATCCGATTCAGAAAAATCGGACGTGAAACATGTTGATACGATAGCGCGATTGGAAAATTGTGAATAAAAAACGCCAATTTGCAAAGACAAAATCGGTAGTGAAAAGGCCGGCCAGGGGGAATATCCGCAAACCCTGAATGAGACATATACCTAACAAGGATTCCGTTTTAAAAATAGAACTGTAGTGGTAGTTTTTGAGAATTTATAAGTCGATTTGTTTGTGGCTCATGAGACACGGGTAACTGTTTTTTTTTTTGGTTTTTCTTCCAATTCTAGTTTCCACATATTTTTCTGAAGTATATATTTAATTTTTTTTTAACCTGCTATTCAAACCATTTCTGGTTTTAAAATTATTTGGAATTATTTTTAGCCTAGGTTAAAGTTGATATAGAATGCTTCTAAAAGGGTATGCTGTCACTGTTTTTTCAGAACATCATTCTTTCTTTCTTTTCTTTATTTTTGAAGCCATTTATATATTTTTTCTATTTTAAAATTCTTGAAAGCAAAGATATTCTATTAAATAAAAGTATAATGTGTAAAAAAAAATTATACAACATACAGCACAAAAATAGAATGGAAATGAAAACAAACAATGCCACTAATTTTTTGTTTTGATATTGCTATCTGTGAGCTAAAACATGCTCAAAATTTGTTATTTAAAATATTTTTTAATCACAATTTTAAGTTCATTATAAGCCTAGTATTTTTAATAGATTTTATCATTTTGGGACCGAAAATAGGTTCGTTATAGGGGTAGTTCGTTATTTTAAAAATCACAAAGTTCGTTATAATAATGGTATTTTCAATGGAATGGAATCGGGAATCGCTGTGGGTTTGTTATAAGGGAAGGTTCGCTATATCCAGGGTTTGTATTAGCGGGGTTCTACTGTATATGGAAATTTCGCAGAGAGAAAATTGATCTATAAAAGCATAGGGCTCCCCTCTCATCAAAATAAATGTCAAAACTAGATGCCATCTATTGATTGTCGCTGCAAACTAGCAGCTTTGGGTGGGTGACAAAGCCAGTGGCTAGGCCTAATATATGGCTAAAATATAGATGGAAATTTTGCCAGGAGGATATTGATATACAAAGACAAAGGTCGCCTCAACAAGGTATTTGAGAAATTTTTTCAAGTAAATTTTATATTATACTAGCGGACGTACCCGGCTTTATCTCTCGATAAAGTGAACATTTTTTCCCGGTCCCTTGAAAAATACTCGATAAGTTGAATAAAATCAATATTAATTGGTTCCCTCGGTAATTGAAAGTTAAAGGAATAGTATCTTGCCTTGGAATTGTATCATTATTCTTGTATGGATGTACCCGGCTTCGCCTGGGTTTTACCCGAGTAAAGGTTTGTCTAACGAATCTCTCGATAAAGTGAACATTGTTTCCCGGTCCCTTTAAAAATACTCGATAAGTTGAATAAAATCAATATTAATTGGTTCCCTCGGTAATTGGAAGTTAAAGGAATAGTATCTTGCCTTGGAATTGTATCATTATTCTTGTCTCAAATAAATTGCCGTGTCAGCCTGAATTTTGTCTTTCCTAATTTTCTACATTACAAAATCATCGTATCATCATGATAATATTTAGAGCAGATTGTTGAATTATAACAGATAAATTTGAATATTTATCTTGATTATTTTTAGGCGAAAAGTTATTTCAAAAATTTTATTTGCTAGAAACCTTCCCAGTACTTTACTAAATAACTTCCCAAAGTTTTATGGCGTTCCAATGAGTGGTTTGATCAGGCATAAAGGACAGACAGACACACATACATTCATTTTTATATATATATAGATAGATAATATGATAAATAAATAATGTTTGAAAAAATTCTATATTTTTTCAAATATATGATTAAAAAGCATAAGATTTGTTTTGATTTTTACATTAGACATAGAGGTACATGTATGCTAATGAAAAAAAGAACCTCTCATCAAATTAGCATAGGTCAAATAGGTCAATTCAGGTAATTAAAACAGTGACTATTATTGAAAGGTAGCTTTCTTCTGTGTGTATGGCTCTCTTTTAATTGAACGATCTAAAAATTTTGAAATAAAAAAATAAAGAAGACAAATTGTGGCTATAGTGAACTGAAAGTTCAATTCCATTGGTGTTCACTATATCGGGGTTTTACTGTACAATTTATTTTGTAAATCCAACTCCAGAAAAGCTCAAGTCCACCCTAGCAGCATTACAAAAGTGCACAACTATGTTGTGAGTTTGTTACATAAATATATTTGAAAAAGAAAGATGTTCAAATTTTGAAATATCACACTCATTTTCAAAAAAAATTGTGTGTTTCAATTAACCCAAAATATGCCCTGTTTTTAATCATATATTATAGCTTATGGATTGTTTAATATTCCTCAACATATACTTGACTATGAAAAAAATGATAGAAAAAAAAAAAAAAAAAGTCAGGTGTTGATATTAAAAATAAAAAGGCATATCCTGACCAGGAGCACATGTGCTTTACAGAAGGCAGAGCGCCATCTGGTGGAACAGAAATCAACTAAACATTGATTTAGCCTGTTCCCTAATATTTGGCCAACCCAATTTCTTGATAAATCAAGAAAAGCCATCCATGAACGCGTTTGGCGCTGTTGGCACTTGTCAGCGTGGAGTAGGCTGTACCACTGCAACCAAAAAGATTTTTGGTCCCAGATGGTGCTCTGCCTTCTGTAAAGCACATGTGCTCCTGGTCAGGATATGCCTTTTTATTTTTAATACTTGACCTTATTGATTTTATGTATTGGGGTTTAAATTCACAAGTAAACCCTTTTGTTATCATTTTCGTAAAGCAAAAAATGCAAGTTTCTGAGTTGACCTCAATAGAATTGGTTAAAATCATAACAAGCCCTCTGCAAATCAAGAGGACCTTATATTTTCTAAACAGATGGCAGTAATCCTGAGGTCTATAATCCCTATTGAGCAGGCTGAACTAAGTGTCTGGATGATGTTCCAGGACTAACTCAGACTCCGCCCTCCACCACAGTGCAGCCCAGGATGGCTCCTACAGTGCCAACAGGAGGACTCCAGGTCCATGCCGACAGACTTTCGGTGATTTTCCCGCTTTTTTTTCTTTCTCTTTCCACATTACTTCTTTCTTATGTTTAATGGATGGCTCCCCAATTATAGTCCAATTTCTTCAATACAACACCCCATGAATTATCATAATTTTTGGCTGAATTGAAATTAGTGTTGAATTATAGTCAGTTAATATGATTATCAATTCTTCACAGAATTCACACTGTTACTGGGCATTTTTTATTATATTTTATGTCAACACACTTAAGGGGTTATTAAATTAAATTCTATGTGGAATTATAACTGATTAAGTACAAATTGGGAATTGAAAATGGTTGAGTAATAATAATTGTTGAATTGAAGAGGTTATGCTACATGTAGGTACTGTAATCCCCAGACTCTTCTTTTCTGTATAGTATAGCCTCTTCAATTCAACTGACGATAATTCAACACTTGAAATTTTGATTCCCTGGGGTGTCGAATTAAAGAAATTAGAAGGTGTTCTAGATAAGAAAGAAGAGAAGGTATCCTGTTCTGAAGAAGGATCTTCTATCTCTTTTAAACCAGAACTCTTCAAACACCTCTCTCACCATTGTGAAGTTGTCTTTCTCACCTGACCCAACCTGGCTGGCTGTTGCTGCAGATGGAGAGAGTTCACAGGACAGAGCCTACAGAGACTCCAGGGACACCAAGAAAGCTCTGGTGGGTAACTTACCTCTAATTTGAACCGGAGTGCCAGATGGAGTGTCACTCTTAACACTTTCTATATTAAATATTGTAAGAATAAAACAGAGGTTGGATCTCAGAAAGTATGTTTAATTATCAAAAGATTATATTTAGATGACAAACAAAGAGAGTTAAAAAGAAGGTAAGCCCAGCAGGAGTCAACAAGCAAAACTGAAACCTATATACAGTTACGTAATGTCTGGGGGAAGTGGCCGTTGCTAAGCGACAGCCGAGGTGCGAGTCACTTTTCAACACTCCCACCTGACGAGCACTCCGTTGTTTCAAACAGTCCAAGTTGGCTCCTTAGTCTTCTATACCTTTATGGAGGTAGAGCTTTCTTAAATATGTCTGCAGCAAACTCAGCATCGGAAAAACCTATCAGAGTTGAAGTGCAGGAACTCCACCAAAACAAATACCGATGTTTTTCGTAGCTTTTAAGTATCCAAATATTTTCTTTACTGCGGTCCAATGTGAAGGTCCTGGGTTGTTCATAAATTGGCTAACCCTGCTGACTGCGTAGGCAATATCAGGTCTAGTTCCAGTCATGAGGTACATTAAACTACCAATTGTCTGTCTGTATGGAATCTTGTTCATTTCTTCAATTTCCTGATCATCCTTTGGGCACATCTCTTTTGTTAGTTTTGAGTAAGGATCAGAAGGTACAGATTGTAACTTAATATCAAGAAGGTTGTAATGTTCAAGTGTTCTTTCAATGTATGAGGCTTGATGCAGAAATAACATTTTAGTTGTTCTATCTCGATATATTTGTAGGCCAAGGAAATAATCGGCAGTAAAAGTTTTTATTTCAAAATTGGAATTTAAGTACTGTACTATATCATCTAAATGTTGTTTATTTACACTGCAGATTAAGCAATCATCTACATATATTGCAAGTAATATGTAAGCCTGTTTACATTTCATTGTATAGACACATGAATCTGATATGCTAGGTTTGAGATCAAACTTAATTAAAAACTCATGAAATTTCTTGTTCCACATTCTGGGGATTGCTTAAGACCATAGATGCTTTTCTGAAGAGAGCAAACATGATTTGGAAAAACTGGGTTTTCATAACCTTGGGGTTGTTCCATGTAAAGTTCTTCTTCCAAATCACCATTCAAGAAGGCAGATTTTACATCTAACTGAATCATTTCCATATCAAGTGATGCACAAAGTGATAAGATTGTTCTAATTGAATCGAATTTTACTACTGGAGAAAAAGTTTCACCATAATCAAGTCCTGGTTTTTGTGAATAACCTTTCGCAACTAGTCTAGCCTTAAACATTTTATTTGATCCATCTGCATTTTGCTTTATTTTGTATACCCACTTGCATGCAATAGCTTTTCTGTCTGATGGTAGTGTCACATACGTCCATGTTTGATTTTTCATCAAGGAATTGAATTCATCGTCCATAGCTAGTTTCCACTGTTTTGAGTTTTGTCCTACAATTGCATCTTCATAGTTCAATGGTTCTTGGTCATGGACATAACAAGCATATGAAATAGCTCTTGTACAGCTGGTTGATGTTTGTTCATTTTCTCTGATTCTATTCCTGAGAGGGTATCGACATGATTCTTCTGGTTTGGAACTGGTATTTGTGTTATCAACACTTTCTTCACTGTATATAGTTACCTGCTCTTGTTGGTTATCCTGAATATTTTCTGATGTATTAGCTTCAGTAAATATTACATCTCTGCTTATGATAATTTTTCTAGCAATAGGATCCCACATTCTATAATTTTTGTTAGTTTCAGTATATCCAACAAAAAATGTACGAATACTCTTTTTGTCTAATTTCTTTCTGTTATCTTTTGGTATATGCACATAAGCGTTACATCCAAAAGTTTTCAAATGTAAGATGGAGGGTTTTCCCTTGTACCATATTTCGTAAGGTGTAGAATTTCCCAATACTTTAGTAGTACATCTATTTAAGAGATAGACTGCTGTGTTTACGGCTTCAGCCCACAGTTCAAGCGGCATTTTTCTTCCATGTAACAAGCATCTAGCTGATTCAACTATTGTTCTGTTATCTCTTTCAGCAATTCCATTCCTAGAGATTTTAGATAATCAGAAAAATTCTTATTTAAGAATTCTGTGCCATTATCTGTTCTGAATCTTTTTATTTTATTTCCAGTTTCAGTCCTAACTCTTTTTACAAATTCTTTAAATTTCTCAAGAACATCTGATTTATGCCTAATGAAGTAGGCCACTCTAAATCTTGAAAAATCATCCTTGAATGATACAAAATATAATGATCCACCTGGTGATCTTTTACTCATTGGTCCACAAACATCTGAATAGATCAGCTCTCCTGGATAGGTCGAATTTGGACTTGTTGACGCGTGAAAAACCTTTCTATTTTGTTTTCCATAGATGCATGCTTCACATAGTAAAGAATCAGGCTTTTCTCTAATTTTAATGTCGTCTTCAAAAACATTATTTTCAAACATTTGGGTTAATTTTATAGGATTTACATGACCCATTCTTGATGCCATATATCTAGACTTAACTGAGCAACATGAGTTTGTGAAGATTGCTTTGCTTTAATAAAAATTCTATAAAGATTTGAATTGTCCTTTATTCCAGTAACTAGCACTTTCGAATTTTTAGTCAATTTTATCTGATTTCCTTTACAAATGAGCGTCAAACCATGTTTTGTTGCAGTAGATATTGAGAAAAGATTAGTCTCCAATTCAGGTACATAGAGAACATCCAAAAGAGTTGCATTAATTTTCTGACTATCAACATAAGAGAGAATATCAATATTTCCCTTACCTTTTGCATAGATCTTCTTTCCATCTCCAAGGCACACAGGATGAACACCTTCTGGTATTTCTTCGAACGTAGAGAACCATTCTCTTCTGAAAGTCATGTGATCCGTTGCTCCAGAATCTGCAATCCAGGAATCCTTTGTTTCAGCGAGGAAGGCACTTGTCTCAGCTGAAAAAGCACAGCTATCATCTCTGGATGAAGAACTTGGCTGTTGTCCTTTTTGTTCTTCCTTTCTTTTATAGCATTCTTTCCACCAATGTCCTTTCTTCTTGCAATATCCACAGTGTGTGTTCTTCTTTTTATCTTTAATGGATTGTTGATGCTGCTGCTGTTTGTTGGAAGCTGTTGAATTTCTGTTGAACTTTGAAAAAGTCATCAAGGCATTATCTGGTTTAGAATTTCCTGAAGAATCCCAATGATCCTGTACGCTTTCTTCTTTCAGTAATCTTGCCGTCAAGTTTTCTAGTGTCTTTTCTTCTGATGAAACTGAATCCCATGCTGTTATGAAATTCTTGTATTTATCAGGCAAGCTGCAAATTATCTTTGTAATTAGGGCAACAACAGAGATTGGCTCACCTAGATCTTTCATTTGTTGTGCCAGAGTTTCAACTTTGGAAATATGAGTAGCAATGTTATCATTTGGATTCATTTTATATTCGAAAAATCTTTGTTGCAGCAAATATTTGTTTGTTTCAGATTTCAGTTCATATATTGTTGATAATTTCTTCCACATTTCTGCTGAAGTCTGGCAATTAACAATCTGTTGAAGATATTTAAACTCTAGAGCAGTAGTGATCAGCATTTTGGATTTTGCATCTTTCTTTTTCCAGTTAGAGAATTTTGCAATATCCTCTATTTCAGGTTTTACCTCAGAGCCATCAGTTATACTGAGAAGATCTTTTGCTTCTAGAATAATCTTCATTTGAAATTTCCATAGATGAAAATTATCGCCGTTGAATTTTTGAATTTGTGGAAGTTCAGTTGTCATCTTGAGCAAGCAAACGAATTTCAGCTTAGATAAACAAAAATATTTGATACCAACCAAGCTCTGCTGCCATGTAAGAATAAAACAGAGGTTGGATCTCAGAAAGTATCGTTTAATTATCAAAAGATTATATTTAGATGACAAACAATAGAGAGTTAAGAGAAGAAGGTAAGCCGAGTGAGTCAACAAGCAAAAAACTGAAACCTATATACAGTTACGTAATGTCTGGGGGAAGTGGCCGTTGCTAAGCGACAGCCGAGGTGCGAGTCACTTTTCAACAAATATTCAATATCTTATATAAGGCAACAAAACAACAACAACAACAACAACAAAAATATATAGCCCAAATTTTATTTTTAAACCAATTTTCTTAAATTCCATAACAAAGATTCCACCCTTCAGTGTTGCATGTATAAGCAGATCATCGTATTAGAGCTCTAAAAAAAGCCGCCGGATTAATAGGTGGGGCCACTGGGGAGGGTTCAACACTGGTGAGCCAAGCCCTCCCAATGTTTTTTACCGTAGTGAGGATAGTGGAAAGTTTGTTTTTTTTAACAGGAAAAATTTGTGCTTAATGATATTTTGATATATTCCATATCTCTTATCAAACAACTAAGAAAGAGTAGAATTTGTCACAATATTTGTGAACACCTGGTTTCAAACCTAGATAAGATTACTGTACTGGTTTCAATCTCTATAAGCTGAATAAATCTGAAAATCAAACAACAGAGATGATCCACAAGGTCTCTTTACAAACTCAAACAACCATTGAAAGTGCTTGCAGAGGATATTAATGTATTAAAAAAAAGTTCCTTTTCCTTTTTATAAATGCATGAATTGCATTAAAACAATGCCTCTTTTGATCTTCTTTGAGCAGAATGCTCAGATCAGTGAATGAAGCTGCACCTGTACCCAAACCATGCTATACAGGTTGTTGTTGAATTTGCTAAGACTGGTGTTGTAGCCTATTCATTGATCCAAGTCTGTGTTCAGAGAAGTCTAGAGAGATGTCATCATTTATTTATACTAAACACACTATTTATTTATTTGGATTTGGTCTTATTACCTTGTGTTTATAATCTATAATCCAAATTGTACATTATCATGTCTTAATGTATTTACTAAAGGCATTTCATTCAACTGTCTCTCCCACTAGTGCTAACACCTTGTCATTGTGCAGTCCACAGTAGTTTCAGTAAAATACTCCTTGACTGATATGAAGCAGCCATGTTTTAGTCCTTGTAAGCTACACAAAAATACTACAGCAAATATTGGGGCATGAATGTTCAATAACACAGGTCTACAAAAAAACCTTTTTTTTTTTGGCCAGAGAAAACCTGATTTTGATTCTAATGTAACTTTTCATGCTAAATTTAGAAATGAAATCAGAAGTTTTCCATCACCCATAGTTCTTGCAGGAAAACCATTTTTCCTATAAATTGGTATATACAGTAATAATGCAGAAAATGTTACGTAAGCATTTTTTAAGTAAACACCATTACATTAGCTAGCGCTTTATTTTTGACAAGAAGAGTCGATATGTGGAGCCAAAAGCTTTATTTTATTTGTTATTAATTAAATTTTACTCTTTAAGAATCATAAAAATTAATTTAAATAACAAATTATTGAACTTTTAATTAAATATGTTTATTTTATAATGCAATCTGTTTTGCTTTCAACTCAAAAATAAGGACAAGCTCTGGAATGCTATTTGCTGAATAACAGTTTTAATATATATATTTAAATTGAACCTGATGATTTGTTTAATAGATTTGCATCAGAAGTGACAGGTAAATTTAAAGTGATCAGTTTATTCTTCTCTATCGATTTGCTTTTATAAATCGTTGTGCACTAGACTGTGTCAATATGCCGAGGCGTTGCATTAATATTCCTGATATTTTCTGTTGCATTTGTGGGGAATTAAATTTCAAAGTTCAAAGGCGAAACTTTACACCGCTCATCAAAAAGTGCTATAAACTTTATTTTGGCTGTAAAGTCGGTTACCAAGATAAGACTTGGGCTCCTCATCATTGTTGTGAAATTTGTGCTTGACATCTAACAGGGTGAATTAAAGGTGAACGGCATATGCCTTTTGCGGTTCCAATTATATGGAGGGAACCTAAAGACCATTCTTCAGACTGTTATTTTTGTTTGACAAAGACTACAGGTATTACATCCAAATCAAGACATACAGTTGAATATCCAGATTTGCCTTCTGCTATGAGACCGGTTCCTCATAGTGATATTTTACCTGTGCCACAGCCTCCAGAAAATGTAATATTTAGTGACGATGATTCAGATAGACGAGAGCAACAGTCGGATGACAAATTTTGAAGCAGGTGCTTCATCTGAATCTCATTTGTTAACCCAAGGAGAATTGAACGACCTCGTACGTATAATTTAGATTTATCCAAAAAACAGAGTGAACTTTTAGGCTCTAGGTTAAAAGGCTGGAATCTGCTGCATAAAGGCACAAAATTATGCTTTTTTCGCAAGAGTCAAGATGAATTTCAAGACTTCTTTTCACAAGAGAATGATTTAGTATATTGCAATGATGTTGTTAGTCTAATCGAAGCGCTTGGTCATGGCCATGATACAGAAGAGTGGCATTTATTCGTTGATTCTTCAAAAATTAGTTTGAAAGCTATTCTCCTTCACAACGGAAATAAGTTCCCATTAGTGTCAATAGCACATGCATCCAACATGAAAGAGACTTACGAAAACATGAAACTGCTTTTGAAAAAGATAGAATATGAAAGATACGGTTGGAAAATATGCAGCAATTTGAAAGTCATTGCTCTCTTGCGTGGTTTACAGCTTGGATATACAAAATGTTGTTGTTTTCTGTGTGAGTGGGATAGCAGAGATAGGGAAAGGCATTACATTGAAAAAAGCTGGCCAAACTGTGAAATCTTTACTCCAGGACATAAAAATATTGTAAATCCTCCCCTGATCAATTCAGAAAATATTTACTTACCACCATTGCATATTAAACTGGGATTAATGAAGAACTTTGTCAAGGCAATGGATCGTAATGCCAGTGGATTTGCCTACCTATAACAAAAATGTTCTAGCATAAGTGATGCAAAAATTAAAGAAGGCATTTTCGTTGGACCTCAGATTTGAGAATTGCTGCAGGATGGAAATTTTCAAAATAGTTTGAATGAAGTTGAAGCAGCAGCATGGAATACCTTTAGAAACGTTTGGAAGAACTTTTTAGGAAGTGTCAAGGTTGAAAATTACCGAGACATAGTTAATGATCTGTTGCTTTCCTACAAGGCACTGAGATGTAACGTGTCTCTCAAGATCCATTTCCTGCATTCACATCTGGATTTCTTTCCAGACAATCTTGGTGCAGTTAGCGTTGAGCATGGTGAGAGATTTCATCAAGATATATCAAGCATGGAAAAGCGGTATCAAGGTAAATGAAGTCCAGGTATGCTTGCTTACTACTGCTAGACACTCAAGAGGGATGTACCACATGCAAAGTATAGAAGAAAATCCACTTTCATGGTTGGCCAGGTTGGCCAATGGCCTTTTTGGTTGTGAAGCTTATGTCAAAACCCTAAAAAACTTGGAAGACAGAAGTAAAAAATATACCTTTATAGGTTATGCACCAAATGGTTATCGCCTTTGGGATGAACAAAGCAAACAAATCTTTACAGCTAGAGATGTAATTTTTTTAGATAAAGAATGTATAAATAAAGAAGAAAAAATACCTATTGTCGAACCAGAAGAAGAATCTGAAGATCAACTAGAATTAAATGAAGAACCAAGTCTACCAGAATTCTAAAGACAAAGAAGATATCCCTGCAAAACCAAGTACTTCAAAATATAATCTTAGACCAAGAAGTAGTTTACAAACACCATCAAGATATGAAGATTCCTATTTAGAGCGGAACGGAACAACAGAATCAGCTCTTCTAACTTACTCAGAAGCTATATCTGGTCCAAATCAAGAAAAATTGAAAAGGCAATAAAAGGAGAAAAAGAGTATCTTGCCAAAAATGAAGTTTGGGAAATAGTAAAAGAAAATGAAGCGTCAAACAAGAAGATTCTGACCTCTAAATGGCTCTTTAAAGTGGAAGAAGATGGCCGCTACAAAGCAAGACTAGTTGTAAGAGGCTTTGAACAAGAAGCAGGCATTGATTATGATGAGACATTCAGTCCAGTTATAAGCACTGTCTCTTTAAGGATATACTTTGCTCTAATGGCTAAGAAAAAGTTTGTTTTTAAAACATTTGACATAAAACAGCTTTTCTATATGGGTTTTTGGATGAAGAAATATATGTTCAATTGCCAGAAGGGAATATATGTAGATTAAGAAAGGCATTGTATGGTTTAAAGCAAGCCCCATTAAAATGGAATGAAAGATTAAAAACCTTTCTCAAATCCAAAGATTTCATACAACTAAAATCAGAGCCATGTCTTTTTAAAACCAACAAAGGAACTACTGTATGTACCTTGCAATATATGTAGATGATGGTATCTTAATGGGAGATAATGAAGAAGAATTAAATAATATTTTAGAAAAACTATCCCAAGAGTTTGAAGTTAAAATAAACAATGATCCAAGAACTTTTTGGGAATAAATTTGTGTTTTGAGGAAAAAAATAAAATTTTACTTTCACAAGAAAATTATGCAAAATCGGTTCTCTTGAAAGATATAATATGCAAAACTCAAAACCAGTACCCACTCCTATTACAGATGTAGTAAAAGAATTAGACAAAAACTTAGAAATATCAAATGATAACAAATTTCCCTACAGACAAGCAATTGGAAGCATTTTATATTTGACAAACAAAACTAGACCAGACATGACCTTTGCCACAAATTTTGAAAGCAGGTCAATGCATGATCCTACAACTCAAGATATTATAAACATCAAAAGAACCCTAAGATATTTAAATCACACCACCAATTTAGGCATATCATATGATGGAGAGATGCCATTTGAATTAAATGTGTATTGTGATTCTGACTTTGCTGGAGATATTAAAACTAGAAAAAGTACTACAGGATATGTAGTTTACTTATGTGGAGGTCCCATAAGTTGGTGCTCCAGAAAGCAACCTGTAATTGCCCTTTCCAGCACTGAAGCAGAGTTCATTGCTGCAGCAGATGCATGCAAAGAAGTGTCATACATAAGGTCCCTATTAGAAGAATTAATTCCAGATAATTTTGATATAAATCTCTATGTTGATAACCAAAGCACTATAAAAATGATAAAATCAGGCAAATTCACCACTAAAACTAAACATATTGATGTCAAATATCATTTTGTGAAAGTTCAAGCTCAAAAATTTAACCTGATATATTGTCCAACAGAACACCAAATTGCAGACATCCTAACAAAACCTCTAGCCAGACCAATGTTTGACAAATTCAAATCCCTTCTTATGACAACCATTTAAAACATAAGTCAAGTGAAGAAACTGTTGAATGTGATAAGATCACTGATTTAAAAGGGAATGTTGGAAAAAAAGAAGAATAGTAAATCAATGATCTTGAAATACTTTTAGACTGACAACACTGTAATATAAAAACTGGGGGGTCGGTGGAAGGCTGGTTAAACCGTTTGGTTTCGACCACTACGACCCGGGTTGGATTCCCGCATTGGACACTTTTTATGTTAAAAAAAAAAAAAATGCTCCAATGGCCCCCCGATTCTTGCAAAAGTCCAACCCCACCAGCGAGTGCAAGTAACCAAACGGGGCTCTGGCAGATTTGTAAGTGCAAAGTCGAACTGCTTTCCCATGTGTAGACATGTGGTGCGCTTACAGTAAAAAGCAGTCGCTAACTACCCACCATGATTATCATGGCCTGTACCACGTGTACTAGGGATAAGCAAAAAAAAATTAGTAATTGTAATGTAAATTGTTAAATGTTCTTTTCTCTCTCTCTTTGAAAATAATAAATTTAAAATACTTTCATAAAGGTAAAATTGCCTAATTCTTTAAAAACCACTTCAGCTGTAAGTAAACTTGTTATTTGTTGTTTCATTGTCTGAACCATAAGAGATTCCCAACAGTGCCCATACTCATTGTATTGCCAGCTGCAACACTCTTTCTAATTGTGTTTTCATTTGTTCTAATAGTTCTTATTGTAGCTTCGATCATGCTATATGATTTTGCAACATCTACTACTCTATCTCCCTTTCATAAGCGATCCAAAATTTGGATTTTAGTTTCTAAAGAAATAACTTTTCTTTTAACTTCTTTCTTCATTATAAGCCTATATATATATTTTTTAATTTATGTTAATTTGGCTGTGATTAAAGTAAAATTCAGAGGGAAAAAATACGGGAAATTTTGGAGGGAAGATTAAAAACTTTTATTTTTTTTTTTTTATATTTTATATTATAATTTTTATTCAAATTAAAATGTTTTGAATTTTTTATTCAATTAAACCTATTTGGTAAATTGCCATCATTTCCCTCCAAAATTTCCCGCATTTTTTCCTGCGATAAAAATTGCGATAAAAAAAAAACTTATTTGGAAAACCGTGTGAAAGCGAAAACGTGTAAAACAAGTACCGTGTAAATCGGGGGATAGGTATATATATTCTTTAATAAAAAATATTTTTGTAAATAAATATATTTTATCTCTCTCTGATGGAGAAATTTAATTTATATATTAACCCCTTCCGGTCCACGCGAGCCTTTGTTTACGTAAGTGTAGATGCTGCTGTCTACTGCGCACATAATATGATCCACTTGTGCATCTCTTCCCATAATTCCCCATATCTATATATATATAAAATCGAATGTCTGTCTGTACTCTATAGATTCAATCGCCGTGAAATTTTGGGATATTATTAGGTATATCCCCGGGAAGGTTTTTGAAAAATAATTTCTTGAATATCCTTAGAGTTATTTGTAGATTTAACTAAATGATGATGATTATTTATCAAAAGTAAGATTTTCTACCTATTAATTGCGCACTAGTCAAAGTTAGTTTTATCATTTATCTACAACATATATATTGGGAGAATAGATAAAATGATGATTTTGTAATGTTGAAAATTAGGAAAGACAAAATTCAGGAAGACACAGCAATTTATTTGAGACAAGAATAATGATAATTAATATTGATTTTATTCAACTTATCGAACATTTTTCAAGGGACCGGGAAAAAATGTTCACTTTATCGAGGGATTCAAATTTACGAGTTTCAAATTATCAAAATATATCTATTATTTTTTACATATGTTATATTCAAATGACATTTATGTAGGGATAATTTTATTGTTAATTTTCATTTTGATGTATTGTATACATTTGATCATTGATAAATTATTATTTAGGTATTAAAACTGCCTTTTTGTTCAAAGACAGCAACGTTTGAACGGGTACAGCTAGGTGGAGCAGATAATCAAACATAAAGTTATCTTAACACAAAGCAATAACGCGCCATCTATATATATAAAATAAAAGAATTTAAAAGCGCGAAAGTTTCTTTTATACATAAAACGAACTTCTACTGTCCTTACTGCGATGAAAAAATATATTGGGAGGGCTTGGCTCATCAGTGGTGAACCCTCCCAGCGGTTTCGCCAATTTAATCCACCAGACCGCTTCTCAGAGCTCTAATACTGTATTGGATCATTCTGCTTTTATATGCTACACTGAAGGATGGAATCTTAGAAATGGTTTTCAAGTAAACTATGGACATAAGCTTATAGGACAGTAGAATTAAATTCAAATATTTGCTTCGAGCAATGCTCTTCAGCAAACTATAAAGACAAGGCCAGTTAGGCATAAATTAACACAAAGCAATAACGCGCCATCTATACATATAAAATAAAAGGACTCAAAAGCGTGAATGTTTCTTTTATACATAAAACGAACTTCTACTGTCCTTACTGCGATGAAAAAATATATTGTCCATAGTTTACTTGAAAACCATTTCTAAGATTCCATCCTTCAGTGTAGCATATAAAAGCAGAATGATCCAATACAGTATTAGAGCTCTGAGAAGCGGTCTGGTGGATTAAATTGGCGAAACCGCTGGGAGGGTTCACCACTGATGAGCCAAGCCCTCCCAATATATTTTTTCATCGCAGTAAGGACAGTAGAAGTTTGTTTTATGTATAAAAGAAACTTTCGCGCTTTTAAATCCTTTTATTTTATATATAAAGTTATCTTGCCAAGTATAGATTCAGTAGGGATTGGATGTTTTCTAGAATTGTTTTAACAAATGTTCGTTAGGTAAACTTTCACTAGGGTAAAACCCTGTCGAAGCCGGGTACATCTGCTAGTTATCAAATATAATGAAAACATTTTACAAATGGAAGTATATTTATTGGTGCATAAAACAATTTTAAAAAATCACAAAAAGTAATAGATATTTTTAATTATATATCAATGAAGTATGGTATTTCCGGAAACAATCCCCCAAATGAAGAGCTGGTTTGTCACTACAGGTTTCACAATGATAACCTGTTAATTTTCTATCCACCATGTGCAAATTGGGAAGAAAAGACCTTGAACTCTTTGGCGGTCTGTATGTTAGCATTGTGGAATCAATTTTCCATACTTTCCAAGCTTGCTGAAATCGAAGATTTCATACCTTTTGGACATTCACTCTACCATAATTCTACAAGCTCTTCCACTAAATTTTCGCCACTAAATTCGGAGGCCTTAGCCTATACTATATACTTCTGCTTATATTGTCTGCCATTGAAGGTTTATTCTTGGTAATCGTTTTAACAAATTTATGAAAAGTGACTTGTTTAATTGTAGAAATTTGACAAATATTTTAGCTTCAAGCACAGCTCAAAAGACCAGCCAACTAATAAAAAGGGCCTGTTCAGGCAACATTAGTGATTAGAACACATAGCGCCATATGTTGATGTATTTGGAAGAATTTCCCATGAGATTCTCAACACATGGCTAAATCTGGTCTCTGACTCTGTATAGGTAGAAAGACTTGGCCTGACATGATAAGGAGAGACCAGGTCTAGCCATCTCTCATGGAGGTTCTATTGTATAACCAAACCCCTACCCTGCATGATTATTCTATATACAGTTACGAGCGTCATTCTTCATCTCCTAATAATTTGTCAGTTTGCACCTATGTCACCGTTTGCTTTTTTTTTGGAATGGCGCCCTCCTATTGGTTGGCTACGGTCACGCCACCTTTGCCCCCCCCCCCCCCCCCCCCCCCCCCCACTCGCTATTTCGTCTTTGTAACTATTGTGCTGGAGCGGGTCGCTCCCTAAATAAATGCATATATTAGATAATAACCAAATGGAATCCTCTCTTTCTTTTTCCCAGTAAGAGACGCCTACGGAAGCCAACAGTACATAGACAGATAAAGCACATAGGCTATAGTTATTAACTAACATATGCAATTATTTAAGGCGCCAATTTATTATTGTAACAAATAGTATTTGAATCAAAACATTCAATCAGGTAAAACACGGGCGTTGCCCGGGTCATTCGGCTAGTCATGTATATTTGGGACCATGAAGTTACCCAAGGAGTGTTTGTGATGTTGCCACTGTGTGTCACAGCACCAGCACCTGTTACTCCAACTGCCCCAGAGTAGACCTCGGTCTTGTGAGGTGCCGCCTGCCCTCAAGTAAGTCATCAGTTGTTTCTTCAGTGGAATCAACAAGCGATTCTACACTTGTAATTACAGTCGAACCACTTTAATTCAACACCCCAAGGGATCAGAGCTTTCGGTTGAATTAAAGGAAGTGTTGAATTAAAGTTATTCAGATGATTAGCTAATGATCTAACTCGCCAAAATAATATATATTTTTTTAAATAGCTTTGTAATATAAATTGATCATATTAATTAAAACCATTATGTGTGTACTTTTTGTATTATTTTTTATTTTTATGGTTAACTTTAATATCAGGGACAAAATGGCATTAATACATATTTCTGAAACATAAATAATTACAAATAATATTTTATTCTAATTGAAGAATATAGCAGTTGAAAGGAAATAAATATGGAAAATAAAAATAAAATTTAAAAATAATCATGAAGATCTTTTAAAAAATAATCATGAAGATCTTTTTAAAAAATCTTTTATAGATGTCTGTTTTTGCACTGAAATCCTATTCAGGATGTATTCCAGAATGTCTATTTAAAAAAAAACATGCATGTCTAGAAACTTACCACGTTCTTCTTAATCTCTCTTTTTATATTCCAAACGTGGCTTATCATGTCTTTCTTCCTCTGGAATGTGTTTTAATTATTGTATTAACCCTTAACTGGACGGGAGGATTTATCTTACGTAACTGGACGGGTTGGGTAGATTCAACCCACTTATGTAACTTTATGGAATAAGCGCTAAATAATGAAATGAAATCAATATTCAAAAAAATATTGAATTAATATATAGTTAATATACAGATTTTGACTTTTAAAAATTCTGAATATAATCTATTTACAGTTTTCACAAATTTTTAAGAAATGTTTTTGCAAACGCTTAGTTGACATACAGAGCAAAAGGTTTCTATTTTTTACTGCGTTTTTTGAAGGACATTTGTAGCACCTTTTTGGAGTATCAGATTGTTTTGGCATCGTAGTATCACTTTATTTACTTGAATCATCATTCTTCTTGAATTGTCGTCTGTAATTCCAACGGGAGAGAATTGAGATTACGTGTGGCCAGGTGTTTATCAGTCAATTCTCTCCCAAGATCAACAATAAACTGACTCCTTTCTTTTTTACCCTTTTTATCAATCTAATTACTGATTTTCTTTATTTTTTTGGGAACATAGGAGACTAAAGTGGTTGTTCCAGAGAAACCAAAAATAGATGTTCCTGATTCTCTATTAGGGTGCTGTTGAAATTGTGGTAAATCTAAGGATTGTTCTTTCTTATCGTTCCTAAATATGTATGGACATGTTCTTTCAACTTATCAACTAATTCTACTGAAGTGAATCAATTGTCTGCTGGAATATTTCTTCTAAAGTGTGGTCCACTAATCTCTAAAACCTATATATATTTTGGGTTGGCAGGGATAGTTCTCTCTGTTAACTTGATTGATAATTATACTTATCCAAAGAAAGAAGTGTTATTTTATAAAAGGAAATTAAAAAATAGCGGAAGATAGAGACTCTAGTATGAGCCACGAGCTAACACTGGCACGAAAAATTCTCACGCTTCTGGACGGGCTGGGCAGAACATGCCCACACATGCAAATTTAACCCCCCTCCCAAAACTGAAATTTATAAACGATGGATGGAAAATGTTTGTATCACTGTAAAATTAGAATACACGAAATCTGGTAGCTCTAGGTAAACGAAAAATATATATTTTTCCTATATTAAGTTTATGTATGGGCAGAATCTACCCAACCCGTCCAGTTAAGGGTTAAAGACATCCACTGCTGCTGCAGGGGTTATTGATTTTGTGTTTAAATCTTTTATAATAACATGGAAATGGAATATTGAAATAAAATGTTATCATAATCATTGTGGCTACATTTTATAAAGATTTATTTATTTAAAAGGAAATTATTTATAAATTTTAAAATAACTAAAATATTTCAATGCTCAAAATTAAAAAGAAAATAACATTATTAATTAGAGCGCAATTCCTAAATTCCTGCGTAAAAAATAAACAACACTGGCGACATTGCGCAACGGCACTGCAAAGTGAAACTTAAACTAATAGAAATCAAAAGTGCGCAGGCGCGATCCTATCGGCGCTCGCCGACGTCGCCGCCGTAATACCTTTTTAGCGGTAAAGTTGTATGTAAAAAAACATTCAACTGTCAAAATTTCGAATTCTAAAATGTGTGGTCGAACTATCGGAACTGTCGTATTATCAATACTGTTGAATTACGGTTTGTTATTTGATAGTATATTTGATAGTCGGGACATCAGAATAGGGTCAAATTAAGGTAGAGTGTCGAATTTGTGTGTGTCGAATTAACAAGGTTATACTGTATATGTATACACTTCTATAAACTAATGTCCATAGATTCCCATAATACTTGTATCCTGCCGTCCTTTAACATGCACACTATATAAGTAAAATAATGCATTACAATAGTAAAGTGGTCTGTAAATGATGAGCCAAACCCTCTCATCTAATATTTTCTATCATTGCAGTAAAGTCTGCAGAGGTTGTTTTGATTCTTGATATCATAAGAAAATGCTGATGTAACTACATAGCTAGCACAAAACAAGGAAAGCCTAAAAGAGATTATTGAGAAAGTTGAAAAAAAACTGTGAAAATTTTGGTTTAGAATAAATAACAGCATGACCATAAAATTATTCCTACTTTTAATATTGTTGTATCATAGTTGATGCACCTCTCTATTTATATGTTACTAGTGGATGTACCCGGCTTCGCCCGGGTTTTACCCGAGTAAAGGTTTGTCTAACGAATCTTTCGATAAAGTGAACATTTTTTCCCGGTCCCTTGAAAAATACTCGATAAGTTGAATAAAATCAATATTAATTGGTTCCCTCGGTAATTGGAAGTTAAAGGAATAGTATCTTGCCTTGGAATTGTATCATTATTCTTGTCTCAAATAAATTGCCGTGTCATCCTGAATTTTGTCTTTCCCAATTTTCTACATTACAAAATCATCGTATCATCATGATAATATTTAGAGCAGATTGTTGAATTATAACAGATAAATTAGAATATTTATCTTGATTATTTTAAAGCAAAAAGTTATTTCAAAAATTTTATTTGCTAGAAACCTTCCCAGTACTATACTAAATAACTTCCCAAAGTTTCATGGCGTTCCAATGAGTGGTTTGGTCAGGCATAAAGGACAAACAGACACACACACACATACATTCATTTTTATATATATAAGATAACTTCTATTATTTTGAGTGAATTTATTTTAAATATTAATTTTAAAATATTAAGTATCATTTTCATCATATATTGATATATTTATTATATTCATCTTTCTTTCTCTGATCTCTTTGTAAATTTAATTGGGGAAAATAGAGAATAAATTCATATTTTTGAGGGAGAGAAGGTAATTGCTTTAGTATTCGCCTATTTAATTTTTATAAAATGGTTGTGTAACTCATTCCAGAAAGACATTCAACATGAGTGAAGAGAAAATTAAGGTCAATGAAACTGCTAAACTACAACCCGGTGTAACAATGGGAGGATATGCCATCCCAAACCTCAACATAGATTTCCCTAAGTATGATGGGACAGATGACCCTTGCCACTGGATTGAATCGGGAAAAATCAATCCAAAACTCCCAGAGTTAACATCGTGCAACAAAAAAGATTTTAAAATAAACATAGAAATTGGTTTATTTCCTGCTATCCTGACCACCCTGACGTCTGAAAATTTGTACACTTGCATTGATAGTTGGACTGAGCGAGTTTTCAAAATTTAATACTTCTATGTGGTCTGGAAGCATATTCAAATTAATTTACAAAATTTGAAAGGCAAATTGGAAATTTGTCCGTTCCCTGACAACCTAGAAGTCTGAAAATTTGTCAACTTGCATTGTAATCAGGTTTTTAAATGTGTACACAATTTCAGACAGACATGTAAGCAAGTTAAATGAAAGATTTTAAAATACAAATTCATGTTAGACATAATTGAACCTATTTTTAACAATTATACTGAAAAAGGACTAAGAACATCAGTTATAACAATTGGGACACAAAACCTGGGATGAAAATGATGATGTTATAGACATATTATAGGGTAAAAGGAAGCTGTATAGCGAGGTTCCACTAAAGTTTTCCATTCAATTTAAGCAGCAGCCTGTATTTGAAGCATGAGTGTGTGGGAGCAGCAGCTTGCTACCCTCCCTGGGCCAGGAGGACTCCTCGGGACTGGTGCTGTCCAACAACACAGGCTCTTTGCCGGACCTGACCACCCTGCACTTCCCCTCCCCCCTCGCCATGCCCCTCGACCTGGAGGACTATGGGGGAGGGGGCCTGGGCCCTGGAACGTTAGGGGGTGAGTCATGACAACCTTATATATTGGATGTGCGAGTATTTATCCCAACCACAGAAGAGTGTTGGGCAGGCTCCAGTGGTAGCGGGGCACCGCGGGGCTCCAACCGTCACTCTAGCCCCGGACCCTCCCCCTCACCCTCCTCCAGGCGGCGCCACCATCACAACGTCACCACATTGGTGATTGGCAGTCCGCGCCACCACCACTCCCAGCAAGTACGTAGGCCACCGCCGGCTTCGTCCATGGAGGTAGGGAACCTTGGTTGGTTGCTCGGCTGTGGCTGCTCCTGCTTCTATCTTCTTCTCTTCTGCTGGCTGCTGGGACCTGCTTCCTCTGTCATCACACTCTTCTTTCAACACACCTCTGGACACTTATGGTGGGCTGTTTATGGCGGCTGTATGTGCATCACAGTTCTACGCAGGTCGAAAGAAGTTGTCAGAGCTGTGTTTTTAGTTACTTCATCGCCTGTGAACTTGCACAAGAATCAAGGGGTGTGGGTTTCAATCTTGTGTCCTGCATCTTCACCAGGACTTCAATTCTCACAAATTTTAAAAAGACTATAAAGTTTCATCAACCCATCTTTATTGACCCAACATTTCGACAAGCTGCTGCCACCTTCCTGAGGGAGGTGGTAATGACTCGTTGAAGCATTGAGACAAAATTTAAGATTGATATAATTACATTCTTTTTCTTTTAAATCCCAAACCAGCAAATTACAAAATTTCAAAAGAAAAATTTTTGAAATAGTATATATGGTATATAAAAGATTTCTCAGCTTTTGACAGAGACAGTTCATGGTGTTGAACTTTTATAATTTCCATCTAGTGCAAGGCATGCAGTCGTATGATACATAATCCATGTTAAATCCCCCTTGTTTTTTTTTCACCCTTTAGAATCAGTATAATTCATTTTTTTTCCTAATCCCACTCCCCTGAGAGCCATGCACATAATCACAGATATAGATAATTCAGATAACATTGATTCAAAAAATGCATTGCAATATTTTTTCTACTCCTTTTATCCCAAGTACACGTGGTATAGGCCATTATAATCATGTTGGGTAGAAGTTGGCGACTGCTTTTACTGCAAGTGCACCACATGTCTACACATGTGAAAATTAGTTCGAATTTTGCTCTCACTGATAGGGTTGGACTTTTGCAAGAATTGAGGGCCATTGGAGCATTTTTAAAAATTATTATTATAAAAAAAGTGCCCAATGTGGGATTCGATTTTGGGTCATATAGCAGTCGAAAACTAACAGTTTAGACCCCCTTCCACCGGCCCCCCCTTTTTTTTTCTCTTAATTATATTAGGTGATTTTCAAATTACTGTGGGTAGCTATACTTTGGGTAGTAAGTTTTACAAGGCGAGTCTGCCATTTTCACCTTTTTATCATAAGAAAAATTGATGAAAGGGCAAATTTCGGCAACCTCAATATCTCAACATTATTATTATTTTCAATTTATGCAGTATCAGCTTGTAAGTCCCATCATTGAAATCTGTCATACACATGTTAAGCCACCTCAAAGAATGAATGGTAAGTGTAGTAGACTACGGAGAAGGATTGGTTCAATAATTTTAAAAGTTGTTGATAAGGCACAATATGGATTATAGATTATAAACACAAGGTAATAAGACCAAGTCTGAAGATGGTAACAACGCTGTTACCGAAATGTCACACACTATTTTTTTATTTGGATTTGGTCTTATTACCTTGTGTTTTTAAAAGTTGTTGTTAAGTTTTGTAGGGGGTTGGTGGAAGGATGGTCTAAACCGTTGGTTTTCGACCGCTACGACCCGGGTTCAATTCCCGCATTGGGCACTTTTTTTCTGATTAAAAAAAAAATGCACCAATGGCCCCCGATTCTTGCAAAAGTCCAGCCCCACCAGCTAGTGCAAAGTAAACAACCGGGGCTCTGGCACATTTTTAAGTGCATAGTTGAACTGCTTTTTACATGTGTAGATATGTGGTGCACTTAGAGTAAAAACAGTAGCCTACCTCTACCCACCATGATTATCATGGCCTGTACCATGTGTGCTAGGGATAAGGGAAAAAAAAAAAGGTTTTTGTTGTCAGAGTGTCCATCCAGTCCAACTTTTGGTGACTATATGGACAAATATTCTCCATTTCTATGTGTTGGTGATCATCACTTCACAGCTCATCTTGTAACCTTCTGGTAGCTTCCTTGACCCCTTCCAGCCAGTTCTTTGCAATTCTTCCTTTTTCCTTCAATTTTTCCTAACATCTTTGCTAAACCATTTGCTTTCATTATATGTTCAAATTAGGTCAGTAGGAATCTGCCGGGATTACTTGCATTTAAGATTGAAATATTAACAGCAGATTTGGTATTTGCAATCTTCAGTTTTTTTTAAGGCGATTTTACCGATCGTGCTAGCGTATCAACATGTTTCACATTCAATATTTTGGGATAAGATACTTGTGATTCATCTTTAATTGATTCAGAATACACAGAAATTTATTCCTTTGGTGGAATTAACAATATTTTAGACAATTCTGATTATGAAAAGGAGGATGTAACAGAAGATGATAGAGACCCACAAAACGTATCATTTTCCACTCCACCCATGAAAAACACCCTATATCAAGTAAACAATTTTATTATTTCCCTATATTTTTACAGAGCCTTTTTGTTAACAAATAATTGAAAAAAGTTTGTGCTTATTTCTGAGTTTTATTTGTTTAATAATGTTTAATTGAGAACAACTCCAACCTAAAAGCTCTCATTGTATTTTGAAGAATTTTCTCCTAATATGCTAAATCTGTATTTGCTGTATTTTTTTACTGTAATTGCTATTTACACACATTTTAGGGCTAATATGCCTGGTAACACTAGTACACACACTTTTTCCTTCTCAATATTTGAAAGTTGTTTCTAGTAAATTCCAACCCGTAGATCATGAATATAACCTTCATTTTTCAAAATTAGCTCAATTTTTTAAAAATTATATTTGAAAATATTTAAATTCTCATAAAGAAGCTGGTGTCATCGCTGTCATCAAAATATTTTGAAGATATTGACATTGTAAGCATAAAATTTAATCATAATTTAGATTAAATGCATACCATTGCAATTTTATATCAAGAAAATGTTTAACAATTCATTTATTTTCATAAATATTTTTAAATATATAAATAATGCAGCGTAAATGCAACTAATCCAGAAATTTGTGGAAAATTTACCATTCCCAAACAGAGGAAACGTATCACCCCAAAGATAAAAAAATGCTATAAAGAATATTTTGGTGTGGCTTTAGGTGATCGAAACAAGTGGTGGTGCCCCCATAGTGTGTGCGGAACGTGCCATCAAGGGCTTTTGCAATGGAAATCGGAGAAATCAAAAGGTATGCCCTTTGGTGTACCAAGGGTTTGGCGAGAACCAAAAAATCACCATGACAATTGTTATTTCTGTGTCTGCAAATTCACAGGCCTTAATAGCAAAAAGAAGCAAACTAACTTTTAACCTGATATACCATCAGCTAAGCAACCTATTCCTCACGACCTCAAGAATCCCATACCGATTCCTAAAACGGTTCAAAAATCCTATATCAAAAAGGATGATCAGCACACAGCATTTGCAGATGATCATCAATTAGAAGACCGTGAATTTATTTCAAATGAAAGTGGTATTCCACATTTATTTGATCAGGCATCATTAAATGATCTAGTTAGGGATCTAGGGCTATCAAAAGAAGCAGCATAAATCCTTGGATTAAGATTAAAGCAAAGGAACCTTGTGTTACTACAAACCAAAATCTCTATTGTAATAGGTAACAATGTTTTTTTGCCATTTTTTTCTGAAGAACAAGAATTAGTGTACTGCAATGATATTGAAGGCATTTTTAAAACTCTTCACATTAATTACAATGCTACCGAGCATAGACTCTTTATTGATTCCTCTAAACAAAGTTTGAAGGCTTTGTTTGCTGCACTATGGTAGTATATTACCTTCCATACCAGTTGCCTATTCAGCCCAAATGAAAAAAACCTATTCGACTCTTAAGAAAATCTTGAATTGTTGAATTATACCAAAAATTGTTAGAAAGCTTGCGGTGATCTTAAATTTATAGGAATTTTACAGGGCTTACAGAAAGGAAACACAAAGTATCTTTGCTTTTTATGCAAGTGGGACAGCAGAGACAGAAAAAATCATTATATACAAAAAAAAATGTGGCCTGAAAGATGTATGTTTTGCTTAGGTGAACAAGACGTTGAAAATGAACCGACTGTCCATAAACTAAAAAGGATTCTTCCCCCTTTACATATCAAATTAGGGTTATTGAAAATTTTTGTGAAGGCTTTAAAGAAAGATAGCGATGCTGTCAAATATTTAATGACTAAATTTCTGAAGATTAGTTGTTCTAAGATAACGAAAGGTATTTTCATTGGGCCTCAAATTCGTTAAACCTTAAATAACGAAAAGTTTATTTCAACATTGAAAGAAGATGAGAAAAATGCTTGGCTTGCATTCATCGACATAGTTAAACAATTTTTAGGCAATAAGTCACCGAATTATGCGAGAATCGTAGAAAATATGATTTCCAAATTCCATAAGCTCGGGTGCTTAATGAATCTAAAATTGCATTTTACAGATTTACATTTAAACTTTTTCCCTGATAATCTCGGTGCAGAGAGCAAAGAACAAGGTGAATGTTTCCACCAAAAATATTAAAATCATTGAGCAACGATACAATGGTCTTTGAAATCAACAAATGGTGGTGGATCATTGTTGAAATCTGATGCGTGAAGACAAACAAGCAAAATATATTAAAATTCACAAAAAATTCTTTAAATCCATGAATATAATTTTTTTATTACTTCCTAAATATTACTGCATCTTCGTAAATAATATTTATTATATCAAATAAAATGTGTTTTTTCGCATACACAGCTTTTTGTTAAGACCTTCCATCTTATATATAAAAATAATTCTCCTGATAATTTTGAAAAAGAAAGGGAAAGACATTAGATTTTTTAATGAAAATTTATATGGATAGAGTAAGTAGTTTGTAATTATATATATATATATATATATATATATATAAGAGCAGTTATTGAAGTAAAATATTTTTAACGTGCATATACCAGGTCTATTAGTATGAAACGCAAAAATGGCCGCCAGAGGGCGCTGTGCAACTCTATTTGAGCCGACGGTAGCGCTGTTGAAGGCATTTTTTTTTTTTTACTCATGTGGCATCAGCATGCATGCAGTTTTAGAAAAATTCAAATCGTGGAAAATTTCTGGAGCCCGTGGAAAATGGCAATTTCCGAGCCAAAAAGTGCCCATTGGCGGGAAGTTTTGTTGTTTGCCTTCAACTGGAAGAAAAGTGCTACTGAAGCCCACCGAATGCTTGAGGAAGTTTACGGCGACCATGCTCTGAGCAAATCGCAGTATTACAGGTGGTTTAAAAAATCCAAAGTGGCGATTTTGAACTTGATAATGAACCACGTGGAAAACCACCCCAAAAGTTTGAGGACGCTGAACTGCAAGCTTTGTTAGATGAGGACAGTACCCAAACGCAGGAGAAACTCGCGAAACAGCTCCAGGTGTCTCAAGGTGCTGTTTCCCTACGTTTAAACAGCCTCGGAATGACCCAAAAGCTTTCAGATGGGTCCCCCACGAGTTGAGCGAAAGGCAGCAAGAACGGCGTCTGGTAACCTGCGAAGGGCTGCTCGCCAGGCATGAAAAGAAGTCATTTTTGCACCGAATCGTAACTTCTGATGAGAAATGGATCCACTTCAGCAATCCTATGCGCCAAAAGTCGTGGGACCTGCCCGGCCAATTTCCAAAACAGACGCCTAGGCCCAATCGCTTCAGAAAAAAGGCAATGCTTTGCGTATGGTGGGACCAGACCGGCGTAGTATATTTCGAGCTCCTGAAACCTGGCGAAACGGTCAATACTAGTCGCTATGAACAACAAATGCACAGTTTGAGAGAGGCGTTAAATGAAAAAAGACCGGAATGCCGTGAAAAGCACAACAAGCTGAATCTGCAGCATGACAATGCTCCAGCCCACAGCGCTACAGTGGTCAAAAACACCATAAAAGACTTGGGCTGGGAACTCTTACCCCACCCGTCGGACTACCACCTTTTTACATCTTTAGGGCACGCCCTAAAAAACCAGGAATTTTCAAACTCAGATACACACGAAAATGGCTTGTTGACTGGTTCGACTCAAAAGGAATAGAATTTTTCAGACATCGAAAATTGCCTGAAAGGTGGTCCGGGTGTATAGCTAATCAGGGCAATTACTTTGAATAAAAAATCTTTTGTTGTATGGAATTGGTGAACTTTTGAATTCACTGAAAATTTTCGCGTTTCATACTAATAGACCTGGTATGTATAATATTGTTTTTTTTTATTTTCACTATCTTTGGCCCATTTATTCATATAGTAATAAGTTTAATGTCATAACTTTTCCTCCAATAGATGAATATCATAGGTAAAAGGCATTATATCCATAACTTGAGAAATTGAGCTAACAAAAAAAAAAATATTGATACCACGTTAATCAGCGCAAAAAGTTAACCCAGAAAATGTGTCGTTTATTTGAGGAGGAGCATTTTTTTTTTTTTTTCATTTTGTTTACTAGTGTAATCGAAGTGTTAGCTTTATTTGAAAAGGTCAATGCTAGGAGAGTGATTTCAAACAAGGTACTAGAAACATTTTTTTCAAGTATAAATGTATTATTATATAATATGATAAAGATGTTCTAAAATGCTCTTATATCTTTTAATATATAATTAATAAATCTTTGCTTAGGGTTTGTCTATTTTTTAAATTATACATAGAGTACACATTATGCTAATGAAAAGAGCCTATCATCAAATAACTTCTGTTATTATTCAGTTATAATGTATGAAAATTGGTCAATTAATGGAATTAAACCAAAGTGACCATTATTAAGTGTCTGCCTTTTCCTGTGTGCATAGCTGTCCTTTAATTATACGGTCCAAACATTTTGAAAAGTAAATAAAATAGCTAAACCGTGGTTATAGTGAACCAAAAGTTCTGTCCCATTGGGGTTCACTATAGAGGGTTTTTATTGTATATGGTTTTGAGTTTCTAAGTAGGTGTTTCAAACTCTGATGTTGAGCGCAATAACTCAGGCTTTTCTACAATGTGTTGGTGGGGTTCCAGGGTCTGACGATGGACACCAACGCGCTCAGTTTGGATGCCCCCCACCACACATTTGGTGTCTATCCCCAGCAACAGACCTTTGTGTACGACTCCACACTACCTCCACTCACTCAGGTAGTGGTGCCTCCTCCTCTACAACACCCATTCCTCTTACTGAGAGGACTGGGTTCTTGTTTGCATGTACCAAGCATTAATAGCTTTTATTCAAGCCTAAAATTTGTGTGTGTGTGTGTGTTTAAAATTGTGAAACTATATTTTGACACTAATTTTATCTTTTGTTGGGTTAATATAAACTATTTCAACAGATACCTTTTACTGTAAAGATAAAATGAAAGTTAAAAAAAGAGCTGAAATCACAGAGAGGATTCTTCACTCTAAAGCCATGCTTTTCCATTACAATTTTCAGCATGACAGAAAAGAAAGCCTAAGGTAAAAAAGACCCTAACAATAAACTGTGTGTGTATTTTTGGTAACAGCATTGTTATTATCTCCAGACATAGTTTATTAATTTTTCCTTTTTACCCATGTTTCAAAATTTATAACCCAATGGATCTATCATTTCAGTACAAAGCCTTTACAGAAATAGAGTTTTTAATTATTAACCCTTTAGGGGTGTGCGAGAGATGACGATACTTGCCTTGAAGATTTAGTCTGTAGGTGCAGGAAGCGACTTTAGTCTACGTGCTATAAAATTAAATCCCTTCAGTGCGGCAGTCTAGGCTAGTCGCTCCATTAAAATATGACACTGTTGACTCATTTCCGCCTGCTTGACGTGGAAAATAGGTCTTTATTTTTTAGTAACTTCTTTGGCTTGGTTGGCTTGTGAAAGACTGATAACATTTTCCCTCATTTTTAGTTGAAAAGAATTTAGACAAGAAGTTATTAATGGACCTTTAAAATATTAAAAAAGCAAACCTTCCTCTTGCTTAAGTGGAAAAGAAGTTTGCTGGTTAAAACTGAGCATCGCTTAGAAGAGAAAACACTTCCCTGATCAAGTTGAAGATTTAAAATTCAACCTAATTGTGCCGTATGCAGCATTCTTTCTAGTAAATGTAAAAAGGGGTAAAAGGTGCCTGCCAAAGAAAGCAAACAACTTTTTACTGCCCAGATTGCCCCAATAAGCCAGCATTGTGTGTCTCACCATGCTTCAGGGATTATCATATGAAGCAAAATTTTAAAATTCCTGTAATTGTTCAATTTAAGTATATTATATGATATTGGATATCAAAAATAATTTTTATTTTTATTATTCAAAAATTCATGCATATATTTTTATATATATGACCTCCATTTAAATAATTAAAATTGTCAAATGTCTACATCATAACTATAATAATCTATATTTTTATCTAAATACAAAAGGTTGAAAAGAAAATATGGAGGTAAATTATCATGAAAGCTGCAATCAACCACCAAACAAAAAGCGTCCCTACTGTGAGGAAGATGAATCCCTCTCATCTGCCAACCTTGGCATGGACAACCTTCACAACTTTGCGTGTTGTGCTTTCGAATCCATCCTTGTGGACTCCAACCTCAACACTCCCAAGAAAAGAAACATGGCTACCAAAGCTTTGCTACTCAATTTTGCAAAGAAAGTGGAGCTCCTTCTGGAAGATGCCTTCAAAGGCACAAGCCTAAGTCGATCCCAGCCTTCGGGAAGTGTTACAAACCCTCCTACCTCTGTTGCGGCGAAGGAAGTAAAGCCTGTCCTACCAAAGAAAAAAGGTAAGGCCTCCTTGATTAATCTGACATCATCCTTTTAATCCCACGTCATGGTAAAATCAATAGACCCCCAAGGCCAACTCGAGAGAAATCCTCAAGGTAGTCGAGAAAGCTGAACCATCACTGATGTCTACTAAAGATGTGGTAGCTTCCATCAAAACAAGAAGCAAGGTGGTCTTCCATACCAAAACTTCTCGGGACTCAAAACTGCTCGCCACCAAGCTATCCACGCTGCCTAAAGAACTAAGTTGCCATGAAAAATCCTAATATCCTCCCAAGAATCTGCCTGTTAGAGTTGACAAAGACGTCCAAGAGGAAATTTGTGACAGCATCGGCTCCAACCACTCAGTATAAACACTTTCAGGCAAACAAACAATCAAGGTTGTCCATCACTCCAGGAATCGCAGGAAATGCAGAGCACAGAAACTGTCTTTGTGGAGGTGGACAACTCTGCCCTTGCCGGTCCCAAGCCCAGATGAAAAAGGAGGAGGGGGAGCAGTAACAAGCTCACTAAAAAACCTGGGTTCAGCTGGCCCTGCTGATAATACCCTGTAAGGGCTCCTAATCCAGGTATATAGGATGAGCAGCGTTTGTACTCCATGTTAGGAGCGGCTGCACATGGCCGTCTGTTCCTCATGTCAGAGGCGGTCATTTATTTGGAGCTAAGTCGGCCTGCCACTGAGTAGTGCTCCCAGTCTTAATGACAAAGGCAGACGCATTCTACTTCACCCAGTATGGAGATAAGAAAGAAGAAGAAGAAGAGGTGGACAACTAAGTTGCTAAGATCCAGGGATAACCTGGTCATATTCCCATAGCTGGGCTAATGCACAGGTATAAGCACAGCCATTCATTGAAGCAGTGTTTCCGATGCTGTGGCTTCAGACACGGCGCTTTGTTCTGCTCAACATCTAATTCCACCTGCTATCGCAGAGGTTCTGCAGAGCATGAAGGAAATAAATGCTCGGCTGACTAAAGCCAATACATTGCTGTCACTGTAGTAAAATGGCTGGAGCTCCCACCAATCATCTGGCAACCTCCTCATCCTGCCCCCTTGGGAAGGATAGAATACTCCGATCCCAAAACAATGGTCTAGGCCCTTACGTATCCTGCAGGCAAACACCCGGAAATCTCCATCTGCCGTTCTTGAGATTTCCAATTTGGCCAACTCTCCACGCAGGCCGACATCATTCTCTTACAAGAACTTCCAGCAAACTTATACTGGCCCACCCCAGGTTTTCAAGTCTTCTCCGACTCAAGATCTTGCAAAACTTCGGGCCTTGTTTCATGGAGCAATCTTCATCTCATTCCTCTAGTCACTCGGGGCACTGCCATCACCTCTATTGCCTACCTGGATCAGCGAGTATTTGCAATTTGCTCAGTCTACTGGCATGGTCATAGGTCGGAGAAGGATTTCTTTCCTTAGTTGGATTTTATAAACAGGACTTCATTTTCTATGATCTTGGGTATGGATGCCAATGCCCACTCTCTCTCCTGGGACATCGGTGTGAAGTTGGACACCCATGGAGCAAACCTTGAAGACATCACCCGCTGCAACGACCTTCATCTTCTGTATCATCCTTTGCACTTTACATGGTCAGCTTTCCTCATCCATTGATGTTTGTCATAGCCAGCTCATTAGTGGTACATGCCCCTTGGAACTTGCTTAAGGAATTAGCCTTCACTGACCACATCCCGATTTTTCAATCTTTCCAGATATGGTCACCACTGAGGAAACTACCACATGGGTGGAATCCTCATGCAAAAGCAAGACTGTTCCTCCACTCATCTCTCCACAAATTTACTGCCCTCCTAAATATGGCATCTACACCAGAAGCCATTGACAAGACAGTTCTCCTACTTACTTCAATCCTACAGGCAGTCTGTAGGTCCTCCATGCGTAGACATTCCAACACTTCTAAACCATCTTAACCCTGTTGGCTCCTGAGCTAAGCCGGCTCAGAAAACTATTAGTAACCCTCCGCTGAAGCAGACACAAAATCCAGAGACCTATTAGTATAATTTTCCATGGATTATATCAAGCGTGTCACAACAAGCTCAAGACAGCTATCCGGAAAGCTAAACGCCACTCCTGGCTAAACCTCTGCGAGGAGATTTCAATGGTGCCATGATATTTCATCCAAAAACTATCTTCTTCTTATCTGCTATCTTGTTTACACATTTGATAACAGTAACTATTTAAACCATGCTGTGATATATTTTCTCATTCAGTACTTTTGTCTGAAGATGGTAACAACGCTGTTACTGAAAACGTCACACACTATTTTTTTATTTGGATTTGATCTTATTGCCTTGTGTTTAGTCATGAATTCTAAATTTATCATAACCAAAATATTTTCTACATTTACAAAACATTTGAAATCAAAAGTTTGGTATGTGGTCTGGAATTATATTTAAAATTTCCCACAAAAATTGAAAGGTTGTATATATATATATTAGTCCAAGCACATTTTTATCGAATGCTAGCCGCTTTTTATGCTATAGAAACAGTTTGCCTATTTTATTTGTTTAAAAGGAAATATACAAATTCTATTCCATACTATACACCAAAATTTGTTCATATTTATTGTTATCAGGATTGAAATAGTAAATAAAATACAAAATTTCTACTTGGTCTAGAAATATATTAAAAACTAGAACATCATATGATTGGGTCTAGAATGACAGCCACATCAAAACCTTATTAAAATTTTACCTATATCTGTATACATTGTGATATGTATATATATACAGTAAAACCCCTCTATAGTGAACCCCAATTGGGACAGAGCTTTTGGTTCACTATAGCCACAGTTTGGCTTTTTTCTACTTTTCAAAATTTTTAGACCGCATATAATTGAAGGACTGGAAAAGGCTGCCTCGCAAAGTTCGTTATAACAATGGTATTTTCAATGGAATGGAGTTGGGAATTGTCTTAGGTTCGTTATAAGGGAAGGTTCACTATATCTGGGGTTCGTATTAGCAGGGTTTTACTGTATGATTACATGATGATATTAGAAACATAATGTTTTAATGTCCATCCATACAGAGTTCAAAACAACAACAACTACTCACCCGTGCAGGCCCGGTCACGCTCCGCCGCGTCACGTGGGAAAACATACAATGTTCTCAGCACATCCCCCTTTTTAAGATTTGAAATATATATACATTACAAACTTTAATTGCATAATATGATTAATAATGAAGGCGATCCACGGGTTTAACAATTCGTCCACTCCGGGTTCTTATCTGGCTGTCTTCTGAGTCGTTAGAGGGATAATCCACAACTGGGGTCTTTTCATTTTCAACCAGTTCCTCCCCCGAAAAGGTCGGCGTCGATGGGTCGGCTGAATATTGCACTGTAACTCCTTTTCGTAGATGGAACCTGTTTCGAAGTAAAGTCCCAACTGGAGTATCAACCATATATGACCTTGGTGTTGATGCTTTCTGCTTTACAATCCCCCAGATTCGCATATCTGTAATCCAAACCGTGTCACCTTCGGAAAGCTCCTCCATGTCCGTAGCTCCGCAGCGTCGATCATATCTGGAATTCATATCCTTTCTCCTCCCCTCCTTTCTTTTCAGGGTCTGAGAGTCCACCAACCTTGGATTAAGATTCTCTGGTGCAATTGGCAAGGTCGTTCGGAGTTTACGTCCCATGAGAAGCTCAGCAGGGCTGTAACCGTTCTCCAAAGGGGTCGATCGATACTCCAGGAGTCCAAGCGATGGGTCTTGGTTTTCTTGAGGATCAACTTAGCAATTTTCACACCTGCTTCTCCCATCCCATTTCTCTGCGGGAATCGAGGACTTGAAGTGACATGTGTGAATCCGTACTGCCTTGCAAAATTTGCAAATTCACGAGCAGCTCCAAATTGCGTCCCATTATCACTTACAACAGTTTCTGGTACTCCATGTCAGGCAAATATGGATTTGCAACTACGCACCACAACATTGGCTGTGAGCCGATCCAGCTGAATCATTTCAGGAAAGCGAGAATAATAGTCAATGACGACTAGATACCACTTATTCTCGAACTTGAACAAATCCATTCCAATCTCTTGCCACGGTCGTGTAGGAAAGTTGGTTTGGTATCAAAGGTTCATGTTTTGAGACGGCTTCCTGGATACAGACACTGCACTTTCTGACCGTTTCCGCGATCTCTTCCGAAATTCCAGGCCACCATACCGTCTCACGTGCGCAAAGTCTTGTTTTTGTAATCCCAAAGTGCCCAGCGTGCAACTTATCTAGGATCTCCAGTTTCATACTTGCTGGAATAACAAGACGACAGCTACACATCAGTAGTCCATTTTGAACGCCGAGTTCATCCTTGACATGCCAATAAGAGAGCAGAGCCTGTGACATCTTCTTCTTATCTGGCCATCCTTGCTCAAGGTAGTTGACTACTGCTTTCAGGGTCGTATCTTCTTGTTGAGCTTCAAAAATCTTCGTCAACATCTCGTCTTTGTCGGTTATACTCGAGAGAACTGCATTTATTTGCGCTGAAGTTGGCCGTTCGTTTTCACCTCCCTCGTTGTAAGAAATGGTTGTCTGGATAATGCATCGGCATCGAGCAGCTCCTTTCCAGGTATGTCCAATCTTGTTTTGAGCTTTTCCATCAAAGGTACCCGTCGAGGAGTATGCACAGCATATGGTTTTTCTCCAGGTTTCAATTTGATTTCGTAAGGGTTTCCGATCTGTCCCAGTCCTTCAAATACTTCAGGGAATTCTTTGATAGGGTTAATTCTCGTCGCGCCCACTTCAATCTGCCTCGCCAGGTTCAAGAGCTCACATGCCCGGCGACTCAGAAGAGGTTCACTCAAACGACGAATGACATAAATCTTCTCCTTGATTTCATAATTGCCATTTCGCAGCGTTGATATAAACATACCCACAATCTGAAGTTCAGAAAATTCAGCAGCTCTAATGTTGATATCACTTTCCACTAGTCGTTGCTGTCCCATTATCTTCTTGAAGAGACACAGAGGAACACATGTAACATCAGCCTGGGAGTCGAGCTTGAACTTCACCTGTTTCCCGTTCACTTGGATTTCTGCTGTCCATCTCCTCCTGCACTCGCCTTCATCATCATCGAGATTAGATGAATCCTCCACAGCTGAGACCTCCAGGGAAAAACCAATTTCTTCATCAAGTTCAGAAACAGCTTTAACTTCCGCAGTCTTCGCCTGCTTATCTGGGCAGCAATTTGCAAAATGGCCAGTTTTTGAACATAGGTTACATCTTTGTCCCTTCAGCACGGCAAGCCTGTCCTTCCCTGTGGGTGAAACCTCCGCATTTTGGACATCGTGATCTTGTTTTGGCTGACTTCTCCTTCTTCCTCGAAGGCTGCTGTTGTTGTTTCGGTGATTGTTTCTTCGAGTTGAACTTCACCTGATTGACCTTTTGGCTTTTTGAGGGACGCTGCAGGTCGACTTGCTGCTGTCGAACCAATTTCACCGCCTTTTCCAAAGTCAGTTCGCTGTCCAACTGCATTCTTTCAGATAAAGCTTTGTCCCTCACTCCAACCACTATTCGGTCACGGATCAACTGCTCATGAAGACCCTCAAATTCGCAACTATCAGCCAATTTGAACAATGAAGTGATGAATTCGTCCATTGGCTCCCGATCCTCTTGGATTCTTGAATTAAATTTCGCACGTTCGAAGATAAGTGGCTTTCGAACGCCTTGAGGACGGAATCAATTTTCATTGCCTCTTCCTCCTTTTCGAACTTGAAGGTCCTGAATATATCATCCGCGCGGTCACCCATCAAGTACATGAACAAATCGATCTGTCCGCCTCCTCTTTCCTCTTCATTCCACTGACCACGAGGTATCGTTCGAATCTCTTCCTCCATTTGGGCCATTCGTTGGGAGTCAAGAAGTCGAAAGTTTCTGGAGTTTGAATCTGAGCCATGTTGAATTATCTTCCAAGGTACACAAAAATCGATATTTTGCAATATACGGGTTCGTATTTTATCCAGTTTATCGCTGCCACCATGTTTAAATGTCCATCCATACAGAGTTCAAAACAACAACTACTCACCCGTGCAGGCCCGGTCACGCTCCGCCGCGTCACGTGGGAAAACATACAATGTTCTCAGCACACATAATACTGAATAATAATAAATAAATATTTATTGATTTTCGACAGTTTTTTTTTCTTTTAATTCCAAGGAGGTTTTAGATAGGAATCTGAATATTGTGATTTCTTCTTCCTCTGAAGTCTTGAACAATCACAGAAAAAAATAAATTGCAACTCCCAATAGTTTCTGAGTTGAAATCATGCAACACATAAGATTAAAAAATAAATATATAAAATTGGTTCATTCCCTGATCCCCCAGAAGTCTGAATTTTTACCCTTGCATTGTTAATTAGACTTAGTCAAAATTTCAGACTTCTATGTTATTTGGAAGCATTTTAAATTACAAAATTTGAATCGCAATTTGAAATTTAATCCATTTCTGACAACCCAGAAGTCTGAAAATTTGTTACCTTGTATTGTCACATATGAGGCTTGGACAAGGGGTACAAAATTTAGGATTTAATTGTTCTGGAAGTATATAAAAATTGATTACAAGATTGTGGACAGATAGACATGGGAAGCAAGTTGAAAGCTTTTTATAAAAATAGCGATGAAGGTTTGTCTCAATTTTTAGCAATAAAGGATGCTATGTCTGTGAGTGTGTGTAACATTCAATGATTGTGATTGAATAAAATATGAATAGCCAACTGATCTGTTGAACTATTATCAAAGAATACTTTTCCTTTTTAAACACTTCAATGTGTTGTGTTGAAATGCCATCTTTGATTTAGAGCCTAGTAGAACCTATATTTATATAATAAAATCTAGTTGCAGGGCTATAGTTCCTTTGTGAGAGGAGGCATACTCTTACCAGAGAGTAGGTAATTGGAAAAGGTTAATTTTGACAATATAAACTGCTCTTTATAGAGAGGTCTCTGCTAGCGGGAGTGTCCACTCATGGAGGTTCTGCTGTATCTCAGGTTTTTTGGAGTGGTCTCTCGTGGAAGGTTGACTTGGTGATAATCTCTCTTCTGATGTTGGAGAGGTTGCCTGAAGTCAATAGGAGAGACTCCTGTGCTGGCGGGAGTGTCATCAAAATTCCTGTTGACTAGCGAGACAGAATCATCAATATAATGGAAAACAAATTTTATTGTCGCTTGCCAAAAAGTGTTATACAGTAGAATTTCCACTTGGCTAACCCCAAATTTTTCTGGAGGTATTCTCTTATCATGTCAGGCCAATTCATAAGGAGCTTTTCAACCCAAACCTTCTCTGATAAGATAGATCATTTTTAGGTGAAACCAGGTTTAGCCATGTGTGACTTGATAGAGAGACTTTATAGTTGAACCTCGAAAGAATAACATCCCTTGTTATAGCCATAGTTAAAACTTAGGACTTTATTTATTTTGATTGTTTATAAAAGAAGGTTGTTATAATGAGTTTCTAAGGTATTTTCCATGAAAAACCTTTCTGATAAACCTCCTCAAATGGCCATCAATAGAATAATAAGAATTACTTGGGCACGTTCTCAATCTTCAATGATAAATCATCTCCAGGAATGACTATGGTTATGTAACCATGTTTATTGTCAGTTGTTTTACTGTGCTGACAGAGACAGAGAATCACTGGAAATGTGTGTGTAGCACCAGGGTTGTGTGGGTCGCCAGGTTGACGGTGGTGGGTGGCAGCTGGGAGGGGGCTATAGGTCCAGTGGGGGCAGCGAACACTCCTGTAGTAGTGCCCCCACCTCCCCGGCCTCCCATAGCTTGTCTAACTCCCCCGGCCCCGGCCCAGACCTCCTTCCCCCTTCTCATACCTTCCGGTTGCAAGATGGGAGCAGCATCCTGGGCTCGGGGTGTGGGCCTCCAGACTCCTCTTCTCTGTTCTTCCTGCCCCAGACTCCCACCAGCATTCCCGATATCATCTTCACCGGTAAGCTAGCTCCAACCAAACCTTCCATATTTGCCTAGTCAATAATTTCTATTCTTTGCTCAAACAACAAGCTTTCACATACAGTATTAGCAGTTCCTCAGGCCAATGGTTTTCGCAAAGTTGTACTGTATACATCATATTTAAACCTAAGATTGTTTTGTTTTTTATAAAATATGTGCAGAAAATTGGGGTGCAATACAAAATTATGTTATTTTTGTGGAGTAGGTATATCTCCCTAGATCTCTTCTATCCTTGACAAATCCTAGCTTTTGTCCAATTTAAGATCAGGAGGATATGTCCTCCTATTATTAGATTCACTCGGAAGCCCCTTCTCCAAAAGGATCCTGTCATTTTTATTTAACTCTTATAGATAAAGCACAATTTGGATTATAGATTAGAAGCCCAAGGTGGTAAGGCCAAATCTAAATAAATAAATAGTCTGTGACATTTTGGTAACACATTGTTATCATCATAAGACAAAAGTATTGAATGAAAATAAATATATCACAGCCTGCATTTAAATAGTTACTGTTATCAAATGTATAAACAAATTTGCAGATAAGAAGAAAATGGTTTTCTAAGAACCCTAAAATATTATTTTTAAAATTAGAAGTGGAAAAAAAAAGTTTTTTTTATATAATCAAGAGTCTATTTTTCCTCTTTTTTCTGTTGATTGTTGCAAATTTCTTTTAAATGAAAAAGGCTTCTTTAATTGCCTCTCAAAGTAACTTTTCTCATAATCTTTTTTTATTTTAGATTGAAATTATTATGCCCTGTGATTTTTCTATGTTCTACAAGTGCAGAATTCTTAATTTTAGTACATTACTAGCCGAATGACCCGGGCAACGCCTGGATTTGCCCAAGAGCATTTTCCGCCGAGTGCCTATTTATTAAAGAATGTTTTTATTCAAGTACTATTTGTTACAATTTTAAATTATGATGCAGGAGCGGATGAACCTCTGCGGTCGGACTTTGTAAAGGACCTTGGTTCAGGCGCATTTGAAACAGACTTATTCACGCCAGTGGAAGCGTTGCGAGCTGGGCTGGACCCCATCGACCTCGATGGACTACAGATCCTAACAGATCCAGACATTGGCGCCATTGCCGATCCAGCGACCGAGGAGGCCTTCCGTCTTGATCGATCCACATAGCACACCCAACCCCTGTACATATCACTTCCCCATCATTATCATCTCATCATCAATCTACTCTGTTGGGGTGATGTCTCTCCCACTTGCTCTTTTTTATAAATATACATCCCATCTGTCAACATTATTCCAATTCCCCCTTCATCTCTCTCTCTATCTCTCTCTTCTTGTAGGAGTATTTTCACATTATTGTCGGTCTCAACATTTCATCGATGCTGCCTCTTACTTAACTGTGTGTTGTTTTTTCCTTTCCTTCACTTCCAACTTTTTATTTTGGACTCCCATATTTCGAAACTTTCTCTTCAACTCTCTCTCAATATTCTCTCTCTCTCTCAACACCTTAGATATGCCTGGATGTTTCTGTTATCTCCCAGGCTTACCTATGCAAAACTGTTATTTTGTTTGTGCCACAAGATTTTCTTCCCCCTCTCTTGTTTCCAGAAATAATTTGGGTTAAAAAATTTATCACTTTTATATATATATATAATTAATGAGTTGACTTAATATTTTTATATTTTTGTAAAATTGTGTTTAGTTTTTAGTTTATCGTATGTTATATGACTTAATGAAATTTTTTTTTTTTTCGGTTTTTTATTGAAAATAAGGGAAAAAATATAAGATTTATTTTTTTTTATACTCAAATGACAACTGTTGTTTTTTTTTTAATTGCTATTATGACTGATATATATTTTAAATGCTGTTATATTTTTTCTTAAATATTCTACCAAATATGTTTTATTTTTAAAACCAAACATACAGATTAACAATGTTTATTGCAATAATTGATTACACCAGAAATATTCTCTGCTATATAAATAAATATAAATATTTTGTTGTTTCATGATGAACTTCCTCTGAACATGCTATTTTATGCCAAGATTATTTAATATTTTTTTATTAATTGTAGTTGATTGCTTTAAAAAGTATTAATTGACACTAAAATATAAAGGTTTCTTGATATTTACTATCGATTTGTTTTATCTTTGACAATATTACTCCATGGAACGTCTAGTTACTGGCCCTAAAAGTTAAATTAAGTCAAACCAAGGCAAATCCATGACACCATTTTATATTTCCATAAATTTACTTGTGGGTTATAGAGACTTTTAAAAATATTATCTCAATTTTTTTTATTTTAAAGTTTATTTTGTGTTTATATATATATTAAATTTTTAAAGAAAAATGTTTATAAAAATTGTGTACAATTTGGATTTACAGTTGTATATAAGCTACAATTCAGATATATAATCCAAGACAGTATTCTCTAGGTGAAGGTAACAAGATCAAATCTGGAATCACAATTGTTACACCAACTTCAGACTAAAGTGCTTAATGTAAGAATGAAAGTACCGAAACTTCATGTAAAATTTATTTATTTTTTAGCTTGTCACCTCAAGTTTATTTTATAGAAATATATAGATTTAAAAAGAAGAATATTATGGAAGTGAGTTGGGTAGATTTATGGCTTGTCAATGACATAACTTCAGCCAATCCTGATTTAACATTCTTTTTTAATTTAACTTTTTAAAATATAATTTGGACTATTTTCACTTTTCCTAAATGGCCAATTTCCACAAAACCATCTTCACTTCAATCTTTGAGGTAGTTAGAGAATTGGCCAGGATTTAGGTTGGGTTTTGCAAGAGTTGAATAATAGTTGGGTGAATTGTGCTGTAGAGAGTATTGAACACTGGGAGAGAGGGTTAGCTGATACTTGGGAATCTCCCAAATCTAATTATTTATCAGTTAGTACTGTGCTGCCAGAATCTGACAGGTAGGTGGATGATTCTATAGCAATGGTGATACGATATTGTTTGTCTATTTTAGATTTCTTATATTTTGTTACATTTTGTGGCCCCTCTTTTTTTTTTATTATTTTAAAGGTTGTTTCAACTACTTTCTTTATTTTCTCTTGAATATATTGGAGTTTTAAAATTTGTTTTGATGTTATTTTTGATGGTTGTATTTATTATTTTATTATATATATATATATATATATATATATATTGCAATTTGAGGAACTAATTGATATATTTGGGAAGCTCAACTGCTCTTTTAGTTGTAATCTAAAATCGCCACTTGAGCTGTTTCTACATGAGAATGAAAATGGTATTAAATCTGTATGTATTGAATGGTATTAACTGTTGTTTACATATACAGTAGAACCTCTCTTTAAAGGACACATAGTTGCAAAGCCAAAGTGTTCTTTAGGGAGAGGTGTCCTCTTGCCAGAGAGTTGATAGAAAGTAAAAATGGTAATTTTGGTGATGAAAACTGTCCTGTATTGAGAGGTTTTTTTCTAGTGTGAGTGTACTCTCATGGAGGTTCTACTATATATATATAATTCTTCCCTATGCTTTTAGAAAATATGAGCAATGCTTGTTGTGTGAGGTGTTTTTTTTTTTTGTTTTGATGCTCATACACACCCCCCATATCTCACCAGCTAAAAATACATGCTGAGAATCTTAAGATAATCATCATATTCAAACTAGTTCAGTATATGGTAAGCCTAATTTGGTAATCAGATGCTATAACTGCCCCACACTCACTAATAGCTGTTATTGGGTTGTCTGCTAACATAATACCAATTAAAAAAAATAAATATATATATATATAAGATTAGAAATTTACATTCTCTAGGTTTAATAAAATTTGGATTATAGATTATGAACACACGGTCATAAGACCAAATCTAAATAAATAGTGTGGGATGTTTAGGTAACAGCGTTGTTACCATCTTCAGACAAAAGTACTGAATGAGAAAATATATCACAGCATGTTCTAAATCTTATCTGCTCTCTTGTTTACACACTTGATAACCGTAACCATTTAATAGATGATTAATTTTCTCATTCAGTACTTTTGTCATTGTTATCAAAACATGACACACTATTTATTCATTTGTATTTGGTTTTAAATGAATGAATTTTATTTTAATTTTATTTAAAAATGTTAATTAGCATTAAAATAAAAGGCTGATTATGAAATATTTAGTATATATTATTCCATTATTTAAAATTTTTATTCGCATCATTTTTTAATCACAAAATTTGAGAAAGTATTTTCAAAATAATATGTAATATAAAGTTTATTTTTATTTAAAAAAATATATATATTAGCATTAAAATAAAAGGCTGATTATGAAAAAATCAGTATATATTATTCCATTATTTAAAATTTTTATTCACATCATTTTTAATCACAAAATTTGAGAAAGTATTTTCAAAATAAATTATGTAATATAAAGTTTATTTTTATTTAAAAAAATATATATATATAGAGAGAGTGTAGGTATTAAATTCTTAAGTTCTTCCACAAATCATAGAAAGAGAAATGTCAAATCCTATGTTATGCATAATTCATTTATTTGGTCTTGTTACCTTATGTTTCTGCATTTAAAAAAAAAAATAACTACATTTATAATAACTGAACAGGATTTGATTTGAACCTGGAAACCTTCTCTAGTCCTACATGCTACTGTTGTGGCCTACAACTGTATTCACACTATTTATTTATTTATTTGGAATTGCCTTGTTATATCTTATGCTTCTAATCTATAATCCAAATTATACCTTATCACAAAATATTCTTTATCATGGGATTCTTATCTCTAATACTAATTGTAACAATCAGCTGGTGGGAGATAAGGTCTCAATCTTTGGTTTTTCATAACATTGAACAAGTTTGAACTAATGATATTGTAACGTAGAAATCAGGAAAGACAACTTCAGGATGACACAGCAATTTATTTAAGGCACAAATTAACATTTATAAGATACAAGTTAAGCAATGAGGGAAGTTTCCAGAGTAGCAAAATATAAATAATATAAATATTTAAAAAAAATGAATAATAACTACATAAAATATAATAAATACTCTGATGCATATTAATAAATCCTTTATTTAATCTTGCTGTAGCTCCGTAATTTCTATCTGTAATATCCAAATTGTACTTTTTTCAGAGGAAGTTATCTATGTTTTTATTATTGAAACCTGTTGCTAAATTATGTCTACAGATGTTTTTACCCCCCATCCCAGAATTGTTATATATACGGTATATGTATATAAATACCCCCAACCTACCATATATATTTTGTTTAAAGTTGTATACATAGAGATATATATATATATATATATATAAAATATAGAATTTTTCTGCTTCATAGCCTCTTTGAGTAGAAACAGATAACTGTCTTCTTGTTCACTATCCCCCTTCCCCCTCTTTTTCTAACAAACAATATGTAAATTTTTATCCTCAGCAGAATATCTTGGTATGTAACTTGCGCACGCCCGTACCTGAAAAACAAAAAATGGAAATTTTTCCAAGTTCTTATCACCCTAGAAAGTGTTATCAAAAAAAATTTTTTTTGGTCTCTTATTGACACAATAACTTACAAAAAAATTGTTGAAAAAAGATGGTAATGATTGTGGTGAAATTCTCTTTTATATGATTTCATAGAGATAAAACTTAAGCTTCAAATTAGTAATTAATTGGTGGTGAAAAACCTAATAAATCAGGATTATAAAGAAAATAGCACATCTCTTAATAATTAAAGTTTTATAAATCACTCTAAAATATAATTGTGGTTCACAAGTTTAGTAAATTTAATTAAGGGAGTATAAGTAAGATAAGGAAAGGAATTCCCAAAATTCGATGAATCACCAAGAAATGCAAATTTATATTCTATTTAAATATCTTCATTTATTTCTTGTTGTTACTGCTCTCCTATAGAAAGGGTTTCTTTATATCCATCACCGCCATTGCAGAGAATAATGCTTCACATATACTCCACTTCAATAAACAACAGAAAGACTTCTGTTCTAAATTCTTTAAATAAAATCACATATTTCCAAAAATATATATATATATATATTTTGCAACTTTTTCTGAAATGAGCAAGCTCGACATATATGATGACCAAGCCAGAGACTTGTGAGTGTTCTCAGTTTTTCACTGAATATCTAACAAAAATGGTGCAATTAAAAATAAGCCCCCATATTAGCTTGTACATAAGGAAATATCTTTTTTTTTGTTTTTCTCAAATAGGGGTGGGATTTGGAATTTACATTGTTTTCATTCTCTTGCAGATTGTCATCAGTTCTACCTCATCAGTAAGTGCAAATAACATCTTGTATAAGTGCAAATTTGAATTCTTGTTTGCACTTACTAACAACTGTGGTGGAAGCCTCGGAATAATCCAGGCTGAATACAACTAAGTGATAAAATTCTAGAATATAATCTCTTTCATTCAACTTTGATTTAACCAATTTTATCTCTCAAAAACCCCAGTCAAATCTCCTACTTTAACAGAATATCACTATTAGTTCAACAGGAAGCACCTGGGTGTTGAATGCAAAGAGGTTTATATGTACAATTGTTTTGATCACCAGAACTGTTAGGATAGTGAACAAGTTAATTCTAATGCTACTGATAGAGCCATGCTTGGCTTGGTTTAAATTTTGACACTTTTATTCAAATCTTCCTCTATCCTGGGGGAGTTTGAGAGTCACCCCACTGAAACACAGAATTTATTGAAACTTTTCTAAAAGGGAAATGTTGCCTGAGATCAAATAGATGAATTTAGGAAGCTATGTCAGACTCACAATATTTTATTTTTTCTATAACAAAAATATGGCAACCCTTCAGTCATAATGGATAGTACAAAAAAACTATGTGCCATCTATTGATGTCTCTGCAATCACTATGGCTTTTCATCAATTTGATGGTTCTTTTTCAAGTTGAGATTTCTCGACCTTGTTAAAATTTACATCATTGTTTATTTTTATCTTTTTATTCGTATATAAGATTAATAAATCTTATACACACTGAAATAATTTAGCAAGTGGACGAAGATTCAATGTTATTTAAAATAAATATGATAAAGCACAATTTGGATTATAGATTATAGTTACAAGAAAATAAAACCTAATCCAAATAAATTAATAGTGCGTGACATTTCGGTAACAGCATTGTTACCACACACACTCATCAGACAAAACAATAAAAATATAAATATTTTTTTATTCTTAACAACGCTGTTACCGAAATGTCACACACTATTAATTTATTTGGATTCAGTCTTATTTCTTGTAGTTAAAAGAAATGTGTTTTAAAATAATAGTAAAAATTATCAATCATCACACCACCTGATGAACTTAAATTGTGATTGAATATGATAATAACTAATGAATATAACCACCAAATTACCAATTTGAGGACTTTATGGAAAAATCTAATTTCTTCAATATTGTTTTGTGTGTGTGCTTGCTTCTTTTTGAATTCTAACAATTATCTGGATTCCCCACACTTGATTCCTTACACTAATTATATTTCTTTATACTTGCCGAAATTTATGGGAACATTTTTTATGATTTAAAATAATGTAAGAGAAATTCTCTCTGTTTTATTCCTATTATTTTAATGTTTCTTCCTCTATGCAAAACCATCCAACTTTGCCCTCTTCTTCATTATCTCCGCCTCATAAATCTCTTATTCATTTCTTTCCGATTCTATTTATTACAATTTCAAGAACAGAAAAATGAAACGTTGAGATGAAAAATAATTTTTATATCTCTATCTATATATTGTGTATATTTGTAAATTATGTGTAAATATTTTCATCCAAATCTCTTTTGTTTGTTTTGTTTTTTTATACTATTCTTTGTCATATTTTTAAATTGTAATAAAACTTATGGAAAAAATCTATATTATATCATATTAGTTGAATTAATGTTGTATATTTTATGCTCACAAAACATTTTTTAATGCTTTTTTTAAAATTCCATTTGAATGAGAAAAAAGAAGGAAGAATCCATGTGTTCGATGCACAAATCCATCATGGCTATTTATTTATTACCAATTTCTCCCATTTATGTTTTATCAAGCCCCCATTCTCTCATCCCATTTGTCCAATAATTTTATTATTTTTCATTCTTTCCCTATGATGCTCAATTTATAAACATTTTGATTCCGGAAAGAAAAAGATTCTCTTTTCTATTCTTAGATACAGTAAAACCCCTTGTTCATATGAACACACTTGTGTATGAACTTTTTAAAATTATTTATAGGAAAAACAAACTTTTTTTTTTATTATCTCAGTAAATTTCTTCTTTTTTTTCCTTTTATTTAAATAATTTCAATTATACAATTTTTTCCCTAAAAAGCGCTTTGAAATTTTTTTTTTTATATGAACATTTTACTTCAAAGAGATACAATTGAATAAAATATATTAATTAATAATACAACTTGGATTATAGATGGGAATTACAAAGTAATAAGATTAAATTCAAATAGGTAATTTTTTTTTTTATATGTTGACATTTCGGCAAGTCTTGTTACCAAATGTTATAATTAAGAGGTAATGAAATATATAAGAAGATTGTGGCAGGATGATATTCATGTACTAAAAGGGCATTTTCCCTTCAAGTACCTTTTTGGCAGATTTGACCCATTTAATTCCTCTCGTAGGATGTTATGAAATTGAAGCCGCTTGCTTCTATACTGATGAGGTCTGTAGCCCAAAAACCATGGTATACAGGTTAAGTTTTTGTCTGAATTTGCCCAAACTGGTGTTGGGGCATATCTTTATTCACCAACAATATGTGGTAACTGGGGTTATAAAAAAAAATACATTTTTAAAAGGGAGAGGTGTCCCTTTTCAGTACAATTATAGTAGAGTTGATATAATAAGACTCAATCTAAATAAGTTATTTATTAAGTGCTGTCACACATTTGATGACAGCATAGTATTTAGTGATATTTTAATCAGTGTCCAACAATGTTGTTACTGAAATTTCATTTATAAATTGCTTGGTGTTGTTACTACATGAACTGGAGAAACTACTGGGAGAAGGGTTTACCACTGATGAGCCAGCTCCTAATATATATATTTTTTCATTGCAGTAGGAAATTGGTTATTTCAAAAAAAAAAAAAAAAAATTCTCACATAAATATTTTCTAATTTTGAATAAAGATGCTCGTGTAATTAATTGTATGTTAAAATTGTAAATCCCCTAAGGTACTAATGCCAATAAGTATTCTTTATTTGGTAACAGCCTTGTTACCATCTTTTCACTAGAGTACTTCATTCAGGTGATGTGAGCAATGCTTTTACCATATACCGTATAGCTTCTCTAATATTCTACCCACTATAATTCAACACAGGCTTTTTAATTCAAATGAAATGAAAAATTAAATTGATATATGGCTGTAATATTCCCTCTGTAAATTAACCAAAGCAATAACGCGCCATCTATACATATAAAATAAAAGTATTTAAAAGCGCGAATGTTTCTTTTATACATAAAACGAACTTCTACTGTCCTTACTACGTTGAAAAAATATATTGGGAGGCTTGGCTCATCAGTGGTGAACCCTCCCAGCGGTTTCGCCAATTTTGGATCTGGTGGATTAAATTGGCGAAACCGCTGGAGGGTTCACCACTGATGAGCCAAGCCCTCCCAATATATTTTTTCATCGCAGTAAGGACAGTAGAAGTTTTGTTTTGTGTATAAAAGAAACATTCGCGCTTTTAAATCCTTTTATTTTATAAATATTCCCTCTGTGTCAAGAATTGAAATTATGTTCACACTCTTTTCATTTAAAAGATTTTCCTATTGTGGTAAGAAAAATATTTGGCTCATCAGTGAGCTGTTACTTCATGTTTCTTATTGATGATAAGGTACAATTTAGATTGAAGATTAGAACAAATAAATAAATCGTGCATGATGTTTCTGTAACAATGCTGTTACTGAAATATCACACACGATTCATTTATTTGGATATTTTACCTTGTGTTTCTCATATAATTAATATACAATTTGTACCTTATCAGAATAATAGCTAAATTGGATTTGGTGTTTAGTATGATTTTGTAGGATTGAAATTAGAGAACTAATTTTCCTGGGATTTGGAAGAAAAAAAGTTAATTATAGTCAGTGTTGATTTAAAAGGTAAAAAGCCAAATTTAAGTAATTTCTATGTAATGTAACAACACTGTTAGCATTCTTTATAGAAAAAAGTATTGATAATATAATTATAGTATACACATTTATCCCCAACTTATAATTCAATTAAATCAACAATGTCCATGATTGCTTGTTGATTATATATTATTATACAGTTATCAGCGTCATGCACAATTCTTTCTTAATTCTGTCACCCTTTGCTTTTGGTTCAGTGGTAGAATGCTCGCCTGCCACGCAGGCACCCCGGGTTCGATTCCTGGCCGATGCATTTTTTTTTTAACAATTTTTTAAAACTCATTTATATTATTAAAATATATGTGCTTTTCCTGTCTATGTACAGTTTATGGTCATGTACACAAGTATACAAGTATGTACAAGTTATTTGCAAATTGCGTGGCAAATTTGCCCTTTCGCTCGCAAGCAGCGCCTCTAGCGGTGAAGATGGGAGTAATCAGCTGACCTAATGGACATGTAAAACGTGTTTTAACAGGACATAGAGAAAAATCTGGAAAATATATTTTCAGATTTTTAGTCAAGAAAAATAAATTGACAGGTTCTGGGAAAAAAGTAGTTGTTTTTTATTCAGAAATGATGATGACAATATTGCTGTATCATATTTGATTATCAGATACAAAATTATATCCGGAAAAATTCCAAAAAGCAGAGGCCACGGGTGAAGCCAGTTCATTTTTAGTATGCAGAAACAAAATTCTAACAGAAAAACATTCATTCGAGCAGAAGACACAAAGTCAGATCATCTCTTATAAAAATATCGCTTCTCAGACACAAAGTTTGGAGCGGGACGTTTCACAAGAATGACATCCACGGCACCAATTTATAATTGTAACGAATAGTATTTGAATAAAAGCATTTATTGGGTAAAACCCGGGTATTGCCCTTTCTTAATCAATTCTGTCACCGTTTGCTTTGTGAATTGAATAAATACCCAAATATGGCCATTTCTCATAACCATCGGTGGTTCAGTGGTAGAATGCTCGCCTGCCACGCGGGCGGCCTGGGTTCGATTCCCGGCCGATGCATTTTTTTTTTTTTACAGTTTTTAAAACTCTTTATATATTATACAAGAATGACATCCACAGCGCCAATTTATAATTGTAACGAATAGTATTTGAATAAAAGCATTTAATCGGGTAAACCCCGGCGTTGCCCGGGTCATTCGGCTAGCATAACACATGTGTATGACACATTCTCTATTGCCACCATTGCATTCTGGGGTGATAAACGCATTGCTTTAATGCATTTTCAAAAAGAGTGGTTCTTCTTTTGGTACAATATAGCATATATTAATGTAGTAATTTGTGTTTCTGAAGGATGCAATACTGTTACTGGAACTTCACATCGAAGTTTTGTATGTGGTCTTATTATCTTGTAATTCTATTCTATAATCCAAATTGTACTTATCGCACTGTCTCTGACATTAACAAAGAAGTTTGACTGAGTGTCCTATTAGGAATTATCTGCTTGATTGAATTCATAATTTTTACCATTTCTCTCAAATAAAATTTTGTTTAGTTAACCCTAATTTTCCACCCATACAGGAATATGATAACATTATTGACTCAATTTTATAAAGGGAGATATATACAGTGAAATCTTTCTTGGAAGTTTTCCTTCTAAGGAGACGATTTTTAGTGGGAACTATTTGTTTTCATTAATTTCTAAGGCATCTGACCCTGTTATTCACATTTAAATTTTTAATCCCCTAAAGGTTGAATGTGTTAAATCCTATATTAATAGTATCCTTGAATTTGCATAAGAAAGAATAGTTTTAGGTTTATTATAGCCAATTTTTTACTCTTAACCTGTCTTGCACGTTATTTTTGTTTGGAAAAAAAATGGTAACTAAGACAAAGTTTTACCATAATACGATATATTAATATTTTTGACTCAATTTTATAAAGGAGGGGGAGATAGTATATATATATATATTTTTTTTTAAAGATGAGAACATGTGTTATATTGATTTAAAATTAAACTCTCCCAGATTTATGTGGTTTTTTTCACCTACTTGAGGGATGGAAGCAAACAGTTGGCTAACACAGTACTGGTTTGTTTGAAATTATTAAAGCTTTTGAAAATATTATTATATCATGTCAATGGTTCAGCCAATGGAAATATCGATAAAGCATTTCCATTTTTATTCAATAAATGCCATTTATTATCTAAATGGATTTTTTTTTTATTTGGAGATAGATATTTCCTATTATCTAATCATGTTATTTGATTAATTTTATATAAAATGATAACTTTTTTCTAATTGGTAATTGGTATTTTTCTAAATGGTAGTATATAAACAGTATAAAAGCAATGTAAAAAATTGAATTTCAGACCCTATTGATATTTTTGAGTTTAACAGGTTTGCGCCTAAACAGAAGGCTGCAATAAGGGGTAAAAACTTGATCTTTAATGGCAAAAAACAAGAGGTTTTGTGTAAAGTTGATGTACAATTAAGATATAAAAAAGTTGTTGAAAGTTTGAGAAAGGATAGCATTTTAAATATTTTTAAAATTGTATGTTCCCATTTTTGAATAAATAAATCTACATATTTGCTTAACATTTTCAGGTGAAACCTATTCAATAATTTAACTCTTTCATATTGAAACTAAACTAGGATTGGTCTTTGGTAAATGATTCTACCACATCATAGAAGATTTAGTTTACTCCAGGAGACCACAGTATATTGAATTCTGTGGTAAATCAGCAAAATAAAGATATGCAATAAATCTGTTTAGACATTGACATAGATAAACCAGTTTCATCTGGAGAGATTCCTTGTCCATCTTCCCTTCTGAGTGGAAACTAAATCTCTGGCTACAAAGAATCAAATACCATCTTAAGTAAAAAGTATAAATTCAGTAAAAAAAATTGTTCTATTTAAATTTCTCAAAAATGCATATTGTAAATTATTAACAATTTTATCCACACACAATGCTCCTATAAAAATATCACACAAGTTTCTTATTTCAACTATAAAATTTAAATATAATTTCCTTAATATTCATGTTTCAATTTCCATTGCCTTTCATTATATTATATTCTTTTTATATTCTATGTTTTTTTTTTTCTGATCTTTTGGCACAATTTGTTTCTGCACATTGATTTATTTCTCTTTTTTCTTCTCCATTTAAAAAATCACCTTTTAAAAAATTTCATTATATTATTTTTTTTACCAAAACAAACAAATTTATATCTTTCAGAAAGTTATTAACTGACAAAATAATATGCAAAATAAATAATAAAATACAGTTGAATCTCTCTCTCTCATAAGATCCTCTTTTATAACATTATAATTCCAAAGTCCCTAAATTTTATTCTCTTGTCTGATGATGGTAACAACACTGTTACCGAAATGTCACATTATTAATATATTTGGATTAGGTCATATTTTCTTGTAGCTAAATTCCCAAGTTATAATGTCTTGCTCCTAGTAATGTTGTTATAGCGAGATTTGACAGAATTCCAATATATATATGTGGTAGTGAGACCCCCTAATCACTACCCTGAGCCTTTTTAAAATAACTTTGAAATAATCCATAAGAAACAACTTTCAGGAGCATTAATGTTTTTAAGGCAATATGGGAGGTTTTGGTTTCTCTCGTAAATACATAGCACTAACAATCACTATGCAACAGTGTATTTCTACGCTAAAACCAAGACAGTAAAACTTCAGGTTATCTCAAACTACTCACTCTCTCTGTGCAGACATAACAAATGTGTATCGCCATAGAAGTACCTATGTTCCCTACATTTGTTTTAAACTATGCATACCTCTCTTTCTTTCTGCTTGTTAGGACCCTATACCTGTAAATAACCTCCCATGAGTGACCTTATCTAATCAGCAACTACCTCCATGAACAACTGCTTTCATAAATTGTGTTTGTCCTTATTTAAACCAGTTCTAATGAGACTAGGGAATGTATGATCTCTCATGGGAGGTTGTACTGTATGGAAGTAGCCTGAGTTGGCTGATGTTGAAGGAAGGAGTCATTGAGCCCATCATCCTACCCCACCCCATGGTTTCATACATGTGATATATCCCCTTGTTCATATTCACATCTTTAACTCTCTCTCTTCTTCTCTCCTGTGTGTATATACATTATTATTATTACAATTATTAAAAAAATGTTGTTTAAACCTCTTGTGTTTGATTATTGGCCTCTACCTAAGCCTCCTTTTTCTTAAAAACTCTTGTAGTTTTATAATACATGTGGAACAAGAGAAGTCATTTTTTTTAGTCTTCATTTGATAATTGAGAAGGTACTATACAGGGAACCTCACTATAATAGTTCTTCTTTATAACAACAACTTGGTTATAACATGGTCCCAAGTTCCATTTATTTCATATATACAAGGTTGGGTCAATAAGTAATGCACAATCACCACTTGAAAAATATATAAATAATTTATTATCATAAAATACATGTTTTCTGGTAAATAAAGCACTCTGCTTTTTATATCTGCAATCAGAATTCATTTATCTATTGTATATTCTCAGATATGGAGTCTAATGTGAACAAAATAATCCGACAACGGTCGGTGACCGAGTTCCTCTTTAAGACCGGTGACATTTCAGCCACAAAAATTCACTCAAAACTTCAGCCAGTAAATGGAAACGAAACATTGGATAGAAGCACTATACAGAGATAGGGTTCAGCGCTTCCAGAAAGGTGATTTGGATCTTCATAACAAAGAGAAGCCAGTTAAACCTTCAACTGTCACAACAGACCAAAATTTGGCTCTTGCTGAGGAAATTGTCAAGAATAACCGGACACAACCGATATATCAATTGATGAAAAAACTTTCAGTCTCTAAAGGAAGTGTTCTTAAACTACTTTCAGATCTTGGCTACCGAAAATTGTGCTTAAAATGGGAACCAAAGCTTCTAACACGAGAAATGATGCAATCTCTGAAAGAAATTTGTTTAGACCTAATCGAATCTTACCCAGGACTAGCTACTGAGATTGTTAAAGGAGTCATAACGTGTGATGAGACTTGGGTTTATCTTAACCTCAACAACCTACTAGACCCTCATCAAAGAGCTTTTAAAAAATATCAAAGCACAGAAGATTCAATCTTTTACTTCGTTCAACAAATCCAGGACAGCTTCCATCATAAACTTACAGAATCCACTATAGCAGCCTTCATCGACCTTTCCCAAGCCTTTGACAGAGTCTGGAAGGAAAAGCTAATTCTCAAACTTGACGAACTTGGAATAGAGGGAAGTATGCTGAGTTGGATCAGCAATTTTCTATCCAAACGCACCATACAGGTTAACTTCAACAACATCAAATCAAAAACCACTCGTATTTACCAAGGTCTACCACAAGGATCAATCCTAAGCCCTATTCTCTTCAATATTTACCTAAATGATGTACACACTTTTATCAAACCGCCAGCTAAAATTGCCCTTTACGCAGATGACATAATCATCTGGGTCTCCAAAAACAACCTCTGCGAAGCAGAACAATCTCTGAATAAAGCCATGAAAAATCTACAAAAGGTAACTCAGATACTAAAATTATCCATCATCAAATCTGAAATCGGCCTCTTCACCATCAACAACCACCTTCGCCACTGGACCTTAAATATTTTCTTAAATAATTCAAAACTTCAATATTCAGATTCCCCAAGATATCTTGGTGTCACACTCGACCCTGCGCTCACCTTTAAAAAACATATTGACACCATGATAAGCAAAGCCAAAAATAGGGTCAAAATCCTGAAAAAAATATCAGGCTTAAACTGGGGTGCAAATGCCAATATCTTACGCACAACGTACCTTGCACTCGTAAGACCTATTTTGGAATATGCTACACCAGCCTGGATCAATGCAAGTAAAACTAACCTACCCAAAATAGACAGAATCCAAGCAAGCGCAGCTAAAATTATCAGCGGACTTCGAGGATCCTGCCCAAATCGCATTGCTGAACTCGAATCCAACCTTCTTCCCCTGCACCTAAGGAGAAAAATCTGCTTTTCAAAATTTATAACAAAAAGATTAACTCTCCAAAAGAACATCTTACAGGAAAATTTATTAGAAATTGGGTCCCAAACCAAAGATTAAAACACCCCACACCTCTCAACATGGCTCACAACTCTAATCTTTTAGACATCCCAATTAATCCCAAACACAGAACTTCCTATCCCCCACACAAAACTCGCAACAAACTCATCTATTTCCCTCATCTACCAGACAATCCCCACAAACATGAAACTCAGCCAGAATTACTTAAAGCTCTTGGCCTCCAAATCATTGAGGAAAATAGCTCCCTCTTCAACATCACAATTTACACTGACGGTAGCCAACTTGAAACTGGACTGTCTGGCAGTGGAATTGCTATCTACAAAGATAAGATCCTGGAAAAAAATCTCCCTCTCCCACCCTAGACATCTTTCAGTAATAATCAGAACTCTCTGCTATAGAAACGGCTCTAAAAGACATCAACATCAACTCGCCAAGCAAAATAATAATCTACTCCGACTCAAGAGCAGCCATTTATACCCTTCAAAGCTGCTTCTCCAGTCAAGAACCTCTCCTCAAGAGCATTGCTAAGTCTGTAAACCGACTCCCAGCCAACAGCTCAGTCACAGTGCAATGGCTTCCAGCTCACGTTGGAATTCCTGGTAATGAGCTGGCAGACTCTCTAGTAAAGGCTGGAGCTCTTGGCCTACCTGAAGCAAGAGAATCCACCACCCAACTAGACGAAAGAGACCTCCTCCGTACCATCAAAACCCAATGCCTGCAGGAATGGAAATCTGATGCTGCACATGACTGGTACAGAGCAGGAGGGACAAGCACCGGTTCTGTCCTCCCAAGAGAACAACAGTCTTTGATTTCCAGACTTAAGTCTGGTCATCTACGGACGATGACTTTCCAGAATGGTTGCAAGGTTTTCCCACTATGTACTAAGTGCAATTCTCAGCCTGCAACCCCAAGACATATTATTGACTGTATTGACTCATCCATTGATGAGCTCTACTCTTCCCCGGCAGACACCATAAAAAATCTCAAGCTTTACAAGCTTGATACCTTAGTGTGATTGAGTGGAGATAAGAAAGAAGATTATGACCCTTCAAAGCGTCAATCAATGCAATGTACCCATAAAATGTCTCCAGTCAAGAAAAAAAAACCAAGGCTTTCCAAAGACAAAATCATGGTCACGGTCTTTTGGGATCAAGATGGCTCATACGAGGTGTGTTCAAAAGGTATCGCGACTTTTGTGTTTTTCAAAAATTATTTATTTATTCATGAATACCTATTTTGTCCCCTTCAAAGTAATCCCCATGAGATATTATACACTTGTGCCAACGGTTTTTCCAATCTTCGAAGCACTTCAAAAAATCATTTTTAAAATCTTTTTCAGCTCCTCCTTCGATGCCGTCTTTATCTCGTCAAGCGTAGCGTAACGTCGTCCTTTCATGGGCCTCTTCAGTTTAGGGAACAAGAAAAAGTCACAGGGGGCCAGATCTGGGGAATACGGTGGCTGCGGCATCATTAGTGTGTTGTTTTTGGCCAAAAAGTCGCGCACAAGCAACGATGTGTGAGCAGGGGAGTTATCGTGGTGCAAAAGCCAATTTTTGTTCTTCCACAAATCCAGGCGTTTCTGGCGGATTGCTTCGCACAAATTGCGCATAACTTGCAGGTACTATTCCTTATTGACCGTTCTACCCTGTGGCAAGAACTCATGTTGCACCACGCCCCTGCAATCGAAGAAAACTGTCAGCAAAACTTTCACATCCGACCGAACTTGGCGCGCTTTTTTCTGTCTTGGTTCGTGCGGCAGCTTCCATTGAGATGATTGAGCTTTGGTTTCCACGTCATAACCATAAACCCACGCTTCGTCACCAGTTATGACCCTCTGGAGCAAATTAGGGTCGTCGCGGACAGAGTCCAACATCTCATTAGCAATGTTCATGCGATGCTGTTTTTGGTCGCAATTGAGCAATTTTGGTATGAATTTCGCGGCGACCCGTCTCATGCCCAAATCATTGATAAAAATCGAATGGCACGAGCCAATCGATATGTTTAGGTCCTCAGCAACTTCTCTAATGGTGATTCGACGATTGGCCAATATCATTTTCTCCACTTCATTAATTTTTTCATCTGTTGTTGAAGTGCTCGGGCGTCCGGCACGCTCTTCGTCGTTCACATCTTCTCGGCCTTCTGAGAACATTTTGTACCATCGATAAACGTTGCTTCGGTCCAAGGTAGCTTCTCCGTATGCCACAGTCAACATTCGGAATGCATCCACGCACTTAATTCCGTTTTTCACACAAAATTTGATACAGGTTCTTTGATCCATTTTTTTAATAGGTAAAAATCGAAGACGATCCAAAACACCTGCAAGCAAAGCAGCTGTCAACAATTAAGTGAACATTCAAAATGGCCGAGCTTGTCGGCATAAGTGAGAGACATGAGTACCAACATAAAGCCACAAAAAGATCGAAATTCGAATATACGTAACCCGCGAAAATTAAAAATTCGCGATACTTTTTGAACACACCTCGTATTCATGGACATGCTTGAAAAAAATACTTCCATCAACAAGGAAAGATATTGTAAATCATTCAAAAGCTAAAAAGAGCATTTCAACAAAAAGGCCAGGCCTAAAAGACTGACAAATCAAATTTCATCTGGACAATGCAAGACCGCATACTGTGCAACAGACATTGGCTCAAATTTCCAGATATGGGTAGACTTTGATGCCTCACCCAGCTTACAGTCCTGATCTAGCTCCTTCTACCTGTTTGGTAAATTAAAGAATTCTCTACGCGGTAGAACATTTGAAAATGATGAAATGTTACTTCATGAGGTTAGAGGGTGGTTCAGAAAGCAAGATGTAGCATTTTACCAAAGTGCTTTTGTGAGTTGGAAAGAATGCTGGACCAAATGTGTACAGAGGGAAGTTGGATACATTGAATGATGCTGATACATAGCTAATATTTAGGTATTCATATATAAAAAGTTTCATCTTTGTGGTTTGTCAAATAAAAAAGTTATTGATGAATGGCATTACTTATTGAACCAACCTTGTATGTAATATACAGGGTGTACCAGGTAAATTGGGACTAACTTTGACAGTCCATAAAACAAAAACTACTTGAGATTAAAAACTTGTTTTTTTTTCATTACGTAGCCATATTCATGTAAAATGCAACAGTACATGTGTGCGCAGTGTAGTGATGAAGAGTAACCGAGAATTTGAAAATCGAGCTGCCATCATCTTGCTCTGCGCGCCGGGAGGAGCCCCAAAGAGATAGTGGATTTTCTTAAGTTGCCCAAAACCACTATTTATCGTGTCAAGAAGCAGTTTGATGAGGCGACAGTAACAAAGAGGGGATAGCTACAAGGAAAAAGCACTCGCGTCGATCGGACAGGGTAAGAGGCGAAGAATTTGTCAAAAATGTCAAGGAAAGATTGATGGAAACCCTGGGAAGAGCATGAGGGCCATAGCCAAGGAAATGGACGTTGGCTCTATGACAATTGTCAGAACTATCCATGAGGACCTTGGTCTCAAGTCTTATGCCCTTCGGAAAGGTCAGTTGCTGACTGAGAATATGAAGAATAACAGAAAAGGAAAGGCTGCTGCCCTCCTCAACAACCTGAAACACGACTCTTTTGGCATGCTAAGGTTCTTCTCTGACGAAAAGAACTTTGACGTGGACCAAAAGGTAAATCCCAGGAATGATCGCTGGATCTGTAAAGACCCCTCAGAGATACCTGTCGTGATGCACACGAAATTTCCTGCCTCCGTAATGGTCCTTGGCATTATCAGCAGTGAAGGTGATGTCATGCCTCCCCATTTCTTTGAGAAGGGCCTTAGGATGAACGCTGACACCTACATCAATGTTCTGGAGACCGTTGTGAAGCCTTGGATGGACATGGTGGCCGCAGGAAGGAAGTATGTCTTCCAACAGGACTCAGCTCCAGCCCATAAGGCAAAAAAGACACAATCGTGGCTGACACTTAACGTCCCTAGTCACTGGGGTCCTGATATTTGGCCCCCTAATTCTCCAGATTGCAATCCCCTCGACTACTATGTATGGGGCGTTGTTGAGAGAGATGTCAACAAAGCTCCTCATACCACCATCCAGTCTGTCAAGAAAGCAGTTCACACGGTGATGACCCAAATGGACAAGGTCATCGTCGCCAAGGCCTGTGCTTCATTCCGCACTCGCCTCGAGACTGTTGTAGCTAATAATGGAAACTACATTGAATAAATAAAAACTATATCCTTTTATCTACTACTGTGTGAAATTTCATTCGGATATTTTAATTTTTACTTGCAAAAAATTTCAGTCAAAATACCATTGTTGAAATTCCCAATTTACCTGGTACACCCTGTATATAAATGTGGTTATAACAACATTGAATTTTGGCTCCAAGTGATGCTGTTATAGTGATGTTCGATTGTACTTAGCATTTATTAAATATTTTAAAAGCTTTTGCTAATCTTAACTAGAACACAATGTGTAGAGCAATCTGAATATGACCTAAGAATATTATACCAACTATATAAAAATCAGACAACTTTGATGAACAGAAAAAATATGAGATAAATACAAATTCTAAAACAAGAAGACTTGAGGGGAAGTATTTCTTGTATTCAGTAAAATACATAACGAGCTTTCAGACATGTCTGGCCTTCAACCAGTCCATAGAAATTGGAAAAATGAGCTAAAAGAAAAGGCTTTCAATTTCTATGTACCTTGAATGTCCGAAAGGTTGTAATGTATGTTTACCCAAGTGTTCTTGTTTCAGCAGTACATATATCATCTGGATTATCGTCCGATCTATAAATGAAGATGTAAGAGACAGAGAGGTAAACTATCACCCCACTACTTTTCAACCTCTCAATTGGAGAGGCCATAAAAGAATTTACAGAAATACCAAAATAATGAAATGCACTAGAAGGCAAGGATGAAATTTGTCTGGAGGATGAAAAACACCTCAATTACATCAATTATGTACCTTGGCTGCCTAAACACCAGATGGAGAAAGTCAAGGAGATGTAAAGGCAAGAATTTCCCAAAGAGAAAGTGACATTCAACAATGGTATAAGATCCAAAACCCTTAGAAACAAAAAGCATTTTATCAAAATTTTGAGATCTGGACTCTTAGATGGTGAAGCTACAGGCTTTAAAGGTGTAGTGCTGGTGACAAGAATATCATGTACTGACAAAGTGGTGAAGATGCCTTTAAAATGATTGAGGAGGGATGTGCCCTAGAAGAGATAATTGAGAGGGGGAGAAGAATCATTTTTGTCTGACAAGTGGTTAATGGGAAAGGAAAACCCCAAGAATAGTTTTGGACAAAGACCCTACAATCTCAAGACAACCCCTACAAAGTAATCTCCATAGGATAATAATTTCTAATGGTTGAGATTGTTATAACCAACTGGATGTTACCTGGCCAGCATTCAAATCAATCAAAGTTCCAATACAGCTTTGCCAATAATTATTTTTATTCCTAGCTTGATTTTCATTCTATAGAAAATAAAATATATTTTTGTCAAAATGTCGATGGCAAATAATTTAATTTCTTCCAGCACCACATTTAATATGGTAGCATTAATTATAAATATACAGTTACCTAAAGCAAATCCTTTTTTAAAGAGGTCAATTTTGAGAGGAATTCTCCTTCAGGAGGGGTCGCATTCAGGTTTGACCCCAACAACTTGGTCAAAAGAGGCTTTCAGTGAAACCATAAATAAAAATCCCTTACCAAATCCAAAATGCCACTCTTATATGGCTCGTAATTCCAAACTTGAATATTTCAATTAATCCTAAACACAAAGCTCTCTAACCCCACATAAACACTTAGCAATATACCTCATCTTTCAAACATGAAATTTGGCCGGAATTAATGAAAGCTCTTGATCACCAGAAAATTGACCAAAATAGCTCTCTCATTACACTGTGTGTAATCAACTAAAACTGGATTGTCTACACATACATGCTATCATACATAGCTGCAGACCCAAAATGTTTTTTATGGTGTCCTTTACCTGAGAGTTTCTAATTATTATTATTATTTTTTCAAATATGAAAGCTGATCTTTTTAAAAAGTTGTTCTAGTGTATTCTAATTGAGGTTCTATTATATTGCTAACAATAAACAATTAAACTGGCGAAACCGCTGGGAGGGTTCACCACTGATGAGCCAGGCCCTCCCATTTTTCCATTGCAGTAAGGGCAGTAGAAATTGTTTTATTTTTAAAAGAATTATACGCGTCTATAGTGGTTTCGAATTTTCATAACAAATGGTGCGCTAATGCTTCATAACAATAAAATATTCGGAAAAAAATTTTCTCTTCCCTAGTCCATAAAATATTTCCGGCCACAAGTTTAACCAATTAGCATTTTACAAAAATCATATAATGCCGCAACTCTTTTTAAAAAAGAGTTTGCAATCATTTCATACAAAATTTTTATATTAATTTTTATTAACCCAAACTCAAATTGGAAATTGTACAAAGTTTCAAAAAAGAAATCAAATTTTAGAAATAAAACAAAAACTGAACAATTTTATTTAATGTAATTTGACAGGTGGGTTTATATTTACATAAAACAGAACAAATACATATTTACACATGGGTGAGTAAGAAACATAAGTTGTTATATTCACTTTCTTTTATTTATCATCTGCTTCTTTTGGTTATTCTTCTTTCTTTGTTTGTCCCAGCCTAGCTTCTTCCTGCCATAGTTCAGCTTTAGAGCTTGGACCCTGCACATCAAAGGTGGTTATAACGATGGAATAGAGCTCCCTCTCAAACTCGCTCCTTCAAACTTCATATATTTATTTTAAATATAGGGGGGTCGGTGGAAAGATGGTCTAAACCTTTGGTTTTCAACCTCTACAACCTGGGTTCGATTCTGCATTAGCACTTTTTCCTGATTTAAAAAAAAAAAATGGTTCAATGTCTCCTGATTCTTTCAAAAGTCCAACCCCCACCAGCGAGTGCAAGTAACCAAATGGGGCTCTGGCACATTTGTAAGTGCAAAGTCAAGCTGCTTTTCACATGTATAGATATGTGGTGCACTTACAGTAAAAGCAGTCATCAACCTCTACCCACCATGATTATCATGGCCTGTACCACGTGAACTAGGGATAAGCAAACATTTAAAAAAAAATATCTACACACTTTTAATTATTGAATTAACTAAATAAAGCACTTAATTTATACTAATGATTATAAAAATTACAATTTAATTGTTCGATTTCAGCTTGCTAAACTCGCACTATATTAACAAACCAAATTTTAAAATGTCTTTCACTGTATTTACAGTGAAAGAAAGTATACAACCAAACCTCTTCAAAACACTTCTAATAGGAATTACTGGCTTAATTATAATAAGTGTTGACTAATACAAAAAACATTCAGTATGCAGAGAAACCTCATTATAATATCAACCTGGTTCCAAATTCTGAAAGTTCCAAGTTTTAAGTTTTAATTGTTTTATATAACCATGGATCTAACAACTATCATGGTCCAAGCAGAATTGTTATAATAAGGTAGAACTGCAATTTTAAGTGAGAACTCCTTAAAAGAGAAAGAAAGGCTTCCAAGCACTATTGGAGATTGGAAGTGAGAGGACGCTCACACTAGAAGACACCTCTCCACAAAGGGCAGTTTTCATTTGCAAAATTACTGTTTTTACAATTTAGCAACTCTCCAGTAAGAGTACACCTTTCTACAAAGGACACTTTGGTTCTGCAATAGATGTCCTTTACAGGGAGGTTCTACTGTATTGGAGATTGGAAGTGAGGGAAATATTTACGGAGAAAATTTAACTTACTTTTTCTTCTCCAGAAGATAGTCTGGAACTTCCGCCCCAGAGGCCCGGATGGTCTTGGCAATCCTGGAAAGAGAGTTAGAGATGTTGCCTACAGTAAAACCTAGTATCCACCCCAATAACACAGATGGCTGATGATGTATCAGATGGGCCAACAGCAACAGACATGTCCAACATCATTGGATGTCACCACAGAAAAAAAAAAGGTTTGTTTCACATATTTCATGAAGCTACAAGCTTGTACAATTGCTGGCATTGATATATTTTTTTTAATTATCCAATTAACTTTTCTCTATATTTGTAAAATTGAGATATCTCTCAATATAAAAACCTTGTTATTGTGTTTCTCTCCGTTTATATTGCTGCTCTCTTTGAGCCAATGTATAGCTAACAAAGAGTTAAGAAATAGTAGCCAAGGGATGTTTCATTGTTGCAGTTGAGATTTTGCTAGTGATTGAGATGGATATCCTTAGGCACATTTTCCCTGGGCTATGCCTAGCTTATTTCACTGTTGTGTGTGTTTATTTGTTGCAGTTGTTTTATTCGTTGTGCCTGGTTTGGATTTTTGTCATTTCTTATTTTAGTTATTGTTACAATGGCCCCCAATTATCTTGAACAAGTACAACCAACCCACCAGTGAGTAACCAAACAGGGCTCTAGCACACCTGTAAGTGCAAAATTCAAAATGCCTTCTACATGTGTAGACATTTAGTGCACTTACAGTAAACGCAGTAGCCAACTACTACCCACAATGATTATCACAGCAGTACCACGTGAACTAGTAATAATAATTAAAATTGAGAAAATTTGGATTAGAGATTATAAATACAAGGTAATTAGGCCAAATCCAAATAAATAAATAGTGTGCAACATTTTGGAAACAGCGTTGTTACCATCAGACAAAAGTACTGTAAGTTTTATGTCACACAATATTTATTTATTTGGATAGAATTGAAAAGATCCACACTTTAATATGGTTGAGAGGAGATAAACAAGACATTCACACACTAGGGTGGTGATTCAGTTTTACACATATGGAATAAATGTGGCAACTTACAAAGTCATGGGATAGAACTCCACTTCATTGAAGTAGGTGACTGCTTGTCCAGGTTTGCCAGCCCGGCCTGTCCTCCCTGCACCGCCACAACAGTCAGATTTTGTATATATTTTAACTATTCAAGTTTTGTAAATTCATTACTAAAAACTAACTAAATGATTAATTTTAAAAAATACTACAGTAGAACCTCCCTGTAAAGGACACCTAATTGCAGAGCCAAAGTGTCCTTCAGAGAGAGGTGTCCTCCTAAAGGAGAGTTGCCAAATTTAAAAAACTGTCCTTTGTAGAGAGGTGTCCTCTCATGGAGGCTCTACTGTATATATATTTTTAAAAATATTTTATTTAAATTCACTAAAATGTAAAAAATAAATTGATTTATCTTCCTCCATTGAGCAATTAGATTTATGAGTTATAAAAAAAAAAAAAAAGAGGCGGGGATGATCATATTGAGAGAAGAGGTACAAATTTAGTAAAAACACATAAAATTCACTAACCAGTTGCTTTATATTTAATCCCAATAAGTTAAAAATTCACTTTTATTTTTATTAATATAAATCTAATTGCTCAATGGCAGAAGATAAAATATTTTATTTTTTACTTTTTAGTGCATTTAAATGAAAGCTTTTTTTGAGATGTATTTTTATTTATTACTTAGAAGCTATAACTCTCCGATATAAAAACAACTCTCCCTAAAGGATACTTTGGTTCTGCAACTATGTGTTATCCTTTAGAGAGAAGTTGGCCCGTTTTGTCTTTATATATGTAGCATTCTGTATGCCATTATGAGGCTTGATTTATATATTTTTTCACACGTGTAAACATGTTGCTACATTGACTGAGTACCAAGAACCTACCAATGCGGTTGACATAGGTCCTCAGGGAATGTGGGACATCATAGTTGACCACTAGTGAGATGTCAAAGTCCATGCCCAGCTGAAGATGTCTGTGGTCACCAAGATGGGGATTTTTTGGTCAGCAAACTGCTCCATGATGGCATCTCTCTCATGTTCCTTCAGATGAGAATGGAAACATTTGGCCTTGGGCTCTAGAGTGCGAACAAACCGGTAGACGGCATATGCGCGGGCTCTGGTGTTGACAAACACCAATATTGGCGCCGTGTAGCCCCCTGCAATCAGCTGCTCCATGGCCAGCTCCTTGCCACTGTCCTGGCCACAGAACAGGACCTCCTGCTTCACTGTGCTGACTGCAAAGTTCCTGTCACACCATGACAATGGAGGGATTAGCACATGCAAAGCTAGATTTTTTTTAGAAGGAAATAATACAGAAAAACCTGTCTATAGCGACCCCTAAAGTTATATAATAGAAATATCTAAAATAAATTATAGGAACTTTATTTTGGTTTAAAACATGGTATAGACTCCCACTTTACAGAAAAAAATATATCTAAAACAAAAAGGTTTAAGTGGAAATTTGACCATAATAAAACTATATAATTGGACAGACACCTCACTTTGCTAGACAAAGCAGGTGAGGTATAACCAATGATCAAATATATGGAATTTGTGTTAATCATTGGGAGAGGCAAGGTTTGGAGGTAAGAGAGTACATAAGACTATTAATGATGTTTCAGGAACAGCATTGTTATCTATAATCCAAATTGGTTAAGTTCCATTATGTTGGTGAAAATGACCAAAAAAGGGTTAAATTCAGTAAAATTGGTTGAAGAGTAACTAAATTCAGTAGAACCACTTGCCCAAAATGTAGCTTGGCACCTGCAGCTCCAGAACACATTTTGGCTTGCATTAGATGCACTAAAAAGGACCTTTGGGAGAGGCCGCATAAAACAGCTCGAGGAGTATGAACTCATCGAATTCGTGTAATCTTTACACAAGGGGATAAGAAACAATAACAACAGAACCACACAAAAATTAGAATCTATGCAAG